>JAEOAD010000013.1:29875000-30506250 GCA_036365145.1 Orientallactaga sibirica | reverse complement strand
GCCAAGCTGGGGTAGTCATCCTGACTCCTGAACTCGGCGTCTGGAACTATCCAATACGCGCAAGGTAGCGGCGGACAGAAATCCCCACGTCTCTAGGGTCAGTAATGAAGACGTGAATATTTTATACCTGACTGTGAGCGTATCCACAGTCCCTTTCTGATGGGTCCAAAGCAAAACGGAAAGCTCTCTGGTAAGGCTGGAAAATGAGGATGGGACGTGTTTCCCTTTACCTGAGGATGGAATGTTTAGGCGTAAGAAGTGAAAATGAAAAGTGGGTACCATAAATGACCAATAAGGAAAAACCGCCAAGGGGGCACCCGGATTTGAACCAGGGACCTCTTGATCTGCAGTCAAATGCTCTACCACTGAGCTATACCCCCACAGCACCACAACTCTGGAATAGACTCTTTTCACTAACCAACACACGGTGGCAGCTCCTCCATGAATTAGGGTAGGAGGGTGGGAGAAAGGAATGAAGGCGGCCAAAGTAAAAGCAGTTAGATGCCAGGATTCGAGAAACCCCGGGGACAGTTGCACCGCAGAGGCACAGAGAGGGAGAACTAACACCGTTCCTCTCGAGCCGCAGTGTCTAAAAGGGAAGGGACAGGTTCCGCCTTACAAATGTGGGGAAAGAGATGGGCGGGAAGGGAACTGGGGGAGGGGGCGGGGCAGAGGGGGGTTCCCCGTAGGTTCATGCCTGGGATCGAATGGCAGAAGGAAAGTCCCCGAGGCTGGTGCATCTACTCTCGCCTACGGTAGGGTACCCAATCCGTACCCTCGTAGGGTGAGAAGGGTCTGCCCGCTTCCTGGGTGTCGGGCGTCTTACGACGTGCGGCCAAGCCGGGTTCGGTGCCATCTCCTGCGCGGGAAGGCGCCGGGGGTTAGGACAGTCATCCGCACGCCCGGGGAAGCTCAGGGCAACCGGCACCCGGGCTTGGTCTGTCCTCCCCGGAACCCGCCCCCGCGCAGCCCCACGTCGCCCGGGGAGCGCGCCTCTCTGCGCGCGCCCCTCTCCGCGCCCGAGGCGCGTCCCCGCCCCGGTGCAGCCCCTCCTCCCCGCCGTGTTTATTAGGGGAAGGAGGGCGGAGGCGGAGGCCAGTTCCCCAGTTCCAGTCGCCGTCGCCTGCACGGTTGCAGCCGCCGCCGCCTCCCGCCCGCCCAGCTCGCCCGGCGGGGAAAAGAGAACGCGCGCGAGCTCGGGCGTCCCCGCCCCAGTCTTTTCCTCCCACCCCGGAGCCATGAACCCCAACTGCGCCCGGTGCGGCAAGATCGTATACCCCACGGAGAAGGTGAACTGTCTGGATAAGGTGAGCTCCGAGACCCAGTGGTGGTGGGGAGGGGGGGAGAACGCGTCTAGTCTATGGCAATCCCCGGAGCTCTGCACCCGATCGCGGGAGGACAGAAGAGGGGGGTAGGTTGGGGATCTTGGCTGGTTCTCCTTGGCCATCTCCAGAGCACGGAAGAAGGGCGGACGGTGTCTTGGAGGGTACGGGGACAGATCCCAGTCTGGAAACCGGGGAGATCCAGGGCGAGGCGGCGGGCAGTCGTTACTGGAGAAGGGTGGACGCCTTGACCACCCCCCCCATCCCGGGGGAACTGTGGAAGGACCGGAGGGGGTCGGGGGAAGCCTGGCCCCACGGGGTGTGTGCTGGGGGAGGTTAGAGGTGCAGTCCCGCCCCCCACGGCCCGGGAGTACCCGAGGAGACGGCGGCCGCTCCCTCTCCCTGCCGCGCCGAGCGCCAAGTAGGCGGAAGCGCGGGGTGCCGGAGGGGGAGGGGGCGGCGGGGGCGGGGCGGAGGCCGGGGGTGGGGTGGGGGTGGACATCGAAACCCGCCGCTCCGGTCGCGGGTGTCCGGGCTTCTGGCCTGGAGGCTGGGGCGGGTGCCATCGGCCAGCGAGTTGTCGCGTCTGGTGCAGGGGACTTCGGGTGATTTCTCCCTCCCGAGCCCCACTGAGAGACCCCCCACACCTTTTTTTTTTTTTTTCTTTTTTTCCTTTTTTTGAACGACTTGCGTCCCCCTCGCTGGTTCCCGTGGTTGGGGGAGGAAACCAGCAGATCTCCTCCGCAGCTTCCCAACCCCCACCTCAAATTACTAGCCAACTCCGGGTGCTGGGCAGCCTAGCCAGATCCGGGCGGGGTCCGGGGTTGGGGTAGGGTGGATGTGGGGGTTGCTTCTCAGAGATCTGAAATTGTGCTCAGCCCCGAGACTGGCTTGGAGAACAAAGAAGCTAACTTTTCAAAGCAGGTTTCTCCAAAGGAGGGTGGGGTTGGCTGAGTTCTGGGGAAGCTGAGGAAAGCGGGTGGTATTTGGGGAGTGGGGAGGGAGGGGTGGCCTTCTGGAAATACGCTGTCCCCTGGGAGCCCTTTAGGGTATCCCCCAACCCTGGCTGAACTCCTTCACCTAATTGCCATTACACTTTTGGAGGGGGGGTGCAGTGTAGAACTGGGTGTTTCCACCCAGAAGGGGTAGAACCTTGCTTTCCCATAAACTCCCTAAAGCCCTAATGCAACTTGCCCCTTCTCCGTGTCCCCTCTTAGCCCCTCAGCAGGTACTCCTCTCTTTTAGCACCTGTACCCACCACGTATTTCTGTCTTTCTGTCTGAACTGGCAATAGAGGGTGCATGAAAGAGGGGAAACAGGTTTTGTTTGGGAAATTATATATAAATGCAGTTCATTTGTCTCTCTACCTCCATGGAGTTGGTTCTTAGCAACCTTTGAACCCCCGAGTCCCGATCAGAAGATGGGGGTTTATGGTTCTGAAACACATTTGAACTTGCTTCTGGGAGCTCATAGTCCTGAGCTTGACCAGGTAGGAGGCTAGCAGGAGACCTGTTGTGAGCATGAGGGTAGGCGCTTACCTGCCCAGTGACTGTCCTAACATCTGGATGGTTGGACTGGAGCTCGGAGCTTCTAGTTGGAGAAACAAACCCTTGAGAATTTAGCTGTCATCCTTTCATGAAAATCTTCTCCCTCCCTGGGGTCAGAGATTTTGACCCCTACATGTGCGGTTCTCTGGGCAGGCTTGCTGGTCCAGAGTAATTAATGGGGAGAGGCAATATATAATAGAATCTTCAGGTGGTAGCCTAGGAGGTGGGTAAGACTTGGTCCTAGATCCAGGTCTGCACCAGTCAGGTTTATGAATGGCTCTGGGCCTTAGTATTCCCCATCTATCAGATGGGTATGATGCCATTTCCTGGAGGTAAGCAGTGCCATTAAATTGCCTGCCAGGGACTGTGGTCAAGCCCGTGCTCCCACCTGATCCCCCATTCTGTTCAGTTCCACACCGTCTCTGCTTGTGTCAGAGGCAAGGGACCAGGGGTCTTGTGAGGTTCCCTATCCATTTATTCTTTGCCCTGGCTGGAAGAGCACACGTAGCTTGGGATTGCCCTGGGAAGTGGGTTATTCCTCCCAGGGTTTAGAAGTACCCCTGGGCTGGGCATGGTGGCGCACACCTTTAATCCCAGCACTGGAGAGGCAGAGGTAGGAGGATCGCCGAGAGTTCGAGGCCACCCTGAGACTACATAGTTAATTCCAGGTCAGCCTGGACCAGAGTGAGACCCTACCTCAAAAACCAAAAAAAAAAAAAAAAAAAAGAAGTACCCCTGGTGGAAGTGGCCCTGAAGAGACCTTTCCCTACCTTGCCAGTGCACTGAGCCAAAGACCGGAATATCAAGGTATCAGGGCTCTTTCTCCTACCCCCTCCAGGCATTAAGAACAGGCACTGGAAAAACTGGAGCCCTGGAGAATGCTGGGGGGAGCTTTGGGATTGGGGAAGGATCGGTTTCATAGGCATGGTTGCTACCCAACTTCCCAAGACTTCCCCCTTTTTTTTTTTTTTTTTTTTTTTCTTTTTCTTGTTTTTCAAGGTAGGGTTTCACTCTTAATCCAGGCTGACCTGGAGTTCACTATATAGTCTCAGGGTGGCCTTGAACTCATGATGCTCCTCCTACCTCTGCCTCCCAGAGTGCTAGGATTAAAGGCGTGCGCCACCACGCCTGCCTAGACTTCCCATTTCCAATCTTGGAGAGTCAGTTTAGACTTCCCCGATTTACTGTCATGCCCTTACAGCATGTAGCCCGAAATGTGGTCAGAGTGCAAGCTGTGTCCTTGGTGTTAAATCTTTTCTCCCTGAGCCTTATCTCCTAAAGGCATAGGTCACCACCGAAGGCCTGTCCCCAGCCACCAGTACCAGTGTGCTCTGCATGCTTGATAAATATGTATTGCTGATGATGGTGTTTGAGGAAGGAGGTGGCGGTTTGTTTCCCCAGAGAACTTCTGGGATTAGAACTGAAGGTGAAACAGGGTGACCTCATTCATTCAACAAATACTAGTGAGCACCTCCTTTGCATCTGGGGACCTATATCTTTAGCTATATCCTCAACTATATACTTCTCTCCTGGCTGGCTAATGTTGCATCTTCCTCTCAGCTTCTGAAAACAGGTAGAGTGTCAGGAAGGCTAGGGGACTTAGTATGTACCACCATGCTGTGTTTGCAAAGTTCTTTCTGCTCAGCTCTTCTGCTGGTATACTTGCAAAAAGTATTTTTTTTTTAAGTTTAATTATTTATCTGCAGAGAGAGGGCAGGGAATGGGTGTGCCAAGGCCACCTTGTGCATCTGGCTTTACGTGGGTACTGAGGAATCGAACCCGGGCCATCAGGCCTTGCAGACTAGGGCCTTAACCACTGACCCATCTCTCAAGCCCTGCACTTTGTTCCAAAAGAAGTTCTCATCCATTCCTGACCTTGTCTGGAGTCCTGAGGACTGTGGCTGGGGGAGCTAAAGCAAGAGGAAGGATTTGTGGAGGGACCTCAAATACCTGTGTCTATAAGCCAGTGGCTCAGGTGACCAGTTAAGCTAGGTTGGCAACCTGGGCAGGGTGGGGCTAGTGTTGCCCCTAGAAGACGGACCTGGGCAACAGTAAGGGAGGGGATAGTCTCATACTCCAGCCCTGAGTCATGGCCACCCCCATGGGTGCAGAGAGCAAGGTGCCAGGCTGCAAGTACAGTGACCTGAAGCTTCCCACAGCTACACAGATACTTCAGCAGGACTTCTGCTCCTACTGGCCTGTTGGCGGCCAGGTTTTTTTTTTTTTTTTTTTCCTTTCGGTTTTTTGAGGTAGGGTCTTGCTCTAGTCCAGGCTGACCTAGAATTCACCACTTAGTCCCAGGGTGGCCTCAAACTCAGGGCGATCCTCCTACCTCTGCCTCCTGAGTGCTGGGATTACAGGCGTGCGCCACCACGCCCAGCTGTTGGCCTTTTTGTAGAGCCAGTTTTCCACAGAATGGTTCAGGCAGGTCCTGCAATGTATCTCAGCTTGGTCAGGGGCTGTCTTCCTTTCTGTGACTAGTGGCACTGTGGACTTGGCCAGTTGTATGCCTCTAGGTGTGCTTTGCTTCCTCAGTCCTGGGTCCCGGGAGTATATTCTGGAAGTCTTGGGTCTTGTAATCTTGCTCTGGGCTCCTGGTTCCAACATGGTACCTGAGGACAGATTGGTTAACATTCCCCCTGTATGTGGAGACCCAGCCTGGCAGGCTTTCACTCCATCCTGTATCATTTTCTGCTCCTGAGCACACTGGAAGGGGGACAGACAGGTCGTGATCCACTCTTAGTAATGTATCTAGCTAGGAATAGGGTCCTTTGAGGTGATGGGGAGCTATTGATAGGAATAAATGTTACCTCCCTGGTATAGAGGCTCCCCTTCCTCCTGGTGGCAGCCTGGAGGGCTCTTGTAAGAACGGCTGGTCAGGGTGCTACTCCACGTACTCTGTCCTGCTTCTCCATGGGGCTTAGCTCAACAGCGGGGGGCCTGGCCATCTGCTAAAAAGTGAGATGCCTGTCTCTTTCCCTGGACCTCCCCTGGGTCAATTGGGAGGCAGTCTTGGAGGTCCCTAGCCCAGGACGGTGTATTCCTGCGTGTGTGTGTGTGTGTGTGTGTGTGTGTGTGTGTGTGTGTGTGTGTGTGTGTGTGTGTGTGAAAGTGGGTCATGGTCTGGATTCCGGAGAATGTTTTTCCTGGCAGGCCCCTGCGGGGGTGGGGGAGGCAGGGGCCCAGGCTGGGGCATGCAGGCAGAGGCCAGTAGACTGGCTGGTGACAGTGCTGGGGCAGTTTGCCAATGCCTCTCAATTGTTGGGGAGGGAGTAGGGCTATCATTTTAGGGGGCTTATAAGGAAGGGACCACCCTGTTCTGGTTTTCTAGGGGGGGGTTATATGTTAGGGTTATACACCTACTCAAGCAGTGACAAGGAGTCTTAAAATAAGTTACTGTGTGAAGGGTTGGGGGACTGTGACACCTACGTTGGGGGGAACCAAGCTCAGAACAGCCAGCCCTTCCAGACTGGCCTTCTTCCCAAAGAGGAGCTCCCCCATCTCCTTGTTTATATGCACAGTTAGATCTGTCCTTGAAAGTGCCCAATTGAGAGGGTAGTTGCACCCTGAAATTACCCTGGTGCCTAGTTGAAGTAGGGGGGGGTCGGGGAGGTGTTTCTGAGCTCTTTTTTCTGTCCCCCTCCTCCATGTGTCTCAGAAGCACCCCTTAGTTTGGGAAACACATTCTTTGAAAAAAGTACTGCCTTGGGGGAATTCCTTGACAGACTGCCAAGAACCAGTCCTACCGCTCTGGCACCTTCCTAGTTCTCCCTGGGTCCCCCTCTGGCCTCTGGCCACCTTCTTTGGTGGTCAGGAGTGTCTCTTATGCTGCACAGTGGGGCAGGGGCAAGCAGTCAGCACACCCAATCAGCCTGGACTCTGGAGTCCTGGCAGCTAGAGTCTAGTTGGTTCTCATTCTGGGCCACAAGGGTGAATTTATATCTCATTTGCATGGGTTGCCAGGGACGGTAACCTTTCTCAGGGACGGGGGGGGGGGTCACTTGCATAATTTCTCCTCTCTTCACTTTCCCTATCCCCTCTGTGGGGCCACCCTGATTGGTCCTGATGGCTCAGTTTTAGACCCTTGGATTTATGAAGTCTTACTTGACCCTCAGTCTTAATGCATGTGCATTGGAGCTGTGGTTGGGCTGCCTGCCCCCCCCCTCCCTAAAAAGCCTCTATTAACCCAGCACCTACATCGAGGCTTAAGAGGTGTCAGGTGCTATACCGAGTACATGGCAATGATGTCTTGTGAATCCTCCACAGTCGGCGGGGTGGAGGGGAGGGATGACACGATGACAGGTATTATCACACACATGCTGCAGACACAGAAATATATGAGGGCTCCCAGGTGCAGGGCAGGGCATTGCCAAGGTCATACAGCTAGCTGGGAGGAGCTGTGATGTGCACCTGCAAGGCTTTGACCCAAGGCTCTTCACTGCTTCCCAGGGAGGGGTGCTCTCTTATCCTTGTCCACTTGGGGATGGGAGAGGTTGGGGGTGGGGATACGGTATGGGTGTGGCTCCAAGAGCTTGAGTACTCATGCACTGGTCTGGTCAGGGGTTCCCTGGGAAGCAAGAGGTGTCTGACTGGATCATCATGGAGGAGGGCATTAAATGGGGGGAGTACAGACGTTGGGGGGGGCCAGGAGTGTCTGGTTCTGGGTGCTTTCTTCAGGCTAGAGGAGCTGCCCCTTCCTGTTCTGCTGCTTAGCAACCGAGTGCCGCTTTGCATAAGCAATGAGGCTTGTACAGCTCTGGGCCGGAGTGGTCTGGGGGAGGTGGGGCTGACTTTCTAGGGGCTGCTGCCTCCATCACTCCATCATAAATGAGCTCTACCTCCCCACCCCACTGCTTACCTTCAGACCTGCCTTGCTCCTTCTGACAGCCAAGTGGGAACCAAGTTGGGGAATGGGAAGAGGAAGGCAGTGTCATTGACTCTCAGAGCCTATGACCTGAGATGTCCCTGCACACCAGGAGTGCCCACAACCTTTGGCCTGGGACCCCTGGGGTGAAGAGCCTCTTGAGTGCCCCTGCCTCTGGAAGTCCTGATGTCTGATACGTGTTTTCCCTCTGTCTCCACCCAGTTCTGGCATAAAGCATGCTTCCATTGCGAGACTTGCAAGATGACATTGAACATGAAGAACTACAAGGGCTATGAGAAGAAGCCCTACTGCAATGCGTGAGTCTTGTGGGGGTTTGGGCTGGCCGACGACCTTCCCTCCTCAAGTTCTTCCTTCCCCTTCAATAATGCCAAGATGCTGGGTGTGGTGGCTCATGTCTTTAATCCCAGCATTTGAGAGGCAGAGGTAGGAGAATCGCTGTGAGTTTGAGGCCACCCTGAGCTTACATAGTGAATTTCAGGTCAGCCTGGGCTAGGGCAAGACCCTACCTTGAAAAGCCATAAAAAAAAAAAAAAAAAACAATCAATGCCAAGATGATATGGCCAGCACTTTCATACCCTGTTTGATACATTGTGATCACATCATGCCTTCACAGCAGAGGCCTCTTATCATTCCCATTTTACAGATGAGAAAATAAGCCTGGGAACTTTCTCAGGAACCCTAGGCTAGACTAGCTGAAGGCTTGTTCACAACCAGTGTCTGGACAGTAAAACCAGCTGGGGTTGTGGGGGATGGGAACTTCCACTGCATATTGCTGCCAGAGGGATGCAGCATGGCCTTGTCCACTGTCAGCCTCTTTGTGTTAGGGGCTCAGGGATGGGAGGGTGTGGTTCTTCCCTTTGTCTTCTCTCATTCTTACTCCTTAGAACTGAAGTTCATACCTTTCTTCTGTCACCTGGGCACTTACTGGACCTTGGCTCTCTTTCCTTGAAGACTGTGGAACCCTGGCTTTCTGGTGTCCATTTCTTGAAAAGGGTGTGGCCTGGCCTAGGCAGCTCCTTTTCCTGGGAGGCCATGGATACTGTTACTTGCTTTTTATTAAGTGTAGACAGTTTGGGCTGTGCCCCTTGTTCCCTGAATCCCATGTCCTGATCTGCTGGAGGGCTAGATAGGTCAGTGTCTATCACCTTAAAGACACACCACTCATCCCATCCCCTGCAGTTTCAGAGAGCGCCTCAACCTTGCATCTTCAAGGTAACCTCCTAAGTAGCAAGTGCAAACTCAGTGTCAGGTCTAGGTACATGCTGCAGGGCTCACAGCCTCCTGCAAAGTGGAGCTTTATGTAGGTACTGGGGAATCGAACCCTGGCTATATGGTTTTATAAGCAAGTCACTTGCAAGTATGTGGCATAATCAGTAATGAAATAAATTTAAGATCTACTTTGAGTCCAGTTTTTTGGTTATATTAATTTTTTTTTGAGGTTTCATGTAGCTCAGGCTAGCCTTGAAGTTGCTATGTGGCTGAGGGTGACCTTGAACTCCTTATCCTCCTGCCTCAGCTTCCCAGGTGCTAGGATTACAGGTTTTCACTATCATGCCTGGCTCTTATGTATGTGTGTTATGTATATATGTATGTGTGTATTTATTTATTGAGATAGGGTTTCCTATATCCCAGGCTAGCTTCAGAGCTTGCTGTGTAGATGAGACTGGCCTTAAACTCCTGATCCTTCATCTTTACCTCCTAAATGCTGGGATTATAGGTGTATATCATCATGCCCAGCTAGGCTCTTTTTTAAGTCTTTTAAAAATGTTTTTAATGTTTTAATGTGTTTAAATGTGGTGGCACATGCCTTTATCTCCAGCACTAGGGAGGCAGAGATAGGAGGATCACCATGAGTTTGAGGCCATCCTCAGACCATACTGAATTCCAGGTCAGCCTGGGCTAGAGTGATACCCTACCTCAAAAAAAAAAAAAAAACAATAACAGCCTCCCCCCAAAGGTTTTTATTTATTTGAGAGAGAGAGAGAGAGAAAAAGAGAGCATGTCATGAGCATGCTAGGGCCTCTTGCTGCTGCAGACTCCAGAAGCATGCATGCCTTTGTACATCTGGCTTTATTTGGGTACTGAGGAATTGAACCTGGGCCATTGGGCTTTGCAAGAAAGTTCCTTTAACTGCTGAGCTATCTCTCCAGCCCCAACTCATGTTTTTTTTTTTTTTTTTTTAATTTAATTTATTTATTTGAGAGAGACAGAGAAAGAAAGAGGCAGAGAGAGAGAATGGGTGAACCAGGGTCTCCAGCCACTGCAAACGAACTCCAGATGCATGTGCCACCTTGTGCATCTGGCTTACGTGGGTACTGCGAAATGGAGCCTTGAACCGGAGTCCTTAGGCTTCATAGGCAAGCACTTAACTGCTAAGCCATCTCTCCAGCCCCCAACTCATGTTTTTTAAATTCTCTCAAGAGGTTCTTTGGAGCTAAAGTTCATCAGGAAGGGAAGCTAGGGATTTGTTTAAATGGGAGCTTCAGCCACTTTGAGGAATAGCTTTCTCTCTCTCTCTCTTCCTTCCTTCCTTCCTTCTTTCTTTCTTTCTTTCTTTCTTTCTTTCTTTCTTTCTTTCTTTCTTTCTTTCTTTTTTGAGAGAGAGAGAGAGAGAATGGCACACCAGGGCCTCCAGCCATTGCAAATGAACTCCAGATGCATGTGCCACCTTGTGCATCTGTCTTATGGGGGTCCTGGAGAATTGAACCGGGATCCTTTGGCTTTGCAGGCAAATGCCTTAACCGCTAACCATCTCTCCAGCCCCGGAATAGCTGTCTTTCGTTTAGCCATTCCCAATCCCCACCTCATGCCCTGACCCCATCTCCTGGGAGGTTTTGAATATTTATCAGACACTCATTGTCTGCTGCTGCTATATGCCAACCTGTGCCAGGTGCTGGGGAACTAATCTCTGATTTAATCTGAAACCCAAGAGACAATGTGACCATTGTCCCTTCTGAAGTACGGGCACTGGGCAGATTGGGGTAGAGGAAGGTCCACAACTTCTGATTTCACTGCTCCTCAGACCCCCAACAGCCCCTCCCAGCCCCATGGGAAATGGGACATTCTTTGAATTCTTAAGGGCTCACACAAGCCCTGATTCTCTGCCACTTCCTCCCTCCTTTGGGGAGTGGGGTGGGGTTCAAGAAAAGCCATGGCACTTAACCTCTTAGCTGCTGTTCTACTTCAGGCTGAGCTCCCAGCCTTCTTTGGGGCAACCTTCAAGCAGCCACTTCCTGACCGAAGTCTTGCTGAATTGGGGAGCCCTATAGGTAACCAAGTCAGGCCGTTTCCCTTCCCTTCCCTCCCCTTCTCTCCCCTCCCCTCTCCTCCCCTTCTCTTCTCTTCTGAAGACTCCAGCAGTCTACCACTGAGTGAGCAGAGGAGTTGGAGAAACTTATCAGGCTTTTTCAATCTGTATGTCCTTCGCCTAGTGCCAGAGTTCCTGCTCAGGTCTTGGGGAGACTGGCAACAGCTGCGGATCTGGGAGAGGCAGAAGATGAAGTTTCGCTCCCTGAGTGCTGCTTCCCACCTGTGAGGGAGTCACTAACACTCCTGCCTTTTGTCATCGCTCCCTCTCCTGGCATCCAGCCAGAGAAGTAGGGTGACCTATCCCTTCGCCCCAGTCTTTACAGCCCTAGCCAGGTGACCTTTGACCTCTGGCCCCGTGGGCATTTGCTGGAAGGACACGGAAGAGGACTGGGGAGTTGTGTGCCCCAGCTGTACTTCACTCTAGCTATAGCAGCCTGATGTCCAAGGTTGCTGCTCCCTGCTGGCTCATCTAGCTCCTTCCTTGTCTGCGGAGCTGTCCGCTGAGCCCAGTGTGCCAGGCACTGTGCCAGGTGTTCTGTTATTCCCTCCTGTTTTCTTTTTCTTTCTTTCTTTTTTTTTGAGGGGGAGGGGTTTAAGGAAGGGTCCCACTTGAGCCCAGGCTGACCTGGAATTCACTATGCGGTCTCAGGGTGGCCTTGAACTCACAGCAATCCACCTACCTCTGCCTCCCATGTGCTGGGATTAAAGGCGTGCGCCACCACGCTTAGCTTCCCTCCTGTTTTCTGGCCCCATCCTCCAGTGACATCCAGGTTTCTGAATCCTGGGGCTTCTTGGGTATAGCTTTTCCCATCCTGTCCTTGCTGTGTTTTTCCCACCACAGGCCCAGCTTCCTCCTGCACAGCACTGCCTCTGCTGGGCAAAGGCTAGGGCAGGACCCACACAGGCAGGTGGTGTTTCCTGGCATTTTGCCAGGGTTCAGGGCCACCCAGTAAGTAAGGGTGTGCACAGAGGCTTCTATGCTCTGCCAGTCCCTGGGCCCAAGGGCAGCAAGGATCTTATTGGGGGAGGAGAAGGGAAGAGAGAAAAGGAGAAAGCTGTCTGGCCCTTCTCTCTTTCTGAAGACTGAGCTTCAAGTTCTAGAAAGTGACTATCAACAGTGAAAAGGCTGATTCTGCTTGTCTCTCTGCCAGACTTGTTTGGGGTTAAGGCAGGGGTGTGAACACAGGCCAGAGCTCTGAGCCAGCCAGCCGGCATGGTAGGCCACATACGTGCAGTTACACACAGGCTCACGGCGTCCTTAGACACGCTGCCTGGGTACTGAGCGGCCTGCAATTGTTCCTCACAGATGGACCCCAGCTGATCTGGTGTCTCTATGGTGAGGTAGAGGCCACATTTCTGCTTGCACAATAGTTCAAGAACCCTTGCTCATCAATTCTTTTTTTGTTTTGTTTTGTTGTTTTGTTTTTCAAGGTAGGGTTTCAGGCTGACCTGGCATTCACTCTGTAGTCCCAGGCTGGCCTCGAACTCACAGCAATCCTCCTACCTCTGCCTTCTCAGTGCTGGTATTAAAGACATGTGGCACCATGCCAAGGCATCGTCAATTCTTTCTTTTTTTTTTTTTTTTTGGTTTTGTGAGGTAGGGTCTCACTCTGGTCCAGGCTGACCTGGAATTCACTATGTAGTCTCAGGGTGGCCTTGAACTCTCGGCGATCCTCCTACCTCTGCCTCCCGAGTGCTGGGATTAAAGGCGTGCGCCACCACGCCCGGCCGTCAATTCTTTCTTGAAGCTTCTCGGTGGGCGAGGTGAGCCTCCTCTGCTGGTTAGAGAAATATTTATGCCCTGCACTATTTGTTTTGCAAATTGGATCTTCTGAGCCCTGGCACATTCAAATCTCTTTCACTGTGTCCAGGCTGTGAGGTCAGAGTGGGGATGGGGATAAACTGTGCCCTCTGTGGAAGCCTTTCTAGGAACCAGCTTTTGGGGTGTCAAGTGTGGCCAGGTTCAGCCTTCAGTTGGTGTGAGCTGTGGAATGAGGGGTTGGAGCTGAGCGCTGTGATCTTTGCCCTTTCCCCAGGCCTAAGCCGCCGGTGAAGGTGGGGTCTGTCACTAGATTCTAGCAAGCTGATTCCAACCCCAGTGTGAGTATTTTTGGTGTGCGTGTGTGTGTATGCATGTATGGTAAATACATGAGCACACACCTACAGAGGAAGAGGAAGAGGTCAGGCATCCTCCTCTATCATACATTATTTCCTTAAGCCCGAGTCTTTCTCACTGAACCTGGAGCTGTTTTTTTGGATAAACTCTCTGGTCAATGAGCCCCAGCCATCCTTCTGGCCTCATTGCTGAGGTTACAGGTGTGCATGGCCAACACAGCTTGTCCTTTCCTCCTTCCCTCCTTCCCTCCCTCCCTCCCTCCCTCCCTCCCTCCCTTCTTTCTTTTCTTTCTTTCTTTTGAGGTAGGGTCTTGCTCTAGCCCAGGCTGACCTGGGATTCACTCTGTAGTCCCAGGCTGACCTCAAACACATGCTGATCCTCGTACCTCTGCCTCCCGAGTGCTGGGATTAAAGGCATGGTTATTTTATTTTTTATAGATAGGGTCTCCAAGCCGGGTGTGGTGGCACACGCCTTTAATCCCAGCACTCGGGAGGCAGAGGTAGGAGGATCACCGTGAGTTCAAGGCCACCCTGAGACTACAGAGTGAATCCCAGGTCAACCCGAGCTACAGCGAGACCCTACTTTGGAAAAGAAAAAAAAAAAAAGATAGGGTCTCCATATGCAGCCCAGGCTGGCTCCACCTTGTTTTGATTGTGAGATGGGGCAGTGGTAGCGTCTTGGTCTTTCCTCCCCAGAATTCCCAGAATCCTATCACCCTGGGTACAGGCTGACCTGGAATTAACTATGTAGTCTCAGGGTGGCCTCGAACTCTCGGCAATCCTCCTACCTCTGCCTCCTGAGTGCTGGGATTAAAGGCATGTGCCACCATGTCCGGATTTTTTTTTTTTTTTAATTTTTTGAGGTAAGGTCTCACTCTAGGCCAGGCTGACCTGGAATTCTCAGGGTGGCCTCCAACTCATGGTGATCCTCCTACCTCTGCCTCCCAAGTGCTGGGATTAAAGGTGTGTGCCACCACACCTGGCTTCTATCCCTCTTTTTAAAAAGTATTTTACGGGCTGGAGAGATGGCTTAGGGGTTAAGGCGCCTGCCTCCTAAGCCTAAGAACACTGGTTCCAATCTCCAGCGGTTCTAATCTCCAGGTCCCACGTTTAGCCAGATGCAAAGTGACGCAAGGGCGCAATGCCTCACTTGACCACAAGGGGGCGCACACATCTGGATTTTGTTCTCAGCAGCTGAGACACTGCTGGCGCGCCCATCTCTGTCTTCCTGTCTCTCTCTCTGTCTCTCTCCAAAAAAATAATAAAAAAAGTATTTTATAAAAAAATTATTTATTTAATTATCTGAGAGAGAATGGGCATGCCAGGGCTTCTAGCCACTGCAGACAAACTCCCCTTGTGTTTCTGGCTTATGTGGGTACTGGGGAATTGAACCTGTGTCCTTTGGCTTTGTCACTCAAGCGCCTTAACTGCTAAGCCATCTCTATAGCCCCCCTCTTTTTTTTGTGTGTGTGTTTGTGTGTATGTGTGTTTTCCAAGTAGGGTCTCACTCTAGTGCAGGCTGACCTAGAATTCACTATATAGTCTCAGGGTGGCCTTGACTCATGACAGTCCTCCTACCTCTGCTTCCCAAGTGCTGGGATTAAAGGCGTGCACCATCATATCTAGTTCCTCTTTTTAAAAAATATTTTATTTTAATTATTAATTAAAGAGAGAGAGAGAGAGAGATGGGTGTGCCACTGCCTCTAGCCACTGCAAAGGAGTTCCAGACACATGTGCCACCTTGTGCATCTAGTTTATGTGGGTAATCAAACCTGGGTGCTTAGGCTTCGCAGGCAAGCGCCTTAATGGCTAAGCCATCTCTCCAGCCACAATTCTGTTTGTTTTAGTGGGAAAATTGAATCACATGTCATAGGGAACTGGGGTGGGGGCAGCAGAGGAGGAAGGGAAGCAAGCAAAAACAGGCAGCCAGGGTGGCCTGGTGCAGCCATCAGACAGCCCCTGTGCCTCTTTCACCACCATGTCCCCTTTACACAGAGATGTCAGCACCTCAAGGGACCTTGGGGATCACTAGTCCTCCTGACCCCCCCCCCCATTTTACCAATAAGGAAACTGAGGCCCTGTGTTTCCTCTCTTCATTCAACTTGGCAAAATCTTTTCTCTTTAATTGTTGCCAACAGGGTAAAGCACACTTTTTGCTATAGTCCTTTTCCATTTATCTGTAATCCCTAAGGGCTGGTAAATTCTTCCTCCTGGCTGTCCTTAATCTTTTCAACTGCTCATTTTTTCCCTCTAGTCAAACAATGTTTCTTTGTTGCTGACTGTCTTTACCATTTCAGCCCCTTAGGCCTGGGGTGGGGGGCATTGGTGAGAAAGGGTTAGTGGAGCCTGCCCTCCCGCCCTCCCTGCCTTCTGTGGGCAGTGTTCCCAGCAGGGGCTTTAGGAATCAGCTGCTCTAACCGGAGGCAGGATGTTAGAGCTGGTGGGATTTTTTTTTCCCCCTTTTGGTTAAAACCAAAAGCTCCTTGTTGTTTTTTGTTGATGTATTTTTCTTCCTCCTTGAACACAAAGCTGTGGTTTTTGAGGGGGGCAGTTCTAGCCTGGAAGGTTGGGTGATGTTCTCTGCAGAAATGAGGAGCTGGGCTTTCGGGATCTCTGGCCTGTCTCCATTGCTGCCTCTGGGATGTAGCTCACAGTAGGGCTGGAAGAGAGTGAGGCAGCTTCCCAGCATCCTCCCTGCCCTGACGTCCTTCCATGCAGTGCTAGGACTCAGAGATATTCAGGAGCAAACCTTCCTTCCCTTGGGACAGAGGCCACTTCTGTTATCCCTTAGGTCACTGCCTGGCTACTGTGTGCCAGGATTCTTCCCTGTCCCTTCTCACCCAACCCCCAGTTTCCTGTCCAACAGGCTGTCTCCCTGCCCTTCTATCCTCTAGCGCTACCACAGGCCTGTGGAAGGGCCTCTGCAGAGGGCCCCACCTTCTGGGAATGATTAACAAGGAGCTAAGCCCAGGCTGGCCCAGGAAGAGAATCTTTGGACTCAGCTCTGTGCCTGCATCTATGCCACTCATCACTCCCCTGTCCCCAGTCTGTTGTCAGCCTGGGGTTCCAGCCATGTTAGTGTACACAGACATACTGCACATGCACATGTCTCTTTCCTTGACCCTTGATTTGAAGGTCAAGGGCGGCTGCAGCTTCACCCTGAGGCCACAGAGGGCAGGAAAAGGTAGGATTTGTAGCAGCTGTTTCTGGAAGGAGGTCAAATCAGTTGGAATCCTCTTTAAATTAAAGCCTGCCATGTTGGGGGAGGGACGCAGTACTGGTCCTCCTATATCCTCCCTTCCAGAACCAACCCTAAGCACCTGTGTTCTTCGCCTCAGTTGTCTACAGGGATCTTGCCCAGGCCCCAGAGGCTTCTCTTTAGTTGAGGACACTCTGGTAGTCCATGTCTTCCCCTGCCCCCATGCCCTGTAGACCCCTGTCATCTCTCCCTTTCTCCCTCCCTTTCTCTCTCTGCTCTCCCAACTCTCCTGCCTGGAGCTGAAGATGAGGTTGCCATGGGAACCTGAAGCTCAGTGAACAGAGGAAGGGAAAGGCAAGGTTGTCTTGCTTGGGCTGGGGGCTGTTAGGAGAGGACTGGGCTGACCCAGCAGGAGGCTTGCAGCCCTAGCCCTCTTCCTCTGCCTGGGGTTGGGTGAAGCGTGAACAGTAGGAGGTTGGAGCTTCTTAATTTAGTTACTCTGATGCGTGGGTAAAATCTCTCCCCATCTCTGACCACTTTAGAGTCAGCATCTAGTCTGCCCACTGCCTCACCCCACTTCCTTTTTTTTTTTTTTTTTTTGAGGTAAGAGTCTTACTCTAGTCCAGGCTGACCTGGAATTCACTAGTCTTAGGCTGGCCTCAAATTCACAGCAATCCTCCTACCTCAGTCTCTCCAGTGCTGGGGTTAAAGGCATATACCATCACGTCCGGCCTCCCACTTCCTTTTTGATGAGGGGCTGAGATGGGGATGTTGGTATCCACCAACCCTATTTGAAGCACTTGCTGCATGTGGGGTAAGCTCCTGGGACCTCCTAGGGTAATAAGCAGAGGGACAGGGTGGGTGGGTGGAGGAAGTGTGTGAATATGGTGGGTTCTTCTGCCAGTGTGGACAGGAGATGGACTCATTGCAACAGAGGGCACATCTATGTGATCATCCTGTGTGAGGTGGAGCTGCAGAACCACAAAGAGGGCGTGCTGTCACATGTCTGGCTGTCCTTGAGCCACTGGAGCTGACCTAACCTTTTCAGTCTATATATTCCATCAAATGGGAAACCCCAGGGTTTGTTAACTGGCCTATGTGGACATCTGATTGCTGAGTCCCTATCTCTAGTCCAGCAGCTCCCAGTCTGCCTCCACCCCCCAGTTCTTAAAATTATACCTTCAAACCTAGCCAGAGTTGTGTACCTCATTACTGATAGTGCTCTGCTTCAGAGTGGACCCACTTTGTGTGGAAGGTCCTCTCTGAAGCCCTTCCTCCTAGGTCTTTAAGACCCCCTAGCTCTAGAGATTTTACTTCCATCCCTTTTGTTCCTTTCTGTCTTTTTTTTTGTTGTTGTTGTTGTTGTTTTTTTTGTTTGTTTTTTGTTTGTTTGATTTTTGTTTTTTCAAGGTAGGGTTTTATTGTAGCCCAGGCTGACCTGAAATTCACACTGTAGTCCCAGGGTGGCCTCGAACTCACAGCAGTCTTCCTCTCCTACCTCTGCCTCCTGAGTGCTGGGATTAAAGGCGTGGCATGCGCCACCACTCCTGGCTCCTTTCTGTCTTGAATCTAGGAACAGACTCCCACTTATTCCTCCCCTGCCCTGGATCCACACAGACATTTTGGATGGGTTCCTGAGCTGTGGGTGGTCTGGCAGCATGGAGCTGGGCCAGGCCTGGGCTTGGACTCTGCCCTTGCCCCTCCTTCATCCAGGAGCCATTTCTTTCTTTCAGCTGCAGGCACCTGTGTTTGTTTTTCTCCTCCTGTTCCTCTCCATCTGCTCGGGGAGCTGCATGTTTGACTGACCTGAGTGGCATTACGTAGGCTCAGGATAGTGACACCAACCCTCAGAGTCACTCAGAAATTCAGTGGCAGAGCCAGAGTCCAATACTGTGACCTTCTAGTCATACCCCCTTGGTTGAATTCTCCGCACCCCCAAGTCCTAACCCTTCAGAAGTGGCCCATGGGGATGTTTTGTGTTTACAGGGTGGTATGGGTGGCTGGAGAACACTCCAGGTTTGGTGTGATCCCAGGCAGGTGGCCTGCTCTTAGGCATGGCAGTCAGCCCACATGACATGGGACATGCCTGGAAGGAGGCCACCTCTTTCTGATTTTTTAAAATTTTATTTATTTATTTATTTATTTATTCATTTATTTATTTTTTGGTTTTTCGAGGTAGGGTTTCACTCTAGCTCAGGCTGACGACTGGAACTCACTATGTAGTCTTAGGGTGGCCTCGAACTCATGGCAATCCTCCTACCTCTGACTCCTGAGTTCTGCGATTAAAGGCATGCGCCACCACTCCCAGATCTACCTATCATCTCTTTTAGATGTGGCAGGTTTCCTGTGGGTCAAGTTTCTGCACTGGTCCCAGCTGTAGTGAGCTAAACATGGCCTTACTTCAGGTTTCTGCTTGAAGAAGCCACCCACCAGGCCCTGAGATAGTTGGGGCTCATGTGCACTCCGAGTGCACACTCACAGACCTCTGCCATGCAGTCTGCCTTTGCTCTAGCTGACGTGCTGGGGGAATCTCCTGGTGATGCAAGGGGGTTTAGGTCCTAGCACAGCTTCAACACCTGGGGCGACATTTGTTTATTCAGTGTTTGTTGGGCTTCAACTAGTACTGTTCTAAATGCTAGGTTCCCTGCTGATGGAGATTTGGGAATTAATGCTTCCTGGAGGTTGGGTATTGTTGGGGGTGGGCTTATGGATGTTACAGCCAGTGTCCACTTGCCAGTGTTTGGCATACTCTCCTGTTGCTATTGTCCACCTGATGTTGGCCAGGGGGTGATGTCCACCCTCTGCCCATGCTCATGTAGGAAAGAGAAAATAGTGAAGATAGAAAGAACTTGTGAATCCTGGAGACTAAGTGCTAAGTTCCTGGCTGCAGATACACTTAGCCCTCCGTGCCATGAGGAGGTTGTCTGTAAGGGCTGTCTGCCTGCTGGGCTCTGGGCTGCCTTCTCTCCTGCCACATCCAAAGCAGCGCCCCACATTTTTTTTTTTTTTTTTTTTTTTGGTGAGGAGGTCAAGACTGTGGTCTGTCCCGTGTTGGGAGATGGGACAGTTTAGCACGAGTGCAGGTCTGGATCGTGCTACTTTGTGTCTGTGTGCCTTGGCCACACTGTTGTTTTTTGTTTGTTTGTTTGTTTGTTTTGTTCTGTTTCAGGTAGGGTCTCACTCTAGCCCAGGTTGATCTGAAACTCTGTAGTGCCATGCTGGCCTTGAACTCACAGCTACCCTACTACCTCTGCTTCCCTTGTGCTTGGAGTAAAGGCGTGTGCCACTGTATCTGGCTTCAGCCATGTTGTTTAACCTCCTTGGCCTCAGTTCTCCTGTCTGTCAGAAGTGGACAGTGACAACACTTCCCACATAGAGTGGTCACGAAGATTTGATGAAGGAAGGTGTCTAAGCCCTCAGGACAGAGCAGCATTGACTGTTGTTACCTGTTACCTGGAGCTGACTGGCCTCAGGCTATCTCCCCTTCCAGCCTCCAAACAGGGCCGGGTCGGCCCTCTGAAACACCACTTTGGTATCTGCATCCGAACATTTCTCTCACCACTTCCCACCTGAAATCAGAGTGTCTGGCATGGACCCTTGGCCTGCTGTGTCTTGCCCTGTTAGCCAGCCCAGGCTGCCTCAGAGAAGCCCTTGCCTCCCCTCAGCTTTGGCAGTGGCCTGGGGCTGCCCAATGATAAAAGAAGTCCAGAGGGGCTGGAGAGATGGCTTAGCAGTTAAACACTTGCCTGTGAAGCCTAAGGACCCCAGTAACTTCGAGGCTCGATTCCCCAGTACCCACGTGCAGCAGACAGCTTCAGGTTTGCTGAGATGAACTTCCAGACCAGGCAGAGATATTTATTAAAGCTTACAGATCCAGGGGAAGTTCCATAATGGCAGAAAAAGCTGGCCTGCCTTCACAGGTCCAAGCAGAGAGAGAGCAAAAGCCACAAGCCAAAAGCCACAATTCAGGAACTCCAGCTAGGCACACTTTGCATATCTTCAGATTGAAATCTCAAACCTACCACCACACCTTAAGATCCGCCCAGAGACACTGCCTCCAGCCAGGTGGCTACAGATGCAAACTATAAACTAATAAAACACTGAATGTATTGGGGGCCATCTGTTCAAACAAGAACACATCACGTAAGCCAGATGCACAAGGTGGCGCATGCATCTGGAGTTTATTTTCAATGGCTGGAGGCCCTGGCATACGCATTCTCTATCTATCTGCCTCTTTCTCTCTCTATCACTCTCAAATAAATAAATAAACAAAAAAATTAAAAAAAAAGAAAGCAGGAATTATTAAAAAAAAAAAAAAAGGACCCTACACCTTCCCTAGAGTGACGTCCACTGTTTTTATTATTATTTTTTCTTTCTTCTGTCCTGCAGACACTACCCCAAGCAGTCCTTCACCATGGTGGCTGACACTCCTGAAAACCTCCGTCTCAAGCAGCAGAGCGAGCTTCAGAGTCAGGTGAGGAGGAGTGGGCCAACTCTGCCACTGGAGGGAGGGCAGGGCTGGTGTAACAGAATTGGGCAAGGGTCCTTTCCCCTGTGGCTACTCAGCGAGGTGCTGAAATCCTAGGCATGTTTGGTCTCCCTGCACCCACTCTGCCTGTTTCTTCATACTTCCCAACTTGTACAAAGGAGCGAGAAGAGGGGCCCCCTTCCTATCTAAAGTGGATGTTGGCCCTCAGAGCCCACCTCCTTCAGGAGGCCTGTCCTCTCCAGGAAGCTGGCCCCTGCCTGTCCTGTCATTCACACTCACCACAGAAGAGTGGCTAGGGGCTGACCAGGAACTTGCCAATCTGAGTTACACAGCCTGTTCAGTACAGCCATCTCCTCAAAGCTACACCCCTTCAGGGGAGGACAGATGTGAAGGGGCCTGCCCTCTGCTCACCAGCCTTTCCTGAACCCTGCTGTGGGAGGAGCCATGCAGAGAGGCCCCTGCAAAAGGGCAGGAAGCATGTTCCTGGCCCAGGGAGAACTCACTTCTTCTAGGACACTGAGCATTAGGCTAGGGATAATATGAGTCATTAAAAATGAACCATGGTGGGCTGGAGAGATGGCTCAATGGTTAAGGCGCTTGCCTGTAAAGCCTAACAACTCAGTTTTGATTCCCCAGTACCTGTGCAAAGCCAGAGGCACAAAGTAGCGCATGCATCTGGAGTTCGTTTGCAGTGGCAGGAGACCCTGGTGCACCCAGTCATTTCCCACCCCCAACTCTTTCTCTGCCTCTATCTCTTTCTGTCTCTCTTGCTCAAATAAATAATAAATAAATAACCATGGCCAGTACCAGCCTGGCCTATAGAGGGGTGGGGCTTAAGTAAAGATTAAAGGCTTAAATGAAATGAAAGAACGTTAATAGGAGAATTTACCAAGTTGGCAGGGTTCCCAGGGAGGTGACACCTGAGCCATAGGGGGTGCACTGCTACTGAATCTACACCTTTTTGGTCTTTTATTTTATTAATTAATTAATTTATTATTATTATTATTTTTGGTTTTCCGAGGTAGGGTTTCACTCTAATCCCGGCTGACTTGGAATTTACTCTCTAGTCTCAGGATGGTCTTGAACTCACAGCGATCCTCCTTCCTCTGCCTCCCAAGAGCTGGGATTAAAGGCATGCCACCATGCCCAGCTTTTTTAAATTTTATTTTTAAATATCTATTTAATTTTAGAGAGAGGGGAAGAAAGAAAGAGAGAGAGAGAGAGTGGGTGCACCAGGGCCACCTGATGCAAACGAACTCCAGATGTATGCATCATTCATGCGTGTACTGGGGAATCGAATCCAGACTGTCAGGCGATGCAAACAAGTGCCTTTAACCACTGAGCCATCTCTCCACCCTGGTTTTGTTGTTTTGAGACCTAGGCTCACCTAGTCCCCATTTGCCTCAAACTTGCTCTGTAGTTAATGATGGCCCTGAACTCCTGACCCTCCTCCTTCTACCTCTCAAGTGTTAGAATTACAGGCCTGTGCCACCAGGCCTGGCTTCTGATGCTAGATCTTCCTACCTCCCTCCAGGAGAACTAGTCCCACCCTTCCTGGGCTGGGCCCTCTGAGCACACGCAGCTAAATCCTCCCCAAAGCCCTGTGAGGAGATTGCTGCTTTCCTATGGTGCAGATAAGGTAAATGAGGCTCAGACATTCAGAGACCTGCTGGGCTCAGGCAGGTAGTAGTGACTCAGCAGTCTCTAGTGCTCCAAGGTGTTAGCCCACCTTATCACCGCGCTTTGCAGTTGGAGGGTCACCCCACTGTGTGCAAGAGAAAGGAGGTGCTAACACTTTGGAGTTTTTTGTTTGGTTCATTGGTTGATATTTTTGAGGTAGAGACTCACTCTAGCTCAGGCTGACCTGGAACTCAGTGATTCTATCTCTTCTTCCCAAGTGCTAAGATTAAAGGTGTGCGCCACCATGCCTGGCAAGGACTTAGTACAGGGTGCTACAACATGAAAACACATCTTTTCTGGTTTTCTTTTTTCTTTTCTTTTCTTTTCTTTTCTTTTCTTTTCTTTTCTTTTCTTTTCTTTTCCTTTCCTTTCCTTTTCTTTTCTTCTCTTTCTCTCCCTTCCTTTCTCCCTCCCTCCCTCCCTCCCTTCTTTCTTTCTTTCTCCCTTTCTTTCTTTCTCCCCTTTCTTTCTTTCTTTCTTTCTTTCTTTCTTTCCCTCCCTTCCTTCCTTCCTTCCTTCCTTCCTTCCTTCCTCCTTCCTCCCTCCTTCCTTCCTTCCTTCCTTCTTTCTTTCTTTCTTTCTTTCTTTCTTTCTTTCTTTCTTTCTTTCTTTCTTTCTTTCTTTCTTTGTCTTTTTTTGAGGTAGGGTCTCACTCTAGCTCAGGCTGACCTGGAATTCACTGTAGTCTCAGGGTAGCCTCGAACTCATGGTGATCCTTCTACCTCTGCCTCCCCAGTGCTGGGATTAAAGGTGTGTGCCACCATGCCCGGCTGGTTTTCTTTTTCTTTCGTTTTTGGAGACAGTCTCATGTAGCTCAGGCTGGTCTCCAACTCACTGTGTAGCTGAGTTCCTAGTCTTCCTGTCTCTACTTCGTGAGTAATGGGATTGCAGGCACTGTCATACCTGCCTTCTTGCTGGTTTGCATCTACTCCCCAAGGAGAACAGTCTCCCCCTTAGCAGTCACCCTACTCCCTTAATGTTGCTGAGAACTAGTAGAGTGTCCCATTGCTTTTTGCCATTGAAATGACTCCAGCAGGCAGGTGAGAGGCATGTTAACATTCCTGTAGGTCAGGGCCTGAGGCTGACAGAGGCCCAGGACTGTGGCTTGTCAACACACACAGTGTGTGAGTACCCTTCTGAGATGTAGCCTCTGGTCTCTTCACTCGTGCACATGTGTGGGGTCCTGAACATGCTCAGCCCCTGGTGTGGCCCAAGGCTTGGATTTCTTGCCTGTTTCATAGCACAAAGGGCAGCCGATTTGCCCTGCAGCCTGCACCAGTCCCTACCCGCTGTGACCTGGACACTGCAGTTCCTGCCGGAGCTGTTAGGTACAGGAGACTGCTAGCTGAGGGGGGCAGGTGGTCCAGTAGGCAGGGAGAGTAGGGGGGTTTCCAGTGGCCAGCTGCCTGCCCTAGAAAGCCAGTTGGGACCAGGAATGGAGACAGCCAAAGGGGCTTGGGCAAATGGTGTTGGGAGGAGGCACAGAACTGGGAAAGGTGCAGGGCTGAGGTAGGGAGATGTGCACAAGGGAGAGTCCTTTGTCTCTGTCTCTGTCAGCACACACACACACACACACACACACACACACACACACACACACACACTATTCTGAGGAGGAGAAATTTAAACCCCTTGCCTTTGTTAATTCTACAACAGCTTGGCTGCTGCTCTTTTGACACCTGGAAGATGATCCCTAAAGGGCGGATTCTATAGGGGAAGTCCTCCCTGTCCCGCCCTCTGCCATGAGTGAGGAGTAGGGTTGGGGCTTGCTGCTGGCAAGGTCACTTGTGCTTCCCATGCAGGATTGGGAGGCTCGTCTGCTCCCAGGGGTTTGACCTGGGCTTACCTCTTGGGCTTCTGGCAGGCAGTGCGAGTCAGGAGAACGGTGGTCATTCTGTTAGGGACAGGCTCTGTATGTACACATGCATGTAACTGGCCTCATTTCATCCTCACAGCCACCTGATCAAGAGATTTATTTTTTTGTTATTGTTTGTTGTTTTGTTTTGTTTTGTTTTTTTGTTTTGTTTTGTTTTGTTTTGAGGTAGGGTCTCACTTTAGCTCAGGCTGACCTGGAATTCCCTATGTAGTCTCAGGGTTGCCTTGAACTCACAGCATTCCCCCTACCTCTGCCTCCCAAGTGCTGGTATTAAAGGTGTGCACCACCATGCCATGCTGGAACATTGTCTTTTTATTTTTTATTTTTTGGTTTTTCAAGGTTGGGTCTCACTCTGGCCCAGGCTGACCTGGAATTAACTATGTATTCTCAGGGTGGCCTCGAACTCTCGGCGATCCTCCTACCTCTGCCTCCCGAGTGCTGGGATTAAAGGTGTGCGCCACCACGCCCGGCCTCGGAACATTGTCTTTTATTCCACTCGAATTGTTGGGTTAAGAAGTAGATGACATGGTAAAATCACTGGGTCAGAGTCTTCTAATAGTGCTTCATGACTTTTGTTATAAATACTGTTTTAGTTGTTAGGGTTCTTAGAGAAGCAGAACCAGTAGGGTGTGGAGACAGAAGCTGTAAGGAATTAGGACATGTGACTATGGAGGCTGGTGAGTCCAAAAATGCATAGGATGAGCTGGCAGTCTAGAGATCTGGGAAGAGCCGGAGCTGTGGTCATGACAGAAAGTCTGCTGCAGAATTCGGTCTTGCTCAAGTAGAGATCAGTCTTTCTCTTCTAAGCAAGTGCTTTTCACCACTGAGTCATCTCTCCAGCCCCCAGTCTTTCTCTTCTGTCCAGGTGTTCAACTGATTGGATGAAGTTTGCAGTTTCTTCTGTCAAGTTTGTGGAGGGGGTGTGGTGGCAGAAGTAGGAGGCTGCCTTGTCACATTGCATTCACAGTCAGGAAGAAATCTAGCTGTTGTTTATATTTTTGTGAAATATTATTTATTGGGGAGGGGGAGAGAGAGAGAATGGGTGTGTCAGGGCCTCCAGCCACAGCAAACAAACTCCAGATTCATGTGCCACCTTCTGTCTGCATCTGGCTTACATGGGTACTAGGGAACTGAATCTGGGTCCTTAGGTTTAACAGGCAAGTGCCTTAATCACTGAGCAATATCTCCAGCACTATTTATTTTTTCCTTTGCAACTTTATTCTGCATCATATCCCTCCCCCTTTCAATTAGTCTCTCTTTTATTTTGATGTCATCCTCTTTTCCTCCTGTTAAGGGCGTGGTGGCGCACGCCTTTAATCCCAGCACTTGGGAGGCAGAGGTAGAAGGATCACCGTGAGTTCAAGGCCACCCTGAGACTACACAGTTACTTCCAGGTCAGCCTGAGCCAGAGTGACACCCTACCTTGAAAAACCAAAAAAAAAAAAAAAAAAAAAAAAAAAAAAAAAAAAGATCTTGTGTAGGTAGTGCCAGGTACTGTGAGGTCATGGATATCCAGGCCATTTTGTGCCTGGAAGATTGCATTGTAAGTAGTCCTACCCTTCCTTTGGCTCTTACAATCTTTTTTTTTTTTTTTTTTGAGGTAGGGTGTCACTCTGACCTGACCTGGAAGTAACTGTGTAGTCTCAGGGTTGCCTTGAACTCACAGCGATCCTTCTACCTCTGCCTCCCCAGTGCTGGGATGAAAGGCATGCACCACCACGCCCGGCTTGGCTCTTACACTCTTTCTGCCACCTCTTCCACAATGGACCCTGGGTCTTGGAAGGTGTGATAGAGACGTCTCAGTGCTGAACACTCCACTGTCATTTCTTCTCAGCATTATGGTAATTTTTTTTTTTTTTTTTTTTTTTTTGCTGAGTGTGGTGGCACACACCTTTATGGGTGAGAGAGGAGAGAGGGAGAGAGTTGGTGTGTTAGGGCCTCCAGTCACTGCAATCAAACTCCGGACTCATGTGCCACCTTGTGTGCATGTTGACCTTGCATGCTTGCATCACTTTGTGCATCTGGCTTACATGGGACCTGGACAGTAGAACATGGGTCCTTAGGCTTCGCAGGCAAGCACCTTAACCACTAAGCCACCTCTCCAGCCCTATGGTAACTTTTGAGTCAGCCCAGTGATCTCTGTCATCTGAAAAGAGCTTCTCTAACCAAAAGTGAGAGTGGCATTAATATATGGTATGAACATTAAGAGAAGCACTTACTAGGCAGTTTGATGGGCATAATATATGCATTTAGCCAGACACCAGCAGTTATTCCTCTAGAGCACACGACCTCCCTGCTATAGGCTTCTTGTTATTATTGTTGTTTTTTTCGAGGTAGGGTCTCGCTGTAGCCCAGGCTGACCTGGAATTCGATATGTAGTCTCAGGGTGGCCTTGACTTCATAGTGATCTTCCTAAAGGCATACACCACCATGCCCAGCTGCCATAGGCTTTTCACTAGGTTTTCAGTACCAGGCATGTATTCCCTCCCATGGAGCAGGCCTCCAGTCCAATTAGAGAGTGGTTGGTTTCCCTCATAACAAACATGCCACTATTGCTCCAGTTGGCACATTTGGCCTGGCTGGCCAGTCTTAAGGCTTGCAATGTCCACTGCTGTTTACCACCATTGATGAACTCTCTCCCATAGTGCTGCATACAGTGTTGCTTTTTCCTGCTTGCTTGCTTGCTTTTCTTTTCTTTTCTTTTCTTTTCTTTTCTTTTCTTTTCTTTTCTTTTCTTTTCTTTTGTGTGTGTGTGTGTGTTTTTTGAGGTAGGGTCTTGCCCTAGCCCAATTTGAGACTGTTTAGTCTCCGGGTGGCTTCAAACTCTGCCTCCTGAGTGCTGTGGTTAAAGGCTTGCACCACCACATCTGGTGCTTTTTACAGCTTTCTGTCAGCCTGTCCACAGGTAGTAAGTTTTCAACTCAGCTCCAGCTTGGTTTCTCAGTGGCTTTGTAGCCCAAACATGTGGGTCCTCAGCAATAGGGTCTTACCATCTATTTCTGATGGGAAACCAAATGCCTTGGCAATGGCCTATAATGTTTGGGGGATATCAGGGACTTTCCTGGCCAACAACTCACTGGAGGGTATCCATCCCTGGTATTGAAATTTTTCTAGTAACAATCTGGCTTCTGGGTGCACCATTATCCAATGGCTTTTATTTTTAAATATTTTATTTTATTTTTGTTAGGGAGAGAGAGAAAAGAGGCAGGTAGGGAAAGAGAAAGAATGAGAGAAAGAGGCAGGCAGAGAAAGAGAGAAAGAATGGGCATGCAAGGTCCTCTAGCCATTGCAAAAGAACTCCAGACACATGTGCCATCTTGTGCATCTGGCTTATGTGAGTCATGGGGAATTGAACCTGAGTCCTTAGGCTTTGCAGACAAGTGCCTTAACTGCTAAGCCATCTCTCTAACCTCGCTTTAATTTAATTTAATTAATTAATTAATTAATTTGGTTTTTCGAGGTAGGGTCTCACTCTGGCCCAGGCTGACCTGGAATTAACTATGTAATCTCAGGATGGCCTTGAACTCTCGGCGATCCTCCTACCTCTGCCTCCCGAATGCTGGGATTAAAGGCGTGCACCACCACGCCCAGCTTGCTTTTATTTTTATTTTATTTATTTATTTTTTAAAATTTTATTTATTTGCAAGCAGAGAGAGAGAGATAGAAGAGAGGCAGACAGAGAGAGAATTGGCATGTCAGGGCCTCTAGCCACTGCAAACGAACTCCAGACGCATGTGCCCCTTGTGCATCTGGCTTACGTGGGTCTTAGAAAATCGAACCAGGATCCTTTGGCTTCGCAGGCAAACACCTTAACCGCTAAGCCATTTCTCCAGCCCTCACTTTTATTTTTTAAAGAATGTTATTTTTTTAATTTTAGAGAGCGCAAGAGAGAGAGAGAGACAGAAGGAGAGAGAGAGAGAGAGAGAGAGAGAATTGGCATGCCAGAGCCTCAGCCACTCAACTGAACTCCAGATGCTTGCACCACCTACTGGGCATGTGTGACCTTGTCCATGCCTCACCTTTGTGTGCCTGGTTTACATGAGGTTTGGAGAGTTGAACATGGGTTCTTAGGCTTAACCGCTAAGCCATTTCTCCAGCCCTGTCCTTTATTTTTAATTTTTATTGTTTTGGTTTTTCAAGATAGGTCTCGCTCGCTCTACCTTAGGCTGACCTGGAATTTACTATGTAGTCTCGGAGTAGCCTTGAACTCACGGCGATCCTCCTACCTCTGCCTTCCGAGTACTAGGATTAAAGGCATGCGCCACCACAACTGGCTTTTATTTTTATTTTATGTTGGCTATTTATTTACTTATGTATGTATGTATGTATGTATGTATGTATGTATGTACATACATACGTATGTATTTGAGACAGAGAGGGAGAGGGAGAATGGGTGCGCCAGGGCCTCTAGCCACTGTAAACACACTCCAGACACATGGGCCACCGTGTGCATCTGGCTTACATGAGATCTGGATATTCGAAATGGGGTCCTTAGGCTTTGCAGACATTCGCCTTAACCGCTAAGCCACCTCTCCAGCCCTTGGTGTTTTTTTTTGTTTTTTGTTTTGGTTTTGCGAGGTAGGGTCTCACTCTAGCCCAGGCTGACCTGGAATTAACTATGTAGTCTCAGGGTGGCCTCGAACTCACGGCAATCCTCCTACCTCTGCCTCCCGAGTGCTGGGATTAAAGGCGTGCACCACCATGCCCGGCTAAGCCCTTGGTTTTTTGAGGTAGGGTTTCACTCTAGTCCAGGCTGACCTTGAATTCATTGTGTAGTCTCAGGGTGGCCTCAAACTCATGGCGATCCTTCTACCTCTGCCTCCCAAGTGCTGGGGTTAAAGGAGTTTGCCACCATGCCCAGCTCCCAGCTTTTATTTTTAAAGACAGACTCTCATTCTCTAGCCCAAGATGGCCTTGCACTCAGAGCAATCCTTCTGCCTCAGATCCCACCCCCCCACATACTGGTAATACAGCTTCAGCTATCACTCCATGCCCAAGAAGGGGCTCTGGTCTTACCGTCATTATGCAAGTACAGACCCTAAGGTTTGGGGAGGCCATGTCACTTGCCAAGAGCTCATTGGCGGCCATATTTTGAGTTTATCTGATTTGCTATACAGTTCTGTTAGTCTGATCACTTGTGGTACCCTGAAGGAGGTAGTTCTGGCTGGTCTCCAACTCTTGCCAATCTTCCTGTCTCAGCTTCCCCAGTGTTGGGATTACAGGCATGGGCTACCATGCCTCACTCAGGTTTATTACTGAGCTGGTGGGAGGGAGGCAGGCTAAGCAAACAGGCAATTGTCTGCATAGTATAAATGTCATGGGTTTGATTCCCCAGTACCCACATAAAGCCCGATGTACAAAGGGGCATGTGCATCTGGAGTTCATTTGCAGCAACTGGAAGTCTTGGCATACCCATTCTCTTTTTTAGAAATTTTTGTTTTTGTTTCTCTCTCTTTTTTTTTTTTTTTTTTTTTTTTTTTTTTTTACCCCTCGAGGTAGGGTTTCACTCTAGTCCAGACTGACCTGGAATTCACTATGTAGTCTCAGGGTAGTGAACTCACGGTGATCCTCCTACCTCTGCCTCCCCAGTACTGAGATTAAAGGTGTGTGCCACTACGCTTGGATTGTTTTTGTTTTTCAAGGTAGGGTTTCACTCTCTAGCCCAGGCAGAACTGGAATTCACTATGTAGTCTCAGGGTGGCCTCACAGTGATCCACCTACCTCTGCCTCCCAAATGCTGGGACTAAAGGCATGAGCCACCATGCCTGGCTTTTATTTATTTATTTTTAAGTATTTTATTTTTATTTATTTATTTATTTGACAGACAGAAAGAGAGAGAGAGGGAGAGAATGGGTGTGCCAGGGCCTCCAGCCACTGCAAATGAACTCCAGATGCATGTGTTCCTTTGTGTATCTTTCTAACATGCGTTTTGGGGAATTGAACCAGGGTCCTTTGGCTTTGAATGCAAACACCTTAACTTCTAAGCCATCCCTCCATCCCTTTTTATTTATTTATTTAATTTATTTTGGTTTATCTAGGTAAGGTCTTGCTCTAGCTCAGGCTGACCTGAAATTCACTGTGTAGTCTCAGGATGGCCTTGAACTCTTCGTGTTCCTCCTACCTCTGCTTACCAGTGCTGGGATTAAAGGCATGCACCACCACTACCCGGCAACGCCTGGCTTTTAAAATACTACTTTTATTTATTTATTAGAGACACAGAAAGAAACATTCAGATAGAGAGAGAATGGATGTACTAGGGCCTCTAGCCACTGCAAAGAAACTACAGACACACGTGTCACCTTGTGCATCTCGTTTACATGGGTGTTGGGGAATTGAACCTGGGTCCTTAGGTTTTGCGGGCAAGTACCTTAATTGCTAAGCCATCTATCCAGCCTCCGTTCTCTGCCTGTCTCTTCTTTCGATCTCTCTGCTTGCAAATAAATAAATAGAATTCCTTTTTTATGAGAGAGAGAGTGAGAGAGTGAGAGAGAACTGGCATGCCAGGGCCACCAGCCACTGCAATGGAACTTCAGATATGTACGCCACTTTGTGCACGTGTGACTTTGCATATACATCACTTTATGCATCTGGCTTACGTGAGATCTGGGGAGTCAAACGTGGGTCCTTAGGCTTCACAAGCAAGCACCTTAACTGTTAAGCCATCTCTCTAGCTTTAGAAATATATATATTTTTTGTTGTTGTTTTTTGAGGTAGGATCTCACTCTAGTTCAGGCTGATCTGGAATTCACTATGTAGTCTCAGGGTGGCCTTGAACTCATGGTGATCCTCCTATCTCTGCCTCCAGAGTGCTGGGATTAAAGGCATGCACCACCACATCCGGCTAGAAATTTTTATTTTTTTATTTTTTTATTTTTCGAAGTATGTCTCACTCTGGTCGAGGCTAACCTGGAATTCACTATGTAGTCTTAGGGTGGCCTCGAACTCACAGAGATCTTCCTACCTCTGCCTCCTGAGTGCTGGGATTAAAGGTGTGCACCACCACGCCTGGCTTAGAAATATTTTTTAAATGAGATCTATTTTATTATTTATTAGAGACAGACAGAAAGAAAGAGGCCAATAGAGAGTGAGAACTGGCATGCCAGGGCCTCTAGTCACTGCATACAAACTCCAGATGCATGCACCACCTTGTGCATGTAGCTTATGTGGGTGCTGGGGAATTGAACCTGGTCCTTAGCATCACTGTCAAGCACCTTAACTGCTGAGACATCTCTCTAGCCCAAATATATTTTATTTATTTATTTATTATTATTATTATTATTTTGGTTTTGCAAGGTAGGGTCTCACTCTGGTCCAGGCTGACCTGGAATTCACTATGTAGTTTCAGGGTGGCCTTGAACTCTCGGCGATCCTCCTACCTCTGCCTCCCGAGTGCTGGGATTAAAGGCGTGCGCCGCCACACCCAGCCCCAAATATATTTTATTTTTTATTATTGACAACTTCCATAAGTGTAGCAATAAACCATGATAATTCCCTCCTCCCTCCCCCGCTTTCCTGTTCACTACTCCACTGTCCATCATACCTCCTCCGTCTCTCAGTCTCTCTTTTATTTTGATGTTATCATCTTTTCTTCCTAATCTATTGTTCTTGTGTAGGTAGTGCCAGGCACTGCAAGGTCATGGATATCTGACCATTTTGTGTCTGGCATGGTGCCTTTTGAGTCATCCCAGAGGTCATCAACATCTGAAAAGAGAAGCTTCTCTAACCAAAAGTGAGAGTAGCATTAATATATGGGTATGGGCACTAAGAGAAGTGCTTACTGGGCAGTTTGGTGAGCATAATATATGCATTTAGCCAGACACCAGCAGGTGTTCACTCTTAGGGCTCGTGACCTCCCCCATCATTGGTTTTCAGTATCAGGTATGTATTTCCTCCTTGGAGCGGGCTCCAGTCCAATTAGAGGGCAGTTAGTTTCCCCCACAAAAATCATGCCACTATTGCACTGTTGGCTCATTTGGCCTGGCCGGCAAAATTTAAGGCTTGCAGTGTCCACTGTTTACCTCCACTGATGACTTTTCTCTTTCTCATTGAACTGCATGAAGCATTGCTTTTTCCAGCTTTCGGTCACCTGCTCTATAGGAAGGAGGTTTTCAGTGCAGTTCCTTCAAGATTTCTCAGTGACCTTGCAGCCCAACATGTCGAGTCTTCAGCAGTAGGGTCTTGCCATCTATTCTTGGCGGGAAACCAAGAGCATTGACAAAGGCCTATAATGTTTTGGGGCATCAGGGACCTCCCTGGCCAACAATGTGCTGGAAGGTATCCCATCCTTGGCACTGAAAAATTTCTGGTAACAATCTATGGCTTCTGGATGTGCCATTGTTCCAGAAAAGTAGGTTTCCATATGAATTCATACTCTCTTAGCAAAAGATTTTTTTTTTGGTTTTTCGAGGTAGGGTGTCACTCTGGCTCAGGCTGACCTGGAAGTAACTGTGTAGTCTCAGGGTGGCCTTGAACTCATGGTGATCCTCCTACCTCTGCCTCCCCAGTGCTGGGATGAAAGGCGTGCGCCACCACGCCCGGCTAGCAAAAGTATTTTTTAGACAAGGGGAAGAAAGCTGTGCAAAGTGGTGCACGCTTTTAATCCCAGCGTTCTGGAGGCAGAGGTAGGAGGATCATCCTGAGTTCGAGGCCACCTTTGAGACTCGAGACTACATAGTAAAATTCCAGGTCAGCCTGGGCTAGAGCAAGACTCTACCTTGAAAAAAAAAGAAAGTTGGCACTTTGTCCTGTGGGTATAGCTCTTAGCTTCCAGAGCATGGGGCAGCTGTGTAGGTGGGGTGGAGAGGAAAAGGCCAGTCCTCTTTGTAGCCGTCTTCCTCCCACCTGCCACCAGCTGTGCTGTCTGAAGTGCAGGGAGAGGAGTGGGGGGGGGTGCTTCTCATAGCTTTTTCCTCCATTGACTGGTGAAATGGGGACAATGAGGGACCCACTTGCTTAGAAGCTGGGGGCTGGAACTGTCGCTTTGAGTCTTGGAAGGGTTTGCCTGCCTGGCTAGGTTGGTGAAGGTTCTGGTTCCGGTGGCCTCTGTGGGGGCAGGGCCTCTTAATGTTGTGTGTGGCTGGCGGAAGGGAAGTGGGATCCTCCTCTGTGTGGTCCCTTCCCCACCCAGCCGGGTGTCAGCTGGCTCCTTCCAGGGTGTGCCTCCTTCCTGTCCCTTCCTAATGTGTTTCTTTCTCTCTCTCTCTCTTTCTCGTTTCCACTCACTTCTGCTGCCTGGGTCATTTCAGATTTGTTTTCCCATTGCTATATTGGTCCCCAAAGTGGCACTTTGGGTATCTGGAATACCTGTAATGATCCCTGTGGGGGAGGTAACCACAGAGCTGCCCAGAAATGACCTTCTGAGAGGTCCTGCCAAGTTGTAGTGACTCTAGACCCCCTGTCCTCACTTGCAGGCCCCCTCCCAGGCTGAGTGAAGCAGTAGCTTTGGCGGTGGGGCTGAACGGGAGTGTCTGTGTGACCTGAGCCCAGGCAGAAGTGCCAAGGAGATTGTTATTCTGTTTCCTTCCTTGTCACCTTCATAAGTGCTTTTGGGAAATGCCACTGAGGGGAGGGCAGGGTGCAGTGAGAAGTTTCTCTCCTAATTCACCACAGGTTCCTGCTCATGCCTTGGATCCTGTGAACAGTATAACAGATGGCACATCCAGAAGAGTGTCAGTTGTGCTAGCTGTGGTGGCATGTGCCTGTAATTCCAGGATTTGGGAGGCTGAGGCAGGAGAATCACTGTAAATTTGAAGCCAGCCTTAACCACCTATAGTGAAACCTTGTCTGAAAAGGAAGGGAGGAGGAAAGAAGGAAAGAAAGACCTGGGCTTGGTGGCGCACGCCTTTAATCCCTGCACTGGGGAGTCAGAGGTAGGAGGATCACTGTGAGTTCAAGGCCAGCCTGAGACTACAGAGTGTCTAGACTCTGTACAGTGAAACTCTTGTCTCGTTCTTACAAGAACCAGCAGCCTGAGATCGAGTCCCAGATCTGCCACTAGTAACGGTGACCCTAGACAGTGTCTCTGTGTGTAGTGTGAAGATCACTTCTCTCCTCTCTGCGAAGGTGGCTTTGGGGACATTAGTGTATGTTAGGCATTAGTATATGTCACTACTGGTGTGAAGTCAATGCTTGATAAATGTTCCTTTTTACTGTTGTTGGGGGAAAGAGAGGAAATGGATGCAGCGACCTTAGACTCCTGCTTCCAGCTCTGAACTTTCTCATTAGCTCTGTCCTCCCCATCTATGTGTCTAATTTAAAACTGATTGCTAAAAACAAAAACAAAAACAAAAAACAACAACAAAAAAAACCCAAAAACAAAGTAAAAGCCGGGCGTGGTGGCACATGCCTTTAATTCCAGCACTTGGGAGGCAGACGTAGGATCATCACCGTGAGTTCAAGGCCACCCTGAGACTACGTAGTGAAGTCCAGGTCAGCCTGGACTAGAGTGAAACCCTACCTTGAAAAACAAAAACAAAACAAAAAAATAAAACTGATTGCATTGTTGTTACAAGAGGATGAGTTACATAGTACCCACTACATAGAAGGCCTCTCTACGCTGAGTGCTTGGCGAAATCTCACTTAGTTCTTTTAAAGTCATGATTCTTCTCTTCTCCCCCACCTTATTTTAAAAAATATTTTATTTTTATTAATTTATTTGAGAGAGAGAGAGAGAGATTTAGAAATAGGCAAGGAGAGAGAGAGAGAATGGGCATGCCAGGGCCTCCAGCCACTGCAAATGAACTCCAGATGCATGTGCCACCTGGCTTAAGTGGCTCCTGGGGAGTCGAACCTGGGTCCTTTGGCTGTGCAGGCAAACGCCTTAACTGCTTAACTTCTCCAGCCCTACCCCGCCATATTTTATTTTTAGGATTTAAATGATGCAAGATGCAACATTATTAATCTTTTTTTTTTTTTTTTATGCATTCACCACCTTGTGCATCTGGTTTATGTGGGTCCTGGGGAATCAAACCTGGGTCCTTTATTGCAGGAAAGTGCCTTGACCACCAAGCCATCTTTCCAATCCACTTTTTTTTTTTTTTACATGGGGTCTTGCTTTGTAGTTCAGGCTGGCCTAGAACTTTCAGTCCTCCTGCTTAGCCGCCTAAGTGCTAGGATCACAGGTGTGCCAGCCACCTAGATTGATTCAGTTTAGCTCTCTTTTTTTTTTTTTTCCCCCAAGGCAGGATTTCATTCTAGCCCAGGCAGACCTGGAATTCATTATGTAGTCTTAGGATGGCCTTGAACTCATGGCGATCCTCCTACCTCTGCCTCCCAAGTACTGGGATTAAAGAGGCGTGCTCCATCACACCCAGGGTTTGGTTTATCTTACTTTTTTTTTTTTTTTTTTTTGGTTTTTCGAGGTAGCATCTTGCTGTAGCCCAGGCTGACCTGGAATTCACTCTGTAGTCTCAGGCTGGCCTTGAACTCACAGCGATCCTCCTACCCCTGCCTCCCTAGTGCTGGGATTAAAGGCGTGTGCCACCACACCCAGCCCAGATATTTTGTGAATCTAGCTTCTGTATTTGCTTGAAGATGATATATCTGCATTCAGTCTATCCATCATTCATCTAACATGCATTGATTTGTTCCTACTTTCTGCTAGGATAAGCCATGAACAAGATCCCTCCAGAGTGAATAACTAAGACCCTATACTCAAAAAGTTAGTTTAGAGCTGGGAAAATGGCTTAGCGGTTAAGGAGTTTGCCTGGGAAGCCTAAGGCCCCCGGTTCAATTCCCCAGGACCCACATAAGCCAGATGCACAAGGGGTCGCATGCGTCTGGAGTTTGTTTGCAGTGGCCAGAGGCCCTGGCGTGCCCACTCTTTCTCTCTGCGTTTCATGGACTCTAGCTGTCCTGGCACCAGTGCAGCTATGGGAATTTCCAGGGTGGGAGGGCCTGGCACCAGCTAGGGATGGAGTTTGGCCCAACTGACAACTGGGTTGAGTGACCTCAAGCAGGTTCTTCCCCCACATCAACCCTAATAAATGTCTTATGAGCCATCCAGAGTGAGGCCAACACTCCTGCATGGGTGAGGAAAGAGCCTAATGGAAAGGCTCCAAGCCACCCGTCCTTACAGTCCTGGTCTACCCTTGACCTCTCTACCCCAGAAACTCTTCTTTATCTCGGAGATCTCCAGTTGGAACTAAAAGTGCTTAAATTGGTCACAGACCATGAGAGGGCTTCTAGCTGGCCAGCCCCGCTGGGGAACCTCAGAAAGAGAGCTGGCTTGCTTAGGGACCTATAGCCACCCAGAATAGAGCCCAGGCCTTTTGTGTCAGCCCTTGTTCCACCCTACCCTCTCTGACTCCTTGTGTTAGGAAAAATGGATTATTCTTTCCCAGACGGGAGGGAAGGCAGTTCCCGAGCCTGGGAAGCAGCTGATGTCATTCCAGTGTTACCATGGCACTTACTCCCCTGGATTAGGGACCTGACCCTTGCGAAGCCAGGAAACAGGAGGGAGTGGGGCCTGGCATTGGTTCAGCAAGTTAGTGTTGACACAGCACTTCTGCTTCGGAGCCACTGTTTTCATTGGCCTCCATCACTGTTTTCATTGTCAACTCCCATTTTACAGATGTGGAAACTGAGGCTCTAAAGAGATCAGTCAGCAGATGGGAGACTGTGCCTGTCAGTCCCAGCTCTTTCTTTTTTTTTTTTTTTTTTTTTTTTTTGGTTTTTCAAGGTAGGGTCTCACTCTGGTCCAGGCTGACCTGGAATTAGCTATGTAGTCTCAGGGTGGCCTCGAACTCATGGCAATCCTCCTACCTCTGCCTCCCGAGTGCTGGGATCAAAGGCGTGCGCCACCATGCCCGGCTTTCTTTCTGGTTCTGGACCCACATTTAGTGATAGAAAGGTCCTTCCTTAAGGTGGGGAGAGGATCTCAGTGTATAACCCACGCTGGCCTAAAACTCCTGATTCCCCTGCCTCCACCTCCAATCCTAATTGTAGGTGTGTTACCACCATGCCCATCTCCTGCATGGTTTTTTTTCTTTCTGGTTTTCCTGGCTCTGTTTTTTTTTCTTTTTATTCCTTGAGACAGGGGGTCATGTAGCCCAAGCTGATCTCACAAGAGCTTTGTGATAATTGCTGGTGTGGTGGTGCACATCTTTAATCCCAGCACTCACTTGGGAGGCAGAGGTAGGAGGATCGCCAAGAGTTCAAGGCCTCCCTGAGAGTACATAGTTAATTCCAGGTCAGCCTGAGCTAGAGTGAAACCCTACCTCAGAAAAAAAAAAAAAAAAAAAACCCTTTGCAATAATGCCCTAGAACTTTCTGATCCACTTCCTCAGTGCTGAAATTACAGGTATCCACCAGTTTATATAATGCTGGGGATGAAACCCAGGGCTTCATGCATGCTATATCAGCTGTTCTACACCCATGCCCTCCCCATGTTTTTGTTTTTTTGTTTGTTTTTTTGTTTTTGTTTTTTGTTTTTCGAGGTAGGATCTCACTCTAGCCCAGGCTGACCTAGAATTCATTATGTAGTCTCAGGCTGGTCTGGAACTCACAGTGATCCTCCTGTCTTGGCCTCCCAAGTGCTGTGATTAAATGTGTGCTGCCACCATGCCCAGCTTCTGCCCCCATGTTTTTTTTTTTTTTTTTTTTTGAGAGAGACAGAGAGAGGGAGAGGAAGACAGACAGAAATGGGCGCGCCAGCAGCTTCTCAACTGCTGCGAACGAAATCCAGATGCGTGCGTCCCCTTGTGGTCAAGTGCGGCATTGCGCCCCTGCGTCACTTTGCATCTGGCTAAACGTGGGACCTGGAGATTGGAACTGCTGGAGATTGGATCCGGCGTTCTTAGGCTTAGGAGACAGGTGCCTTAACCACTAAGCCATCTCTCCAGCCCCCATGTTTTTTAAAAAAAACTTAATTAATTAATTTATTTTATAGAGAGGGAGAGAGAGAGGAAGAAAGAGAATGGGTGTGCCAGGCATCCAGTCATTGCAAATGAACTCCAGATGCATGTGCCTCCTTATGCATCTGGCTAACATGGGTCCTGGGGAATCGAACCTGGATCCTTTGGCTTTGCAGGCAAACACCTTAATTGCTAAGCCATCCCTCCAGCCCCTTTTATACTTATCTATTCATTTATTTCTTTATTTAATAGAGAGAGAGAAAGAGAATGGCCTCCCCATGTTTTAACTAGTCCCTTTGACACCTCTTTTTTTTAAAAAAATTTTTTTAAATTTAATTAAATTAATTTATTTGAGAGTTACAGAACACAGAGGGAGAAAGAGGCAGAGAGAGAGAGAGAGAGAGAGAGAGAGAGAGAGAAATGGGCGTACGATGGCCTCCAGCCACTGCAAACAAACTCCAGATGCATGCGCCCCCTTGTGCATCTGGCTTATGTGGGTCCTGGGGAACTGAGCCTCGAACTGGGGTCCTTAGGCTTCATAGGCAAGTGCTTAACCACTAAGCCATCTCTCCAGCCCTGACGCCTCTTTTTATAGACAAGTAAACTGAGGCTTCTGCATCTGGATCTCCAGTTTCCTTACTCCTCATGGTGTCTCCTTTCCTGAAGGGTCCAGTGCTGAAAGTCATGTGCAGTCCCAGGATTTCCAGAAGAACGTGTTAGTCAGGTTCTGGGCCCTCAGGGTAACCCGGGCAAGAATCTTCTTCCTATAGCTGCTGGCAGGATGGGCTGCTGGCTCGGATGAAGAATCCTTAGCCTGGGCTCATATCATATCCCTTGCTCTTACCTCACTGTCAGTCTGGGCTCATATTCCTTGTCTAACTTCTGGTTTAATGGGAACCAAATGCATTCCTAACCACTAGAGGCTAGAGATTATGATGGGTATCTTTCTTACTCTCTTTGTTTTTGTTTGTTTTTTTTTTTTTTTAATATTTTTTTAATTTTTTTTTATTATTTTTTATTTATTTTTGGAGAGAAACACAGAGAGAGACGAATGAGAGGGAGACAGATAGAGATGGACGCGCCAGCAGTCTCAGCTGCTGAGAACGAAATCCAGATGCGTGCGCCCCTTGTGGTCAAGTGCGGCATTGCGCCCTTGCGTCACTTTGCATCTGGCTAAACGTGGGACCTGGAGATTGGAACCGCTGGAGATTGGAACCAGTGTTCTTAGGCTTAGGAGGCAGGCGCCTTAACCATTAAGCCATCTCTCCAGCCCTGTTTTTGGTTTTTTGAGGTAGGGTCTCCCTCTAGCCCAGGCTGACCTGGAATTCACTATGTAGTCTCAGGGTGACCTCGAACTCACTGTGATCCTCTTACCTCTGCCTCCCAAGTAAGCTATTTTATTATTATTGCTTAATACATTTCTTATCTATTTATTTGTGAGCAAAGAGAGAGAAAGTATGGGCTTGCCTTTTGCTGCTATAAACAAACTCCAGATGCATGTGTCACTTTGTGCATCTGGTTTTTTACATAGGTACTGGGGACTCAAACCCAGGTTGTTGGGCTTTGCAGGCAAGCGCCTTAACCAGTGAACCATCTCTACAGCCCCATCCACCCCTTTTTTGTTGTTTTGTTTTTTTTCCAAGGTAGGGTCTCACTTTAGCTCAGGCTGACCTGGAATTCACTTTTGTAGTCTCAGGGTGGCCTCGAACTCATGGAAGACCTTCTTTCTCTGCCTCCCAAGTGTTGGGATTAAAGACTTGTGCTGCCATGCCTGGCTCGTTTTTAAATTTTGAATTTTTTTTTTTTTTTTTTTTTTTTTTTTTTTTTCAAGGTAAGGTCTCACTCTGGTCCAGGCTGACCTGGAATTCACTATGTAGTCTCAGGGTGGCCTCGAACTCACAGTGATCCTCCTACCTCTGCCTTCTGAGTGCTGGGTTTAAAGGCGTGTGCCACCATACTCGGCTAACCCCACCTTATTTTTTTATATATATTTTTATTTTTATTTATTTATTTGATAGACAGGGATGGAGAGAGACAGACAGAGAGAGAATCGGCACACCAGGGCCTCCAGCCACCGCAAACAAACTCCAGATTTGTGTGCCCCCTTGTGCATCTAGCTAATGTGGATCCTTGGGAATCGAACCTGGGTCCTTTGGCTTTGCAGGCAAACGCCTTAACTGCTAAGTCATCCCTCCAGCCCCCACCTTATTTGTAAAAAAACATTTTTATTTATTTGCAAGTCTGGAGAGTATAAGCATGCCAGGGCCTCCTGCCACTGCACACAAACTCCAGATGCATGTGTCACTTTGTACATCTGGCTTTATGTGGGCACTGGGGAATCAAACCCAGGCCATCAAGGCTTTGCAAGCAAGCACTTTAATCACTGAGTCATCTCTCTAGCCCCATGGTTATTTTTATTTATTTATTTTTTGAGACAAGTTCTTTCACTTACTATACAGAGGCACTACTGTGATGGCTTTTTGTTTGTTTGTTTGTTTGTTTGTTTGTTTGTTTGTTTGTTTGAGGTAGGGTCTCACTCTAGCTCAGGCTGACCTGGAAATCACTATGTAGTCTCAGGGTGGCATCGAACTCATGGCGATCCTCCTATCCTACTGCTGCCTCCTGAGTGCTGGTATTAAAAGCATGCACCACTATGCCTGACTCTTCCTTTTTTTAAAAAACAAATTATTTTTATTTATTTGTTAGAGGGAGAGAAAGGAACTCCAGATGCATGTGCCACTATGTGCAATCTGGCTTACATGGGTCCTGGAGAATCAAACCTGGGTTCTTGGGCAACGCCTTAACTGCCAAGCCATCTCTCTAGCCTTATCTCCCTTCTCTCCCTCCCTCCCTCCCTCCTTCCCTCCCTCCCTCCCTCCCTCCCTCCCTCCCTCCCTTCTTTCCTTCCTTTATTATTTTTTGAGGAAGGGTTTCACTCTAGCCCAGGGTGGCCTTGAACTCATGGCAGTCCTCCTACCTCTGCTTCCTGACTGCTGGAATTAAAGACGTGTGCCACCACACCTGGCTTTTTTTTTTTTTTTTTTTAATAGAGTCTCAGTCTGTAGACTGGCCTGGCCTGGAGTTTATGATCCTTCTGCTTCATCCTCTCAAAGGCTGGATTATAGGTCTGAGCCACCAAAACTGGTTTAGAACTTTCTTTTTTTTAATCTGCCCGCATCAGAACAAAGTAGCCCATATCAGGACCCTTGTCCCCTGGGGCATATGGAGGACATAGAGAGCAGTAGTAGTTCTGTGCTGTGAGCTCTTGATTCCAGGTCTGGGAGCTGCCTGGCTTCACATTCTGGAAACTCCCAACATCCTGGTCTCCATGTCCTGGACTGACCTGTTTTCAGACAGTGCAGTCCCCAAGGAGGAAATGCAGGCAGCTGGTAGGGCCTGGAACAGATGGCTGCCGAGGTGGACAGTGACTCTCTGAAGCCAAGAAACAATTCCCTGTTCCACAAGTATTTCCCGGCTTCCATTCTGTTCTCCAGTCCCCAGGGGAGGACAAGCTGTTCCTCGTAGTTCAATTCCTTTAGTGTCAGGGAAGTGCTGTCTGCAGTGTATTCTTTTTTCCAACCCTTGTACGGTGTGTGTATGTGCAGTCCATATGTATGTGGGCACACGTGTGTGGACAGATGTGCATGAATTTGTGAAGGCCAGAGGTTGGCATCAGGTGGCTTCCTCTAGTGCTCTCTGCTTTGTTTACTGAGGCAGGGTTTCAGTTGAATTCACAGCTTGCTGGATTTTTGTTGTTGTTGTTGTTGTTGTTGTTGTTGCTGTTGTTTTTTTTTAAGGTAGAATTTTACTCTAGCCCAGGCTGACCTGGAATTCACTATGTCATCTCAAGGTGGCCTTGAACTCACAGTGATCCTCCTACCTCTGCCTCCCAAGTGCTGGGATTAAAGGTGTGCACCACCACGCCCGGCTTAATATTTGAGTTTTCTATAGAATGCTCACACAAGAGGAGGGCAGCCGTTGGTAGTGGAGTTTTTTCCCAGATCATAAGCCCCTGTTCTGAGATGTTGTGTGTTTAGTACTCGTTTTCTCTCCTCCTGCGCTGGTATCCTCAGAAGCCAGCTTGGCAGGCTCTAGATAGCTGCTCAGGACTGTCAAAGGCTCATTGATTGAGGCTTCCCCGTGGCTGGCTCACCACCCTCTTTTCTGGCCACCAACTTTGTCCTTTGGCACATCTCTCATTCTCATTCAACTGGTTGCTTAAAAAATCCTCTAGGGAGCCGGGCGTGGTGGCGCATGCCTTTAATCCCAGCACTTGGGAGGCAGAGGTAGGAGGATCGCCATGAGTTCGAGGCCACCCTGAGACTATACAATGAATTCCAGGTCAGCCTGGACTAGAGTGAAACCCTATCTGGAAGAAAAAAAAAAAGGAGTTAAAAGAATTAAGATGGCTTAGTGGTTAAGGCTCCAGCCTGCGAAGCCTAAGAACGCTTGTTCAAAATCTCCAGGTCCCACGTTTAGCCAGGTGCAAAAGTGATGCAAGTGCGCAATGTTGCACATGCGCGCAAGGGGGAGTACACGTGTGTGGAGTTCGTTCACAGTGGCTGAGAGGCCCTGGCGAGCCCATTCTCTGCCTCTTCCTCTCTCTCTCTGTCTCTCTCTCAAAAAAAAAAAAAAAAAAAAAAAAAAAAATCCCCTAGGTTCTTGGGTCTTGCCACAACCTGACTAGGGTGAGGGATGAGCAGTCTCTTGAGCTCTTAAGGATCTTCCTCCCTTAGCTGCAGGCTGAGAGGAAAGGATCAGGAGTCATACAAGTGGGCTCTCATGTCTTGGTGCCTCTGGACATTTGCTGCTAAGCTATGTGACCTGCAGCAGCAGATGTTGTCTCTCCCCTCACCCCTCCAGGTAGTGTCTCATTCTAGCCCAAACTGATCTGGAACTCACTCTATATCACTCTCTACCCTGCCTCTTTGGTCTTTCATAAACATTAAAAATTTATTTATTTATTTGAGAGAGAGAAAGAGGCAGATAGAGAGAATGGGCACACCAGAACTTACACGACATCTTGTGATCTGGCTTGTGTGGGTCCTGGGGAGTCAAACCTGGGTCCTTTGGCTTTGTAGGTAAGTGCCTTAACTGCTAGGCCATTTCTCCAGCCTATTTTATTTTATTTTTATTTTTATTTTTTTGGTTTTGCAAGGTAGGGTCTCACTCTGGTCCACGCTGACCTGGAATTAACTATGTAGTCTCAGAGTGGCCTTGAACTCTCTGCAATCCTCCTACCTCTGTCTTCCGAGTGCTGGGATTAAGGCGTGCGCCACCACAGCTGGCTTATTTTATTTTATTTTTTTGAGGTAGAGTCTTAAGGTAGGGTCTTGCTCTAGCCCAGGTTGACCTGGAATTCACTAGTAGTCTCAGGCTGACCTTGAACTTGCAGTGATCCTCTTACCTCTGCCTCCTGAGTGCTGGGATTCAAGGCATGCTCCACCATGGCAGACTCTTTCTCTCTGTATTTTTTTTTTTCTTCGAGGTAGGGTCTTGCTCTAGCCCAGGCTGACCTGGAATTCACTGTGTTGTTTCAGGCTGGTTTTGAACTCACAGCAATCCACCTACCTCACTAGCCTTGCCTCCCAAGTTCTGGTATTAAAGGAATATGCCACCACGCCCAGCTCTCATTTGATTTTTGATTTTTTAAAAAATATTTTTATTTTTATTTATTTATTTGAGAGAGGGAAAGAGGCAGAGTGAGAGAGAGAATGGGCACACCAGGGCTTCCAGCCATTGCAAACAAACTCCAGATGTATGTGCCACCTTGTGCATCTGGCTTACATGGGTCCTAGGAAATCGAACTGAGATCCTTTGGCTTTGTGTGCAAGCTCCTTAACTACTAAGCCATCCCTCCAGCCCTGTTTTTTTTTTTTTTTTTTTTGGTTTTGCAAGGTAGGGTCTCACTCTGGTCCAGGCTGACCTGGAATTAACTATGTAGTCTCAGGGTGGCCTCGAACTCTCGGCGATCCTCCTACCTCTGCCTCCCGAGTGCTGGGATTAAAGGCATGCGCCACCACGCCCGGCTTCTGTTTTGTTTTTTGAGGTAGGGTTTCACTCTAGCCCAGGTTGACCTGGAATTTACTATGTACTCTCAGGGTGGTTAAAGTTAGGCTTCTGTCCAGGCTTCTCTCTCTTGGCCTATTTATTCCTGCCTGGGTGCTGCCTCCTGGGAAGAGTCTGGCAGCTCTCCCCCTGAAACCCCATTAGCAGCCCCTCTCCTTTCCTTGTGTTAGGGTTTCTGTCCCGAGGAGTCTTTGAGAAGAACAAGGGCAAGGCTTCAGCCTGGGGTGGCAGACACTGCCTCCATTGGAATTCACTGAGCCTCAGGGTGGCCTTGAACTCATGGTGATCCTCCTACCCCTGCCTCCCAAGTGCTGGGATTGAAAGGCTCAGGCTAGCGCTTTGTTCTGTTTTTTAATGAGATAAACTCTCAATGGAGACGGCCTCACATTTGCCGTGTAGTGGAGGTTAGCCTTAGACTCAGGATCTTCCTGCCCATACTTTTTCTTTTTTCGAGGTAGGGTCTCACTCTGGCCCAGGCTGACCTGGAATTCACTATGTAGTCTCAGGGTGGCCTCGAACTCAGGGCGATCCTCCTACCTCTGCCTCCCTAGTGCTGGGATAAAAGGCGTGCGCCACCAGGCCCGGCTTGGCCCACACTTTTTAAGTGCTGAGATTACAGTTGTGTGTCACTGTACCTCACTTCTTTCATGCTTCTTGTGTAACGAACTTGGATGGCCTCTGAGGTTAACCTTCTGAGACTCAGGCTTAGTGGTATAGTTCAATGGCAAGGTGCTTGCCTAGCAAGCATAAGGCCTCGTGTTCCATCCCCAGGGCTGCAAATAATATTAATTTTATTAGGAGACATTATAAATTGGTTGCCTGAGGTGTCCAGAGTCACTCTCTGGTATTTATAATGAAATGTCATACCAAAGGGACCTGTGTGGCATATTTAGGGGGTTCCCTTTTTGAAAAAGAATTTTAAAGACTTTTTATATTTTATTTAGTTGAGAGAAAGAGGCAGAGAGAGAGAGAGAGAGAGAGAGAGAGAGAGAGAGAAACAGAGAGAGAGAATGGGCATGCCAGAGCCTCTAACCACTGCAAACAAACTCCAGATGCATGTGCCCCCTTGTGCATCTGGCTTATGTGGGTCCTGGAGAGTCGAACCAGGAATCTTTGGCTTTGCAGGAAAATGCCTTAACCACTAAGCCATCTCTCCAAACCTCTAAATTTTTTTTTTTTTTGAGGTAGGGTCTCCTCTAGCCCAGGCTGACCTAGAATTCACTCAGGGTGGCCTCGAACTCATGATGATCCTTCTACCTTGGCCTCCTGAGGATTAAAGGAGTGTGCCACCACGTCCAGCCTCTAAAATATTTTTATTTATTTGCAAACACACGCACACACACACAGAGAGACACACACAGAGAGAGAGAGAGAGGAAACGAGAATGAGCACAGCAGGTTTCTAGCCACTATAAATTAACTACAGGCACATGTGCTACATTGTGTATCTGGCTTTATGTGGGTACTGGGGAATTGAACCTGGGCTGTCAGGCTTTGCCAACAAGTGCCTTTAACTGCTGAGCTACCTCTCCAGCCTCCCTTTACAGTTTGAAGATGTGGCCTGCTGTCCTTGAGGCAGCAGGCGGCCAGGATGCAAGATACCCTACCTCAGGAAGGAGGCTGCTGCTGTCCATCAGGGACAGCTGTGGGGTAGATGCCTCCAGGAGTAGATATCTGAAAGGCCTATTGTTCTCTAGAAACATCCTTGCCTCTCACAACTGTCTGACCCAGCAGGAAGCCACTGCCTTCAGCTGTTCTTCAATGACTGTCTTTGGTCACCACAGTGAATAAGACAGATGCCACATACTTCCCATCACAGTTGTTTTTTTTTTCTGGATTAGAATAAGGCACTTATTTATGTATGTATTTGTTTTGCCTTCTGTGTTTCTCCCTCTTTGTCACTGTCAAAAATTACATGGGTGGCCAGCTGCCCTGATAAAGGGAGCTGGTCAGGTCATTCCCAACTCCCTGGAGCTGGTTTTCTTCCTGGGTATAGTGGGTGTCCTCTGGGTGTTTTTTTTTTTTTTCAGGCAAAAGGTTTTATTTGGGCAGTGTTTCCTAACATCAAAGTCATTTCCTCCCGTTTACCATCTCCTGTTCAAAGAGCTTTTCCTTTGTGTTTGAGAAAAACATACCTCAATGGTTGCCCTAAAACTGTTGTCTGTGGAAGTTCCTGGGATTGACTATCTTGGTCAGTGTTTTTGTTTGGTGGCCTGTTTTGTTTTTTATCACATGACAGTTTTGCAATCATGGCCTCACCACAGCACCTGAATTCTAGAGAAGGAAGCTCAATCTCCTTCTTCTTCTTCTTCTTCTTCTTTTTTTTTGTTGGTTTTGCAAGGTAGGGTCTCACTCTGGTCCAGGCTGACCTGGAATTCACTATGTAGTCTCAGGGTGGCCTCGAACTCTTGGCGATCCTCCTACCTCTGCCTCTCGAGTGCTGGGATTAAAGGCGTGCGCCACCACGCCCGGCTCAATTTCCTTCTTTAAAAAAACTTTAAAAAAAAAATTAAAAAGCCGGGCATGGTGGCCTTTAATCCCAGCATCAGGAGGCAGAGATAGGAAGATTGCCTCCCATGATTCTCCTTCCTTAGCCTCTCACATGTTCAGATTACAGGCATGCAACACACATTCAGTAAATATATGTTTCTTTTTTTCTTTGTGGTAGGGTCTCACTCTAGTCCAGGCTGAGCTGGAATTTACTGTGTAGTCTTAGGGTGGCCTTGAACTCACGATGATCCTCCTACCTCTGCCTCCTGAGTGCTGGGATTAAAGGCGTGCACCACCATCCCCGGCTCACAAGGGTCTTTTTGTTGTTGTTGTTTTTGAGGTAGGGTCTCACTCTATCCCAGGCTGACCTGGAACTCACTATATAGTCTTAGGGTGGCGTTGAATTCACGGCGTTCCTCCTACCTCTGCCTCCCAAGTGCTGAGATTAAAGCCATGAGCCACCACGCCCAGCCTTGCAGGCAAGTGTCTTACTGCTTAGCCATCTCTCCATTCCCCCAGATCTTGTGTGTGTTTTGTTTTTCTGAGGTAAGGTCTCACTCTAGCTCAGGCTGACCTGGATCTCACACTATAGTCCCAGGCTTCCAACACACTGAGATCCTACCTCAGCCTCCTGAATGCTGGTTTTAAAGGTGTGTACCACCACACTGGGCTTAAATATGTGTTCCAGGCTGGCCTATAACTCCTTGTCCTCCCCGCCTAGCCTCTTCAGCAAATTCCCACCGTCATGTGCTTCCACAACGGGCTCAGATCTTTCCTGTTCTCTTATTTAGTAAAGATGTGGAGTACTAACTTGCTACATGGGTTTTGCAACCCGATTGTGGAGCTGCAGTTTGAAATGTGTGGTCCGAGGAAGTGGAATGCTTTCCTTGGGCTAGGAAAGCCCTCAGAGGACTTAAGTCCCTCTTAGCCCCCAAGAAAGCTTGTCACAGTTGTCTGCTTCCAGTCAGTGCCTGGCTTATTACACCCCGGAGCTCCCCGCTTCTGGCTCAGACTCCTCTAAGGGTAACAGGAATCAGTGTCCAATGTGCTCTTGAGTATAGGGAAATCGTGCACTAGCTCACAGAGCTGGAATCCTGTGGCTCTGTGTTGTGAGGCATTTCTGGTCTGAACTGCCAGGCTCCAGGCTTGTGTTCATTGCTCCCCACTGTGAGTTTTGGAAGAGAGAGGACAAACAAGTCCAGTCATCTCATCCCCACCTCCTTTTTTGGAAGGCTTCCAGAATACTCCATACCCAGCCCATTTCACCTGCCCTCCTGCACCCATTATTGGAGGTGTTGCTGTCTGAAACATCCTGGTAACAAAAGCTGACTGTGACCAAGACATCCACAGTAAGGAGATAGGCATCTTATCAGCAACCACAGAGCCAGCAATTAGCTGATTGTTCTCTTTCTGAGCTGGGGGAGATGCTTTGAACCTGACCTAGTGACTGCTTTTGCACCTGGAGCTGGGACCTGTGAAGTGAGACCACAAAGCTCGAAGGAAGGCGTTCTTGGTGTTAGTGAATGCAGTTAAAGTCGGCCTCTGTCAGAGTCCCCCACAGTCAGCTGGGGACATAGCTAAGTGTTCATATAGTGCTTGCCTACCTTGCTTGCACAAGGACCTTTGAATTCAATCCCTAGCACGCATACAGGAGGCCCCTGAAGTCATGGGTTATTTAGTGGAAATGAGACTTTGTGCTCTCTCAGCTGTCTGTGTTGGCATCCTTGGGGTTGGGGCCCAGGATTTAGCATTGTAAACACATCCCTTGGCTACTGTATGTAGTATTTAAAGAGTAAACTCCTGTATTTTTTATTTATTTGAGAGGGGTGGGGAGGCAGACAGAAAGAGAGAGAATGGGTGCTCTAGGGCCTCCAGCCATTGAAATCGATCTAGAGCATGCACCACCTCGTGCATCTGGCATTACGTGGGTACTGGGGAATCAAACTTGGGTCCTTAGGCTTCACAGGCAAGTGCTTTAAGCTCTGAGCCATCTCTCCAGCCCTGATTTTTTTTTTGCATGTATGTGTAGTGTGATACATTGTGTGCGGTGTATACATATGTGTGCATGTGCCGTGCACGTGCATGAAGAGGCCAGATGAGAATTCTAGGTGCCCCCCCCGTTTCTTATCCTCGTACTTTCTTTCTTTTTGTTTTGTTTATTTTATTTATTCATTTGAGAGCGACAGCGAGGAGAGAGAGAAAGAGAGAGAGAGAGAGAGAGAATGGGTGCACCAGGGCCTCCAGCCACTGCAGACGAACTCCAGATGCATGCACCACCTTGTGCATCTGGCTTACGTGGGTACTGGGGAATCAAGCCTTGAACCAGGGTCCTTAGGCTTCATTGGCAAGCGCTTAACCGCTAAGCCATCTCTCCAGCCCCCTCGTGCTTTCTTAAGATGGGGTCTCTCCCTTAACCTTTAGCTACTGTTGAGCCCTGGCAATTCTCCATTCTCCCCCCACTCCCACCCCAACTATACAGAGGTTACAGATGTATATGGCCATGCCCAGTTATTTTATTTTATTATTTTTTAAATTTTTTAAAATTATTTTTTATTTATTTTTGGAGAGACACAGAGAGATAGAGAGGGAGGGGGAGACAGAGATGGGCGCGCCAGCAGTCTCAAATGCATAGATGAAATCTAGATCGTCGCGCCCCTTGTGCAAGTGCGGCATTGCGCCCCTGCCTCACTGCATCTGGCAAAAACGTGGGACCTGGGAGAGATGGAACCAGATTTCTTAGGCTTAGCAGGCAGGCGCCTTGCCGCTAAGCCATCTCTCCAGCCTATTTTATTATTTTTTGGAGAGGGAGCAGAGAGAGAGAGAGGGAGAGGAAGACAGATAGAGATGGCCCAGCTGCTGTCTCAGCTGTTGCAGATGTCAGATGTGCCCCCCCTTGGTCAAGTGCGGCATTTTGCCCTTGCATCACTTTTGCATCTGTCTAAACGTGGGACCTGGGAGAGATGGAACCAGCGTTCTTGGGGCTTAGGAGGCAGGCCTTAACCACGCTAAACCATCTCTCAGCCCTGATGTCCAGGTTTTTTTTTTTCTTTTAAAAATATTATTATTTCTTTTGCTTATTTGAGAGATAGAAATAGGCAGAGAGAGAGAGAGAAGAGAGAGAGAGGGAGGAGGAGAGAGTGGTCGAGAATGGTGCGCCAGGGCCTCCAGACACTGCAAACGCAGAACTCAGATGCATGCACCTTGTGCATCTGGCTTACGTGGGTCCTGGAGAATCAAGCCTCGGCCCGGTCTTTGGCTTCAGGCAAGCGTTTAACCGCTAAACCATCTCTCCAGCCCCTGATGTCCAGTTTTTACATGGATTCTGGAGAGTCAAATTTGGGCAGTCTCAGGCCTCATGCTAAACAGGAAGCACTCTTGCTCTAAACTATCTCTTTAGTTCCTCACTGAACTTGAAAAGCTATCAGAGTCTAAAAATGCTTCACTCAAGTCAGGACACCGTGGCTGGCTGTATCTCAGAACCTCAAGGGTGCTTTAAAACCACAAATGGAACTGTGGCTAACGAAAAATAGTGCTCAGAGCCATGCACTATATTTTGAGTTCCTGTGTGTGGCTTTTCCCCTCCCAGGTTGTTTCCAGTGACCAGTGGTGGTTTTCTGAAGGCGTACACTGTCTTGCAGTGATGGAAGTTTGTGCTCTCGAGAGCTTTTCCTTGGGCAGAGCATTTAGAAACAAGAGTCTGTCCCCTGGGTGGAACAAGGTGGTGAGGTTGAAAGAGACATGGAGGCTTGAACTTACCTCCACTCACCTCCCAGCAATTGGGCAGCTTTGAGCCCTCTGTCTCCTTGGTAAAAATAGGCCTGGTTCTGCCTTTGAAAGCTTATAACAAGGCCAATGTCAGTGCATGGCCTGTGAAAATGTGGTCAGTAATATTCAGAGGCAGACCTGTCTGTTGCTTTCACACTGAGTAAAGAAGAGACAAACCAAGTGTGGTGACGACGCCTTAATCCCAGCACTCAGAAGGCAGGGTGTGAGGATCGCTGTGTGGTTCCAGGCTACCCTAGTGACTTCATATAGTGAAGGTCAGCCTGTGCAGAGTGAGACCCTACTATGAAAAAATAAAAATAAAATAATAATATATAGAAATGTTGAGGAAAGACACTAGTGAATTATATATCAAAGGTGTGGTGAGAGAGTCTGTCAACATTAAAGGCATATAAAGTTTGGGAATAGGACCTGGGACCTGTGGAATAAGAGGCCCGGACCTTGAGCTGCCTGGGGAGCTACAGGCCCAGGCTAGGTCTTCCTTTTGGGGTGAAGGCTGTGGATTCTCCAGTCCTGTAATGGCTTTAATGGATGAACCCTTCTGGCCTAGAGTTTCTTTCTGGCATTCTTTGCTTTGACTTGCTTACATTTGGCAACATATGGGGTTTTATGTGATATACACATTTACACAATTTTGGAGAGGGGAGGGTGTTGGGGATCAAACCCATGCTAAGCACATGCTTACCACCAGCAGGCTTGCCTCTAGCTCCAATTTTATGTTCTTTCACTTTATTCTGTGAGCTTCTTGCATTGTAACACATTCATATCAGTCACTTTCTCACATGCACACCAAGAAATAGAACAGGCTGAAGAGATGGCTTCTAGCTGCTAAGGTACTTGCTTGTAGCCCTAATGATCCATGTTCTCTCTCAGATCCCACGCAAGCCAAAATGCACAAAGGTGAGGGTAAGTGCAAGGTTGTACATGCCCAGTAGGTGGCAATAAGCATCTGGAGTTTGATTGAGTGGCTTAGCCTTTACACACAATTTCTATCTATCTCTCTGTCTCTGTCTCTCTGTGTCTAAAATAAAAAAAATAGGCTGGGGAAATGGTTTTAGCAGTTAAGGCATTTTGCCTGTGAAATGAGAGGACCCCGTTCAATTTCAGACTCATGTAAGCCAGATGCACGGGGGGCTAGTCGTCTGGAGCTCGTTGCAGTGGCTCTCTTTCACCTACTGCCACTTCCCTCTTTCTCTCTCTTTCTCAAATAAATAAATAAAAATATTTTTAAAAATTAAAACAATAGTGGGCGTGGTGGCGAGCATGCCTTAATCCCAATACTCGGGAGGCAGAGGTAGGAGATCTCTGTGAGTTGAGGCCACCCTGAGACTACATGGCTAATTCCAGGTCAGCCTGGACAAGGTGAGACCTACCTTGAAAAACTAAAATAATAATAATAATAAAAAATAATAATAATAGTAATAAAATTAAAAAAATTAAAGTTAAAAAATAAAAACAATAGAGCGGGCATGAAGACTGCGCACTGTCATGCATGAGGCTTTGGGCTTGATCCCCAGCACTATATCAAGAAAGGAAGGGTAAAGAATATTCGTTCCCTGAACCTGGTCCAAAAGTTTCGATGTTAGAACCCTGATTTTCCCTATAGCTACAATTATTGTGTTTTACATGGATTCTGGAGAGTCAAATTTGGGCAGTCTCAGGCCCTCATGCCTAAACAGGAAGCACTCTTAACTCCTAAACTATCTCTTTAGTTCCTCACTGAACTCGAAAGCTATCAGAGTCTAAAAATGCTTCACTCAAGTCAGGGACACCGTAGCTGGCTGTATCTCAGAACCTCAAGGGTGCTTTAAACCACAAATAGAACTGTGGCTAACGAAAAATAGTGCTCAGAGCCATACCGTATATTTTGAGTTCCTGTGTGTGGCTTTTCCCCTCCCAGGTTGTTTCCAGTGACCAGTGGTGGTTTCTGAAGGCGACACTGTCTTGCAGTGATGAAGTTTGTGCTCGAGAGTTTCCACCAGGCAGAGCATTTAGAAACAAGAGTCTGTCCCCTGGGTGAAACAAGGTGGTGAGGTTGAAAGAGACATGGAGGCTGGAATCCTACCTCCTGTCACTCTCCCAACAGTGGGCAGCTTTGAGCCTCTGTCTCCTTATAGGTAAAAATAGGGGCCGAGGGTTCTGCCTTGAAAAGCGATAACAAGGCCAATGTCAATTGCATGGCCTGTGAAAAATGTGGTCAGTAATATTCAGAGGCAGACCTGTCTGTTGCTTTCTACACTGAGTAAAGAAGAGACAAACCAAGTGTGGTGACGCACGCCTTTAATCCCAGCACTCAGAAGGCAGGGGTGGGAGGATCGCTGTGAGTTCCAGGCTACCCTGAGACTACATAGTGAATTCCAGGTCAGCCTGTGCTAGAGTGAGACCCTACTATGAAAAACCAAATAAATAAAATAATAATATATAGGAAATGTTGAGGAAAGACACTAGTGAATTATATATCGTGTATGTGTGGTGAGTCTGTCAACATTAAAGGCATATAAAAGCTTGGGAGGTCTGGGACCTGCTGTGTGGAATAAGAGGCCCGGACCTTGAGCTACAGGGGAGGAGCTGCGAGGCCCAGGTCTTGCCTTTTGGGGTGAAGGCTGTAGATTCTCAGTCCTGTAATGGCTTTAATGGATGAACCCTTCTATTTCCTCGAGTTTCTTTCTGGCATTCTTTGCTTTGACTTGCTTACATTTATGCTTATATATAGTTTGCGTATATACACATTTACACAATTTTGGGAGAGGGTGTTAGGGATCAAACCCATGCTAAGCACATGCTTTACCAACTGAGCTATGTCTCTAGCTCCAATTTTATGTCTTTCACTTTATTCTGTGAAGCACAACACATTGTAACACATTCACTTATCAGTCACTTTCTCACCATGCACACCAAGAAATAGAACAGGGGCTGAAGAGATGGCTTAGCTGCTAAGGTACTTGCTTGTGAAGCCTAAGGATCCATGTTCTCCTCTCCAGATCCCACGTAAGCCAAATGCACAAAGGTGAGGCAAGTGCAAGGTTGTACATGCCCAGTAGGTGGCGCAAGCATCTGGAGTTTGATTGGAGTGGCTTAGGCCTTTACACACCAATTTCTATCTCTCTTCTCTCTGTCTCTCTCTCTCTGTGTCTAAAATAAAAAAATAGGGGCTGGGGAAATGGTTTAGCAGTTAAGGCATTTGCCTGTGAAGCCAGAGGACCCCGGTTCAATTCCTCAGGACTCATGTAAGCCAGATGCACGGGGGGGGGGGGGGCATGCGTCTGGAGCTCGTTTGCAGTGGCTCTCTTTCTCTCTGCCACTTCCCCTCTTTCTCTCTCTTTCTCAAATAAATAAATAAAATATTTTTTAAAAATTAAAACAATAGCTGGGCGTGGTGGCGCATGCCTTTAATCCCAATACTCGGGAGGCAGAGGTAGGAGGATCTCTGTGAGTTCGAGGCCACCCTGAGACTACATGGCTAATTCCAGGTCAGCCTGGACCAGAGTGAGACCCTACCTTGAAAACCAAAAAAAATAATAATAAAAAAAATAATAATAATAGTAATAAAATTAAAAAAATTAAAGTTAAAAAATAAAAACAATAGAGCAGGCATGGAAGACTGCTTGCCTATCATGCATGAGGCTTTAGGCTTGATCCCCAGCACTATATCAAGAAAGGAAGGGTAAAAAGAATATTACATTCCTGAACCCTGGTCAAAAAGTTCCTAGTGTTAGAACCCTGATTTTCCTATAGCCAGCAATTATTGTATACTTCTAACTAGCTAGAGCCTCAAGTTGGGAAAGAGGGGCAGAGGTGGATGGTAAACAATACGCAAGTTCCCAGAGGACAGTAAAGTCATAAACCGTGCAAATGCCTTTGCTATAGGCGAGATCCTTTACATTTTCTTTCTTCATGTGAGTGTGTGCACGTACATGTAAATGGAGGTCAGAGGTTGACTTCAAGTATCCTCCTCAGTTGCCCTCCAACTTACTTATGTTTTTGATTTTTTGAGGTAGGGTCTTTCTCTAGCTCAGGCTGACCTAAAATACTCTATGTAGACTCAGGCTGGCCTCAGACTCACAGTGACCTCCTACCTCTGCCTCCTCAGTGCTGGGATTAAAGTCATGCATCACTGCGCTTGGCCCAACTTATTTATTTGCAAGCAAAGCAGGGGGCGGGGGAGAGAATGGGCACACCAGGGCCTCTAGCCATTGCAAATGAACTCCAGATACATGCACCACTTTGTGCACCTGGTTTTACGTGGGTACTGAGGAATCGAACCCAGGTCGTTGGACTTTTGCAGGCAAGTGCCTTAATTGTTGAGTCATCTGTCCAGCCCCCAATTTATTTTATTTTTTAAAAATATATTTCATTTATTTATTTGAGAGAGAAAGAGGCACCGAGAGGGAGAGAATGGGTACATCAGGGTCTCCAGCCACTGCAAATGAACTCCAGATGCATGCCCCCCTTGTGCATCTGGTTTATGTGGGTCCTGGAGAATCGAGCTGGGGTCCTTTGGCTTTGCAGGCAAACGCCTTAACCACTAAGCCATCTCTCTAGCCCTCCAATTTATTTTTTTGAGACAGGGTCTTGCATGGACCCTATAGTCCACCAATTCGGCCAGACTATCTAGCCAGCAAGCCCTAGGGATTCTTCTGACCTCACCTCCCCATTGCTGGGAATGCAGTCACCTGCCACTATGCCCAGGTCTTCTGTGTAGGTGCTGGGGATCTGACCTCGTGTCCTTATACTTGTGCTACCAGCACTTTACCAGCCCCCTAATTCACACTTCCTTTTTGTTTTTTTTTTTCGAGGTAGGGTCTCCAGCTCAGGCTGACCTGGAATTCACTATGTAGTCTCAGGGTGGCCTCGAACTCACAGTGATCCTCCTACCTCTGCCTCCCCAGTGCTGGGATCAAAGACCACCATACCTGGTTTAATTCACATTTTCAACTCAGTAAGTTTTAGCTTTTGTCAGAGTTTCATCATAGTAAATAATTGCCTGCAGTTTTGGCAAACAGCTGTAATCTAAGGTTACCGGAGGATCAGAAGTTCAAGACCAGCCTGGGTTATGTGAGACCCTGTCTCAACAACAAGAACTGGATTTAACCCACCACCTGCTCGTATGTAAAATGAGGATGATAGTGATAGATTGTTGGGCTGGGTGAGAAAAGGACATGAGTAGTGTATGTAAGGGCATGAAATAGGACCTTGGCACATGGAGAACCAAAAAAAAAAAAAAAAAAAGAGGCTGGCTGGTGAGTTAGCTGTTCCATTCAAAGGCGATATTCCCTCCTTAGCCATGACGAAGAAACATGTGGCAGAGGACTGATGGGAAGTCAGGCCTTTGTTTTCCACCACAGTCCGGAAGCAGATGCTTCAGAAAGCGGAACATAGTTTTAGAGAGGACCCTGTCTGGTCACCCTGAAGGCCTGACCAAGTAGGGCCCTGGCTGAGTGAAGAGAGTCTTTGGGCTCCAGCTGGCTGAACTCACATGCTCATATTGCTCATGGCACAGTTGGAGTGTGGTTTCCTTCCACGGAGGCTTGTGACAGTTCTTTTTTTTTTTAATTATTAATTCTTTATTGACACCTTCTATATTTACTTACAAAAACATATTTCCCTCCCCTCCCCCCATTCCACTTTAGAACACCAATCTCCATCATATCCCCTCCCTCTCTCCATTAGTCTCTGTGTTAATTTGATGTCATCATCTTTTTCTTCTATTTTGAGGGTCTTGCGGAGGTATTGCTAGGCACTGCAAGGTCATGGATATCGAGGCCAATTTCCGTTTGGGCAGTTGGCTCTTCCATTCTATCAGCCCCCTCTTCCGCAATGGTCCCTGAGCCTTGGAGGGTGTGACAGAGGTGTTTCAGTGCTGGGCACTCCTCCATCCCTTCTTCTCAGCACTATGTTGCCTTTTGGTCATCCCAGTGGTCATCGCCATCTGAAAAGAGAAGCTTCTCTAACCAGAAGTGAGAGTAGTGTTAATATGTGAATATGAACATTAAGTGTAGTGTCCCTTGTGACAGTTCTGCTGGGGCTCTGTCCACCCTGACTAAGGCTCTTTACAAGATCAGAACATTGCTGAGCCTGGATCTGCCAGGATTCTCTGGAGAATATCATGTTCCCTGTTTGCTTAAGGTGGGGGGGGGCTGGGGAGATGGCTCAGGGGTTAAAAGCACTTGCTTGCAAAGCCTACCAGCCCTGTTTAATGCTCCCATGCCAGATGCAAAAGTATTCCACATAGGAGCTGGGTGTGGTGGCACACGTCTTTAATTGCACCACTTGGGAGGCAGAGGTAGGAGGATTGCTGAGAGTTCGAGGCCAGTCTGAGATTACAGATTGAATTCCAGGTCAGCCTGAGCTAGAGTGAGATCCTACCTCGAAAAATAAACAAACAAACAAATTTTAAAAAATGTGCCTGGGCATGGTGGGTTCCAGGCCACTCTGAGACTACATAGTGAATTCCAGATCAGCCTGGGCTAGAGCGAAACCCTATCTGAAAAACAAAAAGAAAAGTGCTGCATATGTCTAGGGTTCGTTTTTCAGTAGCAAGAGACCCTGGTGCCCATACAACACACACACACTTAAATAAAGAAAAATTTCCCTCATTCCCCAAAAGCCATTAGGTTGGCCAGTGAGCAATGACAAGGTTTCCTCATTTGCCTTGGGAGGGAGGAAGGAAGTCAAGGTATTGAGGGTAGCAGGAGCCTCATGTTTCAACCCTTTTTTTTTTTTTTTTTTTTTTAATTATTTATTTTTGAAGCCAGGCATGGTGGCACATTCCTTTAATCTCAGCACTCGGGAGGCAGAGGTAGGAGGATTGCCATGAGTAAAAGGCCACCCTGAGACTACATAGTTAATTCTAGGTTAGCCTGGGCCAGAGTGAGACCCTACCTCAAAAAACCAAAACAAACAAAAAAATTATTTTTTTTTGGGGGGAGAAGTAGAGAGAGAGAGAATGGGCCTTCAGCCACTGCGAACGAGCTCCAGGCTTGTGTGCATGTGTGACATTGTATGCTTGTATCATTGCATCTGGCTACGTGGGACCTTAACCACTAAGCCATCTTTCAAACCTTTTTTTTTTTTTTAAAGATTTTTTATTTATTTGAGACAGAGAGAGAGATACAGAAATAGACAGGTAGAGAGAGAGGGAATGGGTGCACCAGGGCCTCCAGCCATTGCAAACGAACTCCAGATGCGTGTACCCCCTTGTACATCTGTCTTATGTGGGACCTGGAGAATTGAGCCTCGAACCGGGGTCCTTAGGCTTCACAGGCAAGCGTTTAAGCATTATGCCATCTCTCCAGCCCTCAACCTTTTTTTTTTTTTTTTTTTTTTTTCAAGGGTATTTTATTTTATTTATTTATTTGAGAGAGGGAGAAAATGAGCACACCAGGGCCTCTAGCTGTTGAAAATGAACTCCAGGTGCATGTGCCACATGTACATCTGGCTTACTTGGGTATTGGGGAATTGAGCCTGTGACCTTAGGCTTCGCAGATAAGTGCCTTAACTGCTAAGTCATTTCTCCAGCCCCCCCTTTTTTTTTCAAGGTAGGACTTCACTCTAGCCCAGGCTGACGTGGAATTCACTATGCAGTCCCAGGGTGGCCTCAAACTCACAGTGATCCTCCTACCTCTGTCTCCTGAGTGCTGGAATTAAAGGTGTGTGCCACCATACCTGGCTCAACCCTTCTTCTTTATGGCATCTGGCCTGCATGCCTGGGTCCTTTCCCAGGAAGGGTCCCCCTACGTTTATCACCTGTTTTTGGTTTTTTGAGGTAGGGTTTCACTGTAGTCCAGGCTGACCTGGAACTATGTAGTCTCAGGGTAGCCTCGAACTCACGGTGATCTTCCTACCTAAAAGTGTGTGCCACCATGCCCGGCTCGATTATCACCTTTTGCGAGGGAGAACGGTAGCTCTTGATACTTGTTTTTGGACAGCAGATGAGAACTAGGAGCCCTGCTTCCTCTTCTCAGGAAAGAGCCTGTCCAGGTGGAACTTTGTCTCCTGAGCAGTGAAAGCTCTCCCACTGTGACGTGGGAATTACAGTGTGTGTGTTTAAGTTTTAGAGTGACTCGTTGTCAGGGTCAGTGGAGGTAATGTATGAAAAGCTGCTGAGACCTCGATGTGAAGTTATATCCATGTGAAGGTTGTTAATATTCACAGTGGATCAAGGGAGGATTTCTTGTATTTTGATCACCACAATTGCCTGGGTCTGAGGCATCTCATTTTTTAAAAGATTTATTTATTTATTTGTACGTATTTGTATGTATGGGTGTGCCAGTTCCCACTGCCTTTGCAAACGAAGTCTAGACTCATGAGCCACTTTGTGCATCTGGCTTTATGTGGGTACTGGGGAATTGAACCCAGGCTGATAGTCTTTGCAAGGAAGCATTTGTAATCACTGAAACATTTCTCTCCTGCCCAGGAACCTCATTTTTTAAAGATTTATTTGAGGAAAAATAAAAAGATTTATTTGAGAGAGAGAGAATGGGCACGTCAGGGCCTCCAGCTGCTACAAACGAACTCCAGACGCATGCACCATCATGTGCATCTGGCTTACATGGGTATTGGAGCATTGAACCTGGTTTCTTAGGCTTCAACAGGCAAGAGCTTTAACTGTTAAGCCATCTGTCCAGCCCAGAACCTCATTTTATACACATTTTCCCCCACAGGTAGTGACTTTGGGTTCATGAGACAGGGTCTCACTGTATAGAGTAGGCTCACCTTGAAAACTTGTAGTGATTCTCCTGTGTAGGCCATTAATTCCAGCAGTCTATAAATTGAGACCCTGCCTCGGAAAAGAAAAAAAGAACCAGGGGGATTCCACCAAGTGCTGTGGAAATACACACATATACTCACACTTTCAGAATTGGCGGGGGGTAGTCTTCAGGACCTCCTGAGAGCAGGTGGTACCAAAGCCTCTATTACGGATGAGGAAACTGAGACAGGGTTCTGATCCTGCCATTATAAAAAACAATTAAAATGAAAATTCAAGAAAAGGATGAGGCATGGGTGGGGCCTGGAAGCCCACGATGAAGTACTGAGCCTCCTGGACCATGATGGGGGGAAGCAGACCAGCCTTGGCTCCTGACCACACAGTGCCCTTGGTGCAGAGGAAGAGCTATCCCCCCACCCCCACACACCTTTTCTACCTCTCATTCTTACCCTGACTCTAATGCACTGGGTCTCACCCAGGAAAGGGTAGGTAGTAGGGTCCACAGTGCCTGGGTCACATAGCCCTGAAGACCACCAGCCAGTACCCCCAGGGCCAAATGCTAATCTGTCCCTTCCATCTCTATCCTTCCCTCCCTGGTCCTTGGTTCTTGGGTGTCACCAGGCCTCTTTACTCGAACAGAAAGCAAGCAAGGGACGCTGACATTTCCCACTCCCAGGACAAAAGTGGGAAGGGCAGGTGCCTTATGAGCCTTTTGAGAGGAGTGTCCCCACCTCACCACTTATTACCTGGCAGGGGTCCCCAATGGGGTGCAGCAGGGGAGTCACCTTTCATATTGTGTCTGTGAGCATGTCACATCTGTACCTGTACAAGGGGCATTAATTTGGTGTGGTGGGAGGAGGTCCCCTGGGGTTTCAGGCTGGCCGGGGCTGGCCGCCCTCTCCTAGGAATAAATTCACCCAGTTTTGCCGTTTGGGTGTGGGTCCCTGTTTGGTTATGAAGGACAAGGAAAGGAGGGACTAGTCCCAACAAACCAACCCCCCCTCAGTGAGTCACTTTCTGCCTCCAGACCATACTCCTCCCACACTCTGCCCCTCCTCTCTCTGCTACCCTGCCGTTTTGTCAGCCCAGACTGCACTAAATAACCATTATTTTAGTCAGCAGAAGCCACAGGTGTTCCCAGTTGGCCAAGCATTAACTCTTGCCGGTTGTACAGTGAATGCCAAGGGCAAAAGAAGGCAGCAGAGAAAGCACAGGGTGTGGATGGCTAAGGAATTTGCATGGGCTGCAACAGTGTAGGTCAGGCCCTGGTTATGCCTTCCAGGGCTCAGGGACTCAGCTTCCTTCCTTTTTGTTCAAGGAAACAGCAGGCTTTCCCTGTTCCCTTCCAGGTCAGGCAAAGGCAGGGCAGGATCCTGGGAGAGGAAGTGAGAACCAGCTTCCCATCAGGTGCCAGTGCCTCTGTAGGACAGGACAGTTGCCCTGGAGTTTTCTCTTTGATGTGGAGTGAGCTGTTCCATATGTCCCTTGGCCCACTTCTTCCCCACCTGCGGGCCAGTTCTCCCTGGAGCTTTCCTCTGTGAAAAGGCCTCAGAGAATAGACCCCACCAAGTGTCTTCAGGTGGGAAGTGTGGGTTCCAGGAAGGGTTCAGGAAGGAAACCTTAGAACACCTGTGTTTATTGCTTTTCTATCGCATTCTGTCACTTTTTTTCTTTAGTGTATATGGGCACCTGTGAAGGTAAGAGAACAGCCCTAACTGGGCTGGAGAGATTGCCCAGTGGTTAAGGCACTTGCCAGCAAAACCTAATAATCTCAGTACCCACGTAAAGCCAGATGCACAAAGTAGCACAACATTTTATATATATGCACACACACACACACACACACACACACACACACTTTTTTTGGAGAGAGACAGAAACAGAGAGACACAGATAGAGAATGGGCGTGCCAGCAGTCTCCCAGTCACTGTGAACAAACTCTAGATGTGTGCGTCCCCTTGTGGGCAAGTGCAGCATTGTGCCCTTGCATCATTTTGCGTCTGGCTAAACGTGGGACCTGGAGATTGGAACCTGTGTTCTTAGGCTTAGCAGGCAGGTGCCTTAACTGCTAAGCCATCTCTCCAGCCCTATATATACATGTTTTAAAAAGAGAGAGCTTTCTCCTCTTTTTTTTTTTTTTTTTTTTTTTTTTTTTGGTTTTTCAAGGTAGGGTCTCACTCTAGCTCAGGCTGACCTGGAATTCACTATGTAGTCTTAGGGTGGCCTTGAACTCGTGGTGATCCTCTTACCTCTGCCTCCCGAGTGCTGCTCAGCAATTGTTTTAAACAGTTGTCATCTCATTTGGCGTCAGACTGGTTAGCTCAGCACCCTTAAGTGATTCCACTTCCAAGTCTGAATCTAGTCAAAAATAAGAATTGTGAGGGCTGGAGGGATGGCTTAGTGGTTAAGGTGTTTGCCTGCAAAGTCAAAGGACCCAGGTTTGATTCCCCAGGACCCACTTTAGCCAAATGCACAAGGGGACACACACATCTGGAGTTCGTTTGCAGCAGCTGGAGGCCTTAGCATGCCCATTCTCTCCCTCTTTCTCCTGTCAAATAAATAAATAAATAAATAAATAAATAAATAAATAAATAAATAAATAAAATATTTAAAAAATAAAATTGTGAAGAGTGACAAATAAATGATCAGACTTTGAAAAAAAAAGTTAACCAATTGTGTCCGCCAGTAACCCCCGGCTTGGACACCCATGGCCCTTTTTTTTTTTTTTTTTTTTTTCAGGCTGACCTGGAAGTCACTATGTAGTCTCAGGCTGGCCTTGAACTCACAGCAATCCTCTTACCTCTGCATCCCGAGTGCTGAGATTTAAAGGCATGTGCCACCATGCCCAGCCTTTCAGTCACTTTCTGGCCTGATCAGTTCACCACTACCATCAGAACTGGCCTCTCAATTTCACATGGAGCCCCTCACAAATGGCCACCTTAGCTTGGCCCATTTTTTAGAGGGATAATTGAGGTCTGACAGGTGAAGGCACTGAGACCACTGGAACTGTGCAGGAGTCTTTCCCACATTGATATCCTTCTGTATGTAAAAGGGGTTTTTGTTGCTTAGGCTGGTCTTGAACTCCGGATCTCAAGCAATGTTCCCGCATCCGTTGCTGGGACTATAGTTATGCACCACCATGCCCAACTTGAGTGCCAGTAGGAGGGGACTGGTCAGTTTGCCCTGGGTTCTTCACTCAGCTCTAATGTCATGCAGATCAAATACCATGAAGAATTTGAGAGGAGCCGCATGGGCCCCAGTGGGGGTGAGGGCATGGAGCCAGATCGCCGAGAACCCCAGGACAGCAGCAGCTATCGGAGGCCCCCTGAGCAGCAGCAGCCACAGACTCACCACATTCCGACCAACACCCCAGGTGAGCGCTAGCCTGAGGCCCAGTGCTGATCAGTAGTGCAGTGAGAAGGAGCTGAAGAGAGGGAAGCTGCATGCATGCATGTGAGGCAAACCCCCAGGCCTAGCCCCTGGTGAGCACTAGGGCCAGGAGAGCAGACCCCAGTGTGAAGCGTGCACAGCCCTGTTGTGTCCATGGCACCAGCGAATGTGCACCTGTAAACGGAAGCCTTTGAGAAGTGGACTGAGCAAGGCTGGTGGGGCGGAAATTCCTGGCAGGGAGTAGGAAGATGGGTTTAACAGGATTCTTTCTGAGCCTTGTCTGTCTCCTCTCATATTCCAGTTTACCAGCAGCCCCAGCAGCAGCAGGCAACCCCGTCCTATGGTGGCTACAAGGAGCCTGCAGCCCCAGTCTCCATACAGCGGAGCACCCCAGGCGGGGGTGGGGTAAGTAGCCCTGGCTGAAGGAAGTAGAAGACTAGAGACATAGGGAGGCCCAGGACACAGCTCATGAATTCTCCCCATTTTACCCCCATCTCCTATTGGCTATGAGACACCCCCCCCTTCCTATTGGGATCTCAGCCTTGTAAACCAACAGGTGGAATGGGCTGTAATCAGATGGGATTGGTGGGGGAGGGACTCTGTGTTCCAGCCCTGGATGTACTTTAACCATGCCAGTCCTCCTCCACAGCCCAGTGTCTCTGCTTTGCATACCTGAACATAGACAAAGCACCTTTCTGCTTAGGACTCATCCAAACCTGGGTCCTGCTCCCTGATTTTTTTTTTTTTTCAAGGTAGGGTTTCACTCTAGCACAGGCTGACCTGGAATTCACTATGTAGTCTCAGGGTGGCCTTGAACTCATGACGATCTTTCTACCTCTACCTCCTGAATGCTGAGATTAAAGGTGTGAGCCACCATGCCCAGCATGCTTCCTGATTTTTTAAAAATATATTTTATTCATTTATTTATTTGAGAGAGGGAAAGAGGCAGAGAGAGAGAATGGGTATGCCAGGACATCCAGCCACTGCAAATGAACTCCAGATACATGCGCCCCCCCTTGTGCATCTGGCTTATGTGGGTCCTGGAGAATCGAACTGGGGTTCTTTGGCTTTGCAGGCAAATGCCTTAACTGCTAAGCTATATCTCCACCCCTGCTTCCTGATTTTTATGAAGGTAAACCCTGGTCTTCAGATCTCAGCTTGTCTCTGCCTTTCTGTAGCCCTCTTAAACTACCCCATATGGAGTGGATTTCCCCTGACATTTTCCCTCACTTGATCCTACTGGTTCCCTTCAAAGAAATTTTATTTATGAGAGAAAGAGAATGGACATGCCAGGGCCTCCTACCACTGCAAACTACTCCAGATACTTGTGCCACTTTGGGCACAAATCTCACTTTACGTGGGAACTGGGGAATTGAACCTGGGCCTTTAGGCTTTGCAAGCAAACACCTTTAACCACTAAGCCATCTCTCCAGCACACACACACACACCCCTTTTTAACTCCCTTTTATATTTTATTTATTTGAAAAGGAGGTAGAGACTGAGTATGGGCGAATGAACTCCAGACACCTACACCACTTTGTGTATTTGGCACCCAAAGGAGAGTAGACTGAATTTCTTTATGCATCTAGGTACTGGAGAATCAAACCTAAGCTGTCAGGCTTTTAGGCTTTACAAGCAAGTGCCTTCAGCCACTGAGCCCATCTCTCTAGCCTATCCAGCTCCTCCCCACCCTTTTTATTTATTTGAGAGAGAGGAATGAGGGGGAGAGAATGGGCCCACTAGGGCCTTCAGCCACTGCAAACAAACTCGAGACACATGCATCTTTTGTGCATCTGGCTTATGTGAGGAATCGAACCTGGCAAGTGCCTTAACTGCTAAACCATCTCTCCAGCCCTCCCTTTCTTGCCCACCACCCCCTCCCCAAGGTAGGGTTTTATTCTAACCCAGGCTGATCTGGAACTCACTCTGTAGTCCCAGGCTGGCCTTGAACTCATGGCATCCTCCTATCTCTGCCTTCCAAGTGGTGGGACTAAAGGTGTGCACCACCACACCCAGCTGCAGATTACATTTTAAAACATTATTCAGGCACTATGCCTGTGGAACCTTATCACATTCCCTTGGGAAGGGGCAGGGTATTCTCAGCCTATCTTGCCTTTATAGATGCCAAACACATTGTAAGAGGGCAAATGTTTTCAGAACATGCACAGCATGAGAGAATTCATGGCAGAGCCCAGCCCAGGGTCCATCTTGTGCTTCAATCTGTCCCTGGACCTGGCTCTGGGTCTCTCAAGAGTTGGAAAGAAACCCAGGGCTGGGCTGGAGAAATGGCTTAACGGTTAAAGTGTTTGCCTGTGAAACCTAACAACCCAGCTTCGATTCTCCAGGTCCCACGTAAGCCAGATGTACAAGGTGGCACATGTGTCTGGAGTTTGTTTGCAGTGGCTAGAGGCCCTAGTGCACCCATTCTCTCTCTCTACTTTTCTCTCAAATAAAAATAAAGAAATAAATAAAAAGAAGCCTGGCTTCTGGTTGCGCACACCTTTAATCCCAGCATTCGGGAGGCAGAGGTAGGAGGATTGCTGTGAGTTCAAGGCCACCAAGACTACATAGTGAATTCCAGGTCAGCCTGAGCCAGAGTGAGACCCTACCTCGAAAAACAAACAAACAAACAAACAAAAAAACCCAAAAAACACCAGGGCTGAGGCTGAGCTCAGTGGTGGAGCACTTGCCTGGCATATGAGAAGGTAGGTACTGTGGGAAAGTGTGCACTAAGGCCCGTGCTGACGGCTGCTATGTCTACAGAAGCGGTACCGGGCAGTGTATGACTACAGCGCCGCCGATGAGGACGAGGTCTCCTTCCAGGACGGGGACACCATCGTCAACGTACAGCAGATCGACGACGGCTGGATGTACGGGACCGTGGAGCGTACCGGCGACACCGGGATGCTGCCGGCCAACTATGTGGAGGCCATCTGAGCCCTGGGGCACCCCACCCCTCATCTTCAGTGCATTCCACAGCATCACATCTGTCTGGGGCCTGACCCATTCACCTTTCAGTGTCTCTGTTTTTTAAGATCTTCGACAGCTTCTTTGTCCCCACCCCTCCTCCAGCTTCTTTTGCCAACTGAAGCCTTGTTGGGCCACTTTCTCAGGCTCCTTCTTCTGGCAGGTTTTCCCTTCCACCGACTTCTTGGTTTTCTCTCTGGATGGAACAGACTAGGCCTCTCGGGGAGGGCTAGATCACCCTAGGGAGTGCGGGATCACAGGGCTGGGCTAGAACAGGAGATAGGTTAGCTTCTGGCCTTGCCTACCTATCTTCTGACCTGGGGACCTTCCTGCTAGGTGACCCACACACCCAGACATTCCAGACTTCCCCAGAATTCTGGGCAGTCACTTCTCCATACATTCCCTGAGGGTGGGAATAGCGTCAGGCGCACTGCTGTGTAAGGACCAGTGTGATGGTCTTTACCTTTCTCTTGAAGAGGGAGCTGCTAGCCCGCCAAGGGGGCTTCCCTTCCCACCCTCTGCCTCTTCAAGGGCACCCAAAGGAGAGTAGAATGAATTCCTTCGCACAGTGAGTTTTGCCCTCCTCCCCACACAGACCTAGGGTGGCACAGAGCTCCCCAGCAAGCACAGCTTACGTCAGGTTCTTGCCTCTCTCAGTTTTAGGAACAGCCGCAGGAAGAGATGGGGACCAGGGTCCGTTCCCTGCAGTCGTTGAGCTTCCCCCAGCCTTCAGGAAGTCCTCTTACCTCCCTGACCAGAAGCCCTGTCCTGAGGGGATGGACAAGTACCTCCAAGAGCCATATGGGTCAGGTGTGCCACTTGTTCATGCTACCCACAGGAAGAGGTCTCTGGGCCTCCCGTAGCCTCCCCTCCCTTGCTCAAGGCCAGATGGACTTGGAGCTGTGCAAAGCCCGTAAGGACCACCGTGTGTGGTGTGAGCTTGCCTGTAGGTGTCTGACAGACTAAAACGAGTAGGCAGGGATGAGAGGAGGGGGCATGTGTGTCTATCTGCTGCTGGTGTCTGGCTGAGTGTGAAAGAGAGGCACGCAGATCTGCTCTCCCCTGGACGTGCAGGAAGCCCTCATCCTTTTGCAGGGTACTGGGCAGAAGTGGGGTGGTTCTGGAGTTGATGGAGCCCATTGTTGGCCTGTTCCTCGCCAAGGAAGACTTCAGGTGGGAGGCATCTCCGTCTTTGTTTTGGGCTGCAGAGTAGGGTACCAGAAAGACCTGCATCATCCACACTGTGGTGCTTCACTCAGGCTCTCTCCAAAGAGCTCCCACTCATGTGAACACCCCTAAAGCAAGGGAAAGGGTCCAGAGCTTTCAAACTCAGCACTGACTTGGGGGTGGTGCTACACCTGGGTTCCTGGTCTGCGTCTGGGGCCTGAGCCAGCCCTCACCTGGCTTTATTCATCTCTGGGTTTTCTTGTCATCCCTCTAGGTCTTCCCCACTCCCATCTTCTGTGTCTGACATCTAATCCCTTCGCGCCCTCGGACCATGCAGGTGAGGGCTAGGCCCGAAGGCACTGGCCTAGCCAGCCGGGCAGTGGCCATGGGCATTCTGAAAGGGCTTGTTAGGTGATTTGGGAGTACCAACGAGGGAGTGGCCGTGGCAGGAGCCACTTGCCTGGCCAGTCCCCTTTACATTCCAACTTTCATCTCGGTGAGGGCAGAAGGAGTGTCCTGTTAGGCCATGTGAGTGACTAGGGGACACTGAGGAGGGCCTTGTGAAAGCATCTCAGAAGCCTTGGATGGTGGGGGGAGGGAAGGGGCATGCACTGATCTATTTCCTCTCCATCTCAAAGCACAATGTGGGGCTGGGACCAAAGGTCAACAGGAGCTGTTGGAGGACCTAAGGTTGGGAGGATGGCGAGTGTGTGGCAGGAGCCCGAGGCTTTCCTGGTTCCACTAAGCTCAACCTCCCTTCCCAACATGGCAAGCCAGCCACTGTATTTCTCCTGTCCTAAAAATGGGGACACCCTCCCCCAGAGAGAGGAGGGACTGTCACACTGGTGCTGAGGAACCCAGGGCTGCTGGAGTCCATGTTCCTTTCCAGAACCATCCACCCCTAGAAGAGTACAGAGCCTGTGGGCTACACTGAGCCCCTGACCTCTGCCTCCCTCCACAGAGGTTTTTTTAGCCAATCAAATCCCAGGATAAAAGGCTCCCCTGAGCTAGAATGTGAACATTTGTGGACTAATCTCTCAATGGAAGAAGCCTGATGGTGAAAACAGTGAATTCTCCCAGCACTGCTTTGTCGCCCCCCCCCCCCATGTCCCTCCAGGGAAAACTTTATTGCTTGATCTCTGCCTTTTTTTCTTCCACATAAGCACTTTTGGGCCTTTTTTAATAGCTGGAAATAAGACAAAAAAAAAAAAGTACCATCACCCCCCCCCCAAAAGCTTGTATTTAAAAAGAAACAGAAGTGACCCTATGAAACTCACCTCTGTCCCAACATTTCATCTGTGTGTGTGTGAAGCCACCCACGCCTCATCTTTTATACGGGGCTGTTGTCTTTCTCGGGTCTGTTTGGTCCCCTCCCTCCTCCTGGCCTTGTGCTCGGGATCAGATCTTTCTGGCCCATTATGATTCTGAACATTGACTTGAACCACAAGTGAATCTTTCTCCTGGTGACGCAAATAAAAGTATAATTTTTACCTGCAGACTGGGCTACTTCCTTGGCTTTGAGGTGCTGGGTTTTGTGTGTGTGTGTGTGTGTGTGTCCTGCTTTGTCTACCTGGGGTACTGGCCTGGTGCCCACAGAGAGCCCAGCTGCTGCTCATGGAGAGTCGGTGTACTTTAAAAGCCAAGGGGCAGCTTATTCTAACACCTACCTCCTTAAACTCACTCCAGGCCAGGCTCTGCACAGGAGGCAGAGGTAGGAGTAGAGTGAGACCTACCTCGGAAAAAAAAAAAAAAAAACAACCCTCCAGTGGCCCCCATCAGCCTGGTGACACTTCCGCATCCAAGGCTGATGGTTCCCTGAGTTCTCAGATTCTTGTCACCATCCCATTTCTTTCTTTTTTTATTTTTGGAGAGAGACACAGAGACAGAAAGAGAGGGAGAGGGAGACAGACAGAGATGGGCGTGCCTTGCGTCTGGCTAAACGTGGGACCTGGAGATTGGAACTGCTGGAGATTGGAACCAGCGTTCTTAGGCTTAGGAGGCAGGCGCCTTAACCGCTAAGCCATCTCTCCAGGCCACCATCCCATTTCTTACACTAGCTGTTATACTCAGGGCAGGTCATACTTCTACTTCATCTGGTCCCTGGCAGGGGCAGGCACTGAGCTGCCCAACAAGAGCTCAGAGTAGCAAACACTGATGAAGGAGCTCAGCTTGGTGCATTCTGGGACAGCCTGCGGTACGAGGAGGCATGGGACAGCACCTAGCCCAGGCTGACCTGGAATTCACTATGTATGTGGGGTCTGGCAACTCAATGCAGGCTGCACGTGTCTCCATCTTCAGGCCAGTGATGGGCTGCATCCCCTGTGCAGGGCAGCTCTCTGCATCCTCGGTGCTCCAGGCTTGACTGCAGGTATCCTGCCTCCTGTTTTTTCAGTTAGGCTGGGGGGGGGACTCAATTAGGTTGGGGAGGGGACTGGTAGAAATAGTAAGGCCCCTGGATCCCTGGCTTCGAGTCACCAGTGACCTGTCCCACTATTTTGTGGAGAAAAGCAGCTCCCACCCGAGGCTCCACGTTAAAGCATTTCCTGGCCTCCCAGTAGCAGCAGTGAGAGGAGGAAGGACATAGTCCGCAGTAGGAGGGATACACGTTGCTTTGCTTTTTGTTGTTGTTTATTTATTTGATAGCAACAGAGAAAGAGGCAGAGAGAGAGAGAGAGAGAGAGCGAGAGAATGGGTGCACCAGGGCCTCCAGCCACTGTAAACGAACTCCAGATGCATGCGCCACCTTGTGTATCTGGCTTACATGGGTCCTGGGGAATTGAGCCTCAAACCTGCGTCCTTAGGCTTCACAGGCAAGTGCTTAACCACTAAGCCATCTCTCCAGCCCTACTATGCTTTTTTTTTTTTTTTTTTTTTTTTTTTTTTTTTTTTGAGGTAGGATCTCACTCTAGCCCAGGCTGACCTGGAATTCACTATGTAGTTTTGAATTCTCAGTGGGCAGCGAGTCTCCTACCTCTGCCTCCCAAGCACTGGGGTTAAAGACATTCACCCACCACGCCCGGCTGTGTTTACAACGCTTTCTACAGGAGGGAGGAGCCAGTGGAGCAGGTCTCCAGTTGGCTTCCCTTCTGCAGTGCTGCAGCCCCCTCTCCTGGAAGCTTCACCTGCCACAAGTCAAGGGGCTCCCTTGACTTAAGAAGACTGAGCCGATGGGAGGAGCTTCCACATACCCCTTTGGAAGTGGCCTGAGCTCCTGAAGTCTTGTTATGAAGGGGTCATTAATGTCTTAACTCCAGGATCCTTTAAGAAAATTACATGGTGGGATGGGAATTCAGTGGTTAGAGAGGTGCGTGCTTGCTTGCAAAGTTGGCTGGCCTGGGGTTCAATTCCCCAGTACCCATGTGGGGCCAGATGCAAAGTGGTGCATGAGTCTGCAGCTTGTTTGCAGTGGCAAGAGGCCCTGGCACACCCAAACACACACGTACACACACATTCTCTCTCGAATAAATAAATACAAAGAAGAGGGATTGGAGAGATTGCTTAGTGGTTAAGGGTGCTTGCCAGTAGGGCCTAACGACCTGAGTTCTATTTTCTGGTACTTAGGTAAAGCCAGAGGTGCACAAAGTTTTGATGCATCTGGAGTTTTTTTTTTTTTTTTTTTTTTTTTTTTTTTTTTTTGAGGCAGGGTTTCACTCTAGCCCAGGCTGACCTGGCATTCACTATGTAGTCTCAGGGTAGCCTCGAACTCACAGTGATCCACCTACCTCTGCCTCCCAAGTGCTGGGATTAAAGGTGTGCGCCACCACACCCGACTTCAACCTGAATGGAGTTTTTTTTTCCTCTCTCAAGGTAGGGTCTCGATGTAGTCCTGTCTGACCTGGAATTCACTCTGTAGTTTCAGGCTGGCCTGGAACTCACGGCAATCCTCCTACCTCTGCCTCCCAAGTGTTAGCTCTGGGGTTAAAGGCGTTTGCCACCATGCCTAGCACATGTGGAACTTTCTTTGCAGTGACTAGTGCGCCCATTCTCTCTTGCCAGGCATGGTGGTGCACGCCTTTAATCCTCACACTCATTAGGATGAGGTAGGAGGATAGCAATGAGTTTGAGGTCAGCTTGGGCTACAGTGAGACCCTGCTTTGAAGCCCTCCACACATAAAAAAAGAAAAACAGGGACTGAAGAGATGGCTTAGCAATTAAGGTGCTTGCCTGCAAAGCCTAAGGTGGTTTGATTCCCCAGTACTCACATAAGCCAGATGCACAAGGTGGTGCATGCATCTGGAGTTCGTTTGCAGTGGCTGGAAGCCCTGGTGTGCCATCCCCTCTCTCTTTTTGCCTCTTTCCCACTCATAAATAAATAAAAATAATTTAAAAAAATAGGGATAAATAAATAAAAAGAAAACACTTGAAGAGGGAGGATTGGGCCAGAGACTGCCTGGGTTTCAGTGAGCCCCTACCTCGAAACCCGCCCCCCCAAAAAAAAAAAAACAGAAAGAGGGTTGGAGAGATGCCTTAGTGGTTAAGTACTTGCCTGGGAAGCCTAAGGACCCTGGTTCAAGGCTCAATTCCCCAGTACTCACGTAAGCCAGATGCATAAGATGGTGCATGCATCTGGAGTTCGTTTGCAGTGGCTTGAGGCCATGGTGCACCCATTCTCTCTCTGTTGCTAATAAGTAAATTAAAATTTTTAAAAAATGAAAAGAAAAGAAAAGAAAAAAGATGGGTTGGAGAGATGGCTTAGCAGTTAAGGCACTTGCCTGCAAAGGCAAAGGATCCAGGTTTGACTCCCCAGGACCCATGTAAGTCAGATGCACAAGGGGCACACACATCTGGAGTTCGTCTGCAGTGGCTAGAGGCCCTAGTGCACCCATTCTCTTTCTCTCTACCTGCCTATTTCTGTATCTCTCTCAAATAAATAAATAAAAATAAAATATTAAAAAAATTAAAAGATGAAGGGCTGGAGAGATGGCTTAGGGATTAAGGCGCCTGCCTCCTAAGCCTAAGAACGCTGGTTCCAATGTCCAGCGGTTCCAATCTCCAGGTCCCACGTTTAGCCAGATGCAAAATGATGCAAGGGCGCAATGCTGCACTTGACCACAAGGGGGCGCACGCATCTGGATTTCGCTTGCAGCAGCTGAGACACTGCTGGTGCGCCCATCTCTGTCTTCCTCTCCCTCTCCCTCCCTCTCTCTCTCTCTCTCCAAAAAAATAATAAAAAATAGCCGGGCGTGGTGGCGCACGCCTTTAATCCCAGCACTCGGGAGGCAGAGGTAGGAGGATCGCCGAGAGTTCGAGGCCACCCTGAGACTACATAGTTAATTCCAGGTCAGCCTGGACCAGAGTGAGACCCTACCTCGAAAAAAACCCAAAATAATAATAATAATAATAATAAAAAAAATAAAAAGTTTTTTTTTTAAATTAAAAGATTAAATAGAAAGAAGGAAGGAAGAAAGGAAGGAAGAAAGATTAGGCAGAGTAGGGCAAAGATTTATTGGGAAAAAAAAAAAAGGTTGGACATGGTAGCACATGCCTTTAATCCCAGCACTAGCACTCAGGAGACAGAGGTAGGAGGATTGCTGTGGCCAGCCTGAGACTACAGAGTGAATTCCAGGTCAGCCTGGGCTACAGCAAGACCCTACCTCAAAAAAAAAAAAAAAAAAAAAAAAAAAAAAAAAAAAAAAAACAGGAGCCGGGTGTGGTGGCTCACACCTTTGATCCCAGCACTCGGGAGGCAGAGGTAGGATTGCTGTGAGTTCGAGGCCACCCTGAGAATACAGAGTGAATTCCAGGTCAGCCTGGGCTAGAGTGGGACCCTACCTCAAAAAACCAAAAAACAGAACAAAACAAAACAGGGCTGGAGAGATGGCTTAGCAGTGAAAGTGCATGACTGTGAAGCCCAAGGACCCCAGTTCAATGCTCCAGATCCCATGTAAGCCAGATGCACAAGGTGGCACATGCATCTGGAGTTCTTTTGCAGTGGCTAGAGGCCCTGGCGTGCCCATACTCACTCTCCCTCTCTTTCTCCCTCTCCCTGTCTCTAATAAATAAATAAAATTAAAAAAACAAAACAGCCAGGCATGGTGACACACACCTTTAGTCCCAGCACTTGGAAGGCTGAGATAGGAGGATCCCCGTGAGTTCAAGGCCATCCTGAGATAACACAGTGAATTTGAAGTTAGCCTGGGCTAGAGTGAGTAGAATGAGATGCTACCAGGGGGAGGAAAAGTTGTACTTTTGGAGTTAAAACCTCAGAAAAGCGGGCAGGCTCAGCAGTGAAAATCTGTTAGAAAATGCTTCTGAAGGTTAAAGTTTCTTATCTCATGAAGGGAATAAATACTCCTCTCCTCTCTTCAGCAAGTGTTAGGGGAGGGTGGTCTCTTGACCAGCTGATTGACAGGCTCAGTTAAATTAACTTTTATTTATTTATTTATTTTAGTTTTTCAAGGTAGGGTCTCGCTCTAGCCCAGGCTGACCTGGAATTCACTCTGTAGTCCCAGGCTGGCCTGGAACTCACAGTGATCCTCCTACTTCTGCTTCCTGAGTGCTGGGATTAAAGATATGCCCCACCATGCCTGGTTACGAAAAAATATATATATATATTTTTTGGTTTTGCGAGGTAGGGTCTCACTCTGGTCCAGGCTGTCCTGGAATTAACTATGTAGTCTCAGGGTGGCCTCAAACTCTTGGCAATCCTCCTACCTCTGCCTCCCGAGTGCTGGGATTAAAGGCGTGCGCCACCACGCCCGGCTAGAAAAAATATTTTTAAAAAATAAAATAAAACATAGCAAATGAACAAAATGTTATTAATTTAATCTTATCTTTGTTTATTTTTAAACTAGAAAGGAAAAGTAAATGTAGAAAATGATGATGGATTCTTCAAAGGAATAGATAACCCCTCCCCAATTTGCAGGCCCAAATCTATTCGGAATTCCAAAATATATAGTTTATTTAAACCTAAGTGGACAGGGAAATATGTTGATGTTGACTTTTTTTTTTTCCCAAGGAAAGAAGCATTTGACAATTTTTAAAATTCCACACTTTGGTGTATTTCCCCTAAATTATTATAGTCATTTTCAATAATTTATAGTTAGGCACAAAGAATGAGAACTATATAACCATTGCACTCTTTAAATGAGAAGGTAGGGCCAAAGTGGGATGTAGACGGGAAGAAATGATAAATCTTAACAAGTGTCCTGTGGCTGCAGATCCAGGCAAAGGAAACCACACAACTCAGATTGTGCAATCTGTCAAAACACTGATAAGACAGTGATGTTGAACTTGCTTTTGAATTAAAAAGGAATGCCTTACTTGTGAGACAGACTAGATGACCCAAAAAAAACAAACAAACAAACAAACAAAAAACCTCCAGCATCATGTGCAATTGCATTTAGACCTAAGGAAAGGCTACCCACATGAATTTTTGAGCAGTTCTCCATAGCAACTTGAATGAGTCTACATTTCAACTCTGTATGCTCAACACGCTCTGTCTGCCGCTCCAACACAAGCAGCATCTGCCAGCAAGTCCACGACGTCCTGATGCTCCAGTGTGGGTTTCTGCCTCTACCTCTGACTCTGCCTCACAAAGCCGGGGTCGCCAGACTAACCACATCCCAATGCTCTGGAAGAAGTCTGCGGGGCAGCGATGCTGCTGTTGTTGGTAAGTGACCTCTTGTTGGCTGGAGCTGTGGGAAAGCCAGAAAAAAACAGGTTCAGTTGAGGACAGCAAGGATGTCTCTTAACAGCTTAGAAATTTGACAGCATCTGCCTGCAACCTGACCCGGAGTAAATTACATCTGTTATATTATTCTCAAGTGCGAATGAATCGCTAGTGAATTAATGAATGCAGCTATTACCAGATTCATTGAGAAACGACTGCTGACACACATGAAAATGCATTTTACCTTTCATTGATAGGAGGAAATGGACAACTTGGCTTTGCACCTCACTGGAAGAGGAAATTAGAAACAACAGCTCCTCCCTACCACACCCACACCCTCCCTGTCCGACCTAAAAATCCTGTGCATTGTGGGGTTTAGTTTCAATTTAAAATCATTTTAAATTAGTTCCCAAAGAAAGAACCTTGCATTTTTTATTCTTTTAAGATTCGTCCAAGAATGCTACGTCAGTGCATCTGAACAACAATAAAAAAAAATCAACAGGAAAACAAGTTGTCTTTTCATTTTGTTTCTTAATCAATACCCGAAATAATGACCAGAAGCAAAACTCCACCGGTGCGTCAGCGAGCAGGATGCTTGGCGGGCCAGCTCCATCCTGGACCTCAGAACGGTTCTGCAGGCTCTGCAGGCGGGGCCGCCGCGGCAGGCTGCTACAGCAGATAGATAATGTAGGACAGAACCACCAGGCCTATGATGGCAAAGAACATCAGGATGAAAATGTCCAGCATTGTGCAGTCCTAGGCCGAGGAGGCCCCCTGGATTTCCCGGGGAAATGGGAACTGTGAGCAGAGGTCGGGCAGTGCAGAGAAATGGCTCCGTTCCCCCTCCTTCCTGTCTCCACCCCCTCCCGGGGGACCTGAGACCAAGGGATGCTGAGGCTTCATCCGAAGCTTACTCCCCACCTCCATCGCCGCAGTCAACCAATCACAAAGCCCGCGCTGAGCAACCAGGGTACTGCTGCTTTTAGACCCGGCAGAACCCCGGAGGCGCAGTGTCTCCTCCGGAAGCCAGTCCTGCCCCTTTGTATGGAAAGAGATGGAATTTCTGCACCTAGCCAGCTGCTGGGGGTGGTGGACTGAGAAGAGGGTCTCTACCCAGACCCCCAAGGACCGGGTTCTCCTGACGGCCTTTCTTCTTCCTCTCACACATAATTTATCCCAGAAAAAAAAAAAATAATGGCTGCTCCTTGGGTGGGTCATTGACAAATTCACAGATTATATTCTGGAGGACTCGGACCAAGTTTTCCTGTGAGACTCAGGCAGTCTCCTAGGGAGCTGGCTTGCGGATATGGGGTTCCTACTCTGTACTGAGTACTGGTGGTGTCCTCTCAGCCTGTCTGGCAGTGTTTTACAGCGTGAGACTCAGAGGTGGCCCGGCACTCCACTAATTCATAGCTTGTGAATGCCAGGGGGCGGGGGAGGGGGGACCTCCATGGTTGATTACTTCAAAGTCCATATTCTTTAGGAACCACCCCAGACTCGCTTGGCCCGGTTATTCTGGAAGGCTGGTGGCTCTAATTACATTGCTTATTTGTGCAATGCGGGCCCTCTCCTCTCTATCCTGTCATTTCTGTGTCATCATCCCCACTTTTGTTTTCCTCTATGTCTCCAGAGACCTCAGTGATAGGTGTCTAGGCAAAGGACATGAGTCTTGGAGGTCCACTGAACACAGACCCAGTCTCGGGTTTCCTCTGCCTCCCGAGTGCTGGAATTAAAGGCATGTGCCACCAGGCCCGGGTTAATTTTAAATTACTCCCAAATAGTGAGACTTCCTCTTAATAAGGTGCTTAGGAGCAGGTGAAGTGGAAACACATCTATTAGAAATTACATGCCTTGGGCAGGGCGTGGTGGCACATGCCTTTAATCTGAGCACTCAGGAGGCAGAGGTAGAAGGACTGTTGTGAGTTCAAGGCCACCCTGAGACTACATAGTGAATTCCAGGTCAGCCTGGGCTAGAGAGAGAACCTACCTCGGAAAAAAAAAAAAAAGAAAGAAAGAAAGAAAGAAAGAAAGAAAGAAAGAAAGAAAGAAAGAAAGAAAGAAATTATATGCTTTGGGGCTGTAGAGATGACTTAGCAGTTAAGGCACTTGCTGCGAAGCTGAAGGACTCATGTTTGACTCTCCAAATCCCACATAAACCAGATGCACAAAGTGATCTAAGCACACAAGATTTCACATGCGCAGAAGAGGGTACATGTATCTGGAGTTTGATTGAAATGGCTGAAGGCCTTGGTGTGCCAATTCTCTCTCTCTCATAAAAAAAAAGCTGGGTGTGGTGGCACACGCCTTTAATTCTAGCACTGGGGAGGCAGAGGTAGGAGGATCGCTGAGAGTTCAAGGTCACCCTGAGACTACATAGTGAATTCCAGGTCAGCCTGGGTTAGAAAAGAAACCAAAAATAAAAAAGTAAAGGAAAAAGAAAAAAGCCCAGGCCCAGAAAGCCAAGCTCCACATGTCTCTCTCATACATGGATCTTAGCTACAAATGTTTGAACTTCTATGTGAGTTGGTAGCAGAGACTAGTAAGCTAGCAAGGGGCTATAAAGAAAGGAGAAGAGGGGCTGGATAGATGGCTTAGTGGTTAAGGCATATGCCTGCGAAGCCTAAGGACCCTGGTTCAATTCTTCAGGTCCCACGTAAGCCAGATGCACATGGCTCATGCGTCTGGAGTTCGTTTGCAGTGGATGGAGGCCCTAGTGTGCCCGTTCTCACCCTCTCTCTATCCCTCTGTCTCTAATAAATAAATAAAAATAAAATAAAATCTTAAAAAAAAAAAGAAAGGAGAAGAGGGGAGGACTTAAGGGAATGGTATTGTGTATGTGTGTATACACACACACACACACACACACACATATATATATATATATATATATATATATATATATATATATATATATATATATATATATATATATATATATATATATATATATAGAGAGAGAGAGAGAGAGAGAGAGAGAGAGAGAGAGAGAAACAGATCACTGGGGGTGGAAAGGCCTAAATGAGATCAGGGAAAGAGATTGAGTAAAGGAAGGGTGGGGGAGGGTTATTCAAAATCTAAGAGGGCATGAATAAGTCATATGGAAACCTACTTTTTTGGACAATGGTGCAGTCAGAAGCCGAAGATTGTTACTAGAAAAGTTTCAGTGCCAGAGATGAGGTGCTGTTGGGCCCTAAGAGGCCCAGGTGTGAGGCCTAGTGGAACTTCCTGAGCCTGACTAGAGTTTAGCGACCTGTCTTTGGCCTATTACTCTGGCTTAGGAGTGACTCAGCAAGGCCTAAGCCGAAATTGCCTCCGCCCAGCTACTACTGACTTGGTGAAATACTATTGGCCTACACCTTTTTCCCATCCTGAGACCCACCCTCTTTCTCAAAGCTATATAAACACCTTCCTATTACAATAAAACGAGTTCCTGCCTCGACAAGACTCCCGACCCAGTGTGTTTTTCTCTCCAGTCTTTTAGAGGAGGGGGGTCTGGGCCGCCGACACCCATCATCCCGCTCAGCCTCAAGAGGAGCCGCTGGTCTGGCTCTCTCTTCAGCTCTACCTGCCAGGAGGAACCGGCAGGGTACCTTCCAGTGAGTTGTTGGCCAGGGAGGTCCCTGATGCCTCCAAAACATTACAAGCCATTGCCAAGGTCTTGGTTTCCCACCAGGAATAGATGGTAAGACCCTACTGCTGCAGACTACGTACTTGGGCTGCAAGGTCACTGAGAAATCTTGCTGGAACTGAGCTGAAAACCTCTGTGTAGACCATCTGACAGAAATCTGGATAAAGCTATGGTGCATGCAGCTATATGGGAGAGAGAAAAGTCATCAGTGGAGATAAACAACAGTGGACACTGCAAGCCTTAAGTTGGGCCAGCCAGGCCAAATGAACCAATGGGTGCAATAGTTGCATGTCTGTTATGGGGGAAACCAACTGCTCTCTCATTGAACTGGAGTCTTGCTCTGTGGGAAGGAATACATGCCTGATATTGAAAACCAATGATGGGAGAGTCATGAGCCCTAGGAGTATAACACCTGCTGGTGTTTGGCTAACTGTTCACCAAACTTCCTGGTAAGCACTTCTCTTAATGTCCATACCCATATACTAATGCTACTCTCACTTTTGGCTAGAGAAGCTTCTCTTTTCAGATGGTGATGACCAGTGGGATGACCCAAAAGGCAACATAGTGCTGAGAAGAAGGGATGGAGGAGTGCCCAGCACTGAAACACCTCTGTCACACCCTCCAAGGCTCAGGGACCGTTGTGGAAGAGGGGACGGATAGAATGGAAGAGCCAAAGGAAGGGTATGACTCCTTACAATGCAACTGCCCAGACAGAAATTGGCCTCGATATCCATGACCTTGCAGTGCCTAGCAATACCATCGCAAGACCCTCAAAATAGAAGAAAAAGCTGATGACATCAAATTAAAAGAGAGACTAGTGGAGAGAGGGAGGGGATATGATGGAGAGTGGAGTTCTAAAGGGGAATGGGGGGAGGAGAGGGAAATATCATGTGTTTTTTGTATGTAAGTATAGAAGTTGTCAATAAAAAATGAACAGAAAAAAATAATAAAAGAGAGACTGATTGAGAGGGGGAGGGGATATGGTGGAGAGTGGAGTTATGAAGGGGAAAGTAAAGGGAGAGGGAATTATCATGGTTTATTGTCCATAATTATGGAAGTTGTCAATAATATTAATAATTAAAACAAATCCGGGCATGGCGGCACATGCCTTTAATCCCAGTACTCGGGAGGCAGAGGTAGGAAGATCACCTTGAGTTCGAGGCCACCATGAGACTACGTAGTTAATTCCAGGTCAGCCTGGGCCAGAGTGAGACCCTACCTTGAAAAACCAATAAATAGATAAATACTAACAAACAAAAGGCCAGTCTGTTGGGCTTGCCTCAAAAAAGAAAAAAGAAAGAAAGAAAGAAATAATGTATTTTGGCTTTAACAAACACTAAATTTTTCTAAGCCCCCAAAAGCGAGGTAGGGTCTCACTCTAGCTCAGGCTGACCTGGAACTAACTATGTAGTCTCAGGGTGGCCTCGAACTCATGGCGCTCCTCCTACCTCTGCCTCCCAAGTGCTGGGATTAAAGGCGTGCGCCACCATGCCTGGCTTCCCTTTTCTTTCTTTTAAAAAACAAATTATATTAAGGGGCTGGAGAGATGGCTTAGTGGTTAAAGCTTTTGCCTGCAAAGCCAAAGGATCCCTATTCAATTCTCTAAGACCCACGTAAGCTAGATGCACAAGGGGCGCATGCATCTGGAGTTCGTTTGCAGTGGCTGCAGGCCCTGGTACACTCATTCTTTCCATCTCTCTCTCTCTCTCTCTGCCTCTTTCTCTCTCTCAAGTAAATAAATAAATAAAATATATTTTAAAAAATTATTTTAAGCTGGCTATGGTGGCACAACCCTTTAATCCCAGCACTTGGGAAACAGAGGTAGGAGGATCACTGCAAGTTCAAGGCCACCCTAAAACTACATAGTGAATTCTAGGTCAGCCTTGTCTGGAGTGAGACCCTACCTCGAAAAAAAAAAGAAAAAAGCCAGGCTTAGTGGCATAAGCCTTTAATCCCAGCACTCGGGAAACAGATGTAGAAGATATCTGTGATTTTGAGGCAACCCTGAGACTATGTAGTCAATTCCATGTCAGCCTGGCCTAGAAAGCAAGACCTTACCATGAAAACCCCCCAAAATAATAATTATATATATAATAATATATATAATTTGCTTGTTTGAGAGAGAGAGATGGAAAGGAGAAAGAGAGGTAGAGAAAGAATGGGCTCACCAGGGCCTCCAGCCACTGCAAACTCCAGATGCCTGTGCCACCTTGTGCATCTGGCTTATGTGGGTATTGGGAAATCAAATCTGGGTCCTTAGGCTTTACAGACAAGCACCTTAACTGCTAATCCATCTCTCCTTTTTTTTTTTTTTTTTTTTTTTTTTTTTTTTTGTAACCTGGGCTGGCCTTAAAGTTCCCATGTGACTGAGAATGACTTTAATCTTCTGATCCTCCTGTGCCTCCTCAAGACTGTGGTTACAGGCATGTGTTATCATACCTGGTGTAGTAGTTTGATTCAGGTGTCCCCCATAAACTTAAGTATTCTGAATGCTAGGTCTGCAGGTGATGGAGATGATCTGGGAATTAATGCCTCCTGGAGGCAGTATATTTTGGGGGCAGCCTACGGGTGTTATAGCCAGTGTCCCCTTGCCAGTGTTTGACACACTCTCCTGTTGCTATTGTCCACCTGATGTTGGCCAGGAGGTGATGTCCACACTCTGCTCATGCCATCGTTTTTCCTGCCATCATGGAGCTTCCCCTCGAGTCTGTAAGCCAAAATAAACATTTTTTCCCCCACAAGCTGTTCTTGGTCAGGAGATTTCTGCCAGCAATGCGAACCTGACTGCAACAGTAATGTTGGTACTGGGAGTGGCGTTATTGCTGCTAGACACCTGACTGTGTGGCTTTGGCCTTTTGGAGCTGATTTTCAAGAGGAATGTGGAAGGATTTAAAACCTTGCTCTGAGATGCCTTGCAGTGTTGTAAGTACAGTTTGATGGACTATTCTGGTCAGAGTTGAAAGACTGGAATGCAGTAAGAACTATGGACTGTGAGGTTTGCCTTATAAGGGTGAGAAAGAGCTTTGCTTGGACTGGAATAGAAACAGTTTGTGTGAGAGACTTGCTATAATGCCCGTGTCCTGAGAATTTGTGCAGGGTTGCATTGTGTAGAAATGGATTAGTGTGAGCAGAGGGATATGGCACAGAAAAAATGAAATATGTGGGCTAACTGCTGCCCGTTCAGCTGCAATTGTGTGAGAGATTACAACCATTGAGATTGGGCCAGCTGACCTGCACTGGGACAACAGAAAGAATGCAGTCTTTTGAAGGGGCCTGAGTGCTGAAGGAATATCCTGTTCTTCAAAGTCTGCTTTATTACCCCCTGGATTAACAAATTGGCACCCCACCTAGTATTATGGAGTATAAGAAATGCAGGGCCATTGAATTGGCAACAGTCTCGTGTTTTGGAAACGGCCATGGGCAGTGTGAAGCAGGTTTGCTGGATGGAGACCCGATGGAGCCATTAGGATGGACTGTAGGTTACAGTGGAGACCCAGTGAAGATGCTCCAATCACGGGATGGCTGCTAAGGAGAGCTGCCAGCCCCAGATGAAGTTTTCCAGGACTGTGAATAGCCTAGCTGGAGGGGTGGGATTAGAGCTCCAGAGACTTGTTGCTGGTTAGAATTATCGGACTTGGAGACTTGTCACTGGCTAGAGTTGTTGGACTTAGAGCTATAGAGTTTGATGTTTGTCCTGTTTAAATCTTTTTGTTTGTTTGTTTGTTTGTTTGTTTGTTTGTGTTTGAGGTAGCTCTAGCTCAGGCTGACCTGGAATTCACTATGTAGTCTCAGGGTGGCCTCGAACTCTTGGCAATCCTCCTACCTCTGCCTTCCAAATGCTGGGATTGAAGACATGCACTACCACGCCAAGCCTGTCTTGTTTAAATTTTGTATTGGTTGAATATTTCTTTGCTATACTCAGTGTCATCTTTTGCAGTGTGAGTGTTTATTCTGTGCCATTATGAATTTTTGTTTTTGGTTTATTTTTGGTATTATGGTTCAGTTAAAAGAATTGGGACTATGGGGATATTTGAACATCATTGGGATTGATGAAAATTATGGGGACTTTTAGGGCCTGGAGAGATGGCTTAGCAGTTAAGCACTTGCCTGTGAAGTTTAAGGACCCGGGTTCAAGGCTCTATTCCTCAGGACCCATGTAAGCCAGATGCACAAGGTGGCGCATACATTTGGAGTTCGTTTTCAATGGCTGGAGGCCCTGGCGTGCCCATTCTCTATCTACCTGCCTCTTTTTCTGTCACTCTCAACTAAATAAATAAAAAATAAACAAAAAAAAATGTGGGGACTTTTAAAGTTGGATGAGTGCATTGCATTTTACATCATGTATAATTATCAGTTTATTGGGGCCTGGGGTGGATTGTGGTGGTTTGATTCAGGTGTCCCCCATAAACTTAGGTGTTCTGAATGCTAGGTCCCTAGCTGATGGCAATTTGGGAATTAATGCCTCCTCTAGGCAGTGTATTGCTGGGGGCAAGCTTATGGGTATTAGAGCCAGTGTCCCCTTGCCAGTGTTTGGCACACTCTCCTGTTGCTGTTGTCCACCTTATGTTGGCAAGGAGGTGATGTCCACCTTCTGCTCATGCCATTGTTTTCCTCTGCCATCATGGAGCTTCCTCTCAAGTCTGTAAACCAAGATAAACCTTTTTTCCCCACAAGCAACTTGGTTGGATGATTTCTGCCAGCAATGTGAACCTGACTGCAACACCTGCTTGGCCTAAGTCAATTTTTTTTTTTTTTTTTTTTTTGAGGTAGGGTCTCACTCTAGCCCAGGCTGACCTGGAATTCACTATGTAGTCTCAGGGTGGCCTTGAACTCATGGCAATCCTTCTACCTCTGCCTCCCAAGTGCTGGAATTAAAGGCGTGCGCCACCATGCCCAGCCTAAGTCAATTTTTTTTTCTTTGAGTGTTGGGATTAAAGGTGTGGACCACCATGCCCAGCAACTATTTTTTTTTTTTTTGAAGCAGGGTCTCACACTTTAGTTTAGCCTGACCCCACTCTGTAGTTTAGGCAGGTCTCCAACTCACAGTGATCCTACTGCCTCAGCCTCCTGAGTGCTGGGAATAAAGATGTGAGCCACCATACCTGGCTTAATTTCCTCCCCTCCCTTTTTTTAGTTATTTTTTGGGGAAGGGTCTCACTCTGGCCCAGGCTGACCTGGAATTAACTATGTAGTCTTAGGGTGGCCTTGAACTCATGGCAATCCTCTCACCTCTGCCTCTCAAGTGCTGGGATTAAAGGTGTGCACCACCACACCTGGCAATATATATTTTTAAAGTATTTATGTGAGAGAGAAGACAGAGGAGAATGGGTGTGCCAGGGCCTCCAGCCACTGCAAACGAAGTCAAGACGTATGCACCCTCTTGTGCATCTGGCTTTACATGGGTACTGGGAAATAGAACCTGAGTTCTTTGCCTTTGCAGGCAAGTGTGCCTTAACTGCTAAGCCATATCTCCAGCCCTAAAAGTATTTTTTTATTTATTTTAAAAAAATTGTATTTATTTATTTGAGAGAGAGAGAGAGAAAGAAAAAGAAAGTAGCAGATAGAGAGAAAGAGCATGGGCGTGCCAGAGCCTTCAGCTGCTGCAAATGAACTCCAGATGCATGCACCACCATGTGTATCTGGCTTACATGGGTCCTGGGGAATCAAACCTGGGTCCTTTGTCTTTGCAGCAAGCACCTTAACTGCTAAGTCATTTCTCCAGCCCTGTAACATTACTTTATATTAAGACAATTCATTGAGCTGGGAGTGCAGCTCACTAGTAGAGTGTGTTCCTAGCATGCTTTGGGCCCTGGATTCAGTCCTCAGCATCAAAACAAGCTGATCAACAAACAAACTGGGGATGTGGCTCAGTATTAAAGTCCTTACCTCAACATGTACAAAATATTGGCTAAATTCAATCCCCACTGTTACAAAAATAAGATTTTTGGAGGGGCTGGAGAGATGGCTTAGCAGTTAAGGCACTTGCCTGCAAAGCCAAAGGACCAGGTTCAATTCCCTAGGACCCATGTAGGGGGTGCATGCATCTGGAGTTCATTTGCAGTGGCTGGAGGCCCTGGTGCACCCATTCTCTCTCATTCTCTCTACCTGCCTATTTCTGTATCTTTCTCTGTCAAATAAATAAATAAAAATAAAATATTTTTAAAAAAGATTTTTGGAGAGCTAGGGAGAGGGCTCAGCAATGAAAAGAGTTTGCTTGCAAAATCTGTGATCTGGGTTCCATTCTCTAATAACCATAATAAGGCCAGAAACCAAAAGTGGCAGAAGCATCATTTGCAGTAGACAGTAAAAGACCCTGGCACAACCACACACACACATGTAAATTTTTTTTTTCTGAGGTAGGGTCTCATTCTAGCCCAGGCTGACCTGGAAGAAGTAGGAGGATCGCCATGAGTTCAAGGCCACCCTGAGAATACAGAGTGAATTCCAGATCAACCTGGACTAGAGTGAAACCCTACCTTGAAAAACCAAAAAAAAAAAAAAAAAGTATTTATTTATTTGAGAGAGAGGCAGATAGACAAGGGGTGTGTCAAGGCCCCTAGCCACTGCAAAAGAACTCTAGACGCATGTACCACCTTGTGCATCTGGCTTTACGTGGGTACTGGGAAACTGAACCTGGATCCTTTGGTTTTGCAGGCAAGTGCCTTAACCACTAAGCCATCTCTCCAGCCCCTAAATAATTTTTAAAAGTATTTTTTATTTTTATTTATTTGAGAGAAAGGCAGATAGAAAGAAGGGTGTATCAGGGCCTCTAACCACTGCAAATGAACTCCAGACACATGCACCACTATGCCATCTCTCCAGTCATGAATAATTCTTTTTTTCAAGGTAGAGTATCTCTAGTCCATGCTGACCTGGAATTCATTATGTAGTCTCAGGGTAGCCTTGAACTCATGGAGATCCTCCTCCTCTGCCTCCTGAGTGCTGGGATTAAAGGCATGTGCTACTATGCCAGGCTTTTCTTCATATTTATTTATTTATTTGAGAAACAGAAAAAGGCAGATAGAGAATGAATGCACTAGGTCATGTGTGCTACCTGATGCATCTGGTTTATATGGGTACTGGAGAATTGAACCTGGGTCCTTAGGCTTTGCAGGCTAGCACCTTAACCACTAAACCATCTTTCCAGCCTGATTTTCTTTTCTTTTTCCCCTCTGGTACATCAGTGATTCTTTTGTTGTCATTTTTTCCCAAATGGTGAATTCCAATCATTTGTGTGATTTTCATTTTTTGAGAGAAGACCTTGTTTTGTCTTCAAGGCTAGCCGTGCACTACCTATGTAGCCAAAGCAACTCATGACTCATGGCAAGTGGCAATCCTGCTTCTTTTTAAAAAAATATTTTGTTTTTATTTATTTATTTGACAGAGAAAGTAGGGGAGAGAATGGGCGCACCAGGGCCATTAGCCATTGCAAATGAACTCCAGACACATGCACCCCCTTGTGCATCTGGCTAACGTGGGTCCTGAGGAATTGAACCTGGGTCCTTTGGCTTTGAAGGCAAATGCCTTAACCAAATGCCCTTCTTTTTGTTTGTTTGTTTTATTTTTCAAGGTAGGGTCTCACTCTAATCCAGGTTGACCTGGCATTCACTATATAGCCTCAGGGTGGCCTTGAACTCAGGGCAATCTTCCTACCTCTGCCTCCTGAGTGTTGGCAAGCACTCTAGGGTTGAACTACAACCCCAGTCCGACAACTCAATTTTTTTTCAACAGCTCATTTTTTTGGATCCCTGTAGAGCTATAATAAACAGCTTAAATAAAAATAGGTAGGGGGCTGGAGAAATGGCTTAGCGGTTAAGGCGTTTGCCTATGAAGCCAAAGGATCCCGGTTCGATTCTCCAGGACCCACGTAAGCCAGATGCACAAGGGGCACATGCATCTGGAGTTCGTTTGCAGTAGCTAGAGGCCCTGATGTGCCCATTCTCTCTCTGTCTGCCTCTCTTCTATCTCTCTCTCTCTGCTTGCAAATAAATAAATAAAATTTAAAAAAAAAAAAAAATAGGTAGACCTGCCGGGCGTGGTGGCGCACGCCTTTAATCCCAGCACTTGGGAGGCAGAGGTAGGAGGATTGCCGTGAGTTCGAGGCCACCCTGAGACTACATAGTTAATTCCAGGTCAGCCTGGGCCAGAGTGAGACCCTACCTCAAAAACCAAAAAAAAAAAAAAAAAAAAAAAAAAAAAAAAAAAAAAAAAAGGTAGACCCTACCAAGAAACTCAATGACTTGAACAATGACAAACTCTGAATACAATGGAATTTTATTAATATGAATAAACAGTAATTACATAAAGTTTAGCATATATTAAATATTTAGGTATCAAAATCACTTATCATAAATACGATATTTGTGAAATAATGCATATAGCTAGTTACATTGCTGGTAACATTTTCAGTAACAAAAGAGGTTGTCACAGGTTTACATATAAATCTGCAATCAAATAATAGAGTACTATTATATAAAGAAGCTGAGCTATAATCAGAATAGTGTTTATTTCTTATTAACATAAAATGAGATCTGCTAGTTGCATCCTTCACTGGATACTTCTTACTTGATCTAATCTTCAAAGGTGAGTAATTTATACTGGCAATACCATCTTGGTTATTAAGAAAGGATTGGGGGCATACATTGAGGAAGCAGTTGCTGTTCATGTTGTGGAAAGCGCCGTGGTAAGAGTGCTGAGCTGCCTAAAACTTGACGGCAACTTGCCACCCACACCATGAATAGGATAAAGTTGAGGGACTGTTGAAGACAGACAGGTATAGAGCATTCTTCACAAATATAGACTTTAGGTTCTAAGAAAAGTAGCCATATTAATTTGTTAATACTATTATGGTATAGTGAGTGTATGTAAAGAAAGAGAACTATATTGATGTGTTGTTGAGTTTGTCTTCTAGTAGATGTCACTATAAAATGAAAAACAGTCTGGGCACCTTAATCTTCTAATGATCCTGTAGGTCAAATCTTTTTTTTTGTTTGTTTGTTTTGTTTTTCAAGGTAGGATCTTGCTCTAGCTTAGGCTAACCTGGAATTCACTATGTAGTCTCAGGGTGGCCTTGAACTCACAGCAATTCTCCTATCTCTGCCTCCCAAATGTTGGGATTGAAGGTGTGCACCACCACGCCTGGCTAGGTCAATCTTTTTAAAAAATATTTTTAATTAATGAATTAATTTAGAAGAGACAGAGAGGGAGAAAGAGAGTGAGAATGGGCATGCTAGGGCCTCTAGCCACTGCAAACGAACCCCACACACATGCACCGCCACCATTTGCATCTGGCTTATGTGGGACCTGAAGAATCGAACTGGGGCCCTTAGGCTTCGCAGGCATACACCTTAACCACTAAGCCATCTCTCCAGCCCTAGATCAATCTTTTAATTTAGGAAAAGGCACAGGCTAGATGATCTTACTGGTTAGGAGTAAATTATCTGAGCTGTTTTTGTGACTGCTCTAGAGTTAGGTTGTTGGTTTCCTAAGGTTATAGGTTACTCATTTTGTAAAGGATCCTTTTTTCTATATGGTAGAATGACTGCCTGTATTATTACTTAAACCACAGTGCAATGATAATCACAAAGGCTTTGCAAGTTAACTTTCTACTTTAAAATTTGATACACTTAAGCCAGGCGTGGTGGTGCACGCCTTTAATCCCAGCACTTGGGAGACAGAGGTAGGATCACTGTGAGTTCAAAGCCACTCTGAGACTACATAGTGAATTCCAGGTCACCCTGGGATAGAGTGAAACCCTACCTTGAAAAACCACACACACACACACAAAACCTAGATCACAGAATTATGGAAACTGAAGATTTGGTCACAAAATATCTATGAATTAGTAAATGAAGAATTTGTCAGATTACTTTTTAAAGATGTCAAAATGGTATCATTTAATGTAGTCAGATGATAAATCAAAATTTTCATGTTCCAAATTTCTAGGGAAGGGGAGAAAAGAATAGTCTCACAATAATCAGGTATAACAAAGCAATGTGCATTTCATTGGGTATTGTGGCTCATGCCTATAATTCTAGCACTTGGGAGGCTAAGGTAGGAGGTTCCCTGTGAGTTCAAGGCCAGCCTGGAATACAGAGTGAGTTCCAGGTCAGCCTGGGCAAGACTGCCTCAAAAAGAAAAACAGAAAGTAAAGTAATAAAATAAAAACAAATGAAATTTAGGAGCTAGTTGTCATGACTCACCTAAAATTTCACCACTCAGGAGGCTGAGGTAAGAGGATTGCTGAGTTCAAGACAAGCCTGGGCTACAGAGTAAGTTCTAGGTTAGCCTGTGCTAACCTAGAGTGATGCTGCTCAAACAAAACAAAAGGAATGAAAATATGAAATTTAGTATTCATTTAGGAAAATCCTAAAATACTAGTTAATTATATTAACATTTAAACATTTAAATTTATTTTTCCCTTTCCTCTGAAATAATCTCAACTAAAATCATCAGTGTTTTGATAAGTGAATTGATTGGGCTTTCTACAATGGTTATGGAAAAATCAGAGATGGGGGAAAAGTGAAAGATTATTACGATGTTACTTTGTACTCTGGTATTTGCCTCTACCACTAGGCTACATGCTCATTCATTCTCTCTCTCTCTCTCTCTCTCTCTCTCTCTCTTTCTATATATATATATATATATATATATATATATATATATATATATATGCACATACATACACACGCATATATACATACATATACATATATTTGGGGATGAATTATTAAATTGAGCAGAAGAAAGAAAATGAAACCAGGATAAAAGCAAGAATTTTCTCCTTTATATCTGCAAATGATTAACTCTAAAGAAGAAAATTCTTGGGCCGGGCATGGTGGCACACGCCTTTAATCCCAGCACTTGGGAGGTAGGAGGATCGCCATGAGTTCGAGGCCACCCTGAGACTACATATGAATTCCAGGTCAGCCTGAGCTAGAGTGAGACCCTACCTCAGAAAACAAGGGGGAAAAAAAGAAAAAATCCTCCCCCTAGTAGAATTATAGTTGGATAATAAAAAGTAGAAAAACAAGTTTTGATCTTTGTAGAGTGAAGGAGCTTTTCCTATTGAAGTATAGTAAAATCCTGTTATCCTAATTTTTATTTTCTTCTCCATTTTCACTGTTCTTCAGTCCTATCAAATCTTTTATTGAGCCTTTTTGTCAAAATTTGAGAATTTTTTACAACTTAATACTCCTCCTCTTCCTGTCATTTCCGTATCTCCTAGTATGCCTTCCTCAGCTCCAGAGGGAAAGGAAAGAGGCAGCCTCTGAGAAGTCCAATGGGAAGGTGGATGTCACCTGGGGGTACAGCTCAGTGGTACAGTACTTGCCTAGCATGTGCAAGGCCCAGGGTTTGACTGTGGTTGGGGGTGGGCACAAAAAGAGAAAATGAGAGATCCAGGAAGTCTGGGTATTATGTCTACTTTCATAGTAAAAGTGGAGGGTGAAGGCAGAAGGTAGGTCTACTGGAAAGTTCTAAAGTTTCTTGGAATCCACTGACTTGAGTGAAAAAACCCACACACTTTCACGGGCCACTCTAAACATCCATGCTTCCAGTTTCTCCATCAAACCCCAGGTATTGAGACAGGGAGGAAGTATTAAGAAGGGGAAATTGTGGATTGTGCTGGCAGCAGAGTTTCTTTCATTATATTTTTTCTTATTTGTAACATTTTACTCCAAATCCCCAGGAAAGTGTAGATGATTTGATTTTACCAAGAAAATATCTATACTTTCTTCTATTTATAGGCCCTCTATATGATTGTCTTGAAGGAAATATATGCATGTGTGCCTATATTTATATTGCTATACAAATATGAATCCACATATATTTGTTTTGTTTTTCTTTATGTTCATACAAAATCTGAATGATATTATACTTTGTAGTCATATGCCAAAAAGGTGGTAAAATGTGATTTATATTCTGTACATTCCAAAACACCGCATTGCAACTTTTCATACATTGGGCTGTATCGGCATAACCTAAGTACTGTTCAGTGAAGTTGCACCTGCTCTAACTATAAAGCAGCACCATCTCTTGCTTCAAAGATGTACACAAACAGGTCGGCTGGCCCTAGATTCTTGGATGGTTAGCATTTCAGTTTGGTGCTAGATTTAAACCTAGAGAGGCAGAGCTTGCTTTCCAAAAAAATTGCAATATAGTCTTAGGTTTGCCTGTTATTTTTATATTAATAATAGTGAAAGTAGTTGCTGAGAATTTGGAATTTTCATTTGTTTAGATAATCAAAAACATAGTAGATTGCTGCCTTTGGGTGGAAAAGAGTAGCACCCTTCTAGGGTAATATATTCTCTAAATGTTAAACTTTCTATGTAATTAGGAAGAGAGAGTATTCATGGTCAAATACAGCACCTCCTTATGGAAGTTAGCTTGAGCATGTAGAAGATGGAACAAATTCAAAAAGACACTGTCATCTTCGTTATGATCTCCTATATGCCATACACAGGAACAGTAGGGAAAAGAAAAATTAAAAAAATTAATACATGGGTTAGAAACAAGATGTTCCAAGTGTTTCCAATAACAGTTAAACAGAAAACTTTTTCTTTGTAACCTTCAGACATTAACCACAGAAACCATGAAATGAGAACAGTGGATTAGAAATCACAAGGAAAGAGCAGGGCCTGGTGGTGCATACCCTTTATCCCAGCACTTGGGAGGCAGAGGTAGGAGGATCACTGTAAATTGGAGGCCAGCCTAAAACTACATAGTGGTGCTGGTCTATGCTTTAGGATACTTCAAACTTTATGGCCTTGGGCAATTCAGGTAATTTCTCTGAGCACTATTTTTCTCAGCAGTAAAATAGGTCTAATTATCATGTTGGCTACCTAATAAAATAGAGATAATATTGTTGAGACCCATACAAATATAAGTTATTACTATGGGAATTATGATAGTTGGTAAATGAGCAAATTAAAAAAAAAAAAACTGGCCGGGCGTGGTGGCGCAAGCCTTTAATCCCAGCACTCCGGAGGCAGAGGTGGGAAGATTGCTGTGAGTTCGAGGCCACCCTGAGACTACAGAGTGAATTCCAGGTCAGCCTGAGCTAGAAAGAGACCCTATCTCGAAAAACAAAACAAAACAAAACAAAACAAACAAACAAACAAACAAACAAACAAACAAAAAAACTGGACTGGAGAGATGGCTTAGTGGTTAAGGCACATGCCTGCTAAATAAGCCTAAGGACCCCGGTTCGATTCTCCAGGTCCCAACGTAAGCCAGCTGCACAAGGGGGCGCACGAGTCTGGAGTTTGTTTGCAGTGGCTAGAGGCCCTGGCATGCCCATTCGCACTGTCCCTCTCTCTCTCCCTCTCTCTGTCTCTAATAAATAAATAAAAATAAAATCTCTTAAAAAAACCAAAAACTTCTTGGGGCTGGAGAGATGACCTAGCGGTTAAGGCGTTTGCCTGCAAAGATAAAGGACCTTGGTTCAATTCCCCAGGACCCACATAAGCCAGATGCACAAGGGGGTGCATGTGTCTGAAGTTCATTTGCAGTGGCTGGTGGCCCTGGCATGCCCATTCTCTCTCCCTCTCTCTGCCTCTTTTCCTCTCTCAAATACATAAATAAAAATAAAAAAATATTTAAAAAACAACTTTTTTTTTTTTTTTTTCAAGGCAGGGTATCACTCTAACTCAAGTTGACCTGGAACTCACTCTGTAGCCCCAGGCTGGCCTCAGACTCAGTGATCCTATCTCAATTTTACAAGTGCTGGGATTAAAGGGTTATGTACCACCATACCTGATTTCCTCCCTCCCTTCTTTCCTCCCTCCCTTCTTTCCTCCCTCCCTTCTTTCCTCCCTCCCTTCTTTCCTCCCTCCCTTCTTTCCTCCCTCCCTTCTTTCCTCCCTCCCTTCTTTCCTCCCTCCCTTCCTTCTTTCTTTCTTTCTTTCTTTCTTTCTTTCTTTCTTTCTTTCTTTCTTTCTTTCCTCTTCTGTCTCTCTCCTTCCTTCCTTCCCTCCCTCCCTCTTTCTCTCCCTCCCTCCCTCCCTCCCTCCCTCTCTCTCTCTCTTTCTTTCTTTCTTTCTTTCTTTCTTGGTAGGGTTTCATTCTAGCCCAGGCTCACCTGGAATTCACTATGTAGTCTCAGGGTGACCTTGAACTCACAGTGATCCTTCCCAATGCTGGGATTAAAGGTGTGTACTACCATGCTGGCCAGAAGGCCCTTTTACTCATACCTGTTCCTTGTCTACATTCCTACTTACCATACATAACTGGCTGCAGCATTTCCATTGTAACACAGGTGAATGCATTTGCTACACTCTCCAAGAAGTTATTTCTTTCCACTGCAGTGCTAAAGACCTTACAGACTTTTTGCATCATTTTAACTGTCCAATCCATGCAGTATAGTTCTTTCTCACACACCTGACAGAGACATACAAATGTTATTGTAAATATGTGAAGAAAGCTGTAGAGTTTGAAAATGGTATTAACAGTGATGGCTTATGATATAACTTAATTTATTACATATGACAACCCATTGAGTCTATTAATGCTCTTGTATCTAATATTCCTTTACTTTCAAAAGGAACAATATTGATAGAAAAAAGTATTTTGGGGAAGAATTTTTTTTTTTTTTTTGCAAGGTAGGGTCTCACTCTGATCCAGGCTGACCTGGAATTAACCATGTAGTCTCAGGGTGGCCTTGAACTCACAGCGATCCTCCTACCTCTGCCTCCCGAGTGCTGGGATTAAAGGCATGCGCCACCACGCCTGGCTCAAGAAATTTTTTTTTTTTTTTTTTTTTTTTTTTTTTTTTGGTTTTTCGAGGTAGGGTCTCACTCTGGCCCAGGCTGACCTGGAATTAACTATGTAGTCTCAGGGTGGCCTTGAACTCATGGCGATTCTCCTACCTCTGCCTCCCGAGTGCTGGGATTAAAGGCGTGCGCCACCACGCCCGGCAAGAAATTTTTAAAAAAATATTTTATTTGGGGCTGGAGAGATGGCTTAGCGGTTAAGGCGTTTGACTGCGAAGCCAAAGGATCCCGGTTCGATTCTCCAGGACCCACATAAGCCAGATGCACAAGGGGCACATGCATCTGGACTTCGTTTGCAGTGGCTGGAGGCCCTGGCGTGCCCATTCTCTGTCTATCTGTCTCTCTTCTATCTCTCTGCTTGCAAATAAATAAATAAATAAAATTAAAAAAATATTTAAAGCATGGTTGCACATGCTTTAAAAAATATTTTATTTATTTATTTGAGAGAGAGAGAGAGAGAGAAAGAGAGAAGAGAGGAAGAGGGAGATAGAGACAAAAAGAGAATGGGCGTGCTAGGGCCTTCAACCACTGCAAATGAACTCCAGACGCATGTGTTCCTTTGTGGAACTTACGTGGGTCCTGGGGAATTGAACTTGGGTCCTTAGGCTTTGCAGGCAAATGCCTTAACCGCTGAGCCATTTTCTCAGCCCGGAAAAAAAAAATTTTTTTTTAATGGTTTTTCAAGGCAGAGTTTCACTCTAGCCAGGCTGACCTGGAATTCATTCTGTAGTCTCAGGGTGGCCTTGAACTCATGGCGATCCTCCTACCTCTGCCTCCCAAGTGCTGGGATTAAAGGCGTGTGCAAGCACACCCAGCTGGGAAAATATTTTTTACAAAATATTTTATTTATTTACAGAGAGAAAAAGAGAGAGAATGGGTGTGCCAGGGGCTCTAGCCACTGCAAATGAACTCCAGATACATGTACCACTTCTTGCATCTGTCTTTTCATGGGTACTGGGGAACTGAACATGGGTCATTAGGCTTTGCAGGCAAGCACCTTAATTGTTGAGCCATCTCTCCAGCTCCCCAAATAGCTATATATATATATGTTTTATTTATTTATTTGCAAGCAGAGAGAGAGAGGGAGAGAAGAGAGACAAACAGAGCGAATGGGTGCACTGCAGATGAACTCCACTTTGTGTATCTGGCTTTATGTGGGTACTAGGGAATTGAACTTGGGTCATTAAGTTTTGCAGGCTAGTGCCTTAATTGCTAAAACATCTCTCCAGTTGTCGTCGTCTTTGTTTTTTTTTTTTTTTTTTTTTTTTGAGGTAGGGTCTCACTCGGCTTAAAATATTTTTATTTGGGCTGGAGAGATGGCTTAGCGGTTAAGGTGTCTGCCTGCAAAGCCAAAGGATCCCAGTTCGATTGTCCAGGACCCACATAAGCCAGATGCACAATGGGGCACATGCACCTGGAGTTTGTTTGCAGTGGCTGGAGGCCCTGGCTTGCTCACTCTCTCTGCCTCTTTTTCTCTCTCAAATAAATAAATAAATAAAATATGTTAAAATATTTTTATTTATTTTGCAGGGAGAGGAGAGAGAGAAAGCAAATATGGGTGTGCCAGGGCCTCTTGCCCCCTATAAATAAACTCCAGATACATGTAACCACTTTGTGCATCTGGCTTTACGTGGGTAATGGGGAACCCAGGCCTGTAGACTTTGTAAGCAAGTGCCTTTAACGGCTAAGCCATCTTCCCTGCCTGAAAAAAATATATTAAATAAAAGCCTAGTTTGCCAGGTGTGGCTTCGAACTCATGGTGATCCTCCTACCTCTGCATCCCAGGTGCTGGGATTAAAGGTGTGAGCCACCATGCCCAGCTTTTTGGAGATGTTTTTTTTTTTTTTTTTTAAATAATTTTTTGTTTATTTTTATTTATTTATTTGAAAGCAACAGACAGAGAAAGAGGCAGATAGAGAATGGGCACACTAGGGCCTCTAGCCACTGCAAATGAACTCTAGATGCATTCGCCTCTCCTGCATCTGGCTTATGTGGGTCCTGGGGAATCGAGCCTCGAACCGAGGTCCTTAGGCTTCACAGGCAAGCATTTAACCACTAAGCCATCTCTTCAGCCCCTGGAGATGTTTTTATACCACACATACCGTGACATACAAGGAACATTTACTGATAACTGAATAAAACCAAGCATGGTAGTGCATGCCTGTAATCCCAGCACTTGGGTGATAGGCAGTTCAAGGTCATCATTGTCTGCATAGTGTGTTCTAGACCAACCTGAGCTACATGAGACCTTGTCTCAAAAAAAGTAAATGACAGCTGGGTGTGGTAGTGCATGACTTTAATCCCAACACTTGGAAGGCAGAGGTAGGAGGATCACTGTGAGTTCAAGACCACCCTCAGACTACACAGTGAATTCCAGGTCAGCCTGAGCTAAACTATGTAGTCTCATGGTGGCCTTGAACTCTCACAGTAATCCTCCTACCTCTGCCTTCCAAGTGCTGGAATTAAAGGTATGCGCCACCATGCCCAGCTGGTAAGTCCGTTTAAGTCTTGTCTTTTTATTTTTATTTTATTTTTTATTTTAGAGAGACTCAGCCATTGCAATCAAACTACAGATATTTGAGCCACCTAGTGGGCATGTGCAACCTTGTGCTTGCCTTACCTTTGTGCATCTGGGTTATGTGGGATCTGGAGAGTTGAACCCGAGTCCTTAGGCTTTGCAGGCAAGTTCCTTAACCACTAAGCCATCTCTCCAGCCCAAGTCTTTTTTTTTTTTTTTTTTTTTTTTTTTAAGGTAGGGTCTCACTCTAGCTCATGCTGACCTGGAATTCACTATGTAGTCTCAGGCTGGTCTCGAACTCACAGGGATCCTCCTACCTCTGCCTCCCGAGTGCTGGGATTAAAGGCGTGCGCCACCACGCCCAGCCCGTCTTTTTTTTTTTTTTTTTAATTGCTTTTTCTAGGTAGGGTCTCACTCTAGCCCAAACTGACCTGGAACTCACTTTGTAGTCCCAAGCTGGCCTCAAACTCACAGAAATCCTCCTACTTCTGCCTCCTAAGAGCTGAGATTAAATGTGTGCACCACCATGCCTTTAATAAATAATAAATATTTAATTATTTAATATGAGCACAAAAGTCTCTAGCCACCACAAACCAACTCCAGCTGCATGCACCACTTTGTGCATCTGGCGTTATGTGGGTACTGGGGAGTCAAACTTGAATCCTTGGCCTTTGTAGGCAAGTGCCTTAACTACTAAGCCATCTCTCTAGCCCTCAGTCTTTTCTTTTCCTCTTATGGTACTAGGGGTGAAATCTAGGGCTTTGTAAATGCTAGACAACAAACTCAGTTCTTCTGGTAGGTTAAAGTATAATGTTAAACAACTTGCTAGGGAAATTTTTATTTTTACTTACCAAAGCCAAAAAGACTATGAGCCTTGCCAGTTCGATGGCCCGTCCATTCACAGCCTTACTAGCCATGAAAGTGAAACAGATGTTGTTCCCACTTTGGATTAGGAGGCGTGCGTTATTCTCTAAAAGCCACTCTCGGGGAACCACTTTGATTAGAGGAAGAATGGTTACATGATGAGAAATTATACAATAACTATAGCAAACATCTCTAAATGCAGTCAATATTCTATGGCTTTGTTGAGAATACAATTCTGAGAGAAACATTCAGGAAAAAAAGTATCAGAAAAAGTATCAGTCTTTTTTTGTTTTGTTTTTTTTGAGACAGGGTCTCACTCTAAGCCAGGCTGATCTGGAACTCACTCTGTAGTTCCAGGCTGGCCTCAAGTTCATAGCAATCCTCCTACCTCTGCCTCCCAAGTGTATGCACCACCATACCTAGCTATTTTAGTATTTCAATTACAGCATTCAACTAAAGACAAAAATTATTGTCACGTTATGGTTGGTGCTTTTCACAACTATACTAATAATACTATCAAAGCAATTCTCTATACATATATAGCAGGCAAAATGATACTAGGGAAAAAAGCCCTTCTGAGAATCTAAATTGTTTTACCTCTCAAATGCTAGCAGGAGAGGGCTTTCTTTCTCTATCATCTAGAAGAGTATTTGTGAGCACTTGCAAAATGGGAATGAGCTAATTAAACTATGGTATACTCAAGTAAAATTAATAAATACATACTTATAAAATTGGGAACTGAAAGAAAGTTGATTAAATGCATTCTCTTTAAATATAATGCCAAACTTAAGCTGTTTTGAAGCAGTTAATAAAATAAAAAAATTAAAAATTAAAAATAAGCTGGGGGAGCCGGGCGTGGTGGCGCACGCCTTTAATCCCAGCACTGGGGAGGCAGAGGTAGGAGGATCGCTGTGAGTTCGAGGCCACCCTGAGACTACATAGTGAATTCCAGGTCAGCCTGGGCTAGAGCGAGACCCTACCTCAAAAAAAACAAAACAAAACAAAAACAAAAAAAAATAATAAGCTGGGGGCTAGAGAGATAGCTTAGCAGATAAGGAAGGCACTTGTCTGCAAAGCCTAAGGACCTAGGTTCTATTCCCCAGGATCCACATGAGCCAGATTCACAAAGTAGCACATACATCTGGAGTTCATTTGCAGCAGCTGGAGGTCCTAGTGTGCCCATTATCTCTCCTCCCCTCTCTCTCTGTCTCTTTTCTCTCTCTCTCTCAAATAAATAAACAAAAATAAAACATTCTTAAAAAATAAGCTAGGTGGGGACTGGAGAGATGGCTTAGTGGTTAAGCGGTTGCCTGTGAAGCCTAAGGACCCCGGTTCAAGGCTTGATTCTCCAGTACCCATGTAAGCCAGATGCACAAGGTAGCACATGTATCTGGAGTTCGTTTGCAATGGCTGGAGGCCCTGGTGCACCCATTCTCTGAGTTTCTTTCTCCCTCTGTCTGTTGCCCTCAAATAAATAAATAAAATAAACAAAAAATTAAAAAAAAATAAGCAAGGTGTGGTGGCTTGGGCCTTTAATTCCAGCACTTGGGATATGGAAGTAGGAATTCAAAGCCAGCAATGGTAAGAATGAGACCTGACCTCAAAAGTAAAATAAGCTGGGCATGGCAGTATATACCTTTAATCTCAGCACTGGTGAGGCAGAGGTACAAGGATCACCATTAGTTCAAGGCCATCCTAAGGCTGTATGGTGAATTCCAGGCTAGCTTAGGCTAGAATGAGACCCTACCTTGAAAAACAAAAACAAAAGTAAAAGCCGGGCGTGGTGGCGCACGCCTTTAATCCCAGCACTCGGGAGGCAGAGGTAGGAGGATCGCCGAGAGTTTGAGGCCACCCTGAGACTACATAGTGAATTCCAGGTCAGCCTGAGCCAGAGTGAGACCCTACCTCGAAAAACCAAAAAAAAAAAAAAAAAAAAAAAGTAAAATAAGATAAAAAAATAAAATAAAATAACTAGAGCAATACCTAGCAATAGCTTAACAATACCTTCCCAAGACCCTCATAATAGGAGAAAAAGATAACGACATAAAAATAAAAGAGACTAATGGAGGGATGGAGGGGATATGGTGGAGAGCAGAGTTGTGAAAGGGAAAATGGGGGGAGGGAAATATGGTTTATTGACTGTAAGTATAGAAGTTGTCAATAAAATTTTTATTATCATTATTATTATTATTTTGGTTTTTCAAGGTAGGGTTTCACTCTAGTCCAGGCTGACCTAGAATTCACTATGTAGTCTCAGGGTGGCCTTGAACTCTCGGCAATCCTCCCACCTCTGCCTCCCAAGTGCTGGGATTAAAGGCATGCGCCACCATGCCCAGCCTATTAAAAAAATTTTTTTAAAGTAAAATAAGATAAAATAATAAAATAAAATGAAATAAAATAAGATAAATAGAGCAAGCCAGGCATGGTGGTGCACACCTTTAATCTCAGCACTGGGGAGGCAGAGGTAGGAAAATCACAGTGAGTTCAAGGCCATCCTGAGACTCCATAGTGAATTCCAGGTCAGTCTGAGCTAGAGAGAGACCCTGCCTCAAAAAACCAAAAATAAATAAATAAATAAATAAATAAATAAATAAATAAATAAATAAGGCAGTTGGTTTCTAGTAGGCACTTCACTTATTGCTTGTAGAACTATCCTTACAATTTTTACAATTTTGTTTTTGTTTTTCGAGGTAGGGTCTCACCAGGCTGACCTGGAATTCACTCTTTAGTCTCAGGGTGGCCTTGAACTCATGGCAATCCTCCTACCTCTGCCTCCTGAGTGCTGGGATTAAAAGTGTGTGCCACCACGCCCAACTTTTTTAATTTTTTTATTTTATTTTTCGAGGTAGGGTCTCACTCTAGCCCAGGCTGACCTGGAACTCACTATGTAGTCTCAGGATAGCCTCAAACTAATAGTGATTCTCCTACCTCTGCCTCCTTAGTGCTGAAGATGTATGCCACAATACCCCGCTTATGTTTTTTTTAGTTTTTTGAGGTATGGTCTCACTCTAGCCCAGGCTGACCTGGAACTCAAGATAATCCTCCTACCTCTGCTGGGATTAAAGACATGCAGTACCACACCTGGTTCTTTTTTTTTTCTTTCTGAGGCAAGCCCAACTGACTGGCTTTTTTTTTTTTTTTTTTTTTTTTTTTTTTTTTTTTTTGAGGTATGGTCTCACTCTAGCCCAGGCTGACCTGGAATTCACTATGTAGTCTCAGGGTGTCCTTGAACTCACGGTGATCCTCCTACCTCTGCTCCCAAGTGCTGGGATTAAAGGACTGCGCCACCACGCCCGGCTTCAGACTGGCCTTTTATTTTTATGCAAGATAGTGAAAAGGGGAGAGAGAGAGAGAGAAGGAGAGGGAGGGAGGGAGAATTGACACACCAGAGCCTCCAGCCACTGCAACTGAACTCCAGACACATGCGCCCCCCTTTTGCATATGTGCAACCTTATGCACTAGTGTCACTGTGCTCTGGCTTACATAGGACCTGGAGAGTTGAACATGAGTCAGGCTTTGCAGGCAAGAAGTGCCTTAACTGCTAAGCCATCTCTCCAGCTCTATAAACGTATTTAAAAAAATTTTAGGCTGGAGAGATGGCTTAGCCATTAAAGCGCTTGCCTACGAAGCCAAAGGACCCAGGTTCAATTTCCAGGATCCACCTAAGCCAGATGTACAAGACAGGACATGTGTCTGGAGTTCATCTGCAGTGGCTAGAGGTCCTGGTGCACCCATTCTTTCCACTTGGCTCTTTCTCTCTCTCACTCAAATAAATAAATAAATCTTTTTTTTTTTTAAAGAAACTCTGACCTTTATTTATTTATTTATTTGCAAGCAGAGAGAGAGAGAGAGAGAGAGAGAGAGATAGCAGAGAAGCAGACTGAGAGAGAATGGGCATGCCAGGGCCTCCAGCCACTACAAATGAACTCCAGATGCATGTGCCCCTTGTGCACCTGGCTTATGTGGGTCCTAGAGAATCAAACCGTGATCCTTTGGCTTCGCAGGCAAACACCTTAACCGCTAAGCCATTTCTCCAGCCCCAATAAATAAATCTTTAGCTGGGCATGGTGGCGCACGCCTTTAATCCCAGCACTCAGGAGGCAGAGGTAGGAGGATCGCCGTAAGTTCAAGGCCACCCTGAGAATATAGAGTGAATTCCAGGTCAGCCTGGCCTAGAGAGTGACCCCCTATCTCAAAAAACCAAAAAAAAAAAAAAAAAAATTTTTTTAGGGCTGAGCCAGGCGTGGTGGTGCACACCTTTAATCCCAGCACTTGGGAGGCAGATGTAGGAGGATCACTGAGTTTGAGGCCACCCTGAGACTACATAATGATTTCCAGGTCAGCCTGAGCTAGGGTGAGACCCTACCTCAAAAAACTAAAAAAACCAAATAAAAAAAATTATGGCTGGAGAGATGGCTTAGCAGTTAAGGCACTTGCTGGCAAAGCCAAATGATCCTGGTTCAACTCTACAGGCCCCACGTAAGCCAGATGCACAAGGGGGCGCATGCATCTGGAGTTCATTTGTAGTTGCTGCAGGCCCTGGTGCACCCATTCTCTGCCCCCCCTCACTGTTTCTCTCTGCCTCTTTCTCTCTCTCAAATAAATAAATTTTTTAAAAATTATATTTAGCTGGGTGTGGTGGCCCACGCTTTTAATCCCAGCACTCGGGAGGCAGAAGTAGGAAGATCACCGTGAGTTCAAGGCCACCCTGAGACTACATAGTGAATTTCAGGTCAGCCTGAGCTAGAGTAAGACCCTACCTAAAAAAACCAAAATAAATAAATAAATAAATAAAATACATATATATATATTTAAGCGGGGCGTGGTGGAGCACGCCTTTAATCCCAGCACTCAGAAGGAAGAGGTAGGAGGATCATGCTTGATTTTGAGGCCACCCTAAGACAAGATAATAAATTCCAGGTTAGCCTGGGCTAGAGAGAGACCCTGCCTCAAAAAGCCAAAAAAATTTAAAAAATAAAATAAAATTTTATTTGAGAGAGATAGTAAGAGGCAGAGAGAGAGAAATGGGCACATGAGGGTGTCTAGCTACTGTAAATAAACTCCAGATTCATACGCTACCTTGTACATCTGTTTACGTGGGTACTGGGGAATCGAACTCTGGTCCTTAGGCTTTGTAGGCAAGGGCCTTAACCACTGAGCAATCCTCCTAGCCCTTATAAATGAATTTTAAAAATAAATTTCTAACTGGGTGTGGTGGCTCATGCCTTTAATCCCAACACTTGGGAAGCAGAGGTAGGAGGATTGCCATGAGTTCAAGGCCACCCTAAGACTACATAGTGAATTCCAGGTCAGCCTAGGCTAGAGCGAGACCTTACCTTAAAAACAAAAATAGGGCTGGAGAAATGGCTTAGGAGTTAAGGCACTTGCCTGCAAAGCCAAAGGACCCAGGTTCGATTCCCAGGACCCATGTTAGCCAGATGCACAAGGGGGTGCATGTGTCTGGAGTTCGCTTGCAGTGGCTGGAGGCCCTGGCGCACCCATCCTCCCCCTCTCTCTCTCTGTCAAATAAATAAATAAATAAAAATAAAATATTTTAAAAACCCATAAATAAATAAATAAGTAAATTTCTATATGCTATATAAGTAAATACACATTTTTACCTGATAGTTCATCAACAAGACTGATAACATCATCTGCTGTCCACTCTTTGGTACCTGTGTCATAGAGTAATTTAATGGCATCAGCCAAACCTTTCATACTGGATTCATCTGTAGGTGCGTCTATCATTTCCCCATAAATCACCTGTCCTGAATTGAAACAAAACTAGGCTATGATAGAATAATTGCTTTGCAATAAAGATTTCACGGATGGATTAAAATGGAAAGAGGGAGCCAGGTGTGGTGGCACACGCCTTTAATACCAGCACTCGGGAGGCAGAGATAGGAGGATTGCTGTGAGTTCGAGGCCACCCTGAGACTACATAGTTAATTCCAGGTTAGCCTGGGCCAAAGGAGACCCTACTTCTAAAAGCAAAAAAATAAAAATAAAAATAAATAAATAAATAAAAATAAATAAATAAAATGGAAAGAGGACATAGGACCTGGAGAGTTGAACATGAGTCAGGCTTTGCAGGCAAGAAGTGCCTTAACTGCTAAGCCATCTCTCCAGCTCTATAAACGTATTTGGGTGTGTGGAATCTTAGGTTGAGAGGATGGCTTTCAGCTTTCGATTGTGTGTTGCTATTTCACGGGGCTGGGTATGGACCCAGGTTCAATTTCCAGGATCCACCTAAGCCAGATGTACAAGACAGGACATGTCTGGAGTTCATCTGCAGTGGCTAGAGGTCCTGGTGCACCCATTCTCTGCCCCCTCACTGTTTCTCTCTGCCTCTTTCTCTCTCTCACTCAAATAAATAAATAAATCTTTTTTTTTAAAGAAACTCTGACCTTTATTTATTTATTTATTTGCAAGCAGAGAGAGAGAGAGAGAGAGAGATAGCAGAGAAGCAGACTGAGAGAGAATGGGCATGCCAGGGCCTCCAGCCACTACAAATGAACCCAGGATGCATGTGCCCCTTGTGCACCTGGCTTATGTGGGTCCTAGAGAATCAAACTGATCCTTGGCTTCGCAGGCAAACACCTTAACCGCTAAGCCATTTCTCCAGCCCCAATAAATAAATCTTTAGCTGGGCATGGTGGCGCACGCCTTTAATCCCAGCACTCAGGAGGCAGAGGTAGGAGGATCGCCGTAAGTTCAAGGCCACCCTGAGAATATAGAGTGAATTCCAGGTCAGCCTGAGCCAGAGTGAGACCCTACCTCAAAAACTAAAAAAAAAAAAAAATTTTTTTAGGCTGAGCCAGGCGTGGTGGTGCACACCTTTAATCCCAGCACTTGGGAGGCAGATGTAGGAGGATCACTGAGTTTGAGGCCACCCTGAGACTACATAATGATTTCCAGGTCAGCCTGAGCTAGGGTGAGACCCTACCTCAAAAAACTAAAAACCAAATAAAAAAATTATGTAGTCTGGTGTGGAGAGATGGCTTAGCAGTTAAGGCACTTGCTGGCAAAGCCAAATGATCCTGGTCTAAATTCCTAGCAGGCCTCCATTTGGGCTTTGTGATGCACAAGGGGCGCATGCATCTGGAGTTCATTTGTAGTTGCTGCAGGCCCTGGTGCACCATTCTCTGCCCCCTCACTGTTTCTCTCTGCCTCTTTCTCTCTCTCAAATAAATAAATAAAAATAAATAAATAAATCTTTAGCTGGGCATGGTGGCGCACGCCTTTAATCCCAGCACTTGGGAGGCAGATGTAGGAGGATCACTGAGTTTGAGGCCACCCTGAGACTACATAATGATTTCCAGGTCAGCCTGAGCTAGAGTAAGACCCTACCTAAAAAAACCAAAAATAAATAAATAAATAAATAAAATACATATATATATTTGCCGGGCGTGGTGGCGCACGCCTTTAATCCCAGCACTCAGAAGGAAGAGGTAGGAGGATCATGCTTGATTTTGAGGCCACCCTAAGACAAGATAATAAATTCCAGGTTAGCCTGGGCTAGAGAGAGACCCTGCCTCAAAAACCAAAAATAAATAAATAAAATAAATAAATAAATAAATAAATAAATAAATAAATAAATAAGGCAGTTGGTTTCTAGTAGGCACTTCACTTATTGCTTGTAGAACTATCCTTACAATTTTTACAATTTTGTTTTTGTTTTTCGAGGTAGGGTCTCACCAGGCTGACCTGGAATTCACTCTTTAGTCTCAGGGTGGCCTTGAACTCATGGCAATCCTCCTACCTCTGCCTCCTGAGTGCTGGGATTAAAAGTGTGTGCCACCACGCCCAACTTTTTTAATTTTTTTATTTTATTTTTCGAGGTAGGGTCTCACTCTAGCCCAGGCTGACCTGGAACTCACTATGTAGTCTCAGGATAGCCTCAAACTAATAGTGATTCTCCTACCTCTGCCTCCTTAGTGCTGAAGATGTATGCCACAATACCCCGCTTATGTTTTTTTTAGTTTTTTGAGGTATGGTCTCACTCTAGCCCAGGCTGACCTGGAACTCAAGATAATCCTCCTACCTCTGCTGGGATTAAAGACATGCAGTACCACACCTGGTTCTTTTTTTTCTTTCTGAGGCAAGCCCAACTGACTGGCTTTTTTTTTTTTTTTTTTTTTTTTTTTTTGAGGTATGGTCTCACTCTCTAGCCCAGGCTGACCTGGAATTCACTATGTAGTCTCAGGGTGTCCTTGAACTCACGGTGATCCTCCTACCTCTGCTCCCAAGTGCTGGGATTAAAGGACTGCGCCACCACGCCCGGCTTCAGACTGGCCTTTTATTTTTATGCAAGATAGTGAAAGGAGAGAGAGAGAGAGAAGGAGAGGAGGGAGGGAGAATTGACACACCAGAGCCTCCAGCCACTGCAACTGAACTCCAGACACATGCGCCCTTTGGCGTGACATGTGCAACCTTATGCACTAGTGTCACTGTGCTCTGGCTTACATAGGACCTGGAGAGTTGAACATGAGTCAGGCTTTGCAGGCAAGAAGTGCCTTAACTGCTAAGCCATCTCTCCAGCTCTATAAACGATTTAAGGGGCTTCTAGGCTGGAGAGATGGCTTAGCAGTTAAGGCACTTGCCTGCAAAGCCAAAGGACCCAGGTTCAATTTCCAGGATCCACCTAAGCCAGATGTACAAGACAGGACATGTCTGGAGTTCATCTGCAGTGGCTAGAGGTCCTGGTGCACCCATTCTTTCACTTGGCTCTTTCTCTCTCTCACTCAAATAAATAAATAAATCTTTTTTTTTAAAGAAACTCTGACCTTTATTTATTTATTTATTTATTTATTTGCAAGCAGAGAGAGAGAGAGAGAGAGATAGCAGAGAAGCAGACTGGAGAGAGAATGGGCATGCCAGGGCCTCCAGCCACTACAAATGAACCCAGGATGCATGTGCCCCTTGTGCACCTGGCTTATGTGGGTCCTAGAGAATCAAACTGCGATCCTTTTGGCTTCGCAGGCAAACACCTTAACCGCTAAGCCATTTCTCCAGCCCCAATAAATAAATCTTTAGCTGGGCATGGTGGCGCACGCCTTAATCCCAGCACTCAGGAGGCAGAGGTAGGAGGATCGCTGGTGAAGTTCAAGGCCACCCTGAGAATATAGAGTGAATTCCAGGTCAGCCTGAGCCAGAGTGAGACCCTACCTCAAAAACTAAAAAAAAAAAAAAAATTTTTTTAGGGCTGAGCCAGGCGTGGTGGTGCACACCTTTAATCCCAGCACTTGGGAGGCAGATGTAGGAGGATCACTGAGTTTGAGGCCACCCTGAGACTACATAGTGAATTTCAGGTCAGCCTGAGCTAGGGTGAGACCCTACCTCAAAAAACTAAAAAAACCAAATAAAAAAATTATGGCTGGAGAGATGGCTTAGCAGTTAAGGCACTTGCCTGCAAAGCCAAAGGACCCAGGTTCAATTTCCAGGATCCACCTAAGCCAGATGTACAAGACAGGACATGTCTGGAGTTCATCTGCAGTGGCTAGAGGTCCTGGTGCACCCATTCTTCCACTTGGTTTTTCTCTCTCACTCAAATAAATAAATAAATCTTTTTTTTTAAAGAAACTCTGACCTTTATTTATTTATTTATTTATTTGCAAGCAGAGAGAGAGAGAGAGAGAGAGATAGCAGAGAAGCAGACTGAGAGAGAATGGGCATGCCAGGGCCTCCAGCCACTACAAATGAACCCAGGATGCATGTGCCCTTGCAGCATCTGGTTTATGTGGGTCCTGGGGAAATAGAACCTGTGCTTTGGCTTGCAGGCAAACACCTTAACCGCTAAGCCATTTCTCCAGCCCCAATAAATAAATCTTTAGCTGGGCATGGTGGCGCACGCCTTTAATCCCAGCACTCGGGAGGCAGAGGTAGGAGGATCGCCGTAAGTTCAAGGCCACCCTGAGAATATAGAGTGAATTCCAGGTCAGCCTGAGCCAGAGTGAGACCCTACCTCAAAAACTAAAAAAAAAAAAAAAAAATTTTTTTAGGGCTGAGCCAGGCGTGGTGGTGCACCTTTAATCTCAGCACTGGGGCAGATGTAGGAGGATCACTGAGTTTGAGGCCACCTGAGACTACATAATGATTTCCAGGTCAGCCTGAGCCAGAGTGAGACCCTACCTCAAAAACTAAAAAACCAAATAAAAAAATTATGGCTGAGAGATGGCTTAGCAGTTAAGGCACTTGCTGGCAAAGCCAAATGATCCTGGTTCAACTCTACAGGCCCACGTAAGCCAGATGCACAAGGGGCGCATGCATCTGAGTTCATTTGTAGTTGCTGCAGGCCCTGGTGCACCATTCTCTGCCCCCTCACTGTTTCTCTCTGCCTCTTTCTCTCTCTCAAATAAATAAATTTTTAAAAATTATATTTAGCTGGGTGTGGTGGCCCACGCTTTTTAATCCCAGCACTGGGAGGCAGAAGTAGGAAGATCACCGTGAGTTCAAGGCCACCCTGAGACTACATAGTGAATTTCAGGTCAGCCTGAGCTAGAGTAAGACCCTACCTAAAAAAACCAAAAATAAATAAATAAATAAATACTTCAGACTGGCCTTTTATTTTTATGCAAGATAGTGAAAAGGGGAGAGAGAGAGGAGAAGGAGGGGAGGGAGGGAGAATTGACACACCAGAGCCTCCAGCCACTGCAACTGAACTCCAGACACATGCGCCCCCCTTTTGCATATGTGCAACCTTATGCACTAGTGTCACTGTGCTCTGGCTTACATAGGACCTGGAGAGTTGAACATGAGTCAGGCTTTGCAGGCAAGAAGTGCCTTAACTGCTAAGCCATCTCTCCAGCTCTATAAACGTATTTAAAAAAATTTTAGGCTGGAGAGATGGCTTAGCCATTAAAGCGCTTGCCTACGAAGCCAAAGGACCCAGGTTCAATTTCCAGGATCCACCTAAGCCAGATGTACAAGACAGGACATGTGTCTGGAGTTCATCTGCAGTGGCTAGAGGTCCTGGTGCACCCATTCTTTCCACTTGGCTCTTTCTCTCTCTCACTCAAATAAATAAATAAATCTTTTTTTTTTTAAAGAAACTCTGACCTTTATTTATTTATTTATTTATTTGCAAGCAGAGAGAGAGAGAGAGAGAGAGAGATAGCAGAGAAGCAGACTGAGAGAGAATGGGCATGCCAGGGCCTCCAGCCACTACAAATGAACTCCAGATGCATGTGCCCCTTGTGCACCTGGCTTATGTGGGTCCTAGAGAATCAAACCGTGATCCTTTGGCTTCGCAGGCAAACACCTTAACCGCTAAGCCATTTCTCCAGCCCCAATAAATAAATCTTTAGCTGGGCATGGTGGCGCACGCCTTTAATCCCAGCACTCAGGAGGCAGAGGTAGGAGGATCGCCGTAAGTTCAAGGCCACCCTGAGAATATAGAGTGAATTCCAGGTCAGCCTGGCCTAGAGTGAGACCCTATCTCAAAAAACCAAAAAAAAAAAAAAAAAAAATTTTTTTTTAGGGCTGAGCCAGGCGTGGTGGTGCACACCTTTAATCCCAGCACTTGGGAGGCAGATGTAGGAGGATCACTGAGTTTGAGGCCACCCTGAGACTACATAATGATTTCCAGGTCAGCCTGAGCTAGGGTGAGACCCTACCTCAAAAAACTAAAAAAACCAAATAAAAAAAATTATGGCTGGAGAGATGGCTTAGCAGTTAAGGCACTTGCTGGCAAAGCCAAATGATCCTGGTTCAACTCTACAGGCCCCACGTAAGCCAGATGCACAAGGGGGCGCATGCATCTGGAGTTCATTTGTAGTTGCTGCAGGCCCTGGTGCACCCATTCTCTGCCCCCCCTCACTGTTTCTCTCTGCCTCTTTCTCTCTCAAATAAATAAATTTTTAAAAATTATATTTAGCTGGGTGTGGTGGCCCACGCTTTTAATCCCAGCACTCGGGAGGCAGAAGTAGGAAGATCACCGTGAGTTCAAGGCCACCCTGAGACTACATAGTGAATTTCAGGTCAGCCTGAGCTAGAGTAAGACCCTACCTAAAAAAACCAAAATAAATAAATAAATAAATAAAATACATATATATATTTTAAGCGGGCGTGGTGGAGCACGCCTTTAATCCCAGCACTCAGAAGGAAGAGGTAGGAGGATCATGCTTGATTTTGAGGCCACCCTAAGACAAGATAATAAATTCCAGGTTAGCCTGGGCTAGAGAGAGACCCTGCCTCAAAAAGCCAAAAAAATTTAAAAAATAAAATAAAATTTTATTTGAGAGAGATAGTAAGAGGCAGAGAGAGAGAAATGGGCACATGAGGGTGTCTAGCTACTGTAAATAAACTCCAGATTCATACGCTACCTTGTACATCTGTTTACGTGGGTACTGGGGAATCGAACTCTGGTCCTTAGGCTTTGTAGGCAAGGGCCTTAACCACTGAGCAATCCTCCTAGCCCTTATAAATGAATTTTAAAAATAAATTTCTAACTGGGTGTGGTGGCTCATGCCTTTAATCCCAACACTTGGGAAGCAGAGGTAGGAGGATTGCCATGAGTTCAAGGCCACCCTGAGACTACATAGTGAATTCCAGGTCAGCCTAGGCTAGAGCGAGACCTTACCTTAAAAAAACAAAAATAGGGCTGGAGAAATGGCTTAGGAGTTAAGGCACTTGCCTGCAAAGCCAAAGGACCCAGGTTCGATTCCCCAGGACCCATGTTAGCCAGATGCACAAGGGGGTGCATGTGTCTGGAGTTCGTTTGCAGTGGCTGGAGGCCCTGGCGCACCCATCCTCTCCCTCTCTCTCTCTGTCAAATAAATAAATAAATAAAAATAAAATATTTTAAAAACCCATAAATAAATAAATAAGTAAATTTCTATATGCTATATAAGTAAATACACATTTTTACCTGATAGTTCATCAACAAGACTGATAACATCATCTGCTGTCCACTCTTTGGTACCTGTGTCATAGAGTAATTTAATGGCATCAGCCAAACCTTTCATACTGGATTCATCTGTAGGTGCGTCTATCATTTCCCGCCAAATCACCTGTCCTGAATTGAAACAAAAACTAGGCTATGATAGAATAATTGCTTTGCAATAAAGATTTCACGGATGGATTAAAATGGAAAGAGGGAGCCAGGTGTGGTGGCACACGCCTTTAATACCAGCACTCGGGAGGCAGAGATAGGAGGATTGCTGTGAGTTCGAGGCCACCCTGAGACTACATAGTTAATTCCAGGTTAGCCTGGGCCAAAGGGAGACCCTACTTCAAAAAGCAAAAAAATAAAAATAAAAATAAATAAATAAATAAAAATAAATAAATAAAATGGAAAGAGGAAGCCGGACGTGGTGGCACATGTCTTTAATCTCAGCACTTGGGAGGCAGAGGTAGAAGGATTGCCAAGAGTTCAAGGCCATCCTGGGACTAAAGAGTGAGTTCCAGATCAGCCTGGGCTAGAGTGAGACCCTACTTGAAAAAACAAAAAAGAAACAAAAAGAAAAGAACAAGGAAAGTGGATTTTTTTTAATTAAATTTTTTTTGTTTGTTTTTTTGAGATAGGGTCTTGTTCTAGCCCAGGCTGACCTAGAATTCACTATGTAGTCTCAGGGTGGCCTCAAACTCACAGCAATCCTCCTACCTCTGCCTCCCCAGTGCTGAGATTAAAGGGATGCACCACCACACCCAGTTTTTTTTTTTTTTTTTTGAGAGAAAGAGACAAAGAATGGACGTGCCAGGGCCTTTCAGCCTCTGTGAACGAACTCCAGACTGGGCGCCCCCTTGTGGTGCATGTGCAACACTGCATGCTTGCGTCACTTTGTGTCTGGCTTACATAGGACCTGGAGATTCCAACATGCATTCTTAGGCGTCACAGGCAAACACCTTAACTGATAAGCCATCTTTCTAGCCTGGAAAGTGGATTGTATAAAAAATCCTATTACTTATATAAGCTGCATTTACAATAAATATCGATTCGGATAGCATTATAAATTTGAGTTTCTCATTAATGTGATGAAACACAACAACAATAGTGTTGTTGTTACTTTTACATTGCTGGAACAAAGCACCGGACCAAAAGCAGCTGATGGAAAGTTTTTTATTTTGGTTTGTAGTCTGGAGGAGAAGCTCCCCGATGGAGGCGAATGCATGGCATGGGCAGAGGCTGGACATCACCCCTGCTCATGGCAGGTGGAAAACAGCAGCAGGAGAGTGAGTCAAACTAACAAGCTAGGACTAACAAACCTCAAGGTCCACCCCTAGCAACACACCTCCTCCAGCAAGGCTCCACCTCCCAAACTGTCATTACCCGGGGAACAAGCATTTAGAACATAAAAAAGTTTTTTGTTTGTTTGTTTTTGTTTTTTGAGGTAGGGTCTCACTCTGGCCCTGGCTGACCTGGAATTCACTATGTAGTCTCAGGGTGGCCTTGAACTCATGGTGATCCTCCTACCTCTGCCTCCTGAGTGCTGGGATTAAAGGCGTGCACCACCACACCTGGCTAAAAGTTTTTATTTAAAGAAAAAGTTTTTATTTTATTTTAAAAAATTAATTAATTTTCTTTTTTTTTTCTTTTGTTTTTTTGAGGTAGGGTCTTATTCTAGCTCAGGCCTCAAATTCACTATGAAGCCTTAGGGTGGCCTTGATCTCACAGTGATCCTCCATCACTCCCGGCAATTTATTTATTTTTATAGACAACTTCCATAATTACAGAAAATAGCCCATGGTAATTCTTTCCCTCTCCCAGGACATATAAAAGTTATGGAAAGCTAGGCATGGTGGCGCACGCCTTTAATCCCAGCACTTGAGAGGCAGAGGTAGGAGGATCACCATGAGTTTGAGGTCACCCTGAGACTACATAGTGAATTCCAGGTCAGCCTGAGCTAGAGTGAGACCCTACCTTGAAAAAAAAATTTACGGGGGACATCTGATTCAAAACACCACAAATAGCTAAACAAAGTAACAACAGTAGTTTTACCATGAAGAACAGTACTTGTTTTGGTTGGTTTTTTGAGGTAGGGTCTCTAGTCCAGGCTGACCTGGAATTCACTATGTAGTCTCAGGGTGGCCTCAAACTGATGGCAATCCTCCTATTTCTGCCTCCCCAGTGCTAGGATTAAAAGCGTGTGCCACCACGCCTGGAAAGAACAGTATTTTTTTTTTCGAGGTAGGGTCTCACTCTGGCCCAGGCTGCCTGTAATTAACTATGTAGTCTCAGGGTGGCCTTGAACTCGCGGCGATCCTCCTATTTCTGCCTCCCAAGTGCTGGGATTAAAGGCGTGCGCCACCACGCCCGGCCTCAGTATTTTATTTTAAAGCTGACATTACTTTGTAACATAAATTGGAATAAGCAATTGCTACTTTACTAAAATTAAATAATAAAACCTATTGTGAAGTTGATCCCAACTACCAATTTGTATATATCTAGAACCACCTAAGGAATAAATCTCGGCACAAGTCTATGGAGTTTCTTTATTAGGTCAATTGAGGTGAGAAGATCTACCCTAACAGTGGGTGGTACCATTACCATTTCATGGACTGGGGTCCTAGATTGAATAAAAAAAAGAAAGTGGGCTGGACGTGATGGCACATGCCTTTGATCCCAGTACTTGAGAGGTAGATGTAGGAGGATTGCTGTGAGTTGAAGGCCAGCCTGAGACTACATAGTGAATTTCAGGCAGGAATGTGGGCTGGAAAGATGGCTCAGTGGTCAAAGGTGCTTGCTTACAAAGCCTGTGGGCCCCAGTTCAATTCCCTGGTACCCATGTAAAGTAAGATGCACAAAGTAGAACAAGCATTTGGCGTTTATTTGCTGAAGCAAGAGACCCTGGCAACTCTTCCCACTCCTCCTCACAAATAAATAAATAGAAACATTAAAAAAATAAAAATAGGGCTGGAGAGATGGCTTAGGGGTTAAGGCGCCTATCTCCTAAGCCTAAGAATGCTGGTTCCAATCTCCAGCGGTTCCTATCTCCAGGTCCCACGTGTAGCCAGATGCAAAAGAGGCGCAAGGGCGCAATGCCGCACTTGACTACAAGGGGGCGCACACATCTGGATTTCGTTCTCAGCAGCTGAGACACTGCTGGCTTGCCCATCTCTGTCTTCCTCTTCCTCTCTCTCTCTCTGTCTGTCTCTCTCTATGTCTGTGTCTCTCTCCAAAAAAAAAAATATAATAATAATAAAAATAAAAAAGAAGAAAGTGAGCTGCCTACTAGCAGTCAATGCTTTCTACTCCCTTACTGTGAAGTGAATATGGCCGGCTGCTTCATGTTCATGCTACCATGCCTTCCTCCCCATGATGGACTATCCTTACAAACTATAAACGAAACAAACCATCCTTCCTTAAGTTGTTTCTTGTCAGATATTTTGTCACACTGACAAGACAAATAACTGATATATTTACTGATGCATTCTAAGCTGGTTGTGAAGGCCCACATTAGTAGGAGATTGCTGAAAAGGCTGAAGCAGAAGGATCAGAAGTTTGAAGCCATCCTGGACTACACATTTTGGCCTGGGCATGTTGGCACAGACCTTTAATCTCAGCACTTGGGAGGCAGAGGTAGGAGAATTGCTGTGAGTTCAAGGCTACCCTGAAACTACATAGTGCATTCCAGGTCAGCCTAGACTAGAGTGAGACCATGCCTCAAAAAGCCAAAGAATAAAAAAATAAAAGGGCTAGAGAAATGGCTTAGTGGTTAAAGGTACCTGATTGCCAAGCCTCATGGCCTGGGCTAGATTCCCCAGTACCCATGTAAAGCCAGATGCACAAAGCGGTGCATGTATCTGGAGTTTGTTTGCAGTGGTAAGAAGCCCTGACATACTCATGCTCTGTCTCATTCTGTCTGCTTCTTTCTCTCTCTCTAGAGGTCTCAAATTAAAAAAGAGTATGCTTTATACTATCTTTGAGATCCCCCACCCGTCAAGTAGAGTTTTGTCATGAAACTCTGTAGTCTCAGGCTGGCATCCAAATCACAATGATCCACTTACCTCTGCCTCCTAAATCAGATATTTTGTCACATTGACAAGGAAAATATTCACCATGCCTGGCAATAATCTTTTCTTTTTTCTTTTCTTTTCTTTCTTTTTTTTTCTTTCTTTCTTTCTTTCTTTCTTTCTTTCTTTCTTTCTTTCTTTCTTTCTTTCTTTCTTTCTTTTTTTGAGGTGGAGTCTCACTCTAGCCCAGGTTGACCTGGAATTCACTATGTAGTCTCAGGGTGGCCTTGAACTCATGGTAATCCTCCTACCTCCACCTCCCAAGTGCTGGGATTAAAGGAATGCACCACCACATCCAGCTAGCTTTCATTTTTTACAAAATTTTTTGCAAGGACGGAGAGAGAGAGAAAGAGAATGTGCAAGTTGGGCATGCCAGGGCTGCTTGCTGCTACAAACCAACTCCAGACACATGTGCCACTTTGTGCATCTGGCTGGCTTTGCAAGCAGCATCTTTAACCACTGAGCTACCTTCCCAGCCCCAATCTTTTTTAAAAGATATTTTATTCATTTATTTATTTGAGAGAGACAAAGAAAGAGGCAGGAGAGAAAGAATGGGCACACCAGGACATCCAACCACTGCAAATATCTCCAGATGTATGTGCCCTCTTGTTATCTGGCTTATGTGGGTCCTGGAGAATAGAGCCAGGGTCCTTTGGCTTTGCAGGCAAACGCCTTAATTACTAAGCCATCTCTCCAGTCCCCCAATATATATATATATATATTTTAGAAAGACAATAGGCAGAGAGAGAATTGGTATGCTAGGGCCTCAGCCACTGCAATGGAACTCAAGATTCTTGTGTCACCTAGTGGGCATGTGCAATCTTGTGTTTGCCTCACCTTTGTGTGTCTGGCTAACATGAAATCTGGAAAGTCAAACATGGGTCCTTAGGCTTCACAGGCAAGTGCCTTAACTGCTAAGCCATCTCTCCAGCCCTAATCTTAGAAAATCTTTCAAACGTTTGTATTAGAACAGAGAAATTTAATCAATTTCTGCTTATAAGCATATAACCTGTTAAATTTGGAGCTTACACTCTAGCTCAGGCTGACCTGGAATTCACTATGTAGTCTTAGGGTGGCCTTGAACTCATGATGATTCTCCTATCTCTTCCTCCTACATGCCCAGATTAAAGGCGTGTGCCACCACGCCTGGCACATTTTTTTTTTTTTTTTGAAGTAGGGTCTCATTCTAGTCCAGGCTGACCTGGAATTCACTACATAGTCTCAGGGTGGCCTTGAACTCATGGCAGTCCTCTACCTCTGCATCCTGAATGCTGGGATTAGAGGCATATGCCACCACACCTGGCTACACAACAATTTTTTTTGTTTTTTTTGAGGTAGGGTTTCACTCTGGCCCAGGCTGACCTCTAATTAACTATGTATCTCAGGGTGGTCTTGAACTCACAGCAATCCTCCTATCTCTACCTCCCAAGTGCTGGGATTAAAGGCATGTGCCACCACACCCGGCCACAACAACATTTTAATCACAACTCCTGCTGCTGTTCAACATTCTTTAAACTGGTTACATCTTTTTTTTTTTTTTTTTTTTTTTTGAGACAGACTGCCTTTTTCAAAACATTTTTAAGATTTTATTTTTTATTTATATATTAGAGACAGAGAGAGGGAGAAAAAGAGTGAGAATGGGCATGCCAAGGCCTCTAGTCATTGCAGTCGAACGCCAGATGCATGAGCCACCATATGCATCTGGTTTACATGGGACCTGGAACATTGAACTGGGGTCCTTAGGTTTCGCAGGCATGCGCCTTAACCGCTAAGCCATCTCTTCAGCCCCAGACTGCCTATTTTTATGCAACAGTAAGAGAGGAAGCAGGAGGGGGAAAGAGAGAGAATTGGTGCTCCAGGGCCTCCGGCCACTGTAATCGAACTCCAGACACATGTGCCCCCTTGTGCATGCTTGTGTCACTGTGTGTCTGGCTTACATGGGACCTGGAGAGTTGAATATGAGTCCTTAGGCTTTGTAGGCAAGCACCTTAACCACTAAGCCATCTCTCCTGCCTCTGGTTACATCCTGATATAAGTGTGTGTGGCCTAAAGAAATGCATCATAAGGCGAGGTCATGAGCCTTAGGGGTATAAAGCCTGCTGTTGTCTGGTTAAATATATATTTTATTCTCACTAAACTGCCATGAAAGCACTACACTTAATGTTCATATTTATATATTAATGCTACTCTCACTTCTGGTAAGAGAAACTTCTCTTTTCAAATGGCGATAACCACTGGGATGACCCCAAAGGCAACATAGTGCTGAGAAGAAGGGACAGAGGAGTGTCCAGTACTGAGACATCTCTATCACACCCTCCAAGGCTCAGGGTCTGTGGCGGGCGGGGTCCGGGGCCGCACCATCCACATTGCCCTGTCAAGATGGCGGCTGGCACCTTGCCAAAGGGCGTTGAGCTCGATTCTTGTCAGTAAACAGGAAGTTATGGTGATTGGCTAGGAGGCATATCCTCATTGCATCAATGTATCGGCTTCAGCCAAGTTAGCTTTCTTGCCTAGCAACTATGTTATGATTGGTCTTCATAGGATATATAAGCTGTGCTATTTCCTGTAATAAAGGTCTTCTGTCCAAGCAAGCAACAAGAGTGGTGGGTGTGTCATTAGTGTCCCGATTGGTTGGCGACAAGGGTCCATTGTGGAAGAGGTGGCTGAAAGAATGTAAGAGCCAGGCCTGGAGAAATGGCTTAGTGGTTAAGCGCTTGCCTGTGAAGCCTAAGGACCCAGGTTTGAGGCTCGATTCCCCAGGACCCACGTAAACTAGATGCACAAGGTGGCACATGCATCTGGAGTTTGTCTGCAGTGGCTGGAGGCCGTGGCGTGCCCATTGTCTGCCTCCCTCTTTCCCTCTCTGTCTGTCTGTTGCTCTCAAATAAACAAAAAGAATGTAAGAAGCCGGGCGTGGTGGCACACGACTTTAATCCCAGCACTCGGGAGGCAGAGGTAAGAGGATCGCTGAGAGTTCGAGGCCACCCTGAGAATACATAGTTAATTCCAGGTTAGCCTGGACCAGAGTGAGACCCTACCTTGCAAAAACAAAACAAAACAAAACAAAACAAAAAAAAAAAAAAAAGAATGTAAGAGCCAAAGGAAAGGTAGGACTCCTTACAATGCAAATGTCTAGACAGAAATTGGCCTCAATATCCATGACCTTGCAGTGCCTAGCAATACCTTCACAAGACCCTCATAATAGGAAAAAAGATGATGACATCAAATTAAAAGGCTAAGGGAGAGAGGCTGGGTGTGTGGCGTACACCTTTAATCCTAGCACTTGGGAGGCAGAGGTAGGAGGATCATTGTGAGTTCAAGGATACCCTGAGACTACATAGTGAATTCCAGGCCAGCCTGAGCTACAGTGAGACCCTACCTCGAAAAACCAAAAAAAAAAAAAAAAAAAAAAAAAAAAAGAAAGAAAGAAAGAAAAAAAAAAAAGACTAACCAAGAAAGGGAGGGGACATGATGGAGACCAGAGTTGTGAAGGGGAAAGGAGAAAGGGGAGGGAAATATCATGGCTTGTTGTCTATAAGTATAGAAGTTGTCAATAAAAAATAAAAATAACAAAAAGAAATGCATCATAATTTTAACACTAATTTTAAGAATAACAGACAAGGCTGGGTGTGGTTGTGCACACCTTTATGCCTTTAATCTCAGGACTCAGGAGGCAGAGGTAGGAGGATAGCAGTGAGTTCAAGGCTACCCTGAGACTACATAGTGAATTACAGGTCAGCCTGGGCTAGAGCGAGACTCTACCTCAAAAAAAAACAAACCCAAATAAACAAAAAGAATAACAGACAAAAAACTTGTAATATATCAGATAATGTATATAAAAGTAAAACATCAATTCTGACCACTTTCGCTTCTTAGCAAACATAACTCTGAGTGAAGACAATCTTTAAAATAGAAAAGCAGGGCTGGAGAGATGGCTTAGTGGTTAAGCGCTAGCCTGTGAAGCCTAAAGACCCTGATTTGAGGCTTGATTCTCCAGTACCCACGTAAGCCGGATGCACAAGGTGGCGCATGCATCTGGAGTTCGTTTGCAGTGGCTAGAGGCCCTGGCATGCCCATTCTCTCTCTTCCCTTCTCTGTGTCTAATAAGTAAATAAATAAAAACTTAAAAAAATAAAAATTAAAAAATAAAAATAAAATTGAAAAGCAGCTAATCTATAGAACAGGGGATAAAAGCCAGGCAGGGTGGCGCATGCCTTTAATCCCAGCACTTGGGAGGCAGAGGTAGGAGGATTGACGTGATTTCGAGGCCACCCTGAGACTATATAGTTAATTCCATGTCAGCCTGGGCCAGAGTAAGACCCTACCTTGGGAACCCCCACCCCCCCAAAAGGAACAGGGGATGATAGAAATATATGTGGTGGTGGATTATAGCAAAATAATTTCAGTCTTGAAGCTTAAGTTATGTACAAAATAATATACTCTACATGTATGAAATAATGAAACATATTCTAATCAAGAATAATGATGCCAGATGTGGTGGCGCACGCCTTTAACCCCAGCATTTGGGAGGCAGGGATAGGAGGATCCCTGTGAGTTCAATTCCACCCTGAGACTACATAATGAATTCCAGGTCAGTCCAGGCTAGAGCAAGACTCTACTTTGAAAAAAAAAAAAAAAAAATAATGAAACTGAGTAGCTACAAAAAGCTTTCCTAAAGCTAGTCAATGAGGTTTAACTACTTCTCTGAAAAAAAATATGGTTCTTGGAACTGGAGAAATGGCTCAGTGGTTAAAGGTATTTGCTTTCAAAGCCTGACAGCCTGGGTTCAATTCCCCAATACCCCCATAAAGCCAGATGCACAAAGTGGGAGATGTGTCTAGAGTTCATTTGGAGTTGCTAGAGGCCCTGGGACATCCATTCTCATTCTCTATTTGTGAATATAAATGAAAACATAAATAATTTTTTAAAAATTGGTGCTCACCATCCTGAGGAGATGTTGGTCCAAAGATGATATACAGTAACCTTGCCTGATTCACCATTGGCCATGGTTTTAATATTCGTGTCAACCAAAAGGCAGTATCATTTTGATGTGACCAGTGATCAAGTAGTACATTCCTACAGAACAGTCTAATCCTTAACTCTAGTCTTCGGGCACTTCCTATGAAGACAGAGGTATTGTAAGTTATTTTTCTAGCAAGGTAGATTGTATATTGGATAGTGATCAAAGCAAGATATTAAAACCTCATTGTGCCAGGCATTGTGGTGCTTGCCTTTGATCCCAGCACTCAGGAGGCAGAGGCAGGGGGATCACTGTGAGTTCTAGGCTAGCCTGTGCTAGAGTAAGACCCTATCTCAAAAAAATTAAAACAAAACAAAAAAGTAAGCCAGGTGTGGTGGCGCACGCCTTTAATCCCAGCACTTAGGGAGGCAGAGGTAGGAGGATCCCTGTGAGTTCTAGGCAAGCCTGGAACTACAGAGTTCCAGGTCATCCTGGGTTACAGTGAGACCCAAAGGGCTGGAGAGATGGCTTAGCTATTAAGGCACTTGCCTGCAAAGCCAAAGGTCCCAGGTTTAATTCCCCAGGACCCACATAAGCCAGATGCACAAGGTGATGCATACATCTGGAGTTTGTTTGCAGCCACTAAAGGCCTTGGGGTGTCTGTTCTCTCTCTCTCCCTCCCTCCCTCTTTCTCTATCTGTCATAAATAAATAAATAAATAAATAAATAAATAAATAAATACAAATATTAAAAACTATTTTAAAAAAACCAACAAAAGGGCTAGAGAGATGGCTTTGTGGTTAGTGGTTAAGACACTTGTCTGCAAAGCCAAAAAACCCAGGTTTACTATGGAATTCACTATGTAGTCTCAGGGTGGCCTCGAATTCATGGGGACCCTCCTATCTCTGCTTCCCAAGTGCCGGGATTAAAGGCATGTGCCACCATGCCCAGTTTCTTTCTTCTATCTCTTTCTGCTTGCAAAATAAATAAATAAACAAATAAAAGTAAATAAAAGTAAAGAGTCTGGGAAGATGGCTCAACAGTTAAAGGCAGTTGCTTACAAAGCCTGCTGACCCAGGGTTCAATTCCCCAACAACCTACCTAAGCCAGATAGGCATTTGATTGCAGTATCAAGAGACCTTAACACACCCATATACACATACATATGTACAAATAAATATATTTTAAAAATAAGTAAAATAAAGCATATAATTCTGGCTAGAGGCCCTAGCATTAGCTCATATACGTGCTCTCTCATGCAAATAAAGACATTTTTTTTAAAGTACATAATTTAATGTGTTGTTTTGTTGTTGTTTTGTTTTGTTTTTTTTTTTCGGTTTTTCGAGGTAGGGTCTTACTCTGGTCCAGGCTGACCTGGAATTAACTATGTAGTATCAGGGTGGCCTTGAACTCTTAGCGATCCTCCTACCTCTGCCTCCCGAGTGCTGGGATTAAAGGCATGCGCCACCATGCCCGGCAATTTAATGTTTTAAAATATGTAACATAAGATGTGCCACTTTATTTTATTTAAGGTTTATTTTTATTTATTTATGAGAGACAGAGACAGAGGGAGAGAGAGAGTGAGAATGGGCATGCCAGGGCCTGTAGCCACTGCAAACAAACTCCAGATACATGTGCCTCCATGTGCATCTGGCTTATGTTGGACCTGAAGAATCAAACTGGGGTCCTTAGGCTTCGCAGGCATGCGCCGTAACCGCTAAGCCATCTCTCCAGCCCTTATTTTATTTTATTTTTAGTTTTTCGAAGTAGGGTCTCACTCTAGCTCAGGCTGACCTGGAATTCACTATGAAGCCTCAGGATGGCATGGTGATCCTCCTACCTCTGCCTTCCCAGTGCTGGAATTAAAGGCGTGTGCCACACGCCCGGCTTCTTATTTTATTTATTTATTTTTTATTTTTTAATTTTTCGAGGTAGGGTTTCACTCCAGTCCAAGCTGACCTAGAATTTACTATGTAGTCTCAGGGTGGCCTCAAACTCATGGTGATCCTCCTACCTCTGCCTCCCAAGTGCTGGGAATAAAGGTGTGCACTACCACGCCTGGCCAGATGTGCCATTTTAAATATTTTTCAGTATATAATTCAGAGGAATTAATTATATTCACAATGTTATACAACCGTCAAGACTATTTCCAAAACCTTTTCATCACCTTAAACACAAATTCTGTTATCATTAAGCAGTGATCCTCACTCTCCTTTCCTCTGTTGCTGAGCCATCTCTCCAGCCACTCTCTCCTTCCTTCCTTCTTTCTTACTTTTGGTTTTTCAAGGTAGGGTCTCACTCTAGCTCAGGCTGACTTGGAATTCACTATGTAGTCTCATTCTGGCCTTGAACTCACAGCGATCCTCCTACCTCTACCTCCTGAGAGCTGGGATTAAAGGCGTGTGCCATCACACCCACCTAAGATTCTCATTTTCATCATCTTCTCCTTGTTATTTTATTTATTTGAGAGAGAGAGAGACAGAGACAGAACAGGCATACAAGGGCCTCTAGCCACTGCAAGTGAACTCCATTTGCAGTGAACTGAGGAATTGACCCTGGGTTCTTAGGCTTCTCAGACAGGTACCATAACAGCTAAGTCATCTCTCCAGTCCTTATTTTTTTAAAAAAAAATTTTTTTGAGGTAAAGTCCCACTCTCTAGCAGGGGCTGACTTGGAACTCACTATATAGTCCCAGGCTGGTCTCAAACTCACGGAGATCCTCCTATCTCTGTCTCCTCCCAAGTGCTGTGATTAAAGGCATGTACCACCACACCTGGCTTCTCTCTCTCTCTCTTTTTATTATTTGAGAGAGAGAAATAGGCAGGCAGGGAGAAAGAAGGGGAGCAACAGGGCCTCCAGCTATTGCTAATGAACTCCAGATACGTGTGCCCCCTTGTGCATCTGGCTTACGTGGGTACTGGGGAGTTGAACCTGGGTCCTTTGGCTTTGCAGTCAAGTGCCTTAAACGCTAAGCCATCTCTCTCCAGCCCCCCACCCCCCGGCCATTTTTTTTTTTAGGTAGGGTTTCACTCTATCCCAGGCTGACCTGGAATTCGTTATGTAAACTCAGGATGGCCTTGAACTCACAGTGATCCTCCTACCTCTGACTCCCTAGTGCTGATTAAAGGTGCATACCACCTTGCACAGCTATTTCTCTCTCTTTTTCTCTTTCAAGTAAATAAATAAAAATAGCTAGATGTGGTGGCACATGCCTTTAATCTCAGCATTTGGGAGGCAGAGGTAGGAGGATCATCATGAGTTTGAGGCCACCCTGAAAATACATAATGAAATTCTATTCAGCCTGGGCTACAGTGAGACCCTACCTCGAAAAACAAAATAAATAAATAAACCAACAAATAAATAAATAAATAAATAAATAAATAAATAAGGTAAGTAAGTAAGTAAATTCTTAGGGCTAGAGAGATGCCTTAGTGTTTAAGGTACTGGCCTGCAATGCCCAACAATACAGGTTTGATTCCCCAGTACTCACATAAAAGTAGATGCACAAAATGGTGCATGCATCTGGAGTTTATTTGCAGTGGCTAGAGGCGCTGGCCCACCCAATCACACACCCATTCTCTTTCTCTCCTTGTAAATAAATAAATTCATTAAAATTTAAAAAGCAACAAGTATTTCAAGTTTATAGAAAAGAAAAATTACTTAGGAAGTAGATCATCACTAAAAACAAAGAAATCCGCTGGGTGTGGTAGCACACACCTTTAATCCCAGCACTCAGGAGGCTAAGGTAGAATGATCTCTTGAGTTCAAGACCAGCCTGAGACTACCCAGTGAATTCCAGGTCAGCCTGGGCTACAGCAAGACCATACCTCCTACCCCCTTCAAAAAAAAAAAAGAATGGGGAAAAACTTGAAACTTTTCTACAAAAATTAGGAACAAGACAAGTGTGTTCACTGTTTTTTTTTTTTTATTTAAGATAGTACTGGAAGTTTTAGGTATAGCAATCAGGCAAGAAACACACATAAAAGGGATACAAATTGTAAAAGAAGAGATCAAATTATCATTATTTGCAGATGATATGATTCTATACATAAAGGACCCTGAAGACTCTACCAGCAAGCTTTTAGCAACATAGCAGGATACAAAATGAACACACAGATATCACTAGCCTTCCTATATACTAAGAACAAACATGCTGACGATGAAATCAGGGAACCACTCCTATTCACAACTGCCTCAAAAAAAAAAAAAAAAAAAAAAAAGAATAAAGTACCTTGGAATAAATCTAACCAAGGACGTGAAGGATCTCTACAATGAAAATTTAAAAAAATTTTATTTATTTATTTATCTGAGAGAGAGAGGGAGAGAGAAAGAGACAAATAGAGAATGGGCGCTCAAGGCCTCCAGCCACTGCAAATGATCTCCAGATGCATGCAACCCCTTGTGCATCTGGCTTACGTGGATCCTGGAGAGTCAAGCTGGGATCCTTTGGCTTTGCAGGCAAATGCCTTAAAGGCTAAGCCATCTCTCCAGCCCACAATGAAAAATTTAAAACGCTCAAGAGAGAAATTTCAGAAGATACTAGGAAAGATATCCCATGTTCTTAGATTGGAAGAACCATTATTGTGAAAATGTCAATCTTACCAAAAGCAATATACACACATTTAATGTAACCTCCATCAAAATTCCAATGGCATTCTTCACAAAAATAGGAAAAAAATCCTAAAATTCATTTGGAAGCACAAAAAAAAAAAAAAAAAAAAAAAAAAAAAAAAAAAAACAAAACCAAACCTGGAATAGCCAAAACAATTTTTTTTTTTGAGGTAGGGTCTCACTCTAGCCCAGGCTGACCTGGAATTCACTATGTAGTCTCAGGGTGGCCTCAAACTCACGGTGATCCTCCTACCTCTGCCTCCCGAGTGCTGGGATTAAAGGTGTGTGCCACGACGCCCAGCTTTTTCAAAACAATTTTTAAAAATTAATTAATTAATTTTATTTATTTGAGAGAAAGAAAGAATAGGCATGCCAGGGCCTTCATTTGTACTAAACAAACTCCAGACACATGCACCACCTTGCGCATCTGGCTTATGTGGTTCCTGGGGAATTGAACTGCATCCTTTGGCTTTGTAGGCAAGTGCCCTAATCACTAAGTCATCTCTCCAGCTTGCCAAAATAATTTTGAACAACAAAAATAAGGCGGGCGGTATTACCATATCTGATTTTAAGCTATACTACACAGCCATAGTAACAAAAACAGCATAGTACTGGCACAAAGATAGACACACAGATCAATGGAATAGAATAGAGGAACCAGATGTAAATCCAGGCAGCTACAGCCATCCAATTTTTGACAAAAATGCCAAAAATATTCATTAGAGAAAAGATAGCCTCTTTAACAAATGGTACTGGGAAAACTGGCTATCTATATGTAGAAGGATGAAAATAGATCCTTATCTCTCTTTATGCATAAGAATCAAGTCCAAATGGATCAAAAACCTTAATATCAGACCTGAAACTCTGAAACTGCTAGGGGAAAAGTAGGGGAAACACTTCAACATATTGGCATAGGCAACATTTTTTTGAATATAACCCCAGTTGCTCAGGAAATAAAACCACTTATCAACCACTGGGACTTCATTAAATTACATAGCTTTTGTACAGCAAAGGACACTGTGAATAAAGAGGCAACCTACACAATGGGAGAAAACCTTTGCCAGCTATATATCTGACAGAGGATCAATATCTAGGATATGCAAAAACTAACAAAAAGAAATCAAACAACCCAATTAAAAAATGAACTATGAGGGCCGGGCGTGGTGGCGCACGCCTTTAATCCCAGCACTCGGGAGGCAGAGGTAGGAGGATCACCGAGAGTTCGAGGCCACCCTGAGACTACATGGTTAATTCCAGGTCAGCCTGGACCAGAGTGAGACCCTACCTCGCAAAACCAAAAAAAAAAAAAAAAAAAAAAAAAAAAGGACTATGGCCAGGTGTGGTGGCACACACCTTTAATCCCAGCACTTGGAAGGCAGAGGTAGGAGGAACACTGTGAGTTCAAGGCCACCTTGAGACTATATAGTGAATTCCAGGTCAGCCTGGACTAGAGCAAAACACTACCTCAAAAAAACTAAAAAGGACTTGTATGGCACAATGCAGGTCAGGCCCTAGCCAGACCACATGCTAAAAGAAACCAGGCCACACCTTTCGGGTTTTCTCACCAGGATGGCGGGTAGTCAATGATGGGTAAGACCCCATGAGATGGGGCAACCTAAGACAGGTACCATTGCATGTGATGATCACTTGGGGCTTGGGTTCAATAATGGCTTGGCAAAGAACCATGCCTCCCAGGGTCGCCAATAATAAAAACAAAAAAGAGGATATGTATGGCACAATGCAGGTCAGGCCCTAGCCAGACCTCATGCCAGAAGAAACCAGGAAGTGGCTTCTGTGGACGTGGCATCCTGCGCAGGCCTGGTGTGACAACAGCTACAGTCCCATGCTCACGAGAAACCTGCTGCGAGATGATCTGTCCAGAGACAGGCTGTCATTGGTCACAAGAAGGGGACCACCCCATACAATGATTGGCCAGCCAAACCCTTTAAACCCCCATACTTCCTTGAATAAACAAGTTTGCAGCAGCTCGACCTCTGCCTGCTTCCACCCAACTCCTGGAGTCTGTGTCGTGATTCCGCGCCTCTCACCCCCTACTCGGCAGAGACCCTGTGGTCCCTCCTGGGCTAGCCCTAGGGGGGACCCCAACAAGGACTATGGAACTAAATAGAGAGTTCTCAAAAGTAGAAATACAGAGGGCATATAAACATCTAAAAAAAAATGTTCTGGGCTGGAGAGATGGCTTAGTGATTAGGGCACTTGCCTGCAAAACCAAAGGACCCTGGTTCAATTCCCCAGGACCCATGTAAGCTAGATGCACATGGTGGCACATGCATCTGGAGTTTGTTTGCAGTGGCTAAAGGCCCTGGCACCCCCATTCTATCTATCTGCCTCTTTCATTCTAGCTTAGGCTGACCTGGAATTCACTATGTAGTCTCAGGGTGGCCTTGAACTCATGGCAATCCTCCTATCTCTGCCTCCTGAGTACTGAGATTAAAGGTGTGAGTCACTACACCTGGCTCAAATAAACAAAAATTTTTAAAAACATTCTACAACTTTAGCTATCAGGGAAATGCAAATTAAAAATACTTTGAGGGGCTGGAGAGATGGCTTAGGGGTTAAGGCGCCTGCTTCCTAAGCCTAAGAACACTGGTTGCAATCTCCAGCGGTTCCAATCTCCAGGTCCCGCGTTTAGCCAGATGCAAAGTGACGCAAGGGCACAATGCCGCACTTGACCACAAGGGGGCGCACACATCTGGATTTCGTTCTCAGCAGCTGAGACACTGCTGGCATGCCCATCTCTGTTCTTCCTCTCCCCCCCCACCCGTGTCTCTCTCCAAAAAAATAAAAGAAAAGTTTACTGAGCCAGGCGTGGTGGCGCACGCCTTTAATCCCAGCACTTGGGAGGCAGAGGTAGGAGGATCGCCATGAGTTCAAGGCCACCCTGAGACTACATAGTTAATTCCAGGTCAGCCTGGGCCAGAGTGAGACCCTACCTCGAAAAACCAAAATAAATAAATAAATTAAAAAAAATAAATTTAAAAAAAGTTAAAAAAAAACCCTTGAGATTCCATCTCATTTCTGTAAAAATGGCTATCATGAAGAAAACAAATGAGCTGGGCATGGTAGCACCCTCCTTTAATCCCAGCACTAAGGAGGCAGAGGTAGGAGGATCCCTATGAGTTCAAGGCCAGCCTGAGACTACATAGTGAATTCTAGGTCAGCCTGGGCTAGAGTGAAACCCTACCTTGAATAAAACCAAAAAAAAAAAAAAAAAAAAAAAAAAAAAAGAAGAAGAAGAAGAAAGAAACTAAGAAAAGAAAAAAAAATGACAATAAATGCTGGCAAGGATGCAGAAAAAGAGGGACGCTAAAAACAGATCTACCATATGACCTAGCTAAACCATTCCTAGGCATATATGCTAAGGACTCTTCTCACTACCCTAGAGATACTCAATCATGTTTACTGCCACTCTATTCATAATAGCTAGGAAATGGAACCAGCCTAGGTGTCCCTGATGAGTGGATAATGAAGATGTGGTACATTTATACCATGGAGTTCTACTCAGTGGTAAAGAAAAATGAAATTATAAAATTTTCAGGGAAATGGATGAATCAGGAAAGGATTATTAAGGCCCAGAAAGCCAAATGTTGCATGCTCTCTCATATGTAGATTCTAGCTATAAATGTTTAGACTTATAAATGAGTTGGAGTAAAAATTGGTACAAGAGGCCAGTCAGCTAGAAAAGGGCTATAAGGGGGGAGGAGAGGGGAGGACTTAAGGAGATGTCATTTCATATATTTAAGTAGATGGACATTACTGGGGGTAGAATGCCAAAATGAGGTCTTGGGAAGAGATTGAGTAAAAGAAGGGTGGAAGGAGAGTTAATGAAAATTGAAGATATTATCAGGCGGGCGCTGTGGTGCACATCTTTAATCCCAGCACTAGGGAGGCAGATAGGAGGATTGCTGTGAGTTCAAGGCCAGCCTGAGACTACATAGTGAATTCCAGGTCAGCTTGGGCCAGAGCAAAACCCTGGGCCAGAGCAGAGCAAAACCCTATCTCGAAAAACCAAAAAAAAAAAAAAAAAAAAAAAAAAAAAAGATGTTATGAATAAGCCATATGGAAACCAACTTTTCTGGATAACGGTGCACCCAGAAACCATTGACTATTAGTAGAAAATTTTCAGTGCCAGGGATGGGATACCTTCCAGTGAGTTGTCGGTTAGGGAGGCCCCTAATGCCCCTAAAATATTACAGGCCATTGCCAAGGCTCTTGGTTTCACGCCAGAAATAGAAATAGGCGGTAAGACCCTATTGCTGAAGACTGTACATACTTTGGCTGCAAGGTCACTGAGAAATCAAGCTGGAGATGAGCTGAAAAACCTCCTCCCTGTAGACCAGCTAACAGAAAGCTAGAAAAAGCTACGCTGCATGCTGCCCTATGGGAGAGAGAAGTCATCAGCAGTGAAAACAGTAGACACTGCAAGCCTTAAGTTTGGCCAGCTAGGCCAAATGACACAATGAGTGCAATAGTGGCATGTCTGTTATGGGGGAAACCAACTGCTCTCTAACTGGACTGGAGGCCTGCTCTATGGGAGGGAATACATGCCTGATACTGAAAACCTAATCAAAAGCCTATGGTGGAAGAGGTAATAAGCCCTAGGAGTATAATGCCTACTCTTGTCTGACTAAATGTATATATTATGCTCATGCTCACCAAACTGCCCTATAATCACTTTTCTTCGTGTTCGTACCCATATATTAATGCTATTCTCACTTCTGGTTAGAGAAGCTTCTCTTTTCAGATGGCAGTAACCTTAGGATCACTCAAAAAGCACCATTGTGCTGAGAAGAAGTGACAGAGAAGTGTTCAGCACTAAATCATCTTTTTCATACCCTTCAAGGCTTAGGGTCCATTGTGGAAAAGGTGGTGGAAAGAATTTAAGAGCCAAAGGAAGGGTAGGACTGCTTACAATGTAATCATTCAGACACAAATTGGCCTCAATATCCATGACCTCAAAGCACCTAGTACATACACAAGATCCTCATAGCAGGAGGAAAAGATGATGACATCAAAATAAAAGAGAAACTAATAGAGAGAGTGGATTTGTAAAGGGGAAAGTGGAGGAGGGGAGGGAATTATCATGGTTTATTGTCTATAATTATGGAAGATATCAATAAAAAAGTTTTTTTTTAAAAAAAGAAAAATACATTTACAGTAGCAAATACAGTATATAAATCTCCTAGCTTTGTTAAAACTTTATGTCTTGTTATGGTTGTTTCAAGGGTTTTTAAAGTTATTATATATATGCCTGGCATGGTGGTACACACCTTTAATCCTAGCACTTGGGAGGCAGTGGTAGGAGGATTACTGTGAGTTCAAGGTCACCCTGAGATACACAGTGAATTCCAGGTCAGCCTGGGCTAGAGCAAGACTCTACCTTGAAAAACCAAAAAAAAAAATTATTATATTTATGATGTGTTATGTATGGGTGTGCATAGCACACATGTGGAGGTCTAAACAATCTCTGGGTGTTTATCCTCTTTTCACTTTGCTTGAGATAGGGTCTCTTGTTTTTGCTTTGCTACTTCGTGTGCACAGTTTATGAAGGGCTTTGTGAATGCTAGGTAAGCACTTTACCAACTGAACTGCATCCTATCTCATCACAATTTGTCTTAAGTTTTTGGCTGGGCGTGGTGGCACGTGCCTTTAATCCCAGCACTTGGGAGGCAGAGGTGGGAGGATCACTGTGAGTTCAAGGCTACCCTGAGAATATATAGTGAATTCCAGGTCAACCTGGGCTAGAGTGAGACCCTACCTGGAAAAACCAAAAAAAAAAAAAAAAAAAAATTGGGGGGGATGGAGAGATGGCTTAGTGTTGAAGCACTTGCCTACGAAGACTCAGGACCCATGTTCTACTCTCCAAGTTAGCCAGACACACAAAGGTGAGGCAAGTGCAAGGTCCCACATGCCCACTAAGGGGCACAAGTGTCTGGAGTTCAATTGTAGTGGCTGAGGTCCTGGCATGCCAATTCTCTCTCTCCTATCTCTGTCTCTCTCTAAAATTTTTTTAAAGATTTTTATTTATTTATTTATCAGAGAGAGTGAGAGTGAGAATGGGCACGCCAGGGCCTCTAGCCACTGCAAACAAACTCCAGACGCATGCGCCACCATGTGCATCTGGCTTATGTGGGAACTGGAGAATCGAACCGGGGTCCTTAGGCTTCACAGTCATGCGCCTTAACCGCTGACCCATGTCTCCAGCCCCTCTAAAAATATTTTTTAAGCCGGGCGTGGTGGTGCATGTCTTTAATCCCAGCACTTGGGAGGCAAAGGTAGGAGGACTGCTGTGAGTTTGAGGCCACCTTCAGACTACATAGTTAATTCCAGGTCAGCCTGGGCCAGATTGAGACCCTACCTCAAAAAACCAAAAAAATAAGGCATTTAACAGTTAAGGCATTTGCCTGCAAAGCCAAAGGATCCTGGTTTGACTCTCCAGGACCCATGTAAGCCCGATGCACAAGGGGGCACATGCATCTGGAGTTCATTTGCAGTGACTGGAGGCCCTGGTGCGCCCATTTCTCTCTGCTTCTTTCTCTCTCTTAAATAAATAAATAAATAAAACATATTTTAAAAATAGTTTTGACCAGGCATGGTGGTGCACGCCTTTAATCCCAGCACTCAGGAGGCAGAGGTAGGAGGATTGCTATGAGTTTGAGGCTTCCCTGAGACTACATAGTGAATTCCAGGTCAGTCTGGCTAGAGTAAGACTCTACCTCGAAAAACCAAAAAAAATTAATAATAATAATAATAATTTTGGAGCTGGGAAGATGGGTCAGCGGTTAAGGCATTGGCCTGTAAACCCTAACAACCTGGGTTCAATTCCCCAGGACCCACATAAAGCCAGATGCACAAATTGGCACATGCATCTGGAGTTCATTTGCAATGGTTAGAAACCCTGGCATACCATTCTCTTCTTTGGCTTGCAAATAAATAAAAATATTAAAAATTTTTTTAGCCAGGCATGGGAGTGCATGCCTTTAATCCCAGCATTCAGGAGGTAGAGGTAGGAGGATCGCCATGAGTTCAAGACCACCCTGAGACTACCTAGTGAATTCCAGGTCAGCCTGGGTCAGAGTGAGACCCTACCTTGAAAAACCAAAAAAAAAAAAAAAAAAATTTTTTTTTTTGAACTCTGCCTTTTATCTGCTTTAATCTCTATATGATATTATCTGTAGACTGAAGTATTTTTTACCTGGTTTGTTACAGACAACAGTTTGCATCCTGCGGGAAAGATTAGTCAACTCACATAAGAAGTTATAAACGCGATGGCATTCAAGTTCATCCCAACCTGCTGTTAAGGCCTGAAGAAAACAAAATAAAAGACATATTGCAGATACTCAGAACATCAAATCAGAACGGAAGTCACTCTTTCCTAATGAACATAACTTAAATTTTCTTTTGTTTATTTATTTGAGAGTGACAGAGAGAGAAAGAGGGAGATACATAGAGAATGGCCATGCCAGGGCCTCCAGCCACTGCAAACGAACTCCAGATGCATGCGCCATCTTGCGCATCTGGCTCACATGGGTCCTGGGGAATCAATCAAGCCTCAAATTGGGGTCCTTAGGCTTTACAGACAAGTGCTTAACCACTAAGCCATCTCTCCAGGCCTTAAAAAAATTTTTTAATTTATTTATTTGAGAGCGACAGAGAAAGAGGCAGATAGATAGAGGGAGAATGCCTAATGAACATAACATTTTAATACATGATCAAAGTGATGTACAATTTTTATCCACAACGGATCTTTTCAAATTAATAAAAATTAGCCAGGCGTGGTGGCACATGCCTTTAATCCCAGCACTTGGGAGGCAGAGATAGGAGGATCACTGTGAGTTTGAGGCCACCCTGAGACTATACAGGGAATTCCAGGTCAGCCTGGGCTAGAGTGAGACCCTACCTTGAAAAACAAACAAACAGGGCTGGAGAGATGGCTTAGCCATTAAGGCACTTGCCTGAAAAGCCACAGGACCTAGGTTTGAGTCCCCAGAACCCACATAAGCCAGATGCACAAGATGGTGCATATTTCTGGAGTCTGTTTGTAGTGGCTGGATGCTGTGGTGTACTTATTCTCTCCCTCTCCCCCCTTCTTTCTCCTTCTCTCTCCCTCTCTCTGCTTCTTTGTCTCTTTCAAATAAGTAAATAAAAGTAAAATATAAAAAAAAGAAAAACAGAGCTGGGTGTGGTGGTACATGCCTTTAATCCCAGCACTGGGGAGGCAGAGGTAGGAGGATCACCGTGAGTTCGAGGCACCCTGAGACCTCATAGTGAATTCCAGGTCATCCTGGGCCAGAGTGAGACCCTACCTTGAAAAACCAAAAAAAAAAGAAAGAAAGAAAGAAAAACAAACAAAAAAAATTACGTAGCTGGGCATGGTGGCTCATGCCTTTAATCCTAGCACTCAAGTGGCTGAGCTAGGAGGATCTCTGTGTTGAGTCCATCCTGGGAAAGCAAACCAAACAAAAAACTTGTATAATCACAATCCAGGTTCTTTTTGGTTGGGAAAGGAGTATCTTTTCACAGAATTTATTTTTCTGAGGTATTGGGGATAGAACTCAGGGCATTGTACATGCTGGTCAAGCACTCTTCCACTTTGTTACAGGTATCAGAGAAATTTTGTTTTGTTTTTCTGAAACAAGGTCTTACTGCCGACTAGGCTAAACTGGAACTCACTTTGCAGATCAGACTGGCCTCAAACTCACAGTGATCCTTCTGTCTCAGATTTGCAAGTGCAGGATTAACGGTATGTGCTATCATGCCCAGCCCTGAGAACTTTGAAATGGCACTTAAACCTTTACTTTGACAATATAAGGAAAATTAAAGTAAGACCAAAACCCTAGAACATATTCTTAGACCTCTGACTCACTGTGGCTTAGTTTCTGGGTTTTTTAAAAAAAGATTTATTTTTAGTCATTTATGAGAGAGAATGGGCACGCCAGGGCCTCTAGCCACTATAAACGAACTCCAGATGCATGTACCATGTTCATCCGTCTTACATGGGACCTGGAGAATCAAACCTGGGTCTTTAGGCTTCACAGGAATGGGCCTTAACTGGTAAGCCACCTCTCCAGCCCCAGTTTTTGCTTTTGAGCAGGACCTAGCTATGCAGCATAGGCTAGCCTGGCCTTAAACTCTTTTTTTTTTTTTTTTTTTTTTTTTGGTTTTTGCAAGGTAGGGTCTCACTCTGGTCCAGGCTGACCTGGAATTAACTATGTAGTCTCAGGGTGGCCTCGAACTCTCGGCGATCCTCCTACCTCTGCCTCCCGAGTGCTGGGATTAAAGGCGTGCGCCACCACGCCCGGCTCTGGCCTTAAACTCTTGATCCACTTGCCTCAGCCTCCTGAGTAATGGGACTGCAGTTAGGGGCTGGTAGAACTTCCAAGACTCACTGTGCGTGGTAGCACATGCCTTTAATCCCAGCATTCAGGAGGCAGGAGGATCGCCATGAGTTCAAGGCCACCCTGAGAATACAGAGTGAATTCCAGGTCAGCCTAGGCTAGAGTAGGACCCTACCATGAAAACAATAAATAAATAAATAAAACTTCCAGGGGCTGGAGAGATGGCTTAGTGGTTAAGGCACATGCCTGTGAAGCCTAAGGAGCCCCATTCAATTCTCCAGGTCCCATGTAAGCCAGATGCACAAGGGGGCGCACATGTCTGGAGTTTGTTTGCAGTTGCTAGAGGCCCTGGCGCACCCATTCTCACTCTCCCACTCTCTCTTTCCCTCTCTCTGTCTCAAATAAATAAATAAATAATAAAAAAAATTCCAGGACTCTATTACCTATAATTTATGATATTGTTACAAATGATAATTATCTCTTTTTTTTTGGAGAGAGTCAGAGAGAGAGAGAGGGACAGATAGAGAATGGGTGCGCCAGCAGCCTCTCAGCCGCTGTGAATGAACTCCAGACGTGTGTGCCCTCTTGTGGACAAGTGCGGCATTGTGCCCTTGTGTCTGGCTAAACATGGGACCTGGAGAGTCAAACCGGCATTCTTAGGCTTAGCGGGCAGGCACCTTAACTGCTAAGCCATCTCTCTAGCCCAATTATCTCATTTAAAAATATTTATTTATTTATTTGAGTGAGAGAGATATAGAAATAGGTAAGTAGAGAGAGAGAGAGAGAGAGGAGCTGGTGACACATGCCTTTAATCTCAGCAGTTGGAAGCAGAGGTAGGAGGACTGCTGAGAATTCGAGGCCACCCTGAGACTACATAGTTAATTCCAGGTCAGCCTGAGCCAGAGTGAGACCCTACCTCGAAAAACCAAAAAAAAAAAAAAAAAAAAAAAAAGAGCGAGAGCGAGAGCGAGAGAGAGAGAGAGAGAGAATGGGCAAGCCAGGGCCTCCAGCCACTGCAAACAAACTCCAGATGCATGTGCCTCTTGTGCATATGGCTTACATGGGTCCAGGGAGTCAAACCTGGGTCCTTTGGCTTTGCAGGTAAGCGCCTTAACTGCTAAGCCATCTCTCCAACCCAATTATCTCATTTTAATGTGACAACTATATTTATTTATGGCTTTCAGATATGAACAACCACTAGGACAAAACTTAATTATCTTTAAATATTTTACTTATTTTATACATATATATAATTTCTAAGCCATCACTCCAGCCCTAATTATCTTTAAATACACTAAAATACACAGTCAAACATATTAAAAGGAGATTCAAGTAGTTAACAAGTATATAATTAGATTTTTTTTTTTTTTTTTTTGGTTTTTCGAGGTAGGGTCTCACTCTAGCCCAGGCTGACCTGGAATTCACTACGTAGTATCAAAGTAGCCTCAAACTCACAGCGATCCTCCTACCTCTGCCTACCAAGTGCTGGGATTAAAGGCCTGCACCACCACACCCAGCAGATTTTTGTTGTTGTTGTTATTTTCGAGGTAGGGTGTCACTCTCGCTCAGGTTGACCTTGAATCACTATGTAGTCTCAGAGTGGCTTCAAACTCACAGCAATCCTCCTACCTCTGCCTCCCAAATGTTGGGATTAAAGGCATGCGCCACCACACTCGGCAGATTATTTTATCCCCCTGGGTAGCGTCTCCTCTCTAGCTCAGGCTGGCCTGGAATTCACTCTGCAGTCTCAGGGTGGCCTCAAACTCAAGTGTGCCAACCATGCCCAGCACTATTAGATTTTTTTTTTGTTGTTGTTTTATGTTTTCAAGGTAGGGTCTCACTCTAGCCCCGGATGACCTGGCACTCACTCTATATAGTTCGTTCCAGGCTATCCTCAAAACTCACAGGCTGACCCGGAATTCACTATGTAGTCTCAGGGTGGACTCAAACTCATAGTGATCCTCCCAAATGCTGGGATTAAAGGTATGTGCCACCATGCCTGGCCCTATCCCATAAATTCTTAAAGTAATTAATTGGATTTCAATAATTTAAAAGAAGCAGAATATATATGAGTGAGAGAAAGAATGGGTGCACCAGGCGGCCTTGAACTCATGGCGATCCTCCTGCCTCTGCCTCCTGAGTGCTGGGATTAAATGGGTGCACCACCATGCCTGGCTCAAGTTTGTATATTTTGAGTTTTACATGAAAATATGTGTGTGTGTAATACTTATAGACAATAAAATATAAATGGAAAAGTTAAAATTGGAAGCTTAGTAGGAGGTCTTAGAAGTTGAGTGTGTAGGAGCTGGTGGCTGGCAACCTGGGATATACATATACAGCATATGATTCTCCCAGCTGCAGTGCTTGGGAGTTATTGTAAGAGCCTAGAACCAAACATGGTGGCCCACATTTTGGATCCCAGCACTTGGAAGACAGAAATAGAATTGCTTTGAGTTTGAGGCTAGCCTGGGACCACAGAGTGAGTTCCAGGTCAGCCTGGCCTAGAGTGAGACCCTGCCTTGAAAACAATTAATCCAAGAGTTTAAACTCAATATATTGCTATGTTCATAATCATATGTATATACATACCACCTCTAATGGTTTCAATTGACTAGAGGCTGGGGATTTGCTCAGTGACAGATTGCTGGCCTGGCATGCTCAAGGCCCAAATTCAATCTCAAGGGCAGTAAAACAAAGCAGACAAACAAACAAACAAACAAAAAAAAACCCTGTAACTTTGAGGACACTAATATAGAGTAAATAAATATTATATATTTCAGGATGGAGAGATGGCACCATGGTTAAGGTGCTTGACTGCCAAGCCTAATGATCAGAGTTTAATTCCCCAGTACCCATGTGAGCCAAATGCACAGAGCATCTGCAGTTCGTTTGCACTGACTGGAGGCCCTGGTACGCCTATTCTCTCTGTTGGTGTATGTAAATAAATAAAATATGTAGAAAATGTTACACATTTTGTATCAGTCAGAAACCAAAGTCAGAAAAATGTCTGCGATGACAAACACACTATTAGAATAATACACTCTCTAGCTGAACATGGTGGTACATGCCTTTAATCCCAGCATTTAGGAGGCAAAAGTAGGAAGATAGCTATGAGTTTGAGGCCAGCCTGAGACTACATAGTAAATTCCAGGTCTGGGCTAGAACAAGATCTTACCTCAAAACAAAACAAAACAAAACAAAACAACAAAACAAAACAAAACAAAAAAAACAAGCCCTGTGTGGTGGCACATGCCTTTAATCCCAGCACTTGGGAGGCAGAGGTAGGAGGATCGCTGTGAGTTCGAGGCCACCCTGAGACTACATAGTATATTCCAGGTCAGCCTGAGCTAGAGTGAGACCCTACCTCGAAAAGAAAATAAAAGAAAAAAAAAGTTAAAAAAAAAAACAAAAAACGGGTGTGGTAGTGCATGCCTTTCCTTTAATCCCAGCACTTGGGAAGCAAAGGGAGGAGGATCACCATGAGTTTGAGGCCATCCTGAGACTACATAGTGAATTCAGGTCAGCCTGAGCTAGGGACCCTGCCTCAAAAAACCAAAAAATTAAATTAAATTAAATGAAAAAAGGGGGTGGAGAGATGGTTTAGTGATTAAAGCACTTGCCTGTGAAGCCCAAGGACTCATGTTTGACTCTACAGGCCCCACGTAAACCAGACACACAGTGACACAAGCTCACAAGGTTACACATGCGCACAAGGGGGTGAACACGTCTGGAGTTTAACTGCAGTGGCTGGAGGCCCTGGCATGCCAATTCTCTCTCTCTCTCTCTCTCTCTTACTCTCACATTAAAAAAAAAGGGGGGGGCTGGAGAAATGGCTTAGTGGTTAAGGTGTTTGCCTGCAAAGCCAAAGGATCCCGGTTCGATTCTCCAGGACCCACATAAAGCCAGATGCGTGAGGGGCACATGCATCTGGAGTTCGTTTGCAGTGGCTAGAGGCGCTGGCACGCCCATTCTCTCTCTCTCTCTGCTTGCAAATAAATAAATTAATTAAAAGTTTAAAAATACTAAAAAAAAAAAAAAAGAAGCAGCAGCAGCAGCAGCCCCATATGGTGGCACATGCCTTTAATCCCAGCAATTGGGAGGCAGAGGTAGGAAGATTGCTATAAGTTTGAGGCCACCCTGGGACTACATAGTGAATTCCAGATCAGCCTGGACCCAACCTCCAAAAAACAAAACAACCACAACAAAAGAATAATACACTCTTGGGCTGGAAAGATGGCTTAGTGGTTAAGGCATCTGCCTGCGAAGCCAAAGGACTCAGGTTTGATTCCCCAGGACCCATGTAAGCCTGCACAAGGGACACATGCAATTGGAGTTCGTGCAACTGGTGTGCCCATTCTCTCTGTGTCTGTCTCTCTTCTATCTCTCTCTCTGCTTGCAAATAAATAAATAAAATTTAAGAAAAGTAATACACTGTCACTGTCACTAGATATAGTGGCTCACACCTCTAATCTATTACTTAGGAGGCTGAGGTAGGAGGAGCACTGGGAGTTCAAAGTCAGCCTGGGCTAAAGTGAGTTCCAGCCTCAAACAAAATCTCAAATATTTATAATTTTATTTTGCTTTAAGGCTATTATAACTTCTGCTAATCTGTATATAAGGATAAATTCTACACTCTACTTATTAGTTCAAAATATATTCATTTTCTTCCTTTATTAAATAATGTACCTGTAAAAACATGCCATAACATGATAATCCTAAACATTGCAAAGGAGTTGCACAGCCATTGAATTTAAAACAGGAAACCTGTAAAGAGAACAACTGTTAATTTTTCAGTTTTGGTGGACTTATACAATGATTTGGTCTTCAAATTAATAGAAATAGCAATAATTTTTTCAGTATATATTCTGATTAGTATTGTGTAAACAAAGACTTTGCCCTCAAGAAGTTCACAATTTATTTAGGAGAATAAGATACACACATCTGAAATTCCTATGACAGGACAGTGGCAGAGCAGTTGGCTAGCATGCTGGATGCTCTGCCAGTACAGGTGGGAAGAGAGGGAGGGAAAGAGAATGAAATTATCACAATTCAGGTTAGCATATATGTGAATGTTAGAATATGAAATAAATACTATACTGAAAAATATAAAAACATAAAAAAGATGAATTTGAGGATGAGGAAAGCTTACTGCTCATGCATGTCTGTCATCTCAGCAATTGGAAGGCTCAGGTAGGAGGACTGCAGTGAGTTCAAGGATAACCTGGGGCTACAGAGTGAGTTCTAGGTCAGTATGGGCTAGAGTGAGACCCCCACCTCAAAAAAAAAAAAGAAAGAACAAAGAACAAAAAAATGAATTAAAGATTCAGATATAAGAAATGGAAAGTAGTGATAAAGGAAACAACAAGGACAAGACTGTATGGATATATAATAAATAATATTTATTAGGTAAGAATGATGTGAACAGCTTACTTAGTTTCAAAGCAATAGAACCCTAAATATCAGCTATGGACCTTGGACCTTATTTTGCTGAAATTGAGTAGCCTCTGAAAGGTGTTTTTTATTTATCTTTATTTTTATTTTTTGGTTTTTCTTTTTGGTTTTTCAAGGTAGGGTCTCACTCTGGCCCAGGCTGACCTGGAATTCACTATGTAGTCTCAGGCTGGCCTCGAACTCACGGCGATCCTCCTACCTCTGCCTCCCAAGTGCTGGGATTAAAGGCATGCGCCACCACACCGGGCTTGAAAGGTGTTTTTTTTTTTTTTTCCCCCAAGATAGAGTCTCATTCTAGCCCAGGCTGAGTGTGCCACTATGCATAGCCACTTCTAGCATTTTTCATTGAAATTGTGGTTATTGGGCTGGAGAGATGGCTTAGTTAAGACGCTTGCCTGAAATTGTAGCTATGGGAATACTACTGTACTATACTATATTTTTGTTGTTATATATATAATCTCTGAGCCTTGATAAAGTATTAAAGTATCATTCATCATTTTTGAGGAATAATTCATGAACTTCTTGTAGTCAGGGTGGACTTGAACTCACGACAATCTTTCTACCTCTGCCCCTAGGGTACTGGGATTAAAAGCATGCACCACTAAACCTGGCTTTTTTTGGGCGGGGGAGTAGGGTCTCACTCTAGCCCAAGCTGGCCTGGAATGCAGTCTCAGCCTGGCTTCGAACTCATGGTGCTCCTTCTACTTGTGTGATTAAAGGCATATGCTAGCATGCCTGGCTTTTTGTTGTTGTATTTTTTGAGGTAGGGTCTTGCTCTAAAGCAGGCTGACCTGGAATTCACTATGGACTGTCAGAGTGGCCTCAAACTCACAGCAATCTTCCTACTTCAGCCTCAGAGTGCTGGGATTAAAGGCATGTACCTGGCTTGGCTCAAGATGTATTTAAAGTGAGTATATGATATTAGTGATAAATTATCTTTGCTGTAAACCAACATTATGGACTAATTCAGAAGCATGACCTTACTTCTGAGAGTATCTTGTGAATGTACTTTAGTCTTTCCTTAGTGGGTAGCAGCAACGTGCATCTTTTGAATAGCAGACCTAAGAAAGTAGACACATAAGAAAAAAAGTGACAACAATGCAATTAATTTAAACATATCACTAGTACAATAAAATGTTCCCAGATAATCAAATATGGTTTACCAATTTGGACGAAAATATAGGTTTTCAAGAATATTGGTGAAGAATGATACAAAACGATTGTACTACATGGTATTTACCAAGTGACTCTGATCTTCATGCAAGAGGCTTTAGCATACCACCTTGCAAAAAATTATTATACACCTGGGTAAACTTTTTTAGCTTGGTGTGGTGATGCATGCCTTTAATCCCAGCACTCAAGAGGCAGAAGTAGGAGGATCACTGTGAGATTGAGGCCACCCTAAGACTACATAGTTAATTCCAGGTTAGCCTGGGCTACAGCCATACCCTACCTCCAAAAACAAAACAAAACAAAATTTTGATTTTACTTATTAATTTGAGAGATACAGACACAGAGGAAGATAGAAACACACACACACACACAGAGAATGGATGCACCAGGGGCTCCAGCCACTACAAATGAATTCCAGATGCATGCACCATCTTGTACATCTGGCTTATGTGGGTACTGAGGAATCAAACCTGGGTCCTTGGGCTTCTCAGGCAAGCACTTCAACTGCTAAGCCTTCTCTCTAGCCCTAAAAAATTTTTAGAACCATTTCAATTTCTCAAAAAGATGGTTTTTAAAAAGCCAGGCATGTTTTTGTATGTAAGTATAGAAGTTGTCAATAAAAATAAATAAATAAAAGTTTTTTTTAACAAAGCCAGACATGGTGGTACATGCTTTTAATCCCAACACTTGGGAGGCAGAGGTGGGGGATTGCCATGAGTTTGAGTTTGAGGTCACTCTAAGACTACATAGTGATTTCCAGGTCAGCCCAGGCTAGAGCAAGACCCTACATTGAAAAACCAAAAAAAAAAAAAAAAAAAAAAAAAAAAAAAAAAAAAGGCCGTCTTTAACCCCAGAACTTGGGAGACAGAGGTAGAGGAGCACCATGAATTCAAGACCACTCTGAGACTACATAGTGAATTTCAGGTCAGCCTAAACTTTGTTTTTGTTTTCTTTTTTTTTTAATTTATTTTTATTGACGACTTTCATAATTATAGACAATAACCCATGGTAATTTTCTTCCCTTCACTTTCCCCTTCACAACTCCACTCCCCATCTTATCTCCTCCCCCTATTAATCAGTCTTTTATTTTGATGTCATGATCTTTTCCTCCTATTATGATGGTCTTTAGGTAGTGTCAGACACCATGAGATCATGGATATCTAGGCCATTTTGTGTCTGGAAGAATGCATTATAAGGAGTCCTACCCTTCCTTTGGCTCTTACATTCTTTCTACCACCTATTCCACAATGGACCCTGAGCCTTGGAAGGTGTGATAGAGATGTTTCAGTACTGAGTACTCCTCTGTCACTTATCAGCACTATGGTGGCTAAAATTTTTATTATTTATTTATTTATTTATTTATTTATTTATTTATTTTTTTTGCAAGGTAGGGTCTCACTCTGGTCCAGGCTGACCTGGAATTAACTATGTAGTCTCAGGGTGGCCTCGAACTCTCGGCGAACCTCCTACCTCTGCCTCCCTTAATTATTTTTTTTTAGGATTAAAGTTGTGATGGCACACAACTTTAATCCTAGCACTTGGGAGGCAGAAGTAGAAGGATCACCAGGAGTTCAAGGCCAGCCTGAGACTACATAGTGAATTCCAGGTCAGCCTGAGCTAGAGCGAAACCCTACCTCAAAAAACCAACAAAGAAAATAATAAAAATAAAAAAATAAATAAAACATATCTGTAAGAACAAATATCCTCAAATTAAAAAAACAATATACATGGTAAGGAAATATATACTTGAATTCATTTTTTCCAAATTTTGCCTTCTTTGCATTTTTTTTTTTTTTGAGGTAAGGTCTCACTGTACCCCAGACTGACCTGAAACTCACTCTGTAGTCCTAGGCTGATCTGGAACTCACAGCAATCCTCCTATCTCTGCCTGTGAGTGCTGGGATAAAAGACATGCACCACCACACCCGGCTCTGCATTTCTTTTTTACATAATACAGTAATTATGTAATTCTGAAGAATCTATAGGAATTAAACTTAATTTTAGAAGCTGCCATTTTGGGGGAACATATGACCAAAATTGAATTTTAAACATAAACCCTCGTCAGTTTTGTGTATAAAAGGATATTTTCAGTGTTTGTTTAAGGCTAAGTTTTTTTCATATTTTGGCATATCATAGCCAGGACTGAAAGCAAAAATTCTTTGTTGGATGCCTTTTCTGCAGCAAACTCCTATTGCTAAGAGTTTCAGTTTACCATAAATCTTATGTTGCTAACTTTTTTCTTTTAAACACAGGTGTTTTTTAGAGACCAACTTCTTTAAATTCTTCCCACTAAAATAAGAGTCAGATATAAAATTCTTTTCTACACTGGCCATCTGCTCTGTTCTGTGTAAAAATGCAAATTAAAATTTATAATTTTCAAAGTGTAGGATTTTGACAATGTTATTTTATTTTATTTATTTATTTATTTTGTTTGTTCGAGGTAGGGTCTCACTCTAGCCCAGGCTGACCTAAAATTCACTATGTAGTCTCAGGGTGGCCTTGAACTCACGTCAATCCTCCTACCTCTGCCTCCTGAGTGCTGGGATTAAAGACGTGTGTCACCATGCCCAGCCTGACAATGTTATTTTAATAGTTGAAAATAGGAATAGGAACCGATTAGATAGGAATGACAACATGAGAAAATGGTAAGTGCATCAAATATTTACCAAAAGAATAAAAAACCCAGGCATGGTGGCCCATGTCTTTAATCCCAGCACTTGGGAGGCTAAGGTAGGAAAATTATCATGAGTTTGAGGTCACTCTGAGACTACAATATGAATTCCAGGTCAGCCTGGGCTAGAGCGAGACCCTAATTTCAAAAACCAAAAACCAAAAAATAAAATAAAATTTAAAAAAAGAAAGAAAGAAAGAAAGAAAAGAAAAGAAAAGCTAGCTATTGGGGAGATGGTTCAGTGGGTAAAATGCTTGCCACACAAACATGAGAACCTGAGTTCTGATCCCCAGCACCCATGAAAAAGCAGAGGTGGCAACAGATGCTTGGAAACCCAGTACTGGGGAGGCAGAGACAGGAGGATCCCTAGGGCTTGCTGGCCAGCTAGTCTAGCCAAATCAGTGAGCGCCTGGCTCAGTTCAAGACCCTGTCTCAAAAAATAAGTTGGGAACTGGAGAGAAGGCTCAGTGACTAAAGGTGCTTGCTTGTGAAGCCTACTTGCTTGGGTTTGATTCTCCAGTGTCCCTGTAAAGACAGGTGCACAAAGTGACACATGCATCTGCAGTTTGTTGGCAGCCCTGTGCTTCTTTCTCTCTCAAATAAATAAATATACCAAAAAAAAAAAAAAAAAAAAAAGGTGGGGCTGGAGAGATTGCTCAGTGGATAAAGTATTCACTGTTCAAGCTGGAGTTCCTGAGTTCAATTCCCAGACCCCACGTAAAAAGGCAGAAGCTAGCCAGGTGTGGTGGCACATGCCTTTACTCCCAGCACTTGGGAGGCAGAGATAGGAGGATTGCCGAGAGTTCAAGGCCACTCTGAGAATACATAGTGAATTCTAGGTCCGCCTGAGCTAGAGCGAGGCCCTACCTCTGAAAACCAAAAAAAAAAAAAAAAAAAAAAAGGTAGAAGCTAAGAGATTGAGTAAAGGAAGGAAGGAAGGGTGGAAGGGTGGAGGGAGCGTAAATCAAAATCTAAAAGGGTATGAATAAGTCATATGGAAACCTACTTTTTTGGGGCAATGGCGCATCCAGAAGCCATAGATTGTTACTAGAAAATTTTCAGTGCCAGGGATGGGGTACCTTCCAGTGAGTTGTTGGCCAGGGAGGTCCCTGATGCCCCCAAAACATTACAGGCTATTGGCTCTTGGTTTCCCACCAGGAATAGATGGTAAGACCCTATAGCTGAAGACTCCACATGCTTGGGCTGCAAGGTCACTGAGAAATCTTGCTGGAGCTGAGCTGAAAATCTCCTCCCTGTAGACCAGCTGACAGAAAGCTGGATAAAGCTATGCTGCATGCAGCTATATGGGAGAGAGAGAAGTCATCAGTGGAAATAAACAACAGTGGACACTGTAAGCCTTAACTTGGGCCATTAGGCCAAATGAGCCAATGGGTGCATATCTGTTATGGGAGAAACCAAGCACTCTCTAATTGGACTGGAGGTCTGCTCCATAGGAGGGAATACATGCCTGATACTGAAAACCTATGAAGGGGGAGGTCATGAGCTATAGGGGTGAACACCCTCTGGTGTCTGGCTAAACGCATATATTATGCTCACCAAACTGCCCAGTAAGCACTTTTCTTAATGTTCCTATGTATATATTAATGCTACTCTCACTTTTTTTTTTTTTTTTTGGTTTGTCAAGGTAGGGTCTCACTCTAGCCCACTCTGACCTGGAATTCACTCTATTCTCAGGGTGGGCTTGAACTCATGGAGATCCTCCTACCTCTGCCTCCCGAGTGCTGGGATTAAAGGCGTGCACCACCATGCCCAGCTACTCTCACTTTTTTCTTTCTTTTTTTTCTACTCTCACTCTTGATTACAGAAGCTTCTCTTTTTAGATGGCAGTGACCTCTGGAATGACTCAAAAGGCACCACAGTGTTGAGAAGAAATGACAGAGGAGTGCTCAATACTGGAACATCAGGGCCCATTGTGGAATAGATGGCAGAAAGAATTTAAGAGCCAAAGGAAGGGTAGGACTCCTTACAATGCACTCTTCCAGATACAAAATGGCCTGAATATCCATGACCTTGCAGTGCTTGGCCCTATCTACATAAGATCCTCATAATAGGAGGAAAAGATGACATCAAAATAAAAGAGACTGATTGAGAGGAGGAGGGGATATGATGCAGAGTGAAGTTGCAAAGGGGAAAGTGGGGGGGGTAGAGAGTTATCATGTTTTATTATCTATAATTATGGAAGTTGTCAATTAAAATAAATAAGTAAGTAAATAAATAAATAAAATTTAAAAAGCAGAAGCTGCCAAGTATGGTAGCATACACCTTTCATCCCAGTATTTGGGAGGCAGAGGTAGGAGGATCGCTATGAGTTCAAGGCCAGCCTGAGACTACAGAGAGAATTCCAGGTCAGCTTGGGCTAGAGTGAGACCCTCTCTCAAAACACCAAAATAAATAAATAAAAATTTAAAAATAGGGTAGGCCAAACAAAAAAAAAATTTTTAATGCCAGGCATGGTGGTACATGCTTTTAATCCCAGCACTCGGGAGGCAGAGGTAGGAGGATCACCATGCGTGAGTTTGAGGCTACCCTGAGACTACATAGTGAATTCCAGGTCAGCCTGGACTACAATGAAACCCTACCTCGAAAAACAAAACAAAAATAGGGTAATCTGGGTATGGTGGCGCATGACTTTAATCCCAGTACTTGGGAGGCAGAGGGGGGAGGATCACTGTGAGTTTGAGGCCACCCTGACACTACATAGTGAATTCCAGGTCAGCCTGGGCTAGAGTGAAACCCTACCTTGAAAAACAAAAAACAAACAAACAAACAAAAATGCTATTAGGGCTAGAGAGATGTCTTAGTGTTTAAGGCAGTTGCCTGTGAAGCCTAAGAACCCAGGTTCAATTCCCCAGTAACCTTGTAAACCAGATGCACAAAGGGACACATGCATCTAGAGTTCATCAGTGGCTAGAAGCTCTGGCATGCCCATTCTCTATCTACCCCTTTTTCTCTCAAAATAAAATTTTAAAATTAAAAAAAATGCTATTAATTAGGTTGAGGGAGATACCTTAGTTGGTAAAGTACCTTGCAAGTATAAAGACCTGAGCTCAATTTCTAGCATCCATGTGGCATGCACTTGTAATCCCAGCTTTGAGGAGGCAAATTAGGTCAATTCCAGGCCAATGAGACTGTCTCAAAAATGCTGTACATTGCTGGATGTGGTGGTCTATGCCTTTAATTCTAGCACTTGGGAGGCAGAGGTAGGAGGGTTGCTGTGAATTCAAGGCCTGGGACTACAGAGTGAACTCCAGGTCAGCCTGGGCTAGAGTGAGACCCTACCTTGAAAAACAAAACAAATAAAATAAAATAAAATAAAAAACAAAAATGCTGTACATTGGGCAAAGGCAAAGGACCACAGTTCAATTCTCCAGGACCTACGTAAGCCAGATGCACAGGGTAGCATGTGCATCTGGAGTTTGCTTGCAGTGGCTGGAGGCCCTGGCACACCCATTCTCTCTCCCTCCCTCTCTCTCTATATCTGCCTCTCTCTTTCTCAAATAAATAAAAAAATAATAAAAATATTTTTTAAAAAATGCTATACAATGCCCAAAGGACACCTAAGGTTGCCCTCTGGCCTTAACACACATGCACATATACATGCACAAATACACACACACACAAATCCTACCAAGCTTAATTTTTTTACTTGTCTCAATTTTCATTTCATAAATTACCTAGAGCTCTGTAGTGTCCCAGTAGATCACTGTCTTCATTTGTGTTAGGCAGTTCAGGGTTATGAAAGTCCTGTAGTAAAAGTCTTTTGCTTCCTGATGAGGTTGAAATATAATTAATAATGTGTTGGTTGACTGCTTTGGACACCATGCTTAACATGCCAATATCCTTTACTACCAAAAAGAAAAAAAAAATGTATGTAGTTAAAATTACTTAAACACAGAAACATCATTAGTACAGTCTATTAACTTGTAAGTTAACTCATTAATATAAGCCTAGTGCTATGTGTGGTGGCTCACACCTGAGATTCCAACTCTTGAAAGGCTGAGACAGGCAAACTATTATGAGTTTGATGTCACTCTGGGCTATACAGTGAATTCTAATCTGCACAACAGAGAAAAACCCTGTCTCAAAAACACAAAACAGGGCTGGAGAGATGGCTTCACAGTTAAGGCACCTGCCTTCAAAGCCAAAGGACCCAGGTTTGATTCCCCAGGATCCACGTAAGCCAGATGCACAAAGTGGCGCATGGGTGTGGAGTTCATTTGCAACATCTGGAGGCCCTGGTGTGCCCATTCTCTCTCTCTCAAATAAATAAAAATATTAAAAAACAAAACCAAATCAAACAAAAAACCAAATGGAAAAATCTTTAAATTGTATAAAATCCACTTCCCAATGATTAGAAATATGTTGGAATATAATAATCAGGTTACCCCCACCATTATTAGAGTCTGTTTTTTTTGGGGGGGGTTATGTTGTTGTTTGTTTTTCCAAGGTAGTGTCTTACTCTAGCCCAAATTGACCTGGAACACACTCTGTAGCTCCAGGTTGGCCTCAAATTCATAGTGATCCTCCTTAGCCTCTCAAGTGCTAGGATTAAAGACATCCACCAACATGTCCAATGCTCAGCTTTTTTTTTTTTTTTTTTTTTTTGGGTAGGGTCTCACTCTAGTCCAGGCTGACCTGGAATTCACTATGTATCCTCAGGGTGGCCTCGAACTCACGGTGATCCTCCTACCTCTGCCTCCCAAGTGCTGGGATTAAGGCGTGCACCACCATGCCCGGCTCCCAATGCTCAGCTTTTTTTTGTTTCCCCATCTCTTGTTCCTTCAGCCTCAGCCTCCTGTGTGTTGGGATTACAGGTGTGTGCCGCCATACCCTGTCAAGAGAATGCTTTATAGAGTTTGAGCATTACAGTAGGCAGTATTCTTACTACTGCCAGATTTGAACATTGTTCTTTTATTTCCTTCCTTCCTTCCTTCCTTCCTTCCTTCCTTCCTTCCTTCCTTCCTTCCTTCCTTCCTTTTTTGAGGTAGGGTCTTGCTCTAGCCCAGGCTGATCTGGAATTCACAGTATACTCTCAGGTTAGCCTTGAACTCACAGCAATCCTCCTTACCTTGGGATTAAAGTGCTGAGATTAAAGGCGTGCACCACCATGCCCGGCTACATTGTGTTTTCTTATTGTATCCTTTACCTAACAATGATGGAACTTTACACTTGATCACAGTGAAGGCAGAGAAGCAATGGAACTTTAGGGGAAAAAAAAACTTACCATGAATAGTATTATCACAGAGTAAGATGACAAAATTAATTTTGGGGGAAAATTACAATATTCTAAAGTCTTATATAACTTACTCATAGCCCTCACCTGACAAATATCTCAAAATTAAGTGGAATATTTCCAAAGGCAAGACTTTAAAATTTCCAAGTGTTGATAAGAGCTGAGAGTTTGAAACAGCAATACTGGGAAAATAGCTGGGTTGATTAGTGCGTCTACATTTCTGAGTTGGAAGTGAAGTAAAACTGGTATTTATTCTAGATGCCATCTTTCCTTATCCCATGAATTTATCCTGGTTAGACAAATAGTACAAGAGACAAAAAAAAGGATATTAAAACATATGAAGAGCAGTTCTTTTTTCAAAATGAAGTAAGCCACACTTTCTATTGTTTTTCTTTTTCCTTTTGATGTGCTAGAGATCAAACTCAAGGCCTCATGCACTCTACCAACTGATCTATAACCCCAGCCCAAGATGCACACTTTGATGGGCAATAGCAGTCTTTCCACATTTACTTACTATGGTGTATATTTTGTGGAGCACTTACCAATAGAGTCTATTTATTTATGTCAGCAACATTTGAAAAACATTCAACTCTTCTCTCTCTCTCTCTCTCTTTTTTTTTTTGAAATAGGGTTTCACTCTAGTCCAGGCTGATCTATAACTCACTATGTAGTCTCAGAGTGGCCTTGAACTCACGGCAACCCTCCTACCTCTGCCTCCCAAATGCTGGGATTAAAGGCGTGTACCAAAATATTTTATTTTTATTTATTTATTAGAGAGAGGCAGGTAGAAAGAAAATGGGTGTGCCAGGGCATCCAGCCACTGCAAATGAACTCCAGACGTATGGGCCACCTTGTGCATCTGGATTATGTGGGTCCTGGGGAGTCAAACCTGGGTTCTATGGCTTTGCAGGCAAGTGCCTTAATCAGTATGCTATCTCTCCTGCCCCCAAACATATTCTTGATAGAATAATTAAGTTTTAGGGGCTGGAAAGAAGGTTTAATGGTTAAGGCACATGCCTATGAAGCCTAAGGACCCAGATTTGATTCTCCAGGTCCCACATAAGCCAGATGCACGTGGTGGCACATGCATCTGGAGTTTGTTTGCGACAGTGGCTAGAGGCCCTGGTGTGCCCATTCTCTCTGGTTTTTTTTTTTTCCTTTTGTTTTTGTTTTTCCAGGTAGGGTCTCACTCTAGCCCAGGCTGACCTAGAATTCACTGTGTGGCCAGGTGTAGTGGTGCAAGCCTTTAATCCCAGCACTTGGGAGGCTGAGGTAGGAGGAACTCACCATGTAGTCTCAGGCTGGCCTTGAACTCACAATGATCCTCCTACTTCAGCCTCCCAAATGCTGGGTTTAAAGGCCTGTGTATGGCACAATACAGGCCTGGTCCTAGCCAGACCGCATGGCAGAAGAAAACAGGAAGTGGTTTCTGTAAATATGGCGTTCTGCGCAGGCTTGATGTGACAACAGTTACAGTCCCATGCTCGCGAGAAGCCTACTACGAGATGCCCTATCCAGAGACAGGCTGTCATTGGTCACCAAAAGGGGACCACCCCATACAAGGATTAGCAGCCTCTTAAACCCTATGTGCATTGTGCTAAATAAACGAGTTTGTGGATTCTTGCTTCCACTTTCACCCAACTCCCGGAGTCTGTGTCGTGACTCTGCACTGCTCACCCCAGTTCGGCAGAGACCCTATTGTCCCTCCTGAGCTGGCCTTGGGGGGGACCCCAACAGGCCTGCACCACTATACCTGGCCACACAGTGAATTCTAGGTCAGCCTGGGCTAGAGTGAGACCCTACCTGGAAACAAACAAACAAACAAACAAAAAATATATATATATAAAATTAAAGAGCCAGGCCTGGTAACCCATGCTTTTAGTCCTACATCAACACTTCTCTTAATGTTCATACCCATATATTAATGCTACTCTCACTTTTGGTTAGAGAAGTTTCTCTTTTCAGATGGCAGTGACCGTGGGATGACTCAGAAGGCACCATAGTGCTGAGAAGTGACAGAATAGTGTTCAGCACGGAAATATCTTTTAACACACTTTCCAAGGCTCAGGGTCCATTACGGAAGAGGTGGTGGAAAGAATGGAAGCGCCAAAGGAAGGGTAGGACTCCTTACAACGTGCTCTTCCAGACACAAAATGGCCTGGATATCTATGACCTTGCAGTACCTGACACTACCTACACAAGACCATCACAATAGGAGGAAAAGAGAGAATGATTGGGATGGGGAAAGGGTATAATAGAGTGTGGTGTTGCAAAGGGAAAAGTGGGGGGAGGGAGGGAATTACCACGGGTTATTGTCTACAATTATGGAAGTTGTCAATAAAAAATAAATTAAAAAAATAAAAATAAATTAAAGTCTCCTCTTACAAGCCCTTATTTTCCTCACTCAGAGCTGGATTGGGGCAGGGGAGCAGTCTTTTCTGAAAACCATATGGATAGCCTCCCAAATTATTTGTTTTCCTCTTATCCTTCTAGAGCATGAAATTAACAAAATGAAATGTCCTTTTTCTAATTAAAAAAAATTTATTTACTTAGCTGGGCATGGTGGCGCACTCCTTTAATCCCAGCACTTGGGAGGCAGAGGTAGGAGAATTGCCATGAGGTCAGGGCCACCCTGAGACTACATAGTGAATTCCAGGTCAGCCTGAGCTACAGTGAGACCCTACCTTGAAAAACCGAAACAAAAAAATTATTTACTTGAGACAGAGAGGGAGGCAGAGATATATATAGAGAGAATGGGCACACCACGGCCTCTAGCCACTGAAAACTTTGCACATCTGGTTTACATGGGTACTGGGGAATAGGACCTGGGTCCTTAAATAGGCAAGTGCCTTAACTGCTAAGCCATAAAATGAAATTTCTATTTCTTCTTCCTTCCTTTTTTTTTTGGTTTTTCGAGGTAGGGTCTCATTCTAGCTCAGGCTAACCTGGAATTCACTATGTAGTCTCAGGGTGGCCTTGAACTCACAGCCATCCTTCTACCTCTGCCTTAGTGCTTGGATTAAAGGCGTGCGCCACCACTCCTGGCCATTTTTTCTATTTTTGTGAGATAGGCTGGCCCCCAACTCTTGATCCTTCCTTCTTGACCCTCCTTCCATTCTTCCCTTTCCTTCCTCCCTCTCCCTCTCTCTATTTCTCTCTCCTTTAGCTCTCAGTCTCCAAGTGCTGGGATTACCAGATTTAAAATGAAGTTTCAACTCGGGAGGCAGAGGTAGGAGGATCGCTGGGTTCGAGGTCAGCCTGAGCTAGAGTGAGACGCTAACCTTGAAAAAAGCAAAAACTGAAGTTTCACTGGCCCTGTTCCCATCCACTAATTTTACACTCTATGTGGAAGGGTTTGAGGGTCTACTGTGTCAGGTGAGGCTGACATATTGGGTAAACGTCTCCCCATGCCCTCCCGCACCCCGTTTCGGGGTCGGCGGGGAGGTAACTTGGAAAGCCCAACTGTTGGGATGCTAGCCCCAAACATCCCCAAAGAAGTAAACTAGGTAGGGAGAGAGAGAGACACTGGCTGATAGGAAAATCAAAATACAAGGTGGTTCATCTTTTACCCACTTGGAGAACCTGAAATTATTTCCACAGGAAACCCTGAGGGCGGGGGAACGGCGGAAAAAACTTTTTTTTTCTTTTTTACCACAGATTTCGACAGTTTTCCGGCTAAGGAATCTCAGGAGAGTGGGATTTAGTCGTCCCGGCCCACCATTTTCAAGTTTCGTTAGGGTTTAGGAAAGAAAATCTCCTCAGCTTTTTCGCGCCAGGTAGTGGGAAGGATCCGACTCCAACTCCCGAGCAGCAGCGTCCCGGCTCTCGGGCGCCCCCGCGGCCTCGAGCCTAGTTTCGAATCCTCCCAGGAGCCCCAGCGTGAGCAGGCCCCACCCCCTCGTGAATAGCAAGAATCCTCCGCCCCGGTGCCCCGCCCCCTCACGTTCCCTTAGGAATACTCTGCGCTCTCCCAGAACTCCCTGCGGGTTTGTAGACTCCGCCCCCTTGTGAATAGCAAGAACCCTCCGCTCCGGTGCCCCGCCCCCTCACGTTCCCTCAGAATACTAGCAAGAACCCCAGAACTCCCTGCGGGATTGTAGACTCCGCCCCCTTGTGAATAGCAAGAACCCTCCGCTCCGGTGCCCCGCCCCCTCACGTTCCCTCAGGAATACTCTGAGCTCTCCCAGAACTCCCTGCGGGTCTGTAGACTCCGCCCCTCATGAATAGTAAGAAACTTCGGTGTTGTGTCTTCCAACTGAGGAATACTCGGAGACTCTCCCAGCAGCCCCTGCGGTGGGCAAAGGCTCCGCCCCTCGTCTGTAGTAAGCTCCCACAGGGCCCTCCTCCTCAGGTGAGGCGGGAATCCTGTCACAGGCGCGCGCTTCGCTGTTGAGGACCCAGAGGGAGTAGCCTTCGGGAGGCAGAGATAGGATCGCCGTGAGTTCGAGACCAGCCTGAGACTACATAGTGCATTCCAGGTCAGCCTGGGCTAGAGCAAGACCCTACCTCGGAAAAAAAGAAGAAAAAAACTTGTTTATTTGAATTGAATGTGTGTGTGTGAAGGCAGTTGTGTACAAAGTCTGGTGGTCCTGGGTTCAGTTCAGTTCCCTGAAGTGGTAAAGAGACCCTGGTGTATGCCCATGTGCAAGTAAGTAAAATAAAAATTAATAAGAGCCAGGCATGGTGGAACATGCCTTTAATCCCAGCACTCGGGAGGCAGGGGTAGGAAGATCACGGTGAGTTCGAGGCCAATCTGAGAGTACATAGTGAATTCCAGGAGGTCAGCCTGGGCTAGAATGAGATCCTACCTCAAAAAATTAAAAAAGGGCTGGAGAGATGGCTTAGCCTGCAAAGCCTAAGGGACTCATGTTCCACTCTCCAGATGCCACATAAGCCAGACACACAAAGGTGAGGCAAGCACAAAGTTGCACATGGCCACTAGGTGGCGCAGTGTCTGGAGTTCGATGGCAGTAACTGAGGCCCTGGAGGGCCAATTCTTAATCTCTCTTTCAAAAAAGAAAAGAAAAGAAAAAAAAACTAGAAACAACAAAACAGGCCTGTAATCTCAGCAGTTGGAAGGTGGAGACAGGAAGATCAGGAGTTCAGGCCACCTACTGCTGCATAGCAACTTGGAGGCCAACCTGGTCTATATGAGAGCCTGGTTTAAAAAAAAAAACGGGGCTGGAGAGATGGCCTAGCAGTTAAGCGCTTGCCTGTGAAGCCTAAGGACCCTGATTCGAGGCTCGATTCCCCAGTACCCAGGTAAGCCAGATGCGCAAGGGGGTGCATGCATCTGGAGTTTGTTTGCAGTGGCTGGAGGCCCTGGCACGCCCATTCTCTCTCTCTCTCTACTTGCCTAATTCTGTATCTCTCTCTCTCTCAAATACATAAATAAATAAAATATTAAAAAAACAAGATTAAATTCTCATTTATTCAGAATCAATGATTTTTTTTTTTTTTTTTGGAGAGAGACACAGAGAGAGATAGAGAGAGGGAGAGGGAGAGGAAGACAGAGATGGGCGCACCGCACAGCAGTGTCTCAGCTGCTGAGAACGAAATCCAGATGTGTGCGCCCCCTTGTGGTCAAGTGCGGCATTGCACCCTTGCGTCACTACATCTGGCTTAAACGTGGGACCTGGAGATTGGAACGGATGGAGATTGGAACCAGCGTTCTTAGGCTTAGGAGGCAGGCGCCTTAACCCGCAAGCCATCTCTCCAGCCCGATTTATTTATTTATTTATTTATTTATTTATTTATTTATTTATTTTGGTTTTTTGATGTTTCAATTTTTCCAGGTAGGGTCTCTCTCTAGCCCAGGCTGACCTGGAATTTACTATATATTCTCAAGGTGGCCTCAAACTCATGGCGATCCTCTTACCTCAGCTTCCCGAGTGCAGGGACTAAAGGCGTGCACCACCAAGCCCAGCTTCAATGATTATTTTTGTTTGAGACTGAGTCTCCCTAGGTAGCCCCTGCCTTAACAGCTGGAGTGCAATGCTCACCACTGTGGGCCCGTTTGCCACCATGCCTAGCTTCAGTCAGTGACTGCTGTAGCCTAAACTGAGGCCCACAGTCCAGTAGTTCCCAAGGATTCAACAGAGAACAAGGCATGTAAGTTCCCTGCCTTAATGGAGTTTATTAGACTAAGAAGGAAGATAGAATTAACAAAGTATTTACAGATGGTGAGAGCACTGTTATGTGGTAAATAAGGCAACCGGGACCAATAGATGCATGTGTGGAGGGAGAGCAACTGGAGATGGACTAGTTGTGAAAGTCCCTTTGAGGGGACATTTGAGAACTTAATGGAGAACATGCAAATTGGAAGGGCTGTGGGAAAAGGTATAGCTGGAAAGACTTTTGCTATTTCCTCTTTAGAGCCAACAAATTAAAATAAAATATATGGCTGGGCATGGTGGCACACACCTTTAATCGCAGCACTCAGGAGGCTGAGATAGGATCGCTGTTTGAAGCCAACCTGGGCTAGATTGAAACCTTGCCTCAAACAACAACAACAACAACAAAACAATTAAAAAGTATATAAGGGCTGGAGAGATGGCTTAGCAGTTAAGACATTTGCCTGCAAAGCCAAAGGATCCTGGTTTGATCTCCAGGACCCACGTAAGCCAGATGCGCAAGGGGGCGCATGCATCTGGAGTTCGTTTGCAGTGGCTGGGTCTGGCGTGCCCATTCTCTCTCTCTCTCTTTGACTCTTTCTCACTCTTAAATAAATAAAATATATTTTTAAAAGTATATAAACACGAATTTGAGAAGATGGCTCAGTAATTAAAGGCTCTTGCTTGCAATGCCTACCAGCTGAGGTTCAATTCCCCAGCACCCATGTAAAGCCAAACTCAAAAAGTAGCACATTTATCTGGTGTTCATTTGCAGTGGCAAGAGACTCTGGCATGCCCATACACACATACACACAAAAAAAAAAATATATGCATATGAAAATTAAAATATATAAACAGTGATGTAAAGGTTGAGTTAAACTCAGTACTTTGGGAATCATGGTGAATGCCCCTAATCCCAACATTTTGGAGGCAGAAGCAAGAGGATCAGGAGTTCAAAGCTAGCCTCAGCTATATAGCAAGCTCAAGACCAGCCTGGGTTTCTTAAGGCTATGTCTCAAAAACAGGAGAGGGCTGGAGAGATGGCTCAGAACACACACACCAGAACACACAGCCACCCTCCCCTACAATCCCCCCAAATTTCAAAATTGATTTGACATGATTATATCATGTAGTTACAAATATCTATCAATTTTTTATATTTTTTTATTTTTTATTTGAGAGGACAGAGAGAGAGAGAGAGAATGGGCGCACCAGTGGGCAGCCACTGTGAATGAACTCCAGACATGTGCGCACCCTTGTGGGCAAGTGTAGCATTGCGCCCTTGCATCATTTTTTGCGTTTGGCTAATGTGGGACCTGGAGATTGGAAATAGGGTTTTTGGGCTTGACAGGCAGGCGCCTTAATCACCAGGCCATCTCTCCAGCCCAAATATTTATCAGTTTTGACTTTGTGTTATTATTATGTTGTTTTGTTTTGTTTTGGGAGGTAGGGTCTCACTCTAGAGTAGGCTGACCTGGAATTCATTCTGTAGTCCCAGGCTGGCCTTGAACTCAGAGGGATCCTCTTACCTCTGTCCCCCAAGTGCTAGTATTAAAGGCATGTACCACCATGCCCAGTGACTTTGTATTGTTATTATTTTAATTAATTAATTACAAACAGAAAGAGAGGGAGAGAGAGTGGCCAGGGCCTGTAGCCACTGCAGATGAACTTCAGATGCATGCCCCATTTTGTGCATCTGGCTTTACATGAGTACTGGGGAATTGAACTCAGATCCTTAGGCTTTGAAGGCCAGGGTCTTAACGGTTGAGCCACCTCTCCAGCTCTCAAATTTCCATTTAAAAAATCTTTTATTTACCGGGCATGGTGTTATATGCCTTTAATCCTGCTGGGCATTGCTAAAAACGGGCTGGGACCATGAGGAAGCTAGCTTGAACAGTTGGACATGGCCGGAGACCTTGGGCTGTGGGGGTTGCAGCTGGTCCTATCATCGGGAACCCAGCCTGGCAATAGTGACTGGCCTTCCCTACCCTCAGGCAAGGTTGTAGTGTGCCCTGTCATCGCCCAGAGTGGGCAGAAGTAGTGATGCCCTCCCCCTGGATCCCAAAAGCATCTAACCATCCCATAAGTCAGGCTTTGCCCTTCCCCCACAGTTCCTGCCCTTGTGGCTAGTTGCCCAAGAGAACCTTATGGTGGCTGAAGTCACGTAGCTTTTTCTGCCATTCCTTTTATCTCTCTCACATCTCCCTCACAGCTCTGAAGTCACAGTAGCTTTTCCAGCCATTTCTGTCATCTCTCTCACAGCTCCTCCCTCACAGCTCTAAAGTCATGTAGCTCTTCCACCAATATCTCCCTTACAACCAATTAGATAGCAACCTATAAACTATGTATCCGATAGCCATATAGTCTATATGTGCCATCTCAACCTTCCTCAAGTGTTTACAAACCCACTCCCCTTTTGAATAAACGAGTGCTGTCCATCAGATGGTCCCCCAAGTGTTCATTGCCCATCATCGCACTCACCCGCTGCTCCAGGACCCTGCTTCTTTCCCCCAACTCCTTCTGCGTCTGGGATGTTGGTGGCCAACAACTCTGGGGAACGGAACGGTGAGAACCCACAGCTGGCACCTGAACAGGGACCCTCTGGATGCGTGGTTAATAGGTGAGTGCCCCCTTGAGGGACATCCTCCCCTTGGTGCTAATGGCCGCCTGTGGCCGCCTTGCCTTCAAGGGCTGGCAAGGTTCAGTTTCTCCTTCCTCCATCAGGGGAAGGAAGGCAGGTTTCCCCTTTCTCCATTAGAAAAAGGCGGGTCTCTCTTTTTCCTTCTTTCGGTTTGTGCCATTGCATGGACTTGAAGCAAAGCGAAAGGGCAATTGAGGTCATTTGGCCGGGGCTACACACCGGTATTGACTGAAGGCCCCTAGCTCACTGTTCGAACCCTGACAGCCCGCTCGGGCATTGGCAACAACCTCCTATCTATTTCTCTTCATGATCAACAAACTGGTAACTCATCGACCAGTAAAAGCCTCTAGGGCAGTTGCTGGTCTTTTAAACTTGCAGGCAGGCTTGTGTCTAGATCTTTGGGGAATCCCCCATGGTGCCATAGCCCAGGAACTTGCCCTCTGGTCTTGGCGCTTCTGGTCTTTCTCTATCATGGGAAACAAAAGGGATCCCAAATCACCAGATTGAGGACATTTATCCCAGCTTCTGGGGAGTCCTTCTGTGTCTACCTCCCATCTCAACATTAGCATATTGGGATTATAAAAGCTCACTACAAATCAGGTGTAGTGGTGCACACCTTTAATCCCAGCGCTTGGAGCTTATCTTTTTTTTTTTTTTTTTTTTGTTTTTCGAGGTAGGGTCTCACTCTGGTCCAGGCTGACCTGGAATTAACTATGTATCCTCAGGGTAGCCTCAAACTCACGGCGATCCTCCTACCTCTGCCTCCCAAGTGCTGGGATTAAAGGCGTGTGCCACCACGCCCGGCTTTTGCCATTTTTTTTAAAAATTGGTTTATTTTTATTTATTTGAGAATGACAGAGAGGGAAAGAGGCAGAGAGAGAGAGAGAGAATGGGTGCACAAGGGCCTCCAGCCACTACAAACGAACTCCAGATGCATGCACCACCTTGTGCATCTGGCTTACTTGGGTACTGGGGAATCAAGCCTCGAACCAGGGTCCTTAGGCTTCACAGGCAAGCGCTTAACCGCTAAACCATCTCTCCAGCCCCCCCTTTTTTTTTTTGGTTTTTCGAGGTAGGGTCTCACTCTAGCCCAGGCTGACCTGGAATTCACTATGGAGTCTCAGGGTGGCCTTGAACTCACAATGATTCTCCTACCTCTGCCTCCCGAGTGCTGGGATTAAAGGCGTGCACCACCACGCTCGGCTTCATTTTTTTTTTTTTAAATTGGTTTATGGAGCTTGCCATTTTTATACAGACTTCAGAGGCGATGATTCTTGGGTTATAGACACTGCTTATGTGGGTCCTAGGGATTTAATTTGATTATCCCTTCAGCCTCTTCAGACCCTCATGCTTGCACAGGAAGTGCTCTTAACTGCTGAGTCATCTCTCTGGCTTTCTTGCTCTCTTTTGAGTCTAGGCAAGGCACTACAACTTCTACTCAGTCATGAGATTAGGAGGAAGACAACCAATAGTGTGTGATTAACCTGTGAAGTTTGGTAGCTTGAACATATTAAATGCATTATTTACTTTAAAAAACAGCCAGGTATGGTGACGCACGCCTTTAATCCCAGCACTTGGGAGGCAGAGGTAGGAGGATCACCATGAGTTCGAGGCCACCCTGAGACTACATAGTTAATTCCAGGTCAGCCTGGACTAGACTGAGACCCTACCTCCCCAAACCAAAAACAAACAAACAAATAAAATATAATTTATTTATTTGACAGCAGAGAAATATAGACAGAGAGAGAGAGAATGGGCACTCCAGGGCTTCTAGCCACTGCAAATGAACTCCAGATGCATATACGCTTTCCAGATGCATGCAACATTTTGTGCATCTAGTTTATGTAGACACTGAGGAATCAAACCCAATTCATCTGGATTTGCAGGCAATTTTATGTATTCATTTTATGTATTCATTTATTTGAGAGAGACAGAGAGAGAGAGAGAGAGAGGCAGATAGAGAGAATGGGCGTGCCAGGGCCTCCAGTCTCTGCAAACAAACTATGGACTCATGTACCGTCCTGTGCATCTGACTTTACATGGGTCATGGGGAATAGAACCTGGGTCCTTTGGCTTTGCAGGCAAATACCTTAACTGCTAAGTCATTTCTCCAGCCCCCTAAATACATTAAAATTTTTTCTTTAAATTTATTTGAAAGCAAAGAGAGAGAGAGGGAGAGAATGGGCATGTCAGGGCCTCTCCCTGCTGTAAACAAACTCCAGATGCATGTGCCATGCCATTTTGTGCATCTGGCTTTACGTGGGTGCTGGGGAATTGAACCCGGATCATTAGGCTCTGCTGGCAAGTGCCTTAACCACTGAGCAATCTCTCCAGCCCCAAATGCATTTTAAATTTATATTTTTCAATTTAAAGTGGGTTTAGTGATGTGTAACACCATCAGAAGTTGATGAGCATCTTCTATTAACAAAAAAACAAAAACATGCATAAACTAAGGGTGTTTGGAACTGGGGACTCTTACATATAAGAGCCTTAGAGTATAACATGGTAATAAGATTGCATCCAAAAATAGGTTCTGGCATGAGAATGGCTTTTAGGATTAAAATTAAATTCTTCATTTTTCAGACAAGGACACCAAAGCACAAAGAGGCCAATGTCTTTCCCAAGGTTTTCAGCCCTGTCATCCTGGCCAGTTTGAATAATTCCATATGGAGCACATAAAATTTATATGGAAAAGCGTTATTGTTAATAGGCAACTATAAAGTAATATATACAGGATTATGCTATTTTGAGAGAAAAATGTCTCAGTATGCAACACGCTGAAAGACATGACACTATTAATACAACAGCAGTTATATTCAAAAGACAGATTAAGGGGAGATTTATGTTCTTCTTTTTCCCCTGTGGTGCATTTTCTGAGTTTTACAGCTCTCTCCCAGGCTGATATTTGTATTATTAGGAAAAATATTTAAACTATGTACTTTTGTATATTACCACAAATGGAAGAGATGGAGAAGGGTTGGAAAGAATTTTGGGATATTTTTAAATAAATGTAATCATAACCTGAAAGACAGTAATAAATGAGTGTATTCAAATATGCGAGCTAGTGACAGCTGTCTGTGAAAGCCCAAGGCAGCGGGACAAGTAGTACAGCAGTGAATGTTGCCTCCTTTTCCCAAGATCTTTTTCTTTCTCTCTCTCTCTTTTTTCAGAGCGAGTGAGAGCGGAGAGATACAGAATTGCCATGCCAGGGCCTCAGACACTGAATCAAACTCCAGATGCTTGCGCTTCCTAGTGGGTATATGCATACTTGCTCTCTCCTCACCTTTGTGCATCTGGCTAAAGTGGTATCTGGAGAACAGAACATGAGTCCTTAGGCTTCGTAGGCAAGCGCCTTGACAGCTAAGCCATCTCTCCAGCCCTCAAGATCTTTTTCTAACCTCCAGTCAAAAGAAACTCCCTCCTCCAGATGTGTGCTTAGAAAAATATAGATTTGGGTCATATCACCCTTTAGGTTGCATCCAGCTCCAAGCAGCTGTACAAGAAAAGTCAAAGGCAATGGGAATTCAGATGTGAAGGGGCTGGCTCTAGAACTCCAGTGAATCATCTTATAGTATTAGAATGGGAGAATGGGTATTCCAGAAAGGATTTTGTGTGTGTGTGTGTGTGTGTGTGTGATTTTTCAAGGTAGGGTCCTCACGCTAGCTTGAGGCTGACCTGGAATTCGCTATGTAGTCTCAGGCTGGCCTCAAACTCACGGAGATCCTCCTATCTCAGCCTCCCGAGTACTGGGAATAAAAGTGTGTGCCACCATGCCCAGCAAAAATAAATAACATTTTAAAAAGAGAGAATGACCTTGAACTCTTCATACTCCTGCCTTCACTTTCCAAGTGCTAGAATTACAAACCTGAACCACCACCCTCAGCTTGTTGGCCCTAATTTATACAGTAAAATCCTTTCTGACTGGGTGTGGTGGTGCACATCTTTAATCCCAGTTCTTGGAAGGCAGAGGTAGGAGGATTGCTGTGAGTTCAAGGCCCCTGTGGGAATTGTATAGTGAATTCCAGGTCACCCTGGGCTAGAGTGAAACACTACATCAAAAAACCAAAATAAATAAAATGTATTGATTAGAGAGAGAGAGAGAGGATGGGTTGAGAATGATTAGAGAAAGAGACAGAGAATGGTAGTCTAGGCCCTTCTTCTGCCACTGCAAACTAATTCCAGACACATGCACCATTTGTGCATCTGACTTTACGTGGGTACTGGGGAATCGAACCCAGGCTGGAAGATTTTGCAAGTAAGCACCTTTAACAGCTGAGCCATCTCTCCAGCCCCCAGAATCATTCTAAACTACATAGTGAGTTTGAGGCCAGCTTGTCTAAAGGAAAAAACAAGTGGGGGTGGGGGAGACCAACAAGTCACAGAACAGGGAGAAAATACTTGCAAAAAGATATGTCTGGGAACTAGGCATGGTGGCACATGTCTTTAATCCCAGCACTCAGGAGGCAGAGGAGGATTTCCATGAATTTGAGCCACGCTGAGACTACATAGTGAATTCCAGGTCAGCTTGGGCTAGAGGGAAACCCTACCTCAAAACCTACTCCTTGCCCGACCCCCCCCCATAAAGATATATTTGGGGCTGGGCAGATGACTCAGTGGTTAAAGGTGCTTTCAGCCTGCTGATCTGAATTCGAACCTGTTCAGTGTCCATGTAAAGCAGATACAAAGTGGTGGACATGTCTGTAATCCTAAAGTGCCTATAGTTGTGAGAGGTGGAACCAGGAGAATTCAGAAGCTTGCAAGCAGCAATGTAGTCAAGGATGGCCTTGAACTCCTGGTCCTCTTGCCTCAGCCTCCTAAGTACTCAAATTATAGGCTTATGTCACTAAGACCAGTGCCAGAAATTGTTAAAAGATAACTTATTGTCAAGTGTGGTGATGTATCTCTGTAAGCCCATCACTGGGGAGGTTGAGGGAGGATTGTTGAGACTTTGAAGCCAGCCTGGGCTACATAGTGAGTTCTGGGCTTGCCTCAAAATAATTTAAACAAAATATTTTTTCCTGTTTTCTTAAATACTTCTCATCAGACCTTGTGAAAGCAATACTAAATACAACTATTAAAGCAAATTGTGAGTGAGTGGATTTGGCAGGTTATTCACTGCAAAGCACTAGACAAGTATGAAAAATACTCCCATGTGAGAAAAACTGCTAAAATATTAATTTCCAGATGGTCAAAGTTCAGTATTGACTCATTTGGAACATGTTATAAATTGAAAATGCTGAAACTTGGAAAACCCAGAAAACTATAATTCTCATTAATTGGGGGCTGAGATCACTAAGTAAACAAGCCACAGGATCAGAGGGACTGACTGTGGTTACTGAATTCAGTTTATTTTCTAGCAGCAAATATACTGCAATATCTCCAGAAGGTGGCAGAAGAGAGCTATGTATAATTTAATGTTTGTCCACATGAGGTGGGGGATCCCAAAGGTAAAAAATGGAACCCACTTAGTTAGCATACAGACCACCCTGTTTTTAAAACACATTTATTAGGGAAAGAGAGAGAGGGTGACAGAAGGAGGAAGAAGAGAAGGAGAAGGGGAAGGAAAAGAAGAGAGCCAGGGCTTCCTGTTGCTGAAAACAAACTTCAGACACATGTGCTGCTTTGTGTGTCTGGCTTTACATGTGTATTGGCGAATTAATCCTGTTTGGCAGGCTTACAAACAAGAACCTTTAACCATTGAGCCATCTTTCCAGCCCCACCCTATTTTTGCAAACTGAGCCTCAGCTAAATCCCCTGATTTCCTTAAACTCTTCATTAAAACAGATTCCTTTAAGTATATAAGGCAATGTAAGTGTGTTTTACAATTTTTCTCATTACAACTGAATTTAATTAGACATGAAAAAATATCTCCAGCATTGAGAGAGAATCATGATGTAACATGATGCAATGAGCCCTCATGTCTCCCCACCTTAGTTTATCAAACAGAACATCCCAAGTCCTCTCTTCCTCCTTATTTATTTATTATTATTTGAGAAACAGAGAGAGAACATGGGTATGCCATGGCCTCTTGCCATTGCAAATAAACTCCAGATGCTTGTACTACTTTACTCATCTGGCTTAATGTGGGTATTGAAAGGAGCCAGCAGGCTTTGCAAGCAAGCACCTCTAACTATTAAACTATCTCCCCAGCCTTCTTCCTCCTCTTGTTATCATGATTGGTTAGAAATTCTTGTCATCATATTTTTAAAAATTTTATTATTTTTATTTTATTTGCAAGCAGAGAGAGAGAGAGAGAGAGAGAGAGAGTGGAGACAGACAGAGGGAGAATGGGTACACCACCAGGGCCTCTAGCCACTGCAAAGGAACTCCAGACACATGTGCCCCCTTGTGCATCTGGCTTATGTGGGTCCTGGGGAATCAAATCTGGGTCCTTTGGCTTCGCAGGCAAGCACCTTAATTAGTAACCTATCTCTCCAGCCCTGTCATGATATTTTTACTATTTTTGTAATATAATCATGTGTATATGTGCTTAAAACGGTAATAAAAGTACAGTATATATACAAACAATACATGAAAAAAAATACATGTAAAAGTTGGGCCTGGTGGTACAAACCTATAATCTCATTAGGTTGAAGCAAGAGAGTTCTAAGCCAAGCCGGGCGTGGTGGCACACGCCTTTAATCCCAGCATTTAGGAGGCACCGGTATGAGGACTGCTGTCAGTACAAGGCCACCCTGAGAATACATAGTGAAGTCCAGGTCAGCCTGGACTATGAGACTCTATCTTGAAAAACAAACAAACAAACAAAAAAAAAACATAGAGAGAGAGAGAGAGTTCCAGGCCAGCCTGAGCTACATAGAGAGACTCATGCTCAGAAAAAGTTTTGAAAACTGTAAGATGAACACGTGTGAGTCAGCTGAGAAAGCACATGATTAGCACAGCTGGGAAGTCACGTGTGCACCTCACCAGCTGCATCTCCTTTCTTCTTTCCACAGATGACTACCGCCTGCAATTTTGTTAACCATTTTCATAGCAGTAAAATACACGTGACCTAAAATTCACCACTTTAACCATTTAACCATACTGCTATGTGGTATTAAGTACATTCATATTGTTGTGCAACTATCACCTCCCCACATGACACTCTGTACCCATTAAGAAATAACTGTGTGTTCTCTTTCTCCGGTCCCTGACTCCCACAGTTCTACTTTCTGTCTGTAATTCTGGTTACTTTTGGAATCTAATTTAAGGAGTCATAATATATGTCTATTTATGACTGGCTTATTTCACGTGCCACAAAATCTTCATGGTCCACCCATGATGTATATATATTTTAAGGGTTTCTTTGCCCTGCTTTTATTTTATTTATTTATTTATTTATTTATTTATTTATTTATTTATTTATTTATTTATGAGAGAGAGAAAAAGGGAGGGGGAGAGAGAGAGAAAGAGACAGATAAAGAATGGGCGCACCAGGGCCTCCAGTCACTGCAAAGGACCTCCAGATGCACGCGCCACCTTGTGCATCTGGCTAATGTGGGTACTGGGGAATTGAACCTGGGTCATTTGGCTTTGCAGGCAAGCACCTTAACTGCTAAGCTATCTCGCTAGCCTTTTCTTTTCATTTCTTTTTTTATTTTTATTTACTTGTAAGAAGAGGGAAAGAGAGAATGGGCACACCAGGGCCTCCAGCCATCACAAATAAACTCCAGATGCATGTGCCACATTGTGCATCTGGCTTTACATGAGTACTGGGAAATGGAACCTGGGTTGTTAGACTTTGCAGGTAAGCACCTGAAATGTATTGCCATTTTGCTGGATAATTCTTTGGTGTGGGTCAGTGTGAATGTCCTATACATTTCAGAATGTTTACAGCCCTCCTAGTCTCTATTCACTATACATCAAAAGTACACCTTTAGGGCTGGAGAGATGGCGTAGCGGTTAAGGTGCCTGCCTCCTAAGCCTAAGAACACTGGTTCCAATCTCCAGCGGTTCCAATCTCCAGGTCCCACGTTTAGCCAGATGCAGTGAAGCAAGGGCGCAATGCCGCACTTGACCACATGGGGGCGCACACATCTGGATTTCGTTCACAGCAGCTGAGAGACTGCTGGCGCGCCCATCTCTGTCTCCCTCTCCCTCTCTGTCTATCTCTCTCTGTGTCTCTCTCAAAAAATAAATAAAATAATTAAAAAAAAAACAAAACAAAAAAAGTACACCTTTAGTGCTGGAGAGATGGCCTAGCACAGGGTACTTTCTTGCAAGCATAGGGCCTGAGAGACCATTTGAATTAAATCCCCAGGATCCACTAACAGCTAGGTGTAGCCATGTTTGCCTGTTTTCCCAGTCCCATAGAAGAGCAGAGAGCAGAGAATTGCCAGAGCCTGTGAAAAAAATGGTAAGCTCTAGAATTAGCAAGAGACTCCTGCTCAAATAAGAACAGGTTGGGGCTTATGGAGATGGCTTACCAGTTAAAGGGGCTTTCTGGCCCTAGTTCAGTTCCCTAACACCTATGTAAAGCTGAATGCAAAAATGGCCCAATATCAAGACCCTGATGTTCCTCCCTCACACATTTTTTTTTCAAGGTAGAGTTTCACTGTAGCTCAGGCTGACCTGGAATTCACTATGGGTGAATTCACTCAGGGTAGCCTCAAATTTACAGTAATCCTCCTACCTCTTCCTCCTGAGTGCTGGGATTAAATTTATTTATTTATTTATTTAAATTTATTTATTTGGTTTTTCGAGGAACAACTGGAAGACTGATAATCTCAGGGTGGCCTTGAACTCAGGACCTCCTACTGCCTCCCGAGTGCTGGGATTAAAGGCGTGCGCCACCACGCCCGGCTTTGGGATTAAATATTTTTAAAAAGGAACAAGTGGAAGACTGATAGAGCAGGACACTCCATATTCTACTCCAGCCACCACAATTGAGTGCATGGGGCTCATAAATGTTCATACACCACATGGCACATTACACCCATGCCCACACACACCACGTCTCTGTCCAGGTTTTGACAACCAAAAATACTTTCAGACATTGCCAAATGTCCCTTGGTGGGGGAAGAGAATCAGTGGGTTAGAGTTTTTTGAAACCTCTTGTTTAAGAACCTCTCCCCGGCTCTGAGAACATGGAAATATTCTCTTTTATTCTAAAAGCTTTATAGTTTTCCCCTTCACATTTGGGTCATTGATTCACCTTAGAATGGAATGGTGAAAAACAGAGTTCCAATGTTATTTTTCCCTGTCTTAATGCTGTTTATTGCACAACCCTATTTCTCCCCTACTCATCTGTAAGACTGCTATTATATATCAAGTGACTATAGAGGCAGGTGTGTGGCTGAGCTCTCGATTGTTCTCATTGCTCTATTTTTCTGTCCTTGTTCCAATGTCATTGTTGCCACTGAAAGCTGCAGATCTGGAAGGGAAGTCCAGATCTTATTTCTTTTTGTCTTGGTTTTTCCTGGCTTTTTGTACTTTCATTGCATTTTAGAATTTATCAAAATCTTTTTTGTTTGGTTTGTTTTTTTTTAAATGGTTATCTTTTAAATTGTATTTATTTGCAAGCAGAGAGAGAGAGAGAGAGAAAAGAGACAGAGAATGGGCCACCAGGGCCTTGAGACACTGCAAACAAACTCCAGACGCATGTGCCCCTTGTGCATCTGGCTTACCTGGGTCCTGGGGAATAGAACCTGGGTCCTTTGGCTTCACAGGCAAACGCCTTAACCACTAAGCAATCTGTCCAGCCCTGTGGTTTTTTTTTTTTTTTTTTTTTTTTTTTTTTGGTTTTGCAAGGTAGGGTCTCACTCTGGTCCAGGCTGACCTGGAATTAACTATGTAGTCTCAGGGTGGCCTCCAACTCTTGGCGATCCTCCTACCTCTGCCTCCCGAGTGCTGGGATTAAAGGCATGCGCCACCACGTCCGGCTCTGTGTTTGTTTTTTTAAAAGATATTTATTTATTTATTTGAGAGAGAGAAGAGGCAGAGAGAGAGAGAGCACCAGGGCTCCAGCCACTGCAAACTAACTCCAGATGCATGTGCTCCCTTGTGCATTTGGCTTACATGGGTCCTAGAGAATTGAACCGGGATCCTTTGGCTTTGCAGGCAAATGTCTTAACAGCTAAGCCATCTCTCCAGCCCCTTGTTTTGTTTTTTGAGATAGGGTCTCACTGTTGTCCAGGCTGACCTGGAAGAGTTACTCTGTAGTTCCAGGCTGGCCTTGAACTTACAGTGATCCTCCTACCTTTGCTTACCAAGTGCTGTGATTAAAGGTGTGTGCCACCATGCCTGGCAAAATCCTTTTTTTTTTTTTTTTTTTTTTTTTTTTTTTTTGAAGTTTTAAAAAAGTTAATTTATTTGAAAAAGAGAGAAAGAGGGAAAGTGGCAGTAGAGAGAGAGAGAGAGGGAAAGAGGCAGATAGAGAGAATGGGCACACCAGGGCCTCTAGCCACTACAATGAACTCCAGAGGTATGCACCACCCTGTGCATCTGGCTTACATGAGTCCTGAGGAATTGTACCTGGGTCTTTGGCTTTGCAGGCAGGCAAGGGTCTTAACTACTAATCCATTTCTCTAGACTCCCCCCTTTTCTTCTTCTTCTTCTTCTTCTTCTTCTTCTTTTTCTTCTTCCTCCTCTTTCTCGTCTTCTTCCTCCTCCTCCTCCTCTTCTTCTTCCTCTAGCCCAGGCTGACCTGTAATTCACTATGTAGTCTGATGGTGGCCTTGAACTCACAACAATCCTCCTACCTCTGCCTCCTGAGTGCTAGGATTAAAGGCGTGTGCTATCATACCCAGCTCCAGCCCCTTTTAATATTTAAATATGTATTTTTTTAGTTGCAAGCAGAGAGAGAGAGAGAGAGAGAGAGAGAGAGAGAATGGGTGTGTGCCAGAGCCTCTTGCAACTGCAAATGAATGCCAGATGCATGTACCACTTTGTGCATCTGGCTTTAAGTGTGTGCTGGGGAACTGAACCTGGGCTGTCAGGCTTTATAAACAAATGCCTTTAACCTCTGAACCATTATCCCAGTCTTAGAATTGTCATATTCTTTACAAAATCTATTGGGATTTTTTTGAGAGAGGGAGAGAGAGAGAGGCAGATATATATAGAGAGAAAATGGGTGTGCCAGGGCCTCCAGCCACAGCAAATGAAGCCCAGACATATGCACCACTCTGTGTATCTGGCTTTACATGGGTACTGGGAACTGAACCTGGGTCCTCAGGCTTTGCTTAGCCATCTCTCCAATCCTGGATTTTTTTTTTTTTTTTTAATGAGGCAAGCCCAACAAACTTTTCTTTTTTTCCAATGTGAGAGTGAGAGAGTGTGAGAGAGAATTGGTGTGCCATGGCCTCCAACCACTGGAATCGAACTCCAGTTGTATAAGCCCCCTTGTGTGTATGTGTGACCTTGTGCACTTGCATCACTGTGCGTCTGGCTTACGTGGGACCTGGAGAGTAGAACAGAGTCCTTAGGCTTTGCAGGCAAGCACCTTAACTGCTAAGCCATCTCTCCAGCCTGGATTTTTTTTTTTTTTTTGGTTTTTCGGTTTTTTGAGGTAGGGTCTAACTCTACCTCAGGCTGACCTGGAATTTACTATGTAGTCTCAGGGTGGCCTCGAACTCACAGCAATCCTCCTACCTCTGCCTCCTGAGTGCTGGGATTAAAAGCATGCACCACCACGCCCAGCACCTGGATTTTTTTAAAACTGGGATTACATTGGTACAATATGAAACAACTGACATGTTATTAGCATGTCAAAATCTGTGAACATGGCATGGTCCTTTATTTATTTTAGCATGTTTCAATATTTTTCAATGAAGTTTTAGAAGTCTCCTTTCCTACAGAAGTCTGGTACATCTTTTATTAGACTTTTTTTTTCAAGGCTGGAACTAGAACCCAGAGATTCATGCATGCTTGGCTAGTGCTATATCACTGAACTGTAACCATGGGCAAATATTTCATATTTTTATCTTATTATAAAGGATCTAGGCCTAGAGAGATGGCTTAGTGGTTAAAGTACTTGCCTGCAAAGCTGAAGGACCCAGGTTAAATTCCCCAGGACCCACATAAGCCCAATGCACAAGGTGGCACATGCGTCTGGAGTTTGTTTATGGTGGCTGGAGGCCTTGGCCTGTCCATTCTCTCTCTCTGATTTTCTCTCATAAATAAATAAAAATAAAATATTTAAAAAAAATAAAGAAATAAAAGATCTATGACCCCCTCCTCCCTGCACCATACAGGCTGTCACTATGTTGTCTACAATAGTCTTGAACTCCTAGGATCAAGCAATCTTTCTGCCTCACCCTCCCAAGTAGCTGGAACTGCAGATGTGTGCTACCACCTGGCTTTAAAGATATTATATCTACCTCTCATCTATATCTATATCTATCTATATATATATATATATATATATATTTTTTTTTTTTTTTTTTTTTTTTCGAGGTAGGGTCTCACTCTAGCTCAGGCTGACCTGGAATTCACTGTCGTCTCAGGGTGGCCTCAAACTCACGGTGATCCTTCCACCTCTGCTTCCTGAATGCTGGGATTAAAGGTGTGCACCACCATGCCAGGTTCCGTTCTAATTCTTTTTTTTTTTTGAGAGAGAGAGACACAGAGAGAGACAGAGAGGGAGAGGAAGACAGAGAATGGGTGTTCCAGCAGCCTCTCAGCCGCTGTGAATGAACTCCAGATGTGTGTGCCCCCTTGTGGGCAAGTGTGGCATTGCCCTCTTTTGTCACTTTGCATCAGGCTAAATGTGGGACCTGGAGATTGGAACTGGAGTTCTTAGGCTTAGCAGGCAGGCACCTTAACTGCTAAGCCCTCTCTCCAGCCCAGTTTTTTTGTTTTTTGAGGTAAGGCTTCACTCTAGTCCAGACTGACCTAGAATTCAGTAAGTAGTCTCAGGGTGGCCTCGAACCCATGGGTTCTGGGAATTGAACTCAAGTGGTGTCTTTGGCTTCCTCAGGTCCTGATGCTTCTATAGGAAGAAGTTCTTTTAACCACTGAGCCATCTTTTTAAAAAATACTTTTTATTTATATATTTATTAGAGAGAGAGAAAGAGGTAGAGAGAGACAGAGAGAGAGAGAATGGGCACACTAGGGCCTCTAAACTTTGCAAATGAATTCCAGATGCATGTGCCACCTTATGCATCTGGCTTACATATGTATTGGGGAATCAAACCTGGGTTCTTAGGCTTCACAGGCAAGCACCTTTCTGTTAAGCCATCTCTCCAGCCCTGAGCCATTCTTTTCAGCCCCTTGTTTCCAGTCTTTAGGAAAGAAAACACTTAAATATTTTAAAATTTTATTTCTTTATGTGAGTGTGTGTGTGTGTGTATGTGTGCGTGTGCACGCGCACGCACACATGCCAGGGTCTCTTGCCACTGCAAATGAATGGAATGCCTATCTGGCTTATAAGTGGGTAAATGGGGAATTGAACCCAGGCCAATAGGCTTTTCAACAAATACCTTTAATCACAGCCATCTCCCCAGCCCCCCTCCAAAAAATGCATTTTAAAGATCACCACTATGGGGGCTGGAGAGATGACTTAGTGGTTAAGGCACTTGCCTGTGAAGCCTAAGGACCCATGTTCTACTCTCCAGATCCCATGTTAGCCAGACACACAAAAGTGAGGCAAGCACAAGATCACACATACCCACTAGGTGGCCAAGCATTTGGCTTTTATTTATTTTTTTTTTGAGGAAGGGTCTCAGTCTAGCTTAGGCTGACCTGGAATTCACTATGTATTCTCAGGGTTGCCTTGAACTCAGTGATCCTCCTACCTCTGTCTCCCGAGTGCTGGGATTAAAGGCATGTGCCACCACGCCTGGCTGCATTTGGCAAAAGCAAAAGAGTGCAGTGGCTGAGGTCCTGACATGCCAATTTTCTCTCTTTCCTCTATCTCTCTAAAATAATAAATGAATAATCACCACTGTGTCCGCTATGAGTCTCTATCTCCTTTAATTCTTGGGGACAAAGTCTTGCTATGTAGCCCACACTGGCTGAAAACTCACTTTGTAGTCCAGGTGACCTTGAGATCCTCCTATCTCAGCCTCCCAAGTGCTAGGGTTACAGGCTTAATCCCCTTCCCTACACCCAGTGTCATTTATTTTTCTTTTCTTTCTTTCTTTAAAATATTTTATTTTTATTTATTTATTTGCAAGAGAGAGTGAAGTAGAGGAAGAGAGAGAGAGAGAGAGAGAGAGAAAGAATGGGCACTCCAGGGCCTCCAGCCACTGTGAACGAACTCCAGATGCATGTTTTACCTTGTGCATCTGGTTTACGTGGGTCCTGGGGAATTGAACCTAGGTCCTTTGGCTTTGCAGGTAAGCGTGTTAACCACTAAGCTATCTCTCCAGCCCCCTTTTTTTGAGGTAGGGTCTCATTCTAGCCCAGGATGACCTGGAATTTACTATGTAGGGTCAGGCTGGCCTGGAACTCACAGTGATCCTCCCTCTGCCTTCTGAGGGCTGGGATTAAAGGTATGCCATCATGCCCAGTGCCAGTATTATTTCTAGTTCATATATTTAAAATGTTTTGACTTTTTCCCCCAGAAGTTTTAGTAGTTTGTAGCAGAATGTCAGTGAGGGTGTCTGGATCAACTATACCATAAGAGGTAGAAATCTGCTCACTTGTTTTTTCAATAATATTCTTAAAGTTTCTATATTATCAGGCCTGTCTCTGCATTGGCTCCCAAACATTTTTTTTTTTTTTTTTGGAAACTTGGTCCAGGCTGACCTGGAATTAACTATGTAGTCTCAGGGTGGCCTCGAACTCTCAGCGATCCTCCTACCTCTGCCTCCCGAGTGCTGGGATTAAAGGCATGCGCCACCACGCCCGGCTACTCCCAAACATTTTTACATTTCTTTATATTATTCATTTCTTTCAGCATCCTGTCCTTTAATTATGACACATACACAGTGAATTTTAGCATCTGAAAGTGATATCCTTGGCTGATGAGGAATTATGTAATGTTAGGCTGAGAAAAAGATTCAAGGGCAGCTGAGGTCTGCAGTGTTCATGCAGTTTTTGATGGTTTTTCCTCTTCTTGTTTCCTCTTATGGCATAAAGTTCAATTTGAAATACTCCTAAATGGTCCTGTTGTTTATTTTCCTTGTTAGCATTTCTGGTACACAGAACAGCTTAATGATTATCAAAGGAACGTGTTCAAGGACAACAGGATCATGTTGGATGGCCTCCATTTTCAGCATGTGTAGTTTTGAAGTACATAATGGGAACATTTGGGATGTCTGACTTTCCACATTTTGTCAAATACCATGCTTTATTTTCTGTGAATGCCCTGATTATGGCAGTAAGAGTCAAGAAAACAGCACAAAGGATGGGAGGGGTGGGGAGGAGAGAGGAGAAGGACTCAAGCTCTCTCCTTCCATTTTTCAGCTCAAAAGGGCCTTTCTTTTCTTCGCTTTTCTTCTGTTTCCTCAGGCCTGGTGAAAGCTACTCTCCCCGCCCCAAACAAGTGAACATGGAACTTCTTGTCTCATTCTCAGCTGCGTCTTCTCAAGTGACCCCCTCATCTCCATACCTACTAGGACATCCCTCTTTTCTTTTCTTCCCCTCACCTACCTCTCAGGCCTCCACTTCTCACACCATACTTCTTGGGACTCCTCTTCTAGCTACTTTTTTTTTTTTTTTTTGAGGTAAGGTCTCACTCTAGCCCAGGCTGATCGGGAACTCGCTCTGTAGTTTCAGGATGGCCTCACAGTCACAGTGATCCTCCTACCTCTGCCTCCTGAGTGCTAGGGTCAAAGGCGTGAGCCATCAGGCCTGGCCCAAAATTGATTTATTGACCTATGAACTTCTCTTGACTGGCTCTTTCATCCTAACTTCTTTTGTTGACTTGCTCTGTGATCTTGGGTGAACCATAAACTTTCTTGTGTCTTAGTACAGATAATGTGGTCCCTTTGAGGATTAAATGAGATAAAACAAAATGGCATGTAAATTGCATTTCACTGCTTTTCAAATATATAAAGCTAATCCCAGCACTCGGGAGGCAGAGGTAGGAGGATTGCCATGAGTTCCAGGCCACCCTGAGACTACATAGTGAGACCCTACCTCGAATTTTAAAAATTTACTATTTACTATTTTCAGTACTTAAGTGATTTGCATGCTTTCATTTTATTTTTTCTTTCTATTTTTTTTCTTGGAATTCTCAGGCTGGCCTTAAACTCGGTGATTTTCTTTACCTCAGCCTCCCGAGCACTGGGATTAAAGGCATGCTCCACCATGCCCAGCATTATTTTATTTTATTTTATTTTTAAATTAATTAATTATTTTTATTTTTATTTATTTTATTTTTTATTTTATTGTGATTCTAGGGATGGAACCCAGGCTCTCACACATGGAAAACATGTGCTTTACAGCTGAGCCATGCTCAAGCCTGCGTGGTATGCTCTCTTGCTTTTCCTCCCCACCCTCTGGACCTCTACTCAGTCAAATGCCATCTGCCTCCTTCCTGTTCCGCCTCACTCTTTCCTCCTCTTGCGCCTACAAATCTCTTCTTGTCTCACCCATTCTAAACACAGAGCTTCTTCCAGCACCACCTCCCCCTGGAGCAGGGCCTTCCTTTCTTCTTCTGTCCTGCCAGAACCCTTCAAAGAGTGCTTTGGTTGGCTGGCTCAACTCTTACCACCTACTCTTTTGGGAATTGGCTGTGGCTGGATGTCAGCCCAAGCTTGCTCACTGGACCTCTGGGGCATCTGGTCCAGTGGTCACCTTCCTGCCCGAGCCGCTCCTCTTTGGCTGTTCTGACCCTACACTTGTCCTATTTTCCTTTTCTCTCTCCAACAGTTGCTTGCTCTCTTTCCATAAGTGCTGGTTCCTGGCTCCACCCTTGGGCCTCTTGTCTTTTCTCTTCACACTGGGCAATCCTTCCTATTGCCAAGATTGCCACAAGCACTTTTTTGCCCAGGCCTCCTGTGTGCAGGGCCAGTGCCCTGCTTCCTCCTGAGTTCTGTGTGTCCAGTTGCTAGCTAGACAATTATTTATCGTGGTCTTGTCTGAAGCAAGAAGCACCCTCTTACCACCTTTTCCCATGTGCACATGTCCCATTCTGCTCCTATGTGGGTTACTTCTGTTAACGGCCCCATCATTCTTCTGCTTTCAGATGTTATTCTTTTTTATTTTATTTTATTTTATTTTATTTTATTTTATTTATATTTTGGAGAGAGACACAGAGAGAGATAGAGAGAGAGGGAGAGGAAGACAGATAGAGAATGGGCACGCCAACAGTCTCTCAGCTGCTGTGAACGAAATCCAGATGCGTGTGCCCCCTTGTGGGCAATTGTGGCATTGTGCCCTTACGTCACTTTGCATCTGGCTAAACATAGGACCTGGAGATTGGAACTGGAATTCTTAGGCTTAGCAGGGAGGTGTCTTAACCACTAAGCCATCTCTCCAGCCCTCTTTTTTTATTTTTTAACAAATTTTTTATTTGAGAGAGAGAGAGAGAGAGAGAATATCAAACTCCAGGTGTTTTCACCACCTAGTGGGCATGTGTGACCTTGTGCTTGCCTCACCTTTGTGTGACTGGCTTACATGGGATCTGGAGAGTGAAACATGGGTCCTTAGGCTTTGCAAGCAAGCACCTTAACTGCTAAGCCATCTCACCAGCCACAGATGTCATTCTTACTCTCCTCCTGCATCCAGTCACTTTTCAAGTCTTGTAGAGGCTTTCTCTCCCTAAACAGTACAGTATAGAAAGTGTTTATGGAGCATTTCCATTGTATTAGGTTATAGTAACCTAGATTAGAGATGATATGCCTAAATTATATACAAAAAGCACACCATATTTTTTATTTTTATTTACTTTTTGTTTGTTTTTCGAAGTAGGGTCTCACTCTGGCCCAGACTGACCTGGAATTAACTATGTAGTCTCAGGGTGGCCTTGAACTCACGGCGATCCTCCTCCCTCTACCTCCCAAGTGCTGGGATTAAAGGCATGTGCCACCATGCCCAGCCTCATTATTATTATTATTTTTTATTTTTTGGTTCTTTGAGGTTGGGTCTCACTCTAGCCCAGGCTGACCTGGAATTCACTGTGTAGTCTCAGTGTGGCCCCAGACTCCCATGTACTTGTACACATTCATACACATAAGAAAGGCTGACTGAGGAATTCAGTCCCTGAAGGGGTTATATTGTCTCACATGGTATTTCAGTGCAGGACAGAATTCCTGGTAAAGGGAAACTCAGACCACAAAAATGTAATCAACAACCAGGCATGGTGGTGCACACCTTTAATCCCAGCATTTAGGAGGCAGAGGTAGTAGGATCTCTGTGAGTTTGAGGCCAGACTGAGACTACATAGTGAATTCCAGGTCAGCTCTGGGCTAGAGCAAGACCCTACCTCGAAAAACAAACAAAACAAAACTCTAATCAACATTTAAACTCCAAGTTCAGGTTACTGCCACATAGGGAAATACCTGCCTCTGTGTCTGACATGTAGTAGATATGTTTAGTCAGTGCTGGTGTTATTCTGTGCACTCACATGACAGTGACAGACAACAATGTAGCAGATTTTCTCTGTGCTGGAATGAGCTGGTTAGATGATGTCTTCCCACAGCTTTCCTTGGTGTGTGGGTCGCTGTGACTCAAGGGTGACATGCAGAATAGGGCTGTTCCATGTGGCCAGGTGGGCAGGGCCTTGGGATATATGTCTGCCAGCCAGGCATTCCTGAACTTGACAGACAATGACTGTGCCCTTACCACACTGTGGTAAAATGCCACAGGGATGTGGCCAATGCTTTGTTCCCCCATAATATGATGTAAATCTTGGAATCTTTCTTGGTAAAATTTCACCTTGAGTCATAATTCTGAGGCATTCAAGAGCATCCTTATCTTTTCCAGATCAGTATTTATAGAAGAAATGACATGATGTCTAGTGTGTCTGTTAACCCCATGGTGGAGGGTGGATGGGTGCAGAGCTGTGTCTAGAGAAGTCCTATGTTCATAGTTACTGTGTTTGGATGATGGGTTAGATATTGGTTGATGGCACTAGCTTATGGTGCCTTTCTATATGTTATAAGTTTTCCATAATATAAATTTTTAAAGTTTTTAAAAAGTTATTTATTTATTTATTTATGAGAGAGTGAGACAGAATGGGCATGCCAAGGCTTTCAGCCACCGCAAACTCCAGGTACATGTGCCACTTTGTACATCTGGCTTCTATGGATCTTGGGGAATCAAACCTGGGTCCTTTGTCTTCACAGGCAAATGCCTCAACTGCTAAGCCACCCCTCCAGCCCTGAAGTTTTTTTTTTTTTTTTTTTTTTTTTTCAAGGTAGGGTCTCACTCTAGCCCAGGCTAAGCTGAAATTCACCATATAGTCTCAGGATGGCCTCGAACTCACAGCAATCCTCCTACCTCTGCCTCCTGAGTGCTGGGATTAAAGGTGTGCGCCACCAAGCCTGGCAGTTTTGCTTTTTGAGACAAAGTCTTACACTATTGTCCAGGCTGGCCTTGAATTTGTGGCAATCCTCCTGGCCCAGCTTCCTAAATGCTAGGATTACAGTCCTGAGCCATCATACCTAGTTTCCTTTTATTGTTTTGGATGAGGAATGCATGAAGAGGAAGGAAGGGGCAAGGGTGGGGTCGGTGCTGCTGTTTGTCTGGGCTGTCAGTGTTTCGGGGTCCACAGCTTGATTGTCACTGTGAGAAGCTGCAGAGGTGAATGAAGTGGAGACCAGGAAAGCAGAGCCCTGAAGGGACATCTCCAGTGGGATCCTGATAGCAGATGCCTCTTACTTTCCGTCTGGATTTCCCCCCTTAACGAAGAGTCAGCATTTCAGAGGCTGTCTTGATTGAGACTCTTGGGGTTCTGTGTATCTGGGTGCATTTTCAGCTGCAGCTGGTAAGGCAGCCCCACAAATTTTTGCAGAGGAGCAAGTACTGGGATAAGAGTGAGATCACAGGGAATTCATTAGCATCACAGATTCATGCTTTTCTTTCTAGGCCTTCTCTCCACCTCCCCCACACCCACCTTAGCAGGCTTCCTGTCCCTCCCCTCCCCTCTCTTCCCCTCTCCCCAATTTAGAGTAGCTGAGGGATCTGTCAAAGCCAGGCCAGAAGCTTGCCTTTTCTGGTGATTTTTCTAAAGACACAGTATTCGGGCCTTGCCAGATGGGAACCTGTCAGCTCAGCAGGCAGATAATTATCCTTTTAGCCATGGGAGGCCTAACCATGAATGGAAATTCAGGCATTTGCTGCAGATGTGGTTCCCAAAGACAAAGCATGGAAACAGTGCATTCCAAGCAGGCAAAAGTTAGCCAGGCAGGTATGAAGGAAATTCTGGGCAGTGGAGGTGGAGAGCTTGGGGCTTATGGCAGATTAAGGCTCTTTAAAATGAAATAGTGTGGGACCTGCCGGCCTGTGCAAGAGAGTCTCTCTAGAGACCAGTGTGAGCCAGCTTATTTTTTACCCTGGCTAAAGTGGGCCATCTCTTCTGTGGGGAATTTTATGCTCTAGAGCAGAGATTAAGATGGATAGATTTCTCTTCATTTGATGGAGGAGAAATCTAATAACCAGCTGGCAACAACAGGAAATGCTGCCTGTGACTCTTCTGAAAGCAACATAAAGGCAACTAGCTCTTAATTTTTTTTTATTCCCCAAGTGACTTCACTCAGCTCAAGAGAAGACCCCAGAAATATATTGCCTGACCCATAGGGACTACAGCAGTGAGTGAGAGCAATTGCTTTCTTTCTGGCTTCTGGTGTGGAAGGCGTAGATGTTCAGCAATGCCTGGACATGTGTCACCATGCTAGCCCTCACTGCTCTGTTATTCGCGCTGGGCAGAGGGAAGTTCTGATGAAATCATCTTAGAAAGAGCTGCAATGTGAGAGGCTGTGGGCTGGGACAACCATTCAGTATTCTTTTTATTTGTTTGTTTGTTTGTTTGTTTATTTGTTTGAGAGAGATACAGAAATAGGGAGAGAGAGGGCCTCCAACCACTACAAACAAACTCCAGATGCGTGAGCCCCCTTGTGCATCTGGTTTACGTGGGTCCTGGAGAATCAAACCTGGGTCCTTTGGCTTTGCAGGCAAATGCCTTAACCACTAAGCCATCTCTCCAGCCACCAACCATTCAGTATTCTAAACTTTGGTTTTCTATAGACTTAGGATTGTCCTTGCCTAGTATGTGCAAGGTTTGATCCCCAGGACTGGCCATTTTAAAAAGTGGAATGAGAGCTGGAGAGATGGCTTAGCGGTTAAGGCGCCTGCCTGCTAAGCCTAAGAATGCTGGTTCCAATCTCCAGGTCCCACGTTTAGCCAGATGCAAAGTGACACAAGGGCGCAATGCCATACTTGACCACAAGGGGGTGCATGCATCTGGATTTCATTCTCAGCAGCTGAGAGACTGCTGGCATGCCCATTCTCTATCTGTCTCCCTCTCCCTCTCTCTCTGTCTCTCTCTAAAAAATAAAAATAAATAAAAATAAGTGGAATGCGCCAAGTGTGGTGGCGCACGCCTTTAATCCCAGCACTCAGGAGGCAGACGTAGGAGGATCGCTGTGAGTTTGAGGCCACCCTGAGACAACATAGTGAGTTCCAGGTCAGCCTGAACTAGAGTGAAACCCTACCTCAAAAAACCAAAACCAAAAAAAAAAAAAAAGCAGAATGCTCATTCCCCCTGCCAACTTCAAGAGACCTGTGATGATTGGATGAGACACTATGCTGATGAAATGCTTGGAAAAATAAGATCCAGGCTGGGCATGGTGATGCTCAACTTTAATCCCAGCCTTTAGGAGGCAGAGGTAGGAGGATCTCTATGTGTTGGAGGCCAGACTGAGACTACATAGTGAATTCCAGGTCAGCCTGAGCTACAGCGAGACTCTACCTTGAAAAAACAAAAAAGAAAAGAAAAAAGATCCATCAGTATTATATTTCAGTGTAAATGGTTATATTTGCATTGAATTCTGCACTGTGCTCTGACTTGGGCTGGGGAAGGGGCAGCAGTGCGTGTTTCAATGGCCCCACCTGTGCCTGAGCTCTGTCCATCCTGGCTGTAGTACTTGGATGTGTGGAAGTGTTTTGAGAGCTGTAAAGCCCTACAGAGGAACCCTTTGCTTAAGAGTGGAGGACGACACAGGAGTGGGGCCATTGTCTGACAAAATGAGGAGCTTTGTTTGATGAGTGTGTATACCTACCTGCGAGAGACCCGTGCTCACCCAGGTTCTTGCGAGAGACCCATGTGCATCCAGGTTCTTGTAGTTTCCAGTTGTCAAATCCACAGAGCTGGGTGAAAAAAAAAAAAAAAAAAAAGGACACTAAAGATAGAAAGGTGAGTCTTTCTTTAGCCATTAGCGAAAGGCAAATAGGAGGCCTGGGAGCAAGCTTCCTCACCTGCTTCTCTGAGACCTTGAGAACAGAATCACCTTCTCTCTATCTTTTTTTTTTTTTTTTTTTTTTTTTTTTGTAGGGTCTCACTCTAGCTCAGGCTGACCTGAAATTCACTATGTAGTCTCAGGGTGGCCTTGAACTCATGGCAATCCTCCTACCTCTGCTCCCCAAGTGCTGGTATTAAAGGCATGCAGCACCATGCCCAGCTAAAATATTTTATTTATTTGGGAGGGAGAGAGGCAGATATATAGAGAGAATAGACGTGGCAGGGCCTCTAGCCTCTGCAAATGAACTCCAGACACATGTGCCACTTTGTACATCTGGTGTTACATAGGTAGGTACTAGGGAATTGAACCATGGTCCTTAGGCTTTGCAGGCAAGCGCCTTAACTATTAAACCATCTCTCTAGCCCCTACCTTTTTTTTTTTTTTTTTTTTTTTTTGGTTTTTCAAGGTAGGGTCTCACTCTGGTCCCGGCTAACCTGGAACTCACTCTGTAGTCCCAGGCTGGCCTCAAACTCCTACTAATCATTCTACCTCTGCCTCTCAATTGTTGCCACTATGCCCCACTGACAGTAGCCTTTTGATGCTTGATCCTAACTGACAGGACATGGCCCCAGCCTCCCAATCTTCTCTGGTGTGTCTCAGCAGGTTATTTTCCCCAACTGAGGACCTGAATGGGCTGGCAAGGAATTTGTTCCAGGAGCACTGCAGTGCGCTTGGCCTGGGTTCTATATTCCCTGACTTCGTGCCTTTTCTTTCTGAGGTGCTCTGCCTATGAGTCACATATTTGGGTACTGAAGACTGAGACATAATTTGTGCTTTTTTGTTAAAGTAACTGAAAGCTGACAGATCCAGACCTGAGGTTTCTGTGTGTGGGCAGTGCCTCTGCAGCCAGAGTTCCCTGGTCCCTGTGCTGGGAGCTAGCAGGCAAGGGGAGGGGAAGCTGCTAAGGCTGGGGTTCTGGTGATTGTATCTGCCTGGGGATCAGAGGTTCCCTGTTCAGCCTTAATCTACCCTCACACAGCCTGTGGCCCACAGCCTCTCCAAACACACTGCCTTTAAGAAAGCCACACCTGCCAGGCGTGATGGTGCACACCTTTAATCCCAGCACTCAGGAGGCAGAGGTAGAAGGATCACTGTGAGTTTGAGGCCACCCTGAGACTACATAGTGAATTCCGCATCAGCCTGCTAGAGTGAGACCCTACCTTGAAAAACAAAAACAAAACAAACAACAACAAACAAAAGGTGACTGTTAGTGCACGTGAAATCCTCTGACCTCCACATACACGACATGCTCATTCATGCATGCACAAGCACACGTGTGTGCGCACATTCATGAATGAACAAGAAATAGGATTTGCAACAATTAACATAATTAGACTTGAAAAGGAAAGAATAAAATAGTCCAGTGCCATACTTGGTTTTCTTACAAAACAAACAGCTTGGATACTGAGCACACCACTCACAAAAGGACATGTCCACGCTTTGGTTTCTTCACGATGAATTCTGTGATGCTCCTTTCTTGTCCCTTTTTTCCTCCCCCCTGAAGAACCTAAGAAGCTCTCTGCTTAGGGGTGCTTCCCACTCTGGCTTGTCATGCCTTCCCTGTCATGGTGGAACTCTGCAACTAAACCTTGAGAAATGACAGTGGCTTCAATACTGGCCTCTAGCCAGCTGTGCTTTTGTGATCACTGGAATCAGAGCTCATGGCAGCTGGAAGTTTGTCAGATTCACTCACTGCTAAATATATCCCTGATTCCTGGAACATGAGTCTTTCTTTAGCCATTAGCGAAAGGCAAATAGGAGGCCTGGGAGCAAGCTTCCTCACCTGCTTCTCTGAGACCTTGAGAACAGAATCACCTTCTCTCTATCTTTTTTTTTTTTTTTTTTTTTTGAGGTAGGGTCTCACTCTAGCTCAGGCTGACCTGAAATTCACTATGTAGTCTCAGGGTGGCCTTGAACTCATGGCAATCCTCCTACCTCTGCCCCCCAAGTGCTGGTATTAAAGGCATGCAGCACCATGCCCAGCTAAAATATTTTATTTATTTGGGAGGGAGAGAGGCAGATATATAGAGAGAATAGACTTGGCAGGGCCTCTAGCCTCTGCAAATGAACTCCAGACACATGTGCCACTTTGTACATCTGGTGTTACATAGGTAGGTACTAGGGAATTGAACCATGGTCCTTAGGCTTTGCAGGCAAGCGCCTTAACTATTAAACCATCTCTCTAGCCCCTACCTTTTTTTTTTTTTTTTTTTTTTTTTTTTTTTTTTCAAGGTAGGGTCTCACTCTGGTCCCGGCTAACCTGGAACTCACTCTGTAGTCCCAGGCTGGCCTCAAACTCCTACTAATCATTCTACCTCTGCCTCTCAATTGTTGCCACTATGCCCCACTGACAGTAGCCTTTTGATGCTTGATCCTAACTGACAGGACATGGCCCCAGCCTCCCAATCTTCTCTGGTGTGTCTCAGCAGGTTATTTTCCCCAACTGAGGACCTGAATGGGCTGGCAAGGAATTTGTTCCAGGAGCACTGCAGTGCGCTTGGCCTGGGTTCTATATTCCCTGACTTCGTGCCTTTTCTTTCTGAGGTGCTCTGCCTATGAGTCACATATTTGGGTACTGAAGACTGAGACATAATTTGTGCTTTTTTGTTAAAGTAACTGAAAGCTGACAGACCCAGACCTGAGGTTTCTGTGTGTGGGCAGTGCCTCTGCAGCCAGGGTTCCCTGGTCCCTGTGCTGGGAGCTAGCAGGCAAGGGGAGGGGAAGCTGCTAAGACTGGGGTTCTGGTGATTGTATCTGCCTGGGGATCAGAGGTTCCCTGTTCAGCCTTAATCTACCCTCACACAGCCTGTGGCCCACAGCCTCTCCAAACACACTGCCTTTAAGAAAGCCACACCTGCCAGGCGTGATGGTGCACACCTTTAATCCCAGCACTCAGGAGGCAGAGGTAGAAGGATCACTGTGAGTTTGAGGCCACCCTGAGACTACATAGTGAATTCCACATCAGCCTGCTAGAGTGAGACCCTACCTTGAAAAACAAAAACAAAACAAACAACAACAAACAAAAGGTGACTTAGTGCACGTGAAATCCTCTGACCTCCACATACACGACATGCTCATTCATGCATGCACAAGCACACGTGTGTGCGCACATTCATGAATGAACAAGAAATAGGATTTGCAACAATTAACATAATTAGACTTGAAAAGGAAAGAATAAAATAGTCCAGTGCCATACTTGGTTTTCTTACAAAACAAACAGCTTGGATACTGAGCACACCAATCACAAAAGGAAATGTCCACGCTTTGGTTTCTTCACGATGAATTCTGTGATGCTCCTTTCTTGTCCCTTTTTTTCCTCCCCTGAAGAACCTAAGAAGCTCTCTGCTTAGGGGTGCTTCCCACTCTGGCTTGTCATGCCTTCCCTGTCATGGTGGAACTCTGCAACTAAACCTTGAGAAATGACAGTGGCTTCAATACTGGCCTCTAGCCAGCTGTGCTTTTGTGATCACTGGAATCAGAGCTCATGGCAGCTGGAAGTTTGTCAGATTCACTCACTGCTAAATATATCCCTGATTCCTGGAACAGTCCCTGCACACAGCTGACACTCTTGAAATTTGGTGAATAAAACAAATATAGGAAATTAAAAAAAAAACCCACTTGGGAGGCAGAGGTAGGATTGTGGTGAGTTCAAGGCCAGCCTGAGACTACATAGTGAATTCCAGGTCAGCCTGGCCTAGAGAGAGAGCCTACTTTGAAAAAAAAAAAAAAAAGAAAGAATAAAAAAAAGAAAAAAAGAATTAGTGTGTGAGTGTGTCTGTGAATGTGTGCTTGAATATAGGATTTCACTATATTGCTATGTAGCCCAGGCTGGCCTTAAACTCACAACCCTACTGCTTCAACCTTCTAAGTGATAGGATTACAAGTGTGTGCCACTACACCTAGTTTAAGCTAGTGTGTTCTTGTTTGTTTGTTTGGTTTGTTTTTTTCAAGGTAGGGCACATTCTAGCCCAGGTTGACCTGGAACTCACTCTAGTTGGAGGCTGACCTTGAATTTATGGTGATCTTCCTACCTCTGCTTCCTGTGAGCCACCACACACAGCTTTTTTAAAAAAATATTTATTTATTTTTATTTATTTGTTTGTGTGTGTGTGTGTGTGTGAGAGAGAGAGAGAGAGAGAGAGAGAGAGAGAGAAAGAATGGGAGCACCAGGGCCTCCAGCCACTGCAAATGAACTCCAGATGCATGCACCACCTTGTGCATCTGGCTTATGTGGGTCCTGGGGAATAGAACCTAGGTCCTTTGGCTTTGCAGGCAAGGACCTTAAGCACTAAGCCATCTCCCTAGCCCATTTTTTTTTCTTGAAGTAAGGTCTCCCTTATTCTAGCCCAGGCTGTCCTGGAACTCATTCTGTAGCTCCAGACTGGCCTCAAACTTACTGCCACACCCCAGCCTCCCAAGTGCTAGAATTAAAGGTGTGCAGTACCATATCCACTTTGAGCTAGTGTTTTGAAGTTAAATATAGGATTTAAGAATGAATGGTGATGAGATGTATAAGCGCCTGTTTCCTCAGAGCAGTGAGAGCTGCCCCTGTAGGGATGGGGCTGTCTGTCCTCATCCTGGATTCACAGGTGATATCAGAGAAAGATAAGGGCAGCCAGCCCCACAGAGCTCCTTGAGGGAAGGAGCAGGAAACTCTAGAAAATCCCTTCTCTGCCCTGGGCCAGAAGGCGCTGAGCAGTCAGCCAGTAACAAATGATAAAGGCACCTCCATGTTCATGCTCAAGGTTACATAAATGCCACACACTGAGGAATGTTCTACCTTTCCAGAAGCGTGAGGAGGCAGGTGTTGTCATGTGCATTATTTCCTTCTAGTTGATGCTGGAAGTGAGAAAAGGATGTGTCTTTGGAGTTACTAATATTTAAAAAATATTTTATTTATTTGAGAGACAGAGAGAGATAGAGGCGATAGAGAGAGAAAGGGCATGCCAGGGCTGCTAGCCACTGCAAAATCTAGATACCAGCAGCGTGTGGTGGCAGAGGTAGGAGGTTCATCTTGAGTTTGAGGCCACCCTGAGACTACATAGTGAATTCCAGTTCAGCCTGGACTAGTGTGAAACCTTACCTCAAAAAGCAAAACAAAAGAACTCTAGGGCTGGAGAGATGGCTTAGTGGTTAAGGTGTTTGCCTGCAAAGCCTAAGGACCCAGGTTCAATTTTCCAGGACCCATGTAAGCCAGATGCACAAGGAGGCACATGCATCTGGAGCTCATTTGCACCAGCTTGAAACCCTGGCATGTTTAATCTATTTCTCTCTCTCATTTACCTCTTTCTCTCACTCTCTCTCTCAAATGAATAAATAAAAATAAATTAAAAAAGAACTCTAGATACATGTGCCACTTTGTGCATCTGGCTTTATGTGGGTACTGGGGAATTAAACCTGGGTCCTTTGGCTTTGCAGATTATTGCCTGAACTGATAAGGCATCTGTCCAGCCCACTAATATTCTTTGAGAGAGAGAAGTCACATGCCTAAGGACATGGAGATGGTGTGCAGAGTCATCAGGATTCAACTCAAGACTGGTGGCTTCAGAAGTCAAGTACTCACCCACCACACTAGTAATCAAGATCTTTCTGCTCGCTCGCTCTCTGCTCTTGAGCAAGTCTTTTTTTTTTCTTTTTTCTTTTTTTGGGTTTTCAAGGTAGAGTCTAATTCCAGCCCAGGCTGACCTGGAACTCACTATGTAGTCTCAGGGTGGCCTTGTGGCAATCCTCCTATCTGCCTCCCAAGTATTGGATTAAAGGTGTGCACCACCTTTAATCACCCGGTGATTTAAAAAAAATTATTTTTACTTATCCATTTTGAGAAAGTGAGAAGAGAGATCGAGAGAGAAAGGGTGTGCCAGGGCATCCAGCCACTGCAAACAAACTCCAGATGCATGTGCCCCCTTGTGCATCTGGCTTACATAGCTACTGGGGAATCCAACCTGGATCCTTAGGCTTCATAGGCAAGTGCCTTAACTGCTAAGCCATCTCTCCAGCCCAACCTGGTGATTTAAAAAATTTTTTATTTTTATATATTTATTACAACGAGAGAGAGAGAGAGGATGGGTGCAGGGTCTCTAGCCACTGCAAATTTCAGACATGTGTGCCATCATGTGCATCTGGCTTATGTGGGTTCTGGGGAATCAAACCCAGGTCCTTAGGCTTCCCAGGCAAGCGCCTTACCACCCAGTGATTTTTAACCTTATTCTGGCTTCAGTTTTCCCTGTGTAAAACTACCAGATTAGAGTCAGGTGTGGTGGCACATGCCTTTGACCCCAGCACTTGGGAGGCAGAGGTAGGAGGATCACCATGAGTTCAAGGCCACCCTGAGACTACATAGTGAATTCCAAGTCAGCCTGAACTAGAGTAAGACCCTACCTCAAAAAAAAAAAAAAAAAAAAAAAAAAAAACCTACCGGATTAGGGGAATTAGATGAGAGAACCATTCTGCCTTCTGCCAACTAGCAAGAAACAGGTCGCTGAGCAAGACTGAATGAGACTAAGGAGGCTGCAACAGTTAGGCTATTTGCAGGCTCATGGGGCTGTGTAAATACACAGATAATAAGCCCACCATTTCAGGAGCCAAGAGTGAGGATTGGAAGTCATGGCTATGCATCTTGTTGAAGATCTCCACAGGCCAGGAGGATTCTGTCAGAATCCACAATCTGTTTCTCTATTGAACTGTGGCCATGTGGTTCCGGTACACAGAAAACAATCTAAAGACCTGGGCTTGGGGACTGTCTCTGATACTTACTAGCTGGTGGTCCCTGGCACAAAGGTGCTTAATGAAGATGAGTCAAATGAGTAAGTAAGCAAATCACCTGTTTGTGCCCCAGTTTCTGGGAAATGGAGGAGAGGTGTCTCTCTAACAGGCTATGAGTGTGCTGGTAGAACTGTTTCCCAGGAATCTCTGGGCTACTCAAATGCACTTTCTGACTCGGTGGATCTGAGGTGGGTGGGCCTGAGTTCTCTGTTTCCAAGTAATCCTAGGATGCTCACACTATCTGTCTGGACCCAGATGGAACAGGAAGGCTCTCGACTCTACAACACTCAAGTCCTTGACATTGGTAACATTATTCCTTCAGCCAAGGATAACATGTTGCCAGGTGCCTTGGATGGAGGAGAGTCTAGGAATTTCAAGGGTAGAACCAGGATAGCCCTGGACCAGCTAGGACAATGTGGTCCTCCTGTTGGGATAATGAAAGTGAAAGGGATGCTTTGGTCCACATCGCTGTGTGAACGGAAAACAAATAGGCAAAGGTGTTTGCTAAGATCTCACCTTGGACCCCTTGGTCTAGCCCCTCCCATTTTACAGAGGTGGAAACAGACCTAGAGGAATCCACTGACATGGCTCATGTCACACAGCTACTCAGGGGACATTGCTGGGGCCAAAGCTGCCAACCCAATATGTGACTCTTGTGTGTGGTTCGGCACCTCCATCAGTTCGCACTTCCTTTTCCAACACATCCCTTTTTATTTGGCAATGATGGCCTGTTTATTTGTAAGTTGGCTTGTTTGGAGCCTGAAATTTGGCATCAGTGGTTTTGGCTGTGAGGAGTTTGTTTGTTTTGGTTTACTAAACCATGTTTTGTGAGAAAAAAAAAACAGAAATAAAATTGCTAAAGTTGTTTGGATGCAAAGCATCCAAAAATATGATAGCATCAGCTTACTGAGATTTATTTTGTATCTCTAGATAGATTAAAAACACATGAGGTTGGCTTCTAGGGATTTACAAACTCAACAGAAGTCAATAGCTGGGGTTGCTTCCTCGTGCTTCTCTTGGAGCAAAGCAGGAGGGAGGGAGAGTCTACCTGCTGGTAGCTGGAGGCTGTTCCTTTGCTGCAAAGGACAGGTCCTGGGTGAAGTTGTCAGAAAGGTCAGGCATCAGACCAAGAGAGACATACCCCACATCATTTGTATTTTACTTTGCACACAGCTGAAGTCATAAAAGACAATTTCCTTTTATTCTTTTTTAAAAATTTTAAGCCGGGCGTGGTGGTGCACACCTTTAATTTCAGCACTAAGGAGGCAGAGGTAGGAGGATCACCATGAGTTCGAGACTACCCTGAGACTACATAGTGAATTCCAGGTCAGCCTGAACTAGAGTGAGACACTACCTTGAAAAACCTATATATGTAATTTTTTTTTTGCAAGAGGAGATAGAGAGTGTGTATGGAGAATGAGCACACCAGTGTCTCTAGCCACTGCTAACAAACTCCAGATACATGCATCACTTTGTGCATCTGGCTTTATGTGGGTATGCGGAATCGAACCTGGGTCATTAGACTTTGCAGGCAAGCACCTGAGCAATCTCTCTGGCATTTATTTATTTATTTATTTATTTATTTATTTATTTATTTATTTATTTATATTTTGAGGGTCTCACTGGGATTAAAAGGTGTGCACCGGGCTGAGGAAATGGCTTAGCAGTTAAGGCACTTGCCGATGAAGCCTAAGGACTCTGGTTCAATTCCCCAGGACCCATGTAAACCAGATGCACAAGGGGGCACGTGCGTCTGGAGTTTTACAGTGACCAGAAGCCCTGCCGCACCCATTCTCTCTCTTTCTCTCTATCTGCCTCTTCTTCTCTCTCTCTCAAATAATATATAAATAAAATATTTTTTTAAAGGTGTGTGCCATCATGCTTGGTCTTCTTTCGTTATTATTCTTTTTGAGAGTATCATGTAACCCAGGCTAGCCTCAAACTTGCTATGTAGCTAAAGATGGCCTCATCCTCTGCCTCTACTTCCCAAGTGCTGAAATTATAGAGATGTGCCTCAGCATTGGACTTGTTTTTAGCAATAAAATGCATATGTGTGAGGAAGCTTAGTATGGTACAATTTTTTTTTTTTTTTGAGGTAGGATGTCACTCTAGCCCAGGTTGACCTGGAATTCACTATGTGGTCTCAGGGTAGCCTTGAACTCATAGTGATCCTCCCACCTCAGCCTCCCAAGTGCTGGGATTAAAGGTGTGCACCACCATGCCCAGTCTAAAGGACATTTTTGACCTCAGGTTCCAGGCTGAGACCTTGAACAAGAGGCCTTCATCGTCCCAAGGCCTGCTGAGGCAGAGGGAATATTGGATCATGGCTGGAGGGAAGTCTTCAGTCAAGCTTGGAAAGGAGGGGAGGTTCTGGGCATTGGGGTTGCCAGTGGGCTCATGTGACTTATGTTCTAGAATCAGAAATACAAGGGGACCCTAGGAGTGGTTGAATGAGGGAGGCAGATGCATCCCCTCATACTCAGTTTCTGCATACACCTTTGTCTTCCCCTTTTTCAGTTATTGCTTTTTTTTTTATGCAAGAGAGAGGGAAGAAAGGATTGGCATGTTAGGGTCTCCAGCCACTGTAATCGAACTCCAGACATGTGCGCCACCTTGTGTGCATGTGTGACCTTGCGTGCTTGTGTCACCTTGTGTGTCTGGCTTACATGGGACCTGGAGAGTCAAACATGAGTCCTTAGGCTTTATAGGAAAGTGCCTAACCGCTAAGTCATCTCTCCAGCCTAGCGCTCTTTTTTTTTTTAATTGACAACTTCCATAATTGTAGACAATATCCGATGGTAATTCCCTCTCTCCTCCAACTTTCCCCTTTTAAACTTCACTCTCCATCATATCCCCTCCCCCTCTCAATTAGTCTCTCTTTTATTTTGATGTCATGATCTTTTCCTCCTATTATGATGGTCTTGTGTAGGTAGTAACAGGCACTGTGAGGTCATGGATATCCAGGCCATTTAGTGTCTGGGGGAGCACATTGTAAGAAGTCCTACCCTTCCTTTGGCTCTTACATTCTTTCTGCCACCTCTTCCGCAATAGACCCTGAGCTTTGGAAGATGTAATGGAGATATTTCAGTGCTGAGCACTCCTCTATCCCTTCTTCTCAGCACTATGTGCCTTCTGAGTCATCCCAAGGTCACCACCATCTGAAAAGAGAAGCTTCTCTATCCAAAAGTGAGAGTAGCATTAATATATGGGTATAGACATTAAGAGAAGTGCTTACTGGGCATTTTGGTGAGCATAGTATATACATTTAGCCAGACACTGGCAGACATTACACCCCTAACACTCATGACTACTCCTGTTGTAGGTTTTCAGTATCAGGGATGTGTTCCCTCCCATGGAGCCGGCCTCTAGTCCAATTAGAGAACGGTTGGTTTTCCCCATAACAGAAATGCCACTATTGCACCCATTGGCTCATTTGGCCTAGCTGGCCAAATTTAAGGCTTGCAGTGTCCACTGTTGAGTATCTTCACTGGTGATTTCTCTCTCCCATTGAACTGTATGCAGCATGGCTTTTTCTAGCTTTCTGTCAGCTGGTCCACATGGAGGAGGCTTTCAGCTCAGCTCCAGCAGGATTTCTCAGTGACCTTGTAGCCCAAGTATGTGGACTCTTCAGAAATAGGGTCTTACCATCTGTTCCTGGTGTGAAACCAAGGGCCTCAGCAATGGCTTGTAATGTTTTGGGGGTATCAGGGACCTCCCTGTCCAACAACTCACTGGAAGGTATCCCGTCCCTAGTATAGCTAGGTCTCTATGGTAGCCAACACTCTTTTTTTAAAATAACTTCTTTTATTTATGTATATGTGTGTGTGAATGTATGGATACACCAGGGTCTCCTGCTACTTCAAATGAACTCCAGATTCATGTATTTTGCTTTACCTGGGTGTTGGGGAATTGAACCTGGGCTGGCAGGCTTTGCAAACAAGTACCTTTATCTGTTGAGCCATCTCCCCAGCCCTCACTTAGCGCTTTCTTTTTTAAAAAAAAATTATTTATTTATTTGCAAGTAGAGAGGGATATAAGAGAGACCAAGAGAATGGGCGCACCAGAGCCTAGAGCCGTTACAAACAAACTCTAGATGCGTGCATCACGTTGTGCATTTGGCTTGACATGGGTACTGGGGAATCGAACCCAGGTTGTTAGGCTTTGCAGGCAAGTGCCTTAAGCACTGAGCCATCTTTCTAGCCTATCTTTTTTTTTTTTTTTTCGAGGTAGGGTCTCACTCTAGCTCAGGCTGACCTGGAATTCACTATGTAGTCTCAGGGCAGCCTCAAACTCTTGGCGATCCTCCTACCTCTGCCTCCCAAGTGCTGGGATTAAAGGCATGTGTCACCATGCCCAGCTCTCCAGCCTATCTTCTTCTTCTTTTTAAAAAATATTTTATTTATTTATTTATTTATTTAGTTAGTTAGTTTAGAGAGAAAGAGGCAGATAGAGAGAAAGGACACACCAGGGCCTCTAGTCACTGCAAACAAACTCTAGATGCATGTACCCCTTTGTACATCTGGTTTATGTGGGTCCTGGGGAATTGAACCCAGGTCCCTAGGCTTTGCAGGCAAACACCTTAACTGCTAAGCCATTTCTCCAGCCCTTCTTTTTCTTTTTATTCTTATTCTTATTGGTTTTTCGAGGTAGGGTCTCACTCAAGCCCAGGCTGACCTGGAATTCACCATATAGTCTCATGCTGGCCTCAAACTCACAGCAATCCTCCTACCTCTGCCTCCTGAGTGCTGGGATTTAAAGGCGTGCACTACCCTATTTGGCTTTGTGTGGGGGGGAAGGTATGGTCTCACTCTAGCCCAGGCTGACCTGGAACTCACTCAAACTCACCATGCCTGGTCAGTTAGTTCTCTTAAGAGTACAAAACAAAACCTTCATGCCTTCACTAACTCGAAAAACCCAAAAAAGAAAACAAGAACAAAAATAGAACCTACCTAAGACCTCCTGACCTCTCTGAACAATCCAATGTCATAGGGTTGAAGCTTCCTGTTGTGTGATGGATTTTTCTAGATATCTTTCTCCCTCCTGGGACACATCAGGTTACCATGTGGAAAAGAACCTGCCAGTCACCTGAACATGCCTGTAGGGTGGAAAGGCCTAGAGGTCTGGTTGATGGTGCATAGCATACAAGGCACTGCCTCGTCTTGTTAGGCTATCAGCCTGATATTGAGGGGTGACCTGTCTCCATCTGGTCACTCACTTAAAGCAAGCCGCTCACCAACACTACCCAGCTAACCTGCTCTAAACTTTGGGGGCAAACTCCCTGGTGTGTGTAGGAACACTGATCTAGTCAGGGAGCCTGTGGTGACTAAGGGTCAGCAGTGACCCTGTGAGACCTTTGACTGTGCTTCTTGGGAGTTTGGGTCTCAGTGTTTTGGTTTGAGAAATGCAAGGCAGTCAACATCCAGAAGTCTCTCAGTGATACATCTTTAGTTCATTTTGCTATAACCAAACAGGCCGCCTGCTGCGTAACAGCTCTGGCTTCCCTCCCCAGCGCCATCCAGCACATCAGTCTGGCTTTCTTTCCCCACTCACTGCCCTCCTCTCCATGTCGGCAAACCTGAAGAGTGGGCAGGGCTCTAAGCGGGGAGAAGTGCTGGAGCTTGGGAAAGGGACAGGCGGTGCTGTTCCTTGTATCAGGCCCCAGCTGAAGCTTCCCCACTGCTCATCTCAGACCCAGCGGTCCTAGATGCTCTGCTGGTGGGACATGAGCAAAGATGGTGAGAGAACTGGGCCTAGGCCACTTTCGTGATACCCTTACAGACCTTGCTGTCTTCTGGAGCCTGCAAAGACCTCTACTGTGCTTGAGGCTGGAGAGATGGCTCAACAGATAAAGTGGGTTTTGTTTGTTTGTTTGTTTTTTTGGTTTTGTTGTTTGTTTTTCGAGGTAGGGTCTCACTCTATCCCAAGCTGGCCTGGAATTCACTATGTAGTCTCAGAGTGGCCTCAAACTCACAGCTATCCTTCCTCTGCCTCCCAAATGCTGGGAATAAAGGTGTGCACCACCACGCCCTGCTTTGCCTTTTTTTTTTTTTTTTTTAATCTTTCCTGCAGTCCCTCCTCCCCCCAACCTTGTCTTTTTTAGTTAATGAAGCAGAAGGGAGGTCTAGCTTGTTACTAGTGTCCTGGCATGGATCAACCATGGGTTGGCTGGAAAGCCATCAGTCAAGGCTCTGGGTGCTTCTTGGTATTTGCAGACTGACTTCCCTTCTCTTCCTCAGGCTAACCTCCTTTGCAGGTGCCTCGCGACACGCACTAAAGGGCATGACAAGCAGAAACTGTGATTTAACATTTATTTGCTGCTGCTGTTTCTTACTTAGAATGAGGGTGAGCTCTAGATGTTAACTTTCAATGTCCTTCAGAAGCAGCTCCAGATCATCAGAACTCTTAAAACGAGGCTAAGTGCGAAGTCTCAACTCTCCGTCCTCAAAGCCGCTTCAGAGCTGGAAAGATGGAGGCCAGTTTCCAGGTCAAGGTCTTGTGTAGAAAGTCTCTCCCTCTGTCCCTACTTTCCATGATGAGGGAACCAACTATCTCTATGAACCAGACAAACTCTGCCTTTGGAGAACCTACTGGCACTGACAGCAGAGCAAGCCAGCAAGTAAAATGGGCACCAGCCACATGGCAGAGTAAGGAGCCCTGTGTGATAGCTGAGCTGTGCAGCAGGGCGGGGTGGATCCCAGCCCCAGACTGTGTACCCTCTGATGCAGGTCCTGAGTCACTGCAGAAAGGGCGTGAAAAGGGATCGACCTCAGAAAAGCAAGTTTTCCCAAGGTTATATTCTCTCCTGTCATTTGGTTTATATCTGATGATAACATGTCCCAAGGGCTAGGAGCATCCCAGATGGAGGGAACCCCCTCTTGAGGCTTCCAGAGCCATAGAGACAGTGGTGAAATAAACCAACTCCATAGCCATGAGGACCAGCTCTTGAGTCTATGGACCATGGGATACAGCAGCCCCAGCCAAGTCTTCAGTCATTTAGCTTGTGTTCCACACAGGGGCTTCAGGTGACCAGGAACAAGGCATGAGGCTATCTGTAGGAGGAGGGGGGCTCTGTGACAGCTACAGAGCAGACTCCTGAGAGAGCCATAAGGGGAGACCCCCCCACCCATCAAAATGGTGAGATGAGGTTACCGTTCCTTTAAGAACCTCTCACAGTCACTTCTCCCTTTATCTGGGGTGAAAGGACTCAACTGTGGTTCTGGCACCATAATTTGCTGTCTCATCTTCCTGGCTCAGGGCCAGCTCAGAGGAAGCCAAGAAAAGTCCCTTCTCTTTTTTTTGCTGTGACTCATCTTTCTTGCCATCCATGGGTCTTCTTGCTTGGCGCTCTCAGCACTGCTCAGATTCCACAAAGCCCTCCTTCTCGTGGCCCACGGGCTCGACCTCCGTGTAGGTGGAGTGGTTGGGGTGATTGCGGAACTTCATGGCTGGCCAGTGGTGAGGTCTCCGCTGTGGGGGCACAGAAGCGAAATCAGCAGACATGATTGCCTGCTCTCCCGGACCCCAGGGATGGTGTCAAGAGGGGTGAGGAGCATGGGCATGCTAAGGCTTATTGCCACTGTAAAGAACTCCAGATGCAGCCGGGCGTGATGCCACACGCCTTTAATCCCAGCTCTTGGGAGGCAGAGGTAGGAGGATGGCCATGAGTTCGAGGCCACCCTGAGACTACATAGTGAATTCCAGGTCAGCCTGAGCTAGAGTGAGACCCTACCTCGAAAAATTGAAAAACAAACAAACAAACAAAAAACCAACAAAAAAAAAGAACTCTAGATGCATGCACCACTTTGTGTAGCTGGCTTTATGTGGGTAATGGGGAATCAAACCCAGGTCATCGGGTTTTGCAAGCAAGCACCTCCAACTGCTGAGTCATCTCTCTAGCTCCAAGACCTTGTGGGCTCACTAGGAGCCAAGTGATAATCAGGGCCATTCTCCCCCAAAGACTCCCTAACTGTGAACCCTGAGCCAATGGAAACTAGACTTTTTTTTTTTTTTTTTTTTAGAAAGGATCTCCCTATGTAGTCCTGCCTGGATTGAAGCTCTGTATGTATACCAGACTAGTCTTGAACCCACAGTAATTGTACTGCCTCTGTCTCCTAAATGATGGGGTTACAAATGTATACTACCACACCTGGCTTTTTTTTTTTAATTTTTTTTTTTTTTTTTTTTGGAGAGAGACACAGAGAGAGGGAGAGGAAGACAGATAGAGATGGGCACACCAGCAGCCTCTCAGCTGCTGAGAACGAAATCCAGATGTGTGCGCCCCCTTGTGGTCAAGTGCAGCATTGCACCCTTGTGTCACTTTGCATCTGGCTAAACATGAGACCTGGGATCTGCTGGAGATTGGAACCAGGGTTCTTAGGAGGAGGCAGGAACCAGGGTTCTTCCAGGCTTAGGTTTTTCGAGGCCAGGCTGACCTGGAATTAACTCTGTAGTCTCAGGGTGGCCTCGAACTCTCGGCGATCCTCCTACCTCTGCCTCCCGAGTGCTGGGATTAAAGGCATCTCTCCAGCCCTGTAATTTTTTTTTTTTTAATGAGAGAACAGGTGAGAGAGAATTGGCGTGTCAGGGTCTCCACCACCACAGAAACTCCAGACACATGAGCCACCTTGTGCATGTGTATGAACTTGTGCACTTGCATCACCTTGTGCATCTGGCTTATGTGGGACCTGGAGAGTCAGGCATGGGTCCTTAGGCTTTGCAGGCAAGCACCTTAACTACTAAGCCATCTTTCCAGCCCCATCTGGCTTAAGAAAAAAAAATTTTTTTTTTTTTTTTGGTTTTGTGAGGTAGGGTCTCACTCTGGTCCAGGCTGACCTGGAATTAACTATGTAGTCTCAGGGTGGCCTTGAACTCTTGGCGATCCTCCTACCTCTGCCTCCCGAGTGCTGGGATTAAAGGCGTGCGCCACCACGCCTGGCTAAGAAAAAATTTTTTTAAATAATATTTTTGTTTATTTTGAGAGCAACAGACAGAGAGAGAAAGAGGGACAGAGAGAGAGAGAGAGAGAGAGAATGGGCACACCAGGCCGTCCAGCCACTGCAAATAAACTCCAGATGCATGCGCTACCTTGTGCATCTGGCTTATGTGGGTACTGGGGAAATAAACCTGGATCCTTTGGTTTTGCAGGCAAGCGCCTTAACCACTAAGCCATCCCTCCAGCCTGACCTGCCAGTCATTTAAACAAGAGAGGAGGGAACCACCTAGGCCTCTGAGTAATGAGGTCAGTGGGCTTGTAACTCATGTAGAAGAGAAGGGCTATCACTGCGCCCTTCTGGGCAGGCCTGGTGGTGCACTCGCGGAGGCAGAGATAGGAGGACTGCTGTGAGTTCAGGGCCAGTCTGGGATGACAGAGTGAGTTCCAGGTCAGCCTGGGCTAGAGGTAAGACCCTACCTTGAAAGGAAAAAAAATAAGGCTTTTCTTGAAATGATCCTTCCTAGTCAGGATCACAATGGAATTTCTCTCTGATACCTATGCTCCATAAGTGCTGTCTGCCCAGGATTTCATGAAGGGCAGCACCAGAATGTGACCTCCTAGAGAGGACAGGATCAGTGACTTACTCATTTTTATTTTGTTTGTTTTGTTTTTTCAAGGTAGGGTCTCGCACTTGCCCAGGCTGACCTGAAATTCACTATGTAGTCTCAGGGTGGCCTTGAACTCACAGTGATCCTCCTACCTCTGCCTCCCAAGTGCTGAGATTAAAGGCATGCACCACTATGCCCAGCATTATTCATCTTCACATCCTCAGAAACAATGAAGGACTCATTGTGGGTGCTCTATTGTATTCTATGGAATGAACTAGAGTCCCTGGAAAGTTCTTCACCAGTCAAGAGTGAGGCGGGGGGAGGGGTGGAGGGCATGAGCTGCCAAACTGTGTGGCTCAGAGCAGAGGGGACTAATCCTCATTTCCCATAAAGCACCTCTGCTGCTCTTTCTGAGTTCTGGAACGTTCAGAAACTGCAGTAACCTCGCCTAAACCTCCTGAGAACATAGCCCTCATTATAATCTTGGCTTGTTGGCTGTCATCGAAAAGTCTGGAGCAGAAGCCAAAGACGCTCCCCTTATGGCTCTGAATAAGTCCCAAACCTATAATTTGGGCACAAAATCATAAATCTGTTGGGAATGGCTGCCTGCCACTAAATGGGCACTTTATGACATTTCTGACCTTCTTCCTTTTCTGTGGGACCTCCCTAACTTCATAAATGGGGTGACAAAAGCAGATGGGTTGTACCATGGGGAGGAGAGGGCCTAGGTGCTGAGTCCTGGGGTGACAGACTTCAAGAGCACCAGCCACTTTGAGGTGCACCAGGATGGAGTTAGTGACGGATTACAGGGACACGGTGGGTGAGGGATGGGGTAGGGAGAGGCACGTATTGCCTGTCAAAGGAAACAATGACCCGGAAGCCGAGCTGAGGCAAATCCGGCACTGACCTCGATGAAGAAGAGTGCAGCATTGGAGTTGGGGTGGCCACTGATGTAAATCCCAGCCAGGACGATGGCCGCCACCAGGAGCACAGCTAGCACGATGCCTACGATGGTGCCCAGGTGCACAGGGGGGCCCTTGGTCTTTGGAGACAAGTTATCTTGAAGGCCTGTGGAGAGACCAGTAGAGTAGAGAGGGGCTTCAGGGGAACGAAGAAGGCTGGGTTCTGACAAAGTCCCAGGAATGAATGCAAGCCCACAATTCTAAATACTGGAGAGGTGAGGTGGGAGTGGGCACGATCATAACGACGTCATTCACGCTCTTGACACAATTAAGATTTTTTGAAAATTTGCCTAATAAGAATCTTTTTTTTTTTGTTTTGTTTTTCAAGGTAGAGTTTCACACGTGGCCTTGAACTCATGGTGATCCTCCTACCTCTGCCTCCCAAGTGCTGGGATTAAAGGTGTGTGCCACCACGCCCAGGTCCTAATAAGAATCTTAAGGAAGCCCTCTTGGACGCTCATCCCACATGAGCAATGAAAAAAAAACCCATTCATTTATTATTCACTAGACAGAGCAGAGAGAATGGCATGGGCAGACCAGGGCCTCTTGCCACTGCAAATGAATTCCAGAAGCATGTACTCCTTTATGCATCTGGCTTTATGTGGGTACTGGGGAATCGAATCCAAGCTGTCAGGCTTTGCAAGCAAGTGCCTTTAACCTCTGATCCATCTCCCAGGCCCCTCATAAGTACTTTAAAAAATATTTATTGAGAGCGAGCGAGAGAGAGAGACAGAGAGAGAAAGAGGGGAGAATGGGCACACTAGGGCCTCTATCCACTGCAAACAAACTCCAGATGCATATACTCCCATGTGCATCTGGCTCACATGGGTACTGGGGAATTGAATCTGGGTCCTGCTAAGCCATCTCTCTAGCTTGCATTTTGATTAAAAAATTTTTTTTAATAGCTGGGTATGGTGGCGCACGCCTTTAATCCCAGCACTCGGGAGGCAGAGGTGGGAGGATCACTGTGAGTTCAAGGCCACCCTGAGACTACATAGCGAATTCCAGGGCAGCCTGGACTAGAGTGAAACCCTACCTCGCAAAAACAAAACAGCCGGGCGCACGCCTTTAATCCCAGCACTCGGGAGGCAGAGGTAGGAGGATCGCCATGAGTTCAAAACCACTCTGAGACTACATAGTTAATTCCAGGTCAGCCTGTGCTAGAGCAAGACCTTACCTGGAAAAACCGAAAAAAAAAAAAAAAAAAAAAAGAGAGAGAGAGAAAACAAAACACACAATTTTTAAAAAAATTTATCCATTTTGAGAGAGAAAGAGAGGGAAAGAATGGGCATGCCAGGGCATCCAGCCACTGCAAACAAACCCCAGATGCATGTGCTACCATGTCCATCTGGCTTACATGGGTTCTGAGGAATCGAACCTCGGTCCTTAGGCTTTGCAGGCAAGCACCTTAACCACTAAGCTGTCTCTCCAGCCCATCTTTTGTTTTTTCTAGGTAGGGTCTCACTGTAGCCCAGGCTGACCTAGAATTTACTATGTAATCTCTGGCCTTGAACTCACAGTGATCCTCCCACCTCTGCCTCTTGAGTGCTGGGATTAATGGTGTGCACCACCATGCCTGGCCTCCAGCCCATCATTTTGATTTTTTTTTTTGAAGCTAGAATATGATGTCAAAATGACTTTATTTTATTTTATTTTATTTTATTTTATTTTATTTTATTTTTTTTTGAGGTAGAGTGTCACTCTAGTCCAGGCTGACCTGAATGCACTATGTAGTCTCAGGGTGGTCTTGAACTCATGGCGATCTTCCTACCTCCACCTCTTGTGTTCTGGGATTAAAGGTGTGTGCCACCAAGCCCAGTAAAATGACTTTATTTACGTGTGTATGTACATATATGTATGGGCGCATGTGTGCCTTGGAGTGCATGTGGAGGTCAAAGGAGGCATCTGTGCTCCAATTTCACAGGGTCTCTTGCTGCTACAAACGAGTCTGGCCCAAGAACAGCCTTAAATGGGTGCTGGAGAATTGATTGAACACAGGCTAGAATGTGTTGCAAACAAGCATCTTTAATCACTGGGACATCTCCCCAATACCAAATGATTTTTTTTTTTTTTTGAGAGAGAGAGTCAGAGAGAGAGAGAGAGACAGACAGACAGATAGAGAATGGGTGTGCCAGCAGCCTCCCAGCCATTGTGAATGAACTCCAGACACATGCGCCCCTTGTGGGCAAGTGTGGCATTGTGTTCTTGCATCACTTTGCATCTGGCTAAACGTGGGACCTGGAGATCAAACAGGCATTCTTAGGCTGAGCAGGCAGGCACCTTAACTGCTAAGCCATCTCTCCAGCCCCAAATGATCATTCTTTAAAAAATATTTTTAGGCCTGGGACGCACACAGCTTGGCTTTGCAAGGCGCAACCTTCGCCATCTACTATGCGGTAATCTGTGCACCCTTTACCCCTGCTCCTCACTCGCCTTCAGAAGCAAAGAACTGGTTGTTGTTGTTGGATTTGTCGTTCATTAAGCCTATTCTGAGAAAATAACAATAGAAATAAGGCCCCTTATTCCCAAGGAGTGTTAGCAAGGCGAATGCAAGTCATATTTATCTTTAGTATGAAAATATCCCCCTGGGCAGCTGGAGAGAAAAAAAAAAATTTATTTATTTGAGAGAGAGAGTAGGAGAAAGGCAGAGAGAGAGAGAATGCATGCTCCAGGGTCTCTAGGGCGTCTAGCCACTGGAAATGAACTCCAGGTCCATGTGCCTCTTTGTGCATCTGGCTTTATGTGCGTACTGGAGAATTGACCCCAGGTCCTTTGGCTTTGCCAGCAAGTGCCTTAACCACTAAGCCATCTCTCCAGCACCCACCCTCCTTCTTTTTTTTTTTTTTTTTTTTTTTTTTTGAGGTAGGGTCTCACTGTAGCTCACGCTGACCTGGAATTCACTATGTAGTCTCAGGGTGGCCTCGAACTCACAGTGATCTCCCTACCTCTGCCTCCTGAGTGCTGGGATTAATGTCATGTGCCACCATGCCCGGCCTCCAGCCCATCATTTTATTTTTTTACTTATTTATTTTTGGTTTTTCGAGGTAGGGTCTCACTCTAGCCCAGGCTGACCTGGAATTCACTATGTAGTCTCAGGGTGGCCTCAAACTCATGGCAATCTGCCTACCTCTGCCTCCCGAGTGCTGGGATTAAAGGCATGCGCCACCATACCCTGCTTGCTTTTTTTTTTTTTTTTTTTTTAGACAGGGTCTCACTCTAGCTCAGGCTGACCTGGAATTCACTTGAACTCATGGCAATCCTCCTATCTCTGCCTCCCAAGTGCTGGTATTAAAGGCATGCGCCACCATGCCCAGCTCCCAAATGATCATATTATAACTTGTCACTGTCATCAGACTAAGATCTCCTGGGTGGTAGGAGCAGTGTTCAGATCTTAGAAAATCTTGTGGGATGAACTATGTCCTCTGGAAGTGCATAGGCACATATTCTTTGATAATGACTGTGGCATCTGAACTACATCCCAAGGAGGAGAGGGAATAGTTTCCGTAGACTGTAAAGTTGGACACTCGTCTAGTCCCATCCTTTCTTTTTTCCCCTTTTTTCTTGTGTGTAATGGAAACACAGAGAGGATAAGTGGCTTGCTCAAGGACACACATACTAAGAAGCCTGGTTTCCTGCCATTACCTGGGGTTGGTATTTGCAGCTTCCCACTACCTGAAAGGGATGCAATGAGTATGAGCTAGAGAAGACAGATGTTCATGCATGTAATGGAAATTCTGAGTCCTTTTTACATGGCTGTGGGTGGGAGTTCAATGGGATGTTTCATGCATTGGAACTGTGGCCCTTCCCATCCCCTTGTCCCCACTGGGCACACTGTGTAGGCAGAGGAAACCCAGGACAGAAACTATCTGGGCCACTCCAGCTCATGCCAGGGCCTCCATCTGCCGACAGTTGGGAGGGTTTAGGTGACACACCCCAGCATAGCTTCCCTGGTTCGTTGGCCATCAGCCTGTAGTTTGCTGTGTCCCTGTGATCTGATGGTCAAGTTTTGTAGCTGATGCACAGACAGGAGTTGGGAAAGCATGGCCTGGGCGCCCCCTCACACACACAGACTCTCACACCTACTGCAGAGGAGGTCAGGGGTGCCAAACTGAATTGTGTTATTAAGTGGCTTCTCCCACGGGACCCCTGAGAACACTGTCCAGAATGGAGTTGGAAAGGCAAGCAGAGAGAAATGAGATAGAGAGAGAAATGAGATAGAGAGGCCAGCGCCTCTAGCCACTGCAAACAAACTCTAGACACATGCGCCACCATGTGCCTCTGGCTTACATGGATCCTGGGGAATCGAGCACTAGAGAATAGAAATTTATTATTAGGTCCTTATGCTTCGAAGGGAAGCGCCTTAACTATTGAGCCATCTCTCCAGCTCCAGCTCCGGAAAGGCATTTCTGTGTCCACCCTTGCAGCCACTATGGCAAGGGCAGGGCTGGCTCTGAGGAAAGGGTAGGAAGGAAGGACCCCCTCCCGTGTTCAGAGAGCATTCTCTCTGCCATACCAGAGGCTGGGACAAACCCATGTTCTGGGGTCCCACCAAACATGTAATGGAAAGCAACAGCATTCTCTCTGCCAACCTAAGGAAGTGGATATTGGGGAAGAAAACATACACTGTTCCTCTTGTCTGTAAGGCCTACAAGGAGGAGGTGTCACAGTTCACAGGACCTTCTGCCAGGTGGCCCTGGCCCAGCCATTCCCTTCCACAACTTCCGGGGCAGTGGGCACAGAAGGTTCATGGTTGAGATGAGAAATGTCTAGGGTAAGACATGCTCCTTCAACCAAGGCTCAAGCCTCCTGCCTTCCTACCCAGCAGGAGGTCTGGTTCTCCCACTCCCCGCTGCTGCCCTGGTACACTCCTCAGGGTGGAGGCAAGGGCCTGGTGCACAGGCAGGCAGTTCAGTACTCACCATCTCCTCCTGCGTAGGGGTTCAATTTGGTGTCATCTTCAAAGAGACAGGACAGAAGGAGGAAGGTTAGTGGAATCATTAATGTCTGTATGGACTTTGTTTGTTTTTCAAGGTAGGATCTCCCTCTAGCCCAAGCTGACCTGGAATTCACTATGTAGTCTCAAGGTGGTCTTGAACTCACAGTGATCCTCCTAGCTCTGCCTCCCAAGTGCTGGGATTAAATGTGTGCGCCACCATGTCTGGCTGTATGGACTTTAAGAAGGTTCATTTCAATTTTTTTTTTTTTAGATATAAGAAAACTGAGGCCCAGAGAGGGTTAAATGACTTGCTCAAAGTTACAAAGTAGCATAGGCTGGGTGTGGTGGCGCTTGTCTTTAATCCCAGCACTTGAGGAGGCAGAGAGAGAAGGATCACTGTGAGTTCAAGGCCACCCTGAGACTACATAGTGAATTCCAGGTCAGTCTGGGCTAGAGTGAGACCCTACCTAAAAAAAAAAAAAAATTAAGACAGATTTTTTTTTTTTTTTTTTTTTTTTTTTTTTTTGTTTTCCGAGTAAGGTTTTGCTCTAGCCCAGGCTGACCTGGAATTCATGATGTAGTCTCAGGGTGGCCTTGACTTTATGGTGATCCTCCTACCTCTCCCTCCCGAGTACTGGGATTATAGGTGTGCACCACCATGCCCGGCCTAATTTTTTTGTTTGTTGGAGTCTCACTCTAGCTCAGGAATTCACTATGTAGTCTCAGGGTAGCCTCCAACTCATGGCAATCCAACCACCTCAGCCTCCTGAGTGCTGGGATTAAAGGCATGCGCAACCATGCCCGGCTTAGGAACTAATTTTTTATTTTTTAAATTTATTTTTATTTATTTATTAGAGACACACAGAGAGGGAGAATGAGAATGAGAGAGAATGGGCGCACCAGGGACTCTAGGCACTGCAAACGAACTCCAGATACATGTGCCACTTTATGCATCTGACATACATGTGACCTGGAGAATCGAACCTGGGTCCTTAGGCTTCACAGGCAAGTGCCTTAACCGCTAAGCCATCTCTCCAGGCCCTTAGGATCTAATTTTTTTTTTTAAATACTTATTTTGGGCTGGAGAGATGGCTTAGCAGTTAAGGCGCCTGCCTCCTAAGCCTACGAACGCCGGTTCCAATCTCAAGTTTAGCCAGATGCAAAGTGACACAAGGGTGCAATGCTGCACTTGACCACAAGGGGGCACACGCATCTGGATTTCGTTTGCAGCAGCTGAGAGGCTGCTGGCGCGCCCATCTCTATCTGTCTTCCTCTTCCTCTCTCTCTGTCTCTGTGTCTCTCTCCAAAGAAAAAAAAAAATTTATTAGAGAGAGAGAGACAAACAGGCACACTAGAGAATAGAAATTTATTATTAGGTCCTTATGCTTCAAGGGAAGCGCCTTAACTATTGAGCCATCTCTCCAGCTCCGGAAAGGCATTTCTGTGTCCACCCTTGCAGCCACTATGGCAAGGGCAGGGCTGGCTCTGAGGAAAGGGTAGGAAGGAAGGACCACCTCCCGTGTTCAGAGAGCATTCTCTCTGCCATACCAGAGGCTGGGACAAACCCATGTTCTGGGGTCCCACCAAACATGTAATGGAAAGCAGCAGCGTTCTCTCTGCCAACCTAAGGAAGTGGATATTGGGGAAGAAAACATACACTGTTCCTCTTGTCTGTGAGGCCTACAAGGAGGAGGTGTCACAGTTCACAGGACCTTCTGCCAGGTGGCCCTGGCCCAGCCATTCCCTTCCACAACTTCCGGGGCAGTGGGCACAGAAGGTTCATGGTTGAGATGAGAAATGTCTAGGGTAAGACATGCTCCTTCAACCAAGGCTCAAGCCTCCTGCCTTCCTACCCAGCAGGAGGTCTGGTTCTCCCACTCCCCGCTGCTGCCCTGGTACACTCCTCAGGGTGGAGGCAAGGGCCTGGTGCACAGGCAGGCAGTTCAGTACTCACCATCTCCTCCTGCGTAGGGGTTCAATTTGGTGTCATCTTCAAAGAGACAGGACAGAAGGAGGAAGGTTAGTGGAATCATTAATGTCTGTATGGACTTTGTTTGTTTTTTCAAGGTAGGATCTCCCTCTAGCCCAAGCTGACCTGGAATTCACTATGTAGTCTCAAGGTGGTCTTGAACTCACAGTGATCCTCCTAGCTCTGCCTCCCAAGTGCTGGGATTAAATGTGTGCGCCACCATGTCTGGCTGTATGGACTTTAAGAAGGTTCATTTCAACTTTTTTTTTTCTTTAGATATAAGAAAACTGAGGCCCAGAGAGGGTTAAATGACTTGCTCAAAGTTACAAAGTAGCATAGGCTGGGTGTGGTGGCGCTTGTCTTTAATCCCAGCACTTGAGGAGGCAGAGAGAGAAGAATCACTGTGAGTTCAAGGCCACCCTGAGACTACATAGTGAATTCCAGGTCAGCCTGGGCTAGAGTGAGACCCTACCTAAAAAAAAAAAAAAAAATTTTTTTTTTTTTTTTTTTTTTTTTTTTTTTTTGGTTTTTTGGTCCGAGTAAGGTTTTGCTCTAGCCCAGGCTGACCTGGAATTCATGATGTAGTCTCAGGGTGGCCTTGACTTTATGGTGATCCTCCTACCTCTGCCTCCCGAGTACTGGGATTATAGGTGTGCACCACCATACCCGGCCTAATTTTTTTGTTTGTTGGAGTCTCACTCTAGCTCAGGAATTCACTATGTAGTCTCAGGGTAGCCTCCAACTCATGGCAATCCAACCACCTCAGCCTCCTGAGTGCTGGGATTAAAGGCATGCGCAACCATGCCCGGCTTAGGAACTAATTTTTTATTTTTTAAATTTATTTTTATTTATTTATTAGAGACACACAGAGAGGGAGAATGAGAATGAGAGAGAATGGGCGCACCAGGGACTCTAGGCACTGCAAACGAACTCCAGATACATGTGCCACTTTATGCATCTGACATACATGTGACCTGGAGAATCGAACCTGGGTCCTTAGGCTTCACAGGCAAGTGCCTTAACCGCTAAGCCATCTCTCCAGGCCCTTAGGATCTAATTTTTTTTTAAAAAAAAAATACTTATTTTGGGCTGGAGAGATGGCTTAGCAGTTAAGGCGCCTGCCTCCTAAGCCTACGAACGCCGGTTCCAATCTCAAGTTTAGCCAGATGCAAAGTGACACAAGGGTGCAATGCTGCACTTGACCACAAGGGGGCACACGCATCTGGATTTCGTTTGCAGCAGCTGAGAGGCTGCTGGCGCGCCCATCTCTGTCTTCCTCTTCCTCTCTCTCTGTCTCTCTGTGTCTCTCTCCAAAGAAAAAAAATTTATTAGAGAGAGAGAGAGACAAACAGGCACACAGCGGGGGGGTGTGTGGAGCGAGAATGGATGTGCCAGGGCCTCTAGCCACTGCAAATGAACTCCAGATGCATGTGCCACCTTGTGCATCTGGCTTACATGGGTACTGGGGAATTGAACCTGGGTCCTTAGGCTTCACAGGCAAGTGCCTTAACCACTAAGCCATCTCTCTGCCCCACCCCAAATATATATATATATTTTGGTTTTTCGAGGTAGGGTCTCACTCTAGCTCAGGCTGACCTGGAATTTACCTTACAGTCTCAGGGTGGCCTCGAACTCATGGCGATTCTCCTACCTCTGCCTCCCGAGTGCTGGGATTAAAGGCATGCACCACCACGCCCGGCACCCCCCAAATATTTAAAACAAAAATTAGTTTATTTGTTTGCAAGCAGGAGACAATAAGAGCAAGAGGGAATGGGCATGCCAACGGGCCTCTTGCCACTGCAAACTAACTCCAAATATATATGCCACTTAGTGCATCTGGCTTTATATGGGTATTGGGTAATTGAACCTGGGCTGTTAGGTTTTATAAGCAAGTGCCTTTAACCACTGAGCCACCTCCCCTGGCCCTGAATGTGTTCTATAAGGGACCATCACAGAAAACCAGGAGGAGGCCCATTGCTAGCCTACAGAAGACTCACAAATACCGAATGACACCAGCACACTGCACTAGCTAGCTGCCTCTGTGCAAGGATAGCGAAGTTAGCACTGGAGAAATGGTACCTAGGAGTCTGTGAGTACAAGTCAGGATTTGCACTCTTTCCCCAGATGCTGTGTCTTGGGTGCTCCCTGTCCACCACAGCTGCCCTTCCAGCCTCTGAGAAGGGATGCTTGCTCCCAGCCCAGCATGGGTCTCTCAAGCACAGGTTGAACTGAGCTTGACTGACCATGAGTGATTACTTTTTTAACTGCAAGGCTATCCCTGCTCCTGGCTACCCATTCCCCAAGAGCAAGCTTTCTTCACCGGATCTCGAGGAGAATCCCAAGCAAGGTAGCCAAACCTGCTCTCAAGCCCCTCTTAGCTTCTTTTGTAACTCTCTGTGACCTCCGAGTAAGACCAGCCATCAACACCAGTTTCACGCGCCCACCTGTGTCCTGAATCCACACAGACCCATTTCAATTTCCTTCCGCACAGAGAAAGGTAGTGGGGTGAAAGGGAAGGATCACTGCTTGTGGAGTCCAGTGAGACCTGCCTCCATTCCTTTGTGGCTATGTGACCCTGGGCAAGTGAGTCATCCATCTCCCTGAGTCTTAGTGTCTTCTCTATTAAATGGGGACATAATAGTATTAACATCCAGGATCATGAAAAGAACAGAATGCTAAGTAATGCTTGACTTTACACCGTGCCTGGCACAAGGTCAATTCTCCAGGATGCTAACTTTCTCCATCGTTTGTTCATTCTCCCCCAGCTGTAGCTCTCTAGCTCTCTGGGTAATGTTTAGCAAGGCTGGAATGGGGGAAGGGAGCGGCTGGAGAGATGGTTCAGTGGTTTAAGGTACTTGCTTGCTTAGAAAGGCAGCAGGGCTGGAGAGGTGGCTTAGTGGTTAAAGCACTTACCTGTGAAACCTAAGAACTCATGTTTGAATCCTCAGGTCCCATGTAAGCCAGATGCACAGTGACACAAATGCACAATGTTGCACATGCGCATAAGGGGGTGCATGCATCTGGAGTTTGTTTGCAGCGGCTTAATGCCCTGGCACACCCATTCTCTCTCTCTCTCTCTCCTTTTTTGAGAGAGAGAGAGAGAGAGAATGAATGCATGCCAGCAGCCTCTCAGCAACTGTGAATGAACTCTAGGTGCATGCGCCCCCTTGTGGGAAAGTGTAGCATGGCACCCTTGTGTCACTGCATCTGGCTAAATGCGGGACCTGGAGAATCCAATGGGTGTTCTTTAGGCTTAGCAGGCAGGCGACTTAACTACTAAACCATCTCTCCAGCCTCTCTCTCCCTCTCTTTCTCTCTGCCTCTTTCTTCTGTCTGTCTCTATCTCTCTCTCTCTCAAAATAAATAAATAAAAAAAAAAATCCAGGTCAGCCTGAGCTGGAGTGAGACCCTCCCTTGAAACCCCTCCACCAAAAAATAAAAAATTAAAAAAAGAAAGAAAGAGGCCGGGTGTAGTGGCACATGCTTTTAATCCCAGCACTTGGGAGGCAGAAATAGGAGGATCACTGTGAGTTTGAGGCCACCCTGAGACTACATAGTGAATTCCAGGTCAGCCTGAGCTACAGTGAGACCCTACCTCTAAAAATCAAAAAAAAAAAAAAAAAAAGAAAAAGAAAAGAAAAGAAAAGAGAAGAAAGGCATGGGGATCCTTGTGCAGCACCAAGTAGCCTGCTTTTCTCTTTGTGAGCCTGTCTTCTTACCTATAAGCATATAAAGTAGGATTGTGTCTAAACAATGTTTTCAGATATTAACTCTTTTCTTCTTCCCTTTCCTTTTTTCCAGGAACACTAAAGAATTCTCAAGTCACCAGGCATGGTGGCACACGCCTTTAATCCCAGCACTTGGGAGGCAGAGGTTGGAGGATTGCAGTGAGTTGGAGGCCACCGTGAGACTACAGAGTGAATTCCAGGTTAACCTGAGCTAGAGTGAGACCCTACCTCAGAAAAACAAACAAACAAACAAACAAAAAAAAGAATTCTCAAGTCTTTCAGCTTTCCTAAAGGGAAGGGGGTCAGCTCTAGATTTGCATTAGAACAGAAAAGATTGAGAGATTGAAGCCCTTAGAACTGGGGGAAGCTGCAGGGGCTTCCAGAGGTGCTGCATAGTATCTGGGTGGTAGAGAAGCCCTGGGGACAACCAGGTTTGAGTAGGCACCAACTCAAAATGGAGGTGCAGGATGTGCCCATCTTCTGCTCTCACAAGGCAAGGTCACAGGAGTAGGGGGCCAGAATTGCCAAAGAAAACTCCTCACCACTTCAGACAAGTGGGGTCTGCCTGAGAGTCAGAAGCAAAGTTAGACTGGGAGCTGGGTCTGATGGCACAGGCCTGTGATCCCAACTGCTCGGGAGACAGGCAAGAGGATCACAAGTTTAAAGCCTACCTGGACTAGAGTGAGCTGTAGGTTATCCTGGACAACTTAATGAGAACCTACCTCAAAATGAAAAGTAAGGGGGGGCTGGAGAGATGGCTTAGTGGTTAAGCGCTTGCCTGTGAAGCCTAAGGACCTCGGTTCAAGGCTCGATTCCCCAGTACCCACGTAAGCCAGATGCACAAGGTGGTGCATGCATATGGAGTTCATTTGCAGTGGCTGGAGGCCCTGGTGTGCCTATTCTCATTCTCATTCTCATTCTCTCTCTCTCTCTCTCTCTCTCTCTCTCTCTCTCGGCCTCTTTCTCTGTCTGTTGCTCTCAAATAAATAAATAAAAATAAACAATAAAAAAAAAAGTAAGGGGCTGGAGGAATGGCTTGGTGGTTAAGGTGTTTGCCTGCGAAGCCAAAGAACCCATGTTCTATTCCCCAGGACTCACATAAGCCAGATGCACAAGATGGCGTATGTGTCTGAAGTTTGTTATAGCTGCTGAAGACCCTGGCATGCCCATTCTCTCTCTGCCTTTTTTCCCCCTCTCTCAAATAAAATAATTAAGTTTTTTTTTTTAAAAAAAAAATCAAAAGAGGGCTGGGGACATAGCTCAGGGGTAGAAGATTTGCCTAGTATGAGTTCAATCCCTAGTACTCTGAAAAAAAGAAAATTATGGCCAGGCGTGGTGGTGCATGCCTTTAATCCCAGCACTTGGGAAGCAGAGGTAGGAGGATCACCACAAGTTCAAGGCCACCGTGAGACTACAGAGTGAATTCCAGGTCAGCCTGGGCTACAGTGAGACCCTACCCTGAAAAACAAAAAACAACAACAAAAAAAAAAAAAAAAAAAAAAAAAAAAGGAAGGAAGGAAGAAAGAAAGAAAGAAAGAAAGAAAGAAAAGAAAAAGAAAGAAAAGAATGCAATCTTCTGTCACCACTGACTGCGTGGACTGACTTCAGGCCTGCTACAGGATATGTGGACCTCACAGGCTTGTGAAGTGATGAGGTATAAGATGGCCTGAGGTGCTTGAATATTCATTTCCCCATTCCATGAGGAACTCCATCCTGTGGCCCCATGGGTGGTCCTCCCAGTGGTTAGAGCCCTGGAATAGCATCCACTTATTTAAACCAGCCTCTGCTTATCACCAGCAAGGGAGCTAGGCTTTATGAGCCTCAGTACCTCATCCCTAAAAGGGCAGATGGTCCGTGTCAGGGATGGCAGAGTAGCTCTTCCTAGGGGCTTACCTTCTGTGGTGAGGCTGTCAATGAAGAGGGAGGAAGTGGTGGTGAGGTCGGCATCAAAGGAGCTGACAGAACTGTCAGGGGAGGCTGAGTAGTGGTCCTCATCCTGGAAATCCTCACACGTTCTGCCCTCTCCCTGCAAGAGAGCCACCAGTGCTGCTTGCAGACACAGCAGGTCCTGAATGCATTGAAATCTTGTACTTGGTCCCAGCTACTCAGGAAGTAGAGACAGGGGGATTACTCAAGCCCAGGAGTTAGAGACCAGCCTGGGCAACATAACAAGACCTTATCAAAACAAATAATAAATTAAAATGAACCTTCTCCTATATCCTAAAATCACCTTACCTTACATGGCAATTTATCTGTCAACTGCTTCAAATCCTTCCTTAAGAGATGCCAATCTTAAATAAACAGAGAGGCTCTGAACATTCACCAATAGCCAATGTCAGAAGTGGGTGTTTGGACAAGATCCCTCTCTCCTTCCTTCCTTCCTTCCTTCCTTCCTTCCTTCCTTCCTTCCTTCCTCCCTCCCTCCCTCCCTCCCTCCCTCCCTCCTTCTTCTTCTCTCTCTTTCTTTTCTTTCTTTTTTCTCTTCTTTCTCTTTCTTTCTTTCTTTCTTTCTTTCTTTCTTTCTTTCTTTCTTTCTTTCTTTCTTTCTTTCTTTCTTTCTTTCCAGAGAAAGACAGCTCACCAGACCCAGACTAATAAAAGAAACCATGGTGAATACAAGGAACAGGGCTGGCATCTTCTAGCTGTGAGTGACAGTTCAAGTTTTTTGTTTGTTTGTTTGTTTTATTTTTCCTAGGTAGGGTCTAACTCTAGCTCAGGCTGACCTGGAACTCACTCTGTAGTCTCAGGGTGGTCTCTAACTCTCAGCAATCCTCCTACCTCTGCCTCCTGAGTGCTGGGATTAAAGGCGTGTGCCACCACACCTGGCAAGTTTTTAAACTTCTCCCAATCTCTGTTTCTCTCTGAGCTTTGGGGTCATGTTAAGGAAGAATAAGTATAAAGCAGTTCTTGGCACATGCAATGTGCTTGGGTTGCAGAAAGAGATAAAAAGAGGACTAAGCCAGGCATGGTGGTGCATGCCTTTAATTCCAGCACTCAGGAGGCAGAGGTAGGAGAATCATTGAGTTTGAGGCCAGCCAGGAACTACAGAGTAAGTTCCAGGTTATTCTGGGCCAGAGTGAGACCCTACCTCAAAAAAAGGACTGATTGATGTGAGTTTGAGGCCAGCCTAAGCTACATAATAAGACCCAGTACCCTACAATACCCTATCTCAATAAAGAGAGAGAAAAAGAAAAGAGAGGGGGATGGAGAGATGGCTCAGTGGTAATGTGCTTGCCTGCAAAGCCTAATGACCTGTGTTCAATTCCCCAATAGCCACATAAGCCAGATGCACAATGCAGTACATGCATTTGGACTTTGTTTGCAGGGCTAGAGGCCTGGCGCACCCACACTCCCTCCCCTATCCCTGCTCTCTTTTTCTGTATCTCTCTGCTTGCAAATGAATAAATAAATAAACATTTTAAAAAAGAAAAGGGATGATGTGTGGATGAAATCACCATTCTATGTCAGTCTAAGGGGAGGGGTGAGAAAAGGATATTTCTTATCCAAAATCAACATGTTGATTATTCTGGAAAAGTCTAGCAGTGAGACAGGACATGTATGGGATTCTAAATGGGAGGCTCCTGGAATCAGCCTCCTTACCCCTGAATGAGCACCTCCCTCAAAGCTGGAAAGCTGGAGCTTTGGCAGGTGCCTCCTTAATGTTGTCAGGAACACAACCACCCAGAGGAGCTGACTGTGGCTAAGCAGACCCAACATACTCTCTCTTCAATGAGGACTAGAATTCCCACAGGCTGCCAGCTAAAGGCCAAGTTACCAGGAGGGCTAGTGACAGACACCCTCAACTCCCTGAAAACCCCTCCCAAGGGGACTAATTGGCTCAGAGCAGTCTGGAAAACAAATCCCTGGATGGAGGGGAGGATGAAGCCTTCATGGGCTAAAGTCATTTTGAGAACAGGTATCCCAGGCAGGGCCTGCTGCCAGCATCCCTCCCCCACCTGGCACAGGGGTAGATGGCTCACTCATGCCTCTTACCTCTCCTTGGCCACAGCCGTAGGCCATCCACTCCTGGCGGTAGCGGTCAAAGCCACTGGAGCATCTGTAGGGGACCAAAAGGTCAGCGATGCGAGGGGTTTGGCAGAGATGCCCTTCTGTTTCCCCTATTCAGTAACAGCTCTGGGATGGTAGTGAGGAGAGGGATTCGGCCCAAGGCTGGCGGGTCAGGTTCTTGAAGGCCACTGCACAGGTGCTCTGGCTATCAGGTGTCTATAAGACTTGCAGAAGACCCTCGTTCCCTTTGTTGCTTTTTTTCTATCTTTCTCTTTTCTTTTCTTTTCTTCTTTTTTTTCTTTTTTCGAGGTAGGGTCTCACTCTGGCTCAGGCTGACCTGGAATTCACTATGTAGTCTCAGGGTGGCCTCAGATTCACTGTGATCTTCCTACATCTGCCTCCATAGTGCTAGGATCAAAGATGTGTGCCATCACGCCTGGCCCCTTTAATTCTTTCTGGAAAAATGGTAAAGTTTTTGTAGCATGTCCACCCTCCTTCTAACCCTGCTTCCCAGACCAAGCTGCCCAGCTCTGTGTGTGTGTGTGTGTGTGTGTGTGTGTGTGTGTGTGTGCACGCGCGCGCACGTGCACACAGTGATCTAAAGGACTTCTAGTAACCTTCAAGGTTCCTTGGATTCTGCTACTACGGCATGATTGGGAACTGGGAAATCCACGTCCATGTCCTTCTCTGGAGAAAGGCTTGCTTATTCAAGGGTTCTTGTTGCTTATTGCTTCACATGGCAGCAGAGGCTGGGTGTTGGCATCAGCAGATGGCACCAATACCTCCCAGTGTGATCACAAGGGAGCAGCAATAAGGGTTTTGCCAGAGGCTGAGAGTAAAAACTGGTAGACAAGGGTCTCCAGAGAGGCCACTGTGGCTCAGGTGGAGGACACAAGAGCCTCCCTAGGAAGAGTGGGACATAAGGATGAAGCAGAGAATGTTCTTTAAGGCATTGTGCTTAAATTTCCACCCTTCCCTCGTCAGTGCTAAGAGAAGCCATCAAGTCCCACTGAAGCCAAGGACATCTCTGCATGGGAAGAGTAACAAGCCAGGTGGACTGGTCTTTAATCCTAGCACTCAGAAGGCTGAGGTAGGAGGATTGTCTAGGTGAGCCTGGGCTAGAGTGAGCTCCTGCTTCAAATACACACAAAGAAAGAAAAGAAAAGAAAAGAAAAGAAAAGAAAAGAAAAGAAAAGAAAAGAAAAGAAAAGAAAAGAAAAGAAAAGAAAAGAAAATTCCTAACCACCAGGTCAAAGAATTCTTAGTACATTAACAGCACCAGTAACTACCTGCCAATCTTCCCAAGACCTATTTTTTTTTTTTTTTATAGTTTTTCGAGGTACGGTCTAACTCTAGCTCAGGCTGACCTAGAATTCACTATGTATTCTCAGGGTGGCCTTCAACTCTTGGCGATCCTCCTACCTCTGCCTCCCAAATGCTGGGGTTAAAGGCATGCGCCACCATGCCAGGTAGGTGCTCATACTTTCTCTTTCTCTTCACTAATAAATAAATAATTTTTTTTCTTTTTTCTTTTTGGTTTTTCAACGTAGGGTCCAGGCTGACCTGGAACTCACTATGTAGTCACAGGGTGGCCTTGAACACACGCTAATCTTCCTACCTCTGCCTCCTGAGTGCTGGGATTAAAGGCATGCGCCACCACGCCCAGCAATAAATAAATTTTTAAAAATTATTTTTATTTATTTATTTCAGAGAGCGAAAGAGGCAGATGATAGATAGATAGATAGATAGATAGATAGAGAGAGAGAGAGAATGAGCGCATCAGGGCCTTCAGCCTCTGCAAACGAACTCCAGACACATGCGCCACCTTGTGCATCTGGCTTACGTGGGTCCTGTGGAATGGAACTTGGATTCTTTGGCTTTGTAGGCAAGCACTACACTTTGTAGGCAACCACTAAACCATCTCTCCAGCCCAAATAAAATATTTTTAAAAATAAAAATAAAGACTGAGCCTTCAAGGCGGACATGGTGGCGCACGCCTTTAATCCTAGCACTTGGGAGGCAGAGGTAGAGGATCATTGTGAGTTCAAGGCCACCCTGGGACTACATAGTGAATTCCAAGTCAGCCTGGGCTAGAGTGAGACCCTACCTTGAAAAAACAAAACAACAAAAAACTGAGGCTTCAGTTTAGATCTACAAGTATCACATGCTAAATCCCAAGCCAGCCAATCCTGACCCAATAAAACTCATAAAAATGGGGCGGGGGCTGGAGAGATGGCTTAGCAGTTAAGGTGCATGCCTGCAAAGCCTAAGGACCTTGGTTCGATTCTCCAGGTCCCACGTAAGCCAGATGCATATGGTGGTGCATGCATCTGGAGTTCGTTTGCAGTGGCTAGAGGCCCTGGTGCACCCATTCTCACTCTCTCTCTCTAATAAATAAATAAATAAATAAATAAATAAATAAATAAATAAACTGGGCTGGGGAAATGGCTTAGCGGTTAAGATGTTTGCCTGCAAAGCCTAAGGACTGGGTTTCAATACCCAAGGACCCATGTAAGCCAGATGCACAAAGGGGCACATGTGTCTGGAGTTCATTTGCAGTAACTGGAGGCCCTGGTATGCCCATTCTCTCTTTCTCTCTGCATCTTCCTCTCTCTCTCTCTCTTAAATAAATAAATTTTTTTTAAAAAAAAAAAAGCTCATAAAAACAAGTCATTTACTAAGTGGCTCCTGAATGGCTGGTGCTGACCCAGACATAGGCTGTGGCAGCCACATCTCATGGGACCCTCACAATAACATGGGAGGTGAGAATTCTGATTGCCATTTCCTGAGCTAATTCTGGGGCTAAAGTCACCCCTAGAATTTACCATGGGCCACAAGTGGGAGGATGAGATAAGATGATATCTACCATGATAATCTGATTAAGAAAATCTGGCCCCTGAGTAGGGAGGGGAAACCCTGGGAGGCGGAAAGGTCAGAGTGAGTTGGCACCTATCAGCTCTCTTTTGGAGCCAAGGCTCCAAGGAGCTGGCAAGGAGGTGCAGGGGCTGGATTGAGCCCAGATCTGTGGGCGTCTGGGGATGGCACTTTCCTGACTGCATGACTGTTGCACCTTCTGATGGATGGAGAGTTGTCTCTGCTGTAGCTGAATGACACAGCAGAGGCACAGCCCATCGGGAGAGGTCCTGCCATTTTCTATCCAGCAGCATCTTCAAGTCAAGGGGACCTAGCTGTCTTTATAGTCCTATCTCTGAGTTTTGGCGTGGCTGCTGACTGTGGGTGGTGGTGGAGTGAAGGCTTGCTTTTGTCTGACCCATTTTGCAGTTCCTATGGCTCAGCTCTCCTCGGATGCTGTCACGTGTGGCAGCCGGTCCCAAGATCCCATGGCTCATCTCAAGCATAATCCCACAGTTCAGACAATGGTTCTCAATTATGGAAGTGCTGGGATTCTGGTCCCTGTGGAATTATGTTTTATGGCTTAGGGTAGGGCTCAGGAAACAGTGAGGTTTTTTTGTTTTGTTTTGTTTTTGTTTTTTGAGGTAGGGTCTCACTCTAGCCCAAGCTGTCTTGGAATTCACTATGTAGTCTCAGGGTGGCCTCGAACTCATGGAGATCCTCCTACCTCTGCTTCCCAAGTGCTGGGATGGAAAGGCGTGCGCCACCACACCGGACCCTGTTGTTGTTTTGAGACAGGGTCTCATGTAGTCCAGGTTGGACTCAAACTAACAATGTAACTGAGGATGACTTTGAGCTCCTGATCTTCCTACCTCAGCCTCTCAAATTCTGGGATTTCAGGTACGTACCACCATGCCCAGCTGGCATTTTTACCAAGCCCTCTCACCTCTAAAGCAATACTGAGAGCCTTCCAATCTGCAGTCAATAAAGCTCCACTCCAGGAAGGGCTGTCTGGGGTCTCCTACCAACTTCTGAGGCCTCTCTTGCTAAGGCCCCTGGATGTTTTAGTAAAATGCTATTTGGCATTCAAGGAGTTCAGCTAATAGTGTGTGCCTCACCCACATCTTCCTGACTCACACATCCCAGGCCATTTTACAGAGTAAACAAATGGAGATCCCCAGAGAGGGAAGAAAAGCATAGCTGGTGGGAAGAGCACCTGGGAGGCGGGAGGCCCCTGCCCCTCTCCTCCTGGCTGGCTGGCTGAGCATCCCATGTGGCGGCTCAGCTGCCTGTACTGGTGAGCACGTGTCCTGCTGCTCTGGGCTGTCGGAAAAGAGCAAAGGAAACGCTGGCAGCTGAACAACAGCTGCATGGGAACTCGGAGATGATCATTTGGCAATTTTCAAGATGGACTTAAAGGCTCTTTGAGTTCCTAGGGCTTCCCACCCTCCGGAGAGCCTTTGTCCCTAAAGAAATCTCCCCTAACCCCCTCCTGCCATTTGTTTATCTTGGATAGGAGAACAAAGGTTGAATTATGAGGCTGTCCTGTGAGGAAATGATTTCAGAACAAGGGCTAGGAGATGAGTCAGATTTAAGAACTTTATCCACTGTTTCCAAGGATACCTGCAACTGCTAGACCCCTGGTTTTCAGGAAACCCTGTCGCAGACCAGGTAAGACGCTAAGGTTGTGCTTTGGGGTGATGAGGCTAGCCCAGTGGTAACGGGCCTTGGGGTCACAGCTTGTCTCTGAGCTAATGGTTCTTGCACTTGCTTGCACGTGAGGTGGCATGTTAAAGTGCAGACCCCTGAGGTCTCTCCAGAGATCCTGACACAAGGGGCCCCAATTATTCTGGGGTGCCCACAACTATGGGCCACTCTTGTGAAACCCTTTCTCAGGATGAGCCAATGTTCTTAGGGGTGAAGAAAAGCCATAGCAATTGGAGTTCCCAAATAATTTTCTGGAAGTCAGGTCACCCCAGGCCTCACCCTGCCATACCTATCCCTTGATCAGGCACAAGCCCCAGGTAGAAAGTCACTTCTGAGACATTCCTGCTCTAAGGGCCAGAGCTGCAGCAGGCGGAGATCTCCTCATGCTGGTAGACTGTGGGCAGGGAGGCCTGGGGCCAGCAGGCGGCCCTGGTTGCCCCTGCCCCTCCCCCATGGTCAGCTCTCAGGACTGTAACCTGGACACAAACCTCTGCAGGACATGGCACCAACTGCAATTGAAGGTCAGGTCTGAAGACATGCAGGCGTCACAGCTCCGATGCTGCAGGCAGGCTGTAAGAGAGGAGGCAGCCACTGCTCATGACTATCCAGGCTCCAGAGGGCTCAGCTCCTGAATTCCGGGTCTTTCCTGAACTGTGGAGTCTCTGACTCAGCAGAGACTCTTGAATCCTTATTCCGTCCCTCTCTTGGACAGCAGCCCTAATTCCTTCCTTCCTTCCTTCCTTCCTTCCTTCCTTCCTTCCTTCCTTCCTTCCTTCCTTCCTTCTTCTCTCCTTCCTTCCCTCTCTCCCTCCTTCCTCTCTCCTTCCCTTTCTCCTTCTCCCTCCTTTTCTCCCTTCCTCCATCACCAAGGAGTCAGACTTAGCTGGCAGAGATTTTGCAGTAAGACCTGGAACCTGCCTTCCTAGGAGGAGATATAAACTAAATAGATAATCAAACAAAAATAATCTCAATTAAAATTCTCATGAGGTCAGCCTGGGCTAGAGTGAGATCCTACCTCGGAAAAGCAAACAAACAAACAAACAAAAAATTCTCATGAGGTTTCTGAAGAAAATTACAGGGTGCCACGAATGTGTGCAAAGTCAAGGAAGGAGCTGGAGAGATTGCTCAGTGATTAAAGGCATATGCTTTTAACCTAATGGCCCAGGTTCTCTTCTCTAGTACCCACAAAAATCCAGATGCAAAAAGTGATGCATGTATCTGGAGTTCATTTGCAGTGGCAGGAGGTCTTGGCTTGCCCATGCTTTCTCTCTCTCTCTCTCTCTCTCTCTCTCTCTGTCTCTCTCTCTCTCAAACAAACAAACAAACAAGTAAAAATATTTTTTTTTTAAGTTGAGGAAAGGGCTGGAGAGATGGCTTAGCAGTTAAGGCACTAGCCTGTGAAGCCTAAGAACTCAGGTTCGACTTCCTAGAACACACATAAGCCAGATGCACAAGGTGACGCATGCACACAAGGTTGCGCATGCATCGAGTTCATTTGCAGTGCCTGAGGGCCCTGGTGCACCCGTTCTCTCTATCTGCCTCTTTCTCTCCCTCTCTCCCTCTCTCTCTCAAATAAATAAAATAGGGCTGGGGAAATGCTTAGTGGTTAAGGCGTTTGCCTGTGAAGCCTAAGGATATGGGTTCAATTTCCCAGGTCCCACGTTAGCCAGATGCGCAAGGGGGCGCACGCATCTAGAGTTTGCTTGCCGTGGCTGGTGTCCCTGGCATGCCCATTCTGTCTTTCTCTCTGCCTCTTCCTCTCTCTCTCTCAAATAATAAATAAATAAATAAATAAATAAATAAATAAAATTTTTAAAAAGTTAAGGAAAGCTGGGCATGGTGGTGAATGCCTTTAATCTCAGCACTCAAGACGCAGAGATAGGAGGATCACCATGAGTTCTAGGCTAGCCTGAGACTACATAGTGAATTCCAGGTCAGCCTGGGCTAGAGTGAGATCCTACCTTGAAAAAAAAAAAAGATTTGAGGAAGTCCTACTTCTGGGTACACTTCTTACAATCACAGGTTCCAAGATGCTAGCTGGTGGTCCTCACTGCCCAGTCTAGCTCCTGGGAGGGACTGAGTCCCACCAGAGTCCCACCTGGGCTCTCCCATTCCTCTGAGGAAATCTGAGCAAGCCAGTCACAAGGAATCCCAATGCTCTCTCCTCACTCTCCTCATCGCTGCTCTTCCAGGCTGGAGTCTGATCTGGGAAGTTACTTAACCTCTCGTGACTCAGTTTCCTCATTGTGAACTAGGGAGCTGCTACCACCTGCCTGGGAGATTTGCGGTGAGTTCAAAGAGAGAGGACTCAAAGGTTGAATACCTGCTGTCATTTGTGGATCACTGACTTACCTGTGAGGTTCTCTTTCCCCCACTTGCTTATACAAGTACTATGGAGTTTCTACTGGGGCCACAGAGGCAAGTCACAATAGGTCTTCTTTCTCTCTCTCTCTCTCTTTTTTTTTTTTTTTTTTTTTTTTTTTTTTTTTTTTTTGAGGTAGGGTCTCACTCTAGCTCAGGCTGACCTGGAATTCACTATGTAGTCTCAGGATGGCCTTGAACTCATGGTTATCCTCCTACCTCTGCCTCCCAAGTGCTGGGATTAAAGGCATGCACCACCATGCCTGGCTTCACATATATATATGTTTGGTTTTTATGTAGGGTCCCACTGTAGCTCAGGCTGACCTGGAATTTACTATGTAGTCTCAGGGTGGCCTTGAACTCACAGTGATCCCTATCTTTGCCTCCTGAGTGCTGGGATTAAAGGCATACGCCACCATGCCTGGCTTCTTTTTTATATTTATATTTATTTATTTACAAGGAGAGAGAGAGCATGGGCACACCAGGGCTTCTAATGCTGCAAATGAACTCCAGATACATGTACCACTTTGTGCATCTGGCTTTATGTGGGTACTGGGGAATCGAACCTGGGTCTTTAGGTTTTGCAGGCAAGCGCCTTAACTGCTAAGCCATCTCTTCAGCCCCCCCTTTTTTTTTTTTTGAGGTAGGGCTCACTTTAGCCCAGGCTGACCTGGAATGCACTATGTAGTCTTAGGCTGGCCTCAAACTCATGATGATCCTCCTACCCCTGCCATCCAAGTGTGAGTGCTAGAATTAAAGGCATATGCCACCACGCCCAGCTAAGTCTACTTCTGGTTAGAGGGGCTGTGAAAACCATAGATCAGGCAAGGAGGCCAAATGAGAGTGGGGGCTGGTCTTATGATGCAGGTTGAGGAGGGCCTTTGGAGGAGCGGGGACACTCAGGCAGAGACTAAGAGAAGAGAGGGAGGAGATGTCCCCATGCAAGGGCCCTGTGTGCATGGCTCACAGGAGGTTCCCTCACTGCACCAGATGGAGAAATGGGAAGCAGAGGGAATGAGGAGGAAGCCACAGCTGGGCCCAGCATAGGTGGGACAGTCAGAGATAGAGCAGGCTGTTGGAGGGCATGAGAGGGTCAGGGCACTAGGCAGAGAAGCTGAGGGGCCAGTGGGGTAGGAAGCCTGCAGACTGGATTTTAAGAGTGTTCTCTTGCAACTGAATGCTATCATTTAAAGGGACCAATCATCTCTGAGTGGCAAATAGCTGTCACAAAGCCCGTGGATTTATTTCCAAGAGAGACACTCCCCGGTATCAATATGGGCAGTCCAAGGGCTCATCTTATAAGCAGAAGTGACAACTAGCCACAGAACAATGACCACTCATTCTAGAAACATCACACACATTTCTCCCTCTGTGAAGTTTTATGAGAGGATGATCCACAATCCATATCAAGGGAGCCAGTTTCCACCCGACAAGGCCTAGGACTCATGATCAACCCATCCTTCTCCTCCTTTTCTTCCTCTACTGCCTGTTCCCATAATCTCCAGGGAAGAGAAAGGGTAGGGAAAATGGAAGGAAGAAATGTCACAGAAGGCAGGCAAAAGGCCACAGCTTCAGAGGGAAGCTGAGAGGCATCAAGAGAAAGAAGATGTAATAACGGCCTGGCGTGGTGGCTCATGTGTCTAATCTCAGCAGTGGGGAGGCTGAGGCTACAGAGTGAGTTGGAGGTCAGCCTGAGCTGGAATGAGACCCTGCCTCAAAACAAACAAACAAACAAACAAACAAACAAACAAACAAACAAACAAACAAACAAAGTAATAAAGGGGCTGAGGAAATGGCTCAGCAGTTACAGAAGCTTGCTTACAAAGCCTACTGGCCCAGGTTCCATTCCCCAGTACCCACATAAACCCAGATGCACAAAGTGGTGCATGCATCTGGGTTTTGTTTGCAGGGGCAAAAGGTCCTAGCAACCCATACTCACTCCTTTCTCTCTTTTCTGTGCAAATAAATAAATAAATATACATATATTTAATTAGGTCCTAGGTGGTGGCACATGTGTTTAATCCCAGCACTCGGGAGGCAGAGGTAGGAGGATCGCTGTGAGTTTGAGGCCATCCTGAAAGTACATAGTGAATTCTAGGACAGCCTGGGCTAGAGTGAAACCCTATCTCAAAACACCAAAAAAAAATTAGGTCCCTGGTTCAAGGCTCGATTCTCTAAGACCCACGTAAGCCAGATGCACAAGGGGGTGCATGCATCTGGAGTTCGTTTGCAGTGGCTGGAGGCCCTGGCGCACCCATTCTCCCTCTTTCTCTCTCTCTCTCTCTCTCTACCTGGCTATTTCTGTATCTCTCTCTTTCAAATAAATAAATAAATAATAAAATAAAAAAAATAAAAAAAAATAGGTCCTTAGGTTTTGCAGGCAAATGCCTTAATCACTAAGCCCTCACTCCAGCTCCTAAATATATATTTTTTTATTTTGAGAGAGAGAAAGAGAGAGAATTGGTGTGTCAGGACCTTCAGCCTGCTGCAAATGAACTCCAGACATGTGCTTCCCCTTGTAGCACATGTGTGACCTTGCATGCTTATGTCACTGTGCATCTGGCTACACGGGACCTAGAGATTTGAACATGAGTTCTTAGGTTTCACAGGCAAGTGCCTTAACCACTAAGCCATCTCTTCAGCCCTAAATAATTTCTTAAAATGTCATAATAATGGAGCTGAAGAGATGGCTCAGTGGGTAAAGCACCTGCTGTGCAAGCATGAGGCCCTGGGTTTGGATCTCACTTCAAGACAGACTCAGTAGTGAGAACATCTGTAATTCCAGCTCTCCTACAGCAAGATGGAAGGCAGATACAGGAGGATCCCTGGAACTACACAAGCCAACTAGACTGGCATATGCAGCAGCAGTGAGCAATAAATAGAAGCTGCCTCAAACAAGGTGGAAGGCCAGGACCTACACCAAGGGTTGTCCTCCTCTCACCTCCACATGTACGCCATACTTGCATGCACGCACAGTGTACTCACACCCAAAGATTTTAAATATATGTGTGTGTGTGTCAGGCGTGGGGGCCTAGCACTTGGGAGGCAGAAGTAGGAGGATCGTTGTGAGTTCAAGGACAGCTTGGGACTACATAGTGAGTTCCAGGTCAGACTGAACTAGATTGAGACCCTACCTCAAAAACAAAACTAAATAAATAAATAAACATAAAACACACACACACACATATATTTCTTACAGAGCTGGATTTCTGGGCTACCTTTTTGGGGGCTCAGTCTTTGCATTCCCTAGAGACATAGCTTTCTGGGGTTTCAACTGTGTGTTCATAACAAAAGTTGCTATATATCAATCAGCACAAACCACACCCAAGCCTAGGACATGAGACAGGTCAAAGCTGCCATTTCTTTTTTTTTTTCGTTTTAAACTTTATTTTATTTTATTTGTTTGACAGAGAGAGAGAGACAGATAGAGAGAGAGAATGGGCGTGCAGGGCCTCCAGCCACTGTAAACGAACTCCAGATGCATGTGCCACCTTGTGCATCTGGCTTACGTGGGTCCTGGGGAATCGAACTGGGGTCCTTTGGCTCTGCAGACAAATGCCTTAACTGCTAATCCATCTCTCCAGCCCTGCTTTTTTGTTGTTGTTGTTTGTTTTGTTTTTTTTTAAGGCAGAGTCTCACTTTAGCCCAGGCTGACCTGGAATTCACTATGTAGTCTCAGGGTGGCCTTGAACTCATTGCAATCCTCCTACCTCTGCCTCCCAAGTGCTGGGATTAAAGGCGTGCGCCACCACGCCTAACAAAGCTGCCACTTCTGTGTTGAACTTGACCTGTGTGGCTCTAGCCCTGACCCTAGCTCTACAGGAGAATGTATCAAGCACAAGCTACAGATGAGAAGCAGAGGCCCAGGAAAGTTAGGGGGCTGTACCCCTCAGAGGTCAGAGGTGGCCCTGAGATCTGAATCCAGTCTGTTTGCTTCCAAAGCACGTTCCAGAATGGAAGCATGCTGCATTGGTGGGATGAACTCTACTTACTTGGCAATGGAGTGAACTCTACAGCTGATGTGCTCGTGATCTTGCTGGAGTCCAGTTCCACTCGATGGTATTCGAAAATGGTCCGCCGCCGAGACTCTGAAAGAGAGGCCGAGCCTGTCATCGGAAACACATCACAGCCAGATGCTCTGAAGCCTAGACCCAGAGGCCGACAGGAATTGGCATGCAGCCAGTGAGGGTAGAGATGCTGAAACTACAGGAAGACTGAAGGTCAGGACCTGACCTTGAGGGGAGAGCTTTATGTTAGAAGTTGGTTAAACTGAGCTGGCAAGATGGCTTAGTGGTTAAGGGACTTGCCTGAAAAGCCTAAGGACCCAGGTTCAAGTCCTCAGTACCCACGTAAGCCAGATGCACAAGGGGGTGCATGCGTCTAGAGTTCACTTGCAGTGGCTATAGAGGCCTTGGCTCACCATTCTTCTCTCTCTCTCTCTCTCTCTCTCTCTCTGCTTCTTTCATTCTCTCAAATTTTTTTTTTTTTTTGGTTTTTCAAGGTAGGGTCTCACTCTAGTCCAGGGTGACCTGGAATTCGCTATGTAGTCTCAGAGTGGCCTCAAACTCATGTTGCCTCTCCTACCTCTGCCTCCCAAGTGCTGGGATTAAAGGCGTGTGCCACCACACCCAGCAAATAATTTTTTTTAATTCTATTTTTTTGAGCAGGGGGATTTTGCATCATGTTTATTTATTTATTTATGTTCATTTTTTTTACTTTTTATTTATTTATTTGAGAGCAACAGACAGACAGAGAGAAAAATAGGCAGACAGATAGTGAGAGAATGGGCATGCCAGGGCCTCCAGCCACTGCAAACGAACTCCAGATGCATGCGCCACCTTGTGCATCTGGCTTACATGGGTCCTGGGGAATCAAGCCTCGAACCAGGGTCCTTAGGCTTCACAGACAAGCGCTTAACCTCTGAGCCATTCTCCAGGCCCTCAAATAAATTTTAAAAATACATTTATTTTAAAAAATAGTTGGTTAAACAACCCAGCACAGAAGCCTGCTGCCCCCGGGGATGAGGACTTTGGGGATTACAGCTTCCTCACACCTTCGTAGCTGCTGTTTCCTTGACCCTGTGTTCTTCCACACTGTGTGTGTGCCGCTCACTCTTGCAGCATCAGCTGAAGAACTTCCTCTGAGCAGCCCCCCTGGTCAGCTAGCTCCCTGCTTTCCTCACTCGGGCTGTGCTCCTCACACTGATTGGACACTGAGGTCTATTTGAAGTAGGTACTATGAGCATCTGACCCTGCTCTTGAACCTGACTCACACACTACTGACCATGTTCCATCTTTCCCTTCCAGAGCCAAGCCTACATCCTGCCTTAGTCCCTGCAGAAACTTCCCTCAGAACCTCAAGAGTATGGAGTCCCAAGTTCTAATTTGTTTTTAATTTTTATATAGAGGCCTTGGCTCACCCATTCTCTCTCTCTCTCTCTCTCTCTGCTTCTTTCATTCTCTCAAATTTTTTTTTTTTTTTTTTTTTTTTCAAGGTAGGGTCTCACTCTAGTCCAGGGTGACCTGAATTCGCTATGTAGTCTCAGAGTGGCCTCAAACTCATGTTGCCTCTCCTACCTCTGCCTCCCAAGTGCTGGGATTAAAGGCGTGTGCCACCACACCCAGCAAATAATTTTTTTTAATTCTATTTTTTTGAGCAGGGGGATTTTGCATCATGTTTATTTATTTATTTATGTTCATTTTTTTTACTTTTTATTTATTTATTTGAGAGCAACAGACAGACAGAGAGAAAAATAGGCAGACAGATAGTGAGAGAATGGGCATGCCAGGGCCTCCAGCCACTGCAAACGAACTCCAGATGCATGCGCCACCTTGTGCATCTGGCTTACATGGGTCCTGGGGAATCAAGCCTCGAACCAGGGTCCTTAGGCTTCACAGACAAGCGCTTAACCTCTGAGCCATTCTCCAGGCCCTCAAATAAATTTTAAAAATACATTTATTTTAAAAAATAGTTGGTTAAACAACCCAGCACAGAAGCCTGCTGCCCCCGGGGATGAGGACTTTGGGGATTACAGCTTCCTCACACCTTCGTAGCTGCTGTTTCCTTGACCCTGTGTTCTTCCACACTGTGTGTGTGCCGCTCACTCTTGCAGCATCAGCTGAAGAACTTCCTCTGAGCAGCCCCCCTGGTCAGCTAGCTCCCTGCTTTCCTCACTCGGGCTGTGCTCCTCACACTGATTGGACACTGAGGTCTATTTGAAGTAGGTACTATGAGCATCTGACCCTGCTCTTGAACCTGACTCACACACTACTGACCATGTTCCATCTTTCCCTTCCAGAGCCAAGCCTACATCCTGCCTTAGTCCCTGCAGAAACTTCCCTCAGAACCTCAAGAGTATGGAGTCCCAAGTTCTAATTTGTTTTTTAATTTTTATTTTTTTATTATTTTATTTTTGAGAAAGAGACAGTGAGAGAGAAAGAAAGATAGAAAGAGAGAGGGAGAGAATGGGCATTCCAGGGTCTTTCAGTTGCTGTGAACAAACTCCAGACACGTGTGCCCCTTGGCACATGGGAGTTATTGCATGCTTGCGTCACTTTGCATCTGGCTTACGTGGGATCTGGAGATTCGAATATGTGTTCTTGGGCTTCACAGGCAAGCATCTTAACTGCTTAGCCATCTCTCCAGCCCCCGAGTTCTAATTTGAATTCTTTTTTTGGGGGGAGGGGGTTCAAGGTAGGGTCTCAACTCTAGCTCAGGCTGACCTGGAAATCACTATGTAGTCTCAGGGTGGCCTGGAACTCATGGCGATCCTCCTACCTCTGCCTCCCGAGTGCTGGGATTAAAGGCGTGCGCCACCACACCTGGCTTTCTAATTTGAATTCTGCTCCTGACTTGCTGAATAACCTCAGACTTGTCACTTGAGCCTCAGTTTCTTGCTCAATGAAGTAGAAAGACATAAACACCTGCCACAACACCTTTGGAAGGAAAAAATTAGGAATTGCAGATGAAAAGGCTAGGTCCGAACCTGCAACCTCACATATTCTGATAATCCCTACCCACTCTCCCAGCAGGCTTTCCTAGGAGCCATGACTCAGGGCCAGTTTCCTTCGCCCTGAAAGGCTGGCAGACAGCTGCAATCTTTGCAGATGAGTTTCTCCTCAAGGAGAAAGGGCCAGGCTGTGCATGGTCCGCCCTTAGTCCTCTTTCTGAAAACAGTTTTTCTTTTAGGGGAACCATGCCCCTATTCCATCATATGAACTGCCCAGGAGTGATACTGCCCTTCTATGATCCTGTTTTGCAATAATTGGTTCAGCCCTGAACCAATCAGTAACCTTCCCTGAGATTATTTTCAACTGTAACAAAGAAGCCTTTCACTCTTCCATAAGGAAGCTGAGAAGATGTAAGCTTGGCCTCAATTTCAGCCTCATGGGGAAAGCTGGAGATTGACGCCACTTTGTGGAGAGAAACAGGAAGCCCTGGTGGTCTTTTGGGACCTGCCCTGTCCTCATGTTCCCAGATGCTCAATTTTCCTTTAGTCTTTGGGATACTGCAGTTATTTCCCCAAAGGACCTCATTTCTGTCTAAGCTAATTTGGACCGGATTTTTTTTTCTTTTTTTATTTTTCGAGACAGGGTCTCGCTCTAGCTCAGACTGACCTGAAATTCACTGTGTATTCTCAGGATGGCCTTTTGATCCTTCTTTTTTAAAGGCGTTTTTGGAACTGGCTTTGGTAAACTGCTCGCAGGCTAAACTGACCTGAAATTCACTGTGTATTCTCAGGATGGCCTCAAACTCATCCTCCACCTCTGCCCCCGAGTGCTGGGATTAAAGGTGTGCGCCACCACGCCCGGCTCTGGACTGGACTTTTGGCAGGTAAACTGGGCTTTGCAGGCAAATGCCTTAAACGCTAAGCCATCTCTCCAGCCCAGCTGAAGGTGTTTTCGAGGACAATGTCCTAAGGTGGTAGCAGAGCTTCACGAAAAGGAGGTGCCCATCCTCCCCCCAGGAGGGTGAAGAGTCAAGAAGTGTCCGCTACTTTGCTGAGCATGTCAGCTATACTTCATCATTGCTTATCCTCAGGGTTAGAACTGTTCCCACCTACTTATCCCAGGACTGAACCCCAACTGGTGTGGTGCCAAGGTGTGCTTCTTCTCCCCCCACCACCATGCCACTCCGCTTCAGGGTCATAGCAGACATCTCAGTGTCCAACGTTTGGAGACCCCAGAGCCCCATGTCACACAAGAAGGAAGCTGCTCTGGCCATGGTGATGGGAGCCTGCAGCCCTGAGGCCTGTGCTTGAAACGCCAACACTGTCCACGCCACTAGGAGAGGTCACCTGTCACCCAGAGTCAGAAAGACAGAGACTATCGGGGAAGAGAAGTCCTTAGCCAGGACCACACAGGGAAGGGATGCAGAGGTCACCTGAGTGACCTTGGACAACGTACTTAAAAACTCAGTGAGCCGGGCATAATGACGCACGCCTTTAGTCCCAGACTTAGGAGGCAGAGGTAGGACGATTGCCATGAGTTTGAGGCCAGCTTGAGACTACAGAGTGAATTCCAGGTCAGCCTGGGCTAGAGTGAGACCCTACTTGAAACCACCCCCAAAAAAAACACCAACCAACAAAAATAAAAATAAGCAAGGTGTGGTGGTGCACACCTTTAATCCCAGCACTTGAGAAGCAGAGGTAAGAGGACTGCCAAGAGTACAAGGCCACCCTGAGACTACTGAGTTTCCAGGTCAGCCTGGGCTAGAGCAAGACCTTACCTTGAAAAACCAAAATAAATAAATAAAATAAAAATAGAGCCAGGCGTGGTGGTGCATGCCTTTAATCCCTGCACTCAGGAGGCAGAGGTAGGAGGATCGCAGAGAGTTCCAGGCCACCCTAAGACTACAGAGTGAATTCCAGGTCAGCCTGAACTAGAGTGAGACCCTACCTCGTAAAACAAAAAAGAAAAAGAAAAAAGTAAAATATAAAAAAAAGAAAAACAGCTGGGCGTGGTGGCGCATGCCTTTAATCCCAGCACTTGGGAAGCAGAAGTAGGAGGATCACTGTGAGTTCGAAGCCACCCTGAGACTACATAGTGAATTCCAGGTCATCCTGGGCCAGAGTGAGACCCTACCTTGAAAAACCAAAAAAAATTGTCAATTGACACCTCTGTGATAAACTGGCCAAACAGAGCCGGGCGTGGTGGCACACACCTTTAATTCCAACACTCAGGAGGCAGAGGTAGGAGGGTCACCGTGAGTTTGAGACCACCCTGAGAATACATAGTGAATTCCAGGTCAGCCTGGGCTAGAGCGTGACCCTACCTCAAAAAACAAAACAAAGCAAAGCAAAAAAGCCCTTAGGGAACCATAGAAAAGGAACTATACTTACAGGGTTGTTCTGAGAGTTAAAAACAACTGACAAATATAAAGCACTTGGGCCCTGGGCGCCACCTCAAACTGTGAACCTCTTTCCTCCCAATCTAGAGCCTTTTCATTTTTTTTTTTTTTTTTTTTTTTTTTTTGTGGCTGAGGCTCTAGAACATTTTCAGTCTCCCTCAACTCCACCCTACCTAATGTTTATAAACAAACATGAGAAAGGATGGCTCATTCTTATCCCCTCCCTTTTCCCTCCCTTTTCTCTCTCTGTTGTCATACTTCCTATGAGACAATCTCTAGTGGATCCCACAGCCCCCTCCTGCTCTGGAGGTTGCTGAAACAAAGTGGACACCACCATAAAGGCATCTGGTCCACATGCTGGCTATCAACCTAGACATTCTGGTCCCACCGTCACCCTCCTAGTCTCAAATGTGATTCTCCCCGTCACAGCTCGGTGTCCTATGGGCCTCTCCTTGCCTTCTGTTGCCCCAAAGGTCAAGGTTGTAGCAGGTTCTTCCTGGGGCTGCTGTCCTTGTCCAGGCATCCCCTTGTTTCTTCCTGGTCCAGAATGGACATCCCACTGGAGGACAAGGCGATAGAAGAGTGTGTGTGTATGGTGTCCTCAGGTGGCAGAAGGGCCTGGGAACGGGCGAATCTCCCACGTAACCCCCAGGATTACTCAGAGAGCACTAAACAAAGAATCTCTCCTGCCCCAACCCCCAGCACACACACTGGCTCTCTGATGGAAAGTTCGAGTCTGTAGGGGAACCTTGGCCTTGGCTTTCCTCTCCTGCCAGGGAGGATGACCATTCCAGGCCCGAGGCATGCTCCCTCCCTCCCTGGGGAGCCAGATGGCTTATAATGAGATCCAGGCTCCTCTAGCTTCCTCCTCCCCTCCTTCCATCCCAGGCTGATCTTCAGGCAAACAGTTAGGAAAGAGTGGGTGGGACCAGCACTCCGGGGCTCCTGGGGGAGTACTGCCCAGTGTGGGCTTTGTTGGAGGTAAGATGGACCACAGAGTCAGAGACTCACACATCAGGCGGAGCTGTAAGCAAGACCAGAAGTCACATTGTCCTGACATTCATTTCATAAGAGGGGAAACTGAGTTTTAGACAGATTAACCCATGCACTCACACATACACTGGGTATAACACTTTATAAACCAATCCTGTCCATAGCCTTAAATGGAAAACACCTTCCGAAGTTGAATGAGAAACGTGCACAGAAAAGCCCGGAACAAGCTTACCCTCTTCAGTTCCTTATTCAGCACACAGGTGGAGGCCCCTGCTCTGTCCAGGGGCCTACTAAGTCCTGAGCACTCAGTGATGTGCATCCAGACCTGGGCAGCTCACATCAGGAGGTACCTGGACCTGAACCTCTCATTTGCCTTTGCAGCTTTCTGGAACTCGTGGGCAGATATCGCTATTCTCTGCATTTTCCAAAGGAGTAAGGAGATCACGGAGGGGGCATTATCTGCTTAAAGACATGCAAAGCCTCCCCAGTGCTGGGATTAAAGGCATGCGCCACCACCATACAGACTTTTTAATACAGGAAAGACCCCTAGCCACTTAAGAGTGGAATCTGATAGACAGTGGGGTGAGGAAAGGTAGTTGCTTGTGGTTCATGTACGCAGAGGGCCATGCTGCGGGGTGTCCCATGTGTGGTATACTATGAGAAGGTGAGTTGGAAGCCTAGGAACCTCTAAGTGGAAGACGAAATGTTCCAGGCGGGCTTTGGCAGCCATCACTGCCCCCAGGAGCCATCTCTTAAAAAGCAACCCCTATGAGCATCAAAACACAGTGTGGGGGGGGGGTTGCTGGAGAGATGGCTTAGCAGTTAAGGCATTTGCCTGCAAAGCCAAAAGACCCTGGTTCAACTCTCCAGGACCTACATAAGCCAGATGCACAAGGGGGTGCATGCATCTGGAGTTTGTTTGCAGTGGCTGGATGCCCTGGCCCACCCATTCCCTCTCTCTTTCTCTCTCTCTCTCTCTCTCTGCTTCTTTCTCTCTCTCAAATAAATAAATAAAAGATATTTTTTAAAAAAACACAGTGGGACAAAAAAGAAACTGCTCTTTCCTCCTGTCCTCCAAAAGGCCTGAGGCCATGCAGCATGCAGCCTAGGGTCTAATGTCAACCTTTCTTCCCTCCACCTTGAAGGCTCAGCTGATTGATTGGTCCCCACTCTCAGGCAGAGTTGTCCAGTGTCACCTGTCACTTTGCTAAGTCAATACCAAGATTCTTCACCACTCCTACTATACTTCAAGCTCTGCAGAACAGAGTCTACCTGGCATCTGTCTCTGCTCCTGGCACCAGGCATTCCACTTAACAGGGATTAGTAAATGTCTGTGAATGAATGAATAAATGAATGGGTTACAGAAGGCTCTGAAAACCATCAGCTACCTGTTATAACATCAGCCGCAGCCCAGAGGAAGTCCATCCTTCCTTCTACTCACCACAAATCGAGGCCTTCCTCAAAAGGGGAATCTTCAGATGGCCACAGGAAGTCAGACAGATCCCTTCTTAGGTCAGAGCCCAAAGAAGGCAAAGAGCTGGCTCTGAGGAGCTCTAAGACTGCAAGGATGTAGGGCAAAGTGTAGCCTTGGTCAGGGGGAAGGTGACATGGGGGATGGGCAGACAAGAGACTCAGGACAGATGGAGACATGCACTTGTCAAGGAAGCTGATTCCAAGGACAGAAACACACAAGTGACAGCCAGGAAGGGCAGAGTCCCTGGAAGCCTTCCACTGAAGATGGATGGCAGAGGTGGGGATGTGTCCTGGGCCTGAGCACAGCCAGAGATGGCCACATGTCATTGGGAAACAAGTGAAGCCCTACCAGTGGGCCGGGTGGAGGGATGGTGGCCAGGAGGGTTTGGGGGTAAGTGCAGAAATCTGTCTCCAATTGAGAATATTGGCCACTTCAGCTGCTGTCTTGTACTTGTTGCAGTATATGGCTTTGGTACATTTTTATTTTTATAAACAGAATCCTTAATATCCCCACTGGAGTTATTTGCCTTTGGATTATTTTACCAACATGTGGGGCTTACCCAGGGACAATGACATCCATCTGCATGGCCAGCAGTTGCTTTCTGGAACCAGGATGGAGGCTGCCCCCAAGCCACATTTCTGGCATGCGTACATATTCTGTTTTATCTCTGCTCCAGCCTTCCAAGATGCAGAAATACTGAGCCCAGGCACAAGAAGCCTGCTGCCCCATCAAGACGTGCTAAGAGCTCAAATGAGGGATTTACAAGTCACCCTTTTCCCAAAGCCACTGTTGTCCTCTGACACACCATGGCATGGGCACACATACACACACATAAATAAATATGTAAGGGCTGGAGAAATGGCTTAGCAGTTAAGGCACATGCCTGCGAAGCCTAAGAACACAGGTTCAATTCTCCAGGTCCCACGTTTAGCCAGATGCATAAGGTGGCGCATGCATCTGGAGCTTGTTTGCAGTGGCTAGAGGCTCTGGCATGCCTATTCTCACTCTCTATCTCTCCCTCTCTTTGGCTCTACTAAATAAATACAATAAATAAATCTTAAAAAAATATGTAAAACTTTCGAAAAAGAAAAGAAGAAAAGTGAAAGAGGAGGAGGAGGAAAAGGAGAGTTAACAAGAAGAGCAATTCAGGACACTGAAAGATCTAGCCACCAACATTAGTCTAGCATAGTGTAAATCACTGGCTTAGGGCTGGAGTGATGGCTTAGCGGTTAAGGCCTTTGCCTACAAAGCCAAAGGATCCTGGCTCAACTCTCCAGGACCACATAAGCCAAGGGGGCACATGCATCTGGAGTTCATTTGCAGTAGTTGGAGGCCCTAGTGTGCCAATTTTCTCTCTCTCTCTCTCTGCTCTTTCTCTCTCCCAAATAAATAAAACATATTTTTAAAAAATCATTGAACCAGGAAAAGTGGCACACGCCTTTAATCCCAGCACTTGGGAGGCAGAGGTAGGAGGATCACTGTGAGTTCAAGGCCATCCTGAGACTACATAGTGAATTCTAGGTCAGCCTGAGTTACAGCGAGACCTACCTGGAGAAAAAAAAAAATCATTGGCTTAAAAACTGTAAAATGAGGGTTGGAGAAATGGCTCAGCAGTTAAGGCACTTGCCTGCAAAGTCAAAGGACCTAAGTTTGATTTTCCAGGACCCACGTAAGCCAGGTGCACAAGGGGGCGCATGCATCTGGAGATCATTTGCAGTGGCTGGAGGCCCTGGTGCACCCATTTTCTCTCTATCTGTCTCTCTTCCTCTCTGCTTCTTTCTTTCTCTCAAATAAATAAATAAAATTTTAAAAATCATTTAAAATAAGTGTAGAAGCTGGGCGTGGTGGCGCACGCCTTTAATCCCAGCACTCGGGAGGTAGAGGTATGAGGATCGCCAAGAGTTCGAGGCCACCCTGAGACTACATAGTGAATTCCAGGTCAGCCTGGGCCAGAGTGAGACCCTACCTTGAAAACAAATACAAAAACAACAAAAAAAGTGTAAAATGGGGCTGGAGAGATGGCTTTGTAGTTAAAGCACTTACCTGCAAAGCCAAAAGACCCAGGTTTGATTTCCCAGGACCCACGTAATCCAGATGCAAGGTAGCCCATGCATCTGGAGTTTGTTTGCAGTGGCTGGAGGCCCTGATGTGCCCATTCTCTCTCTCTTTCTCTCTCTCATAAATAAATAAAAATAAAAATATATTAAAAAGAAAGCCAGGCATGGTGGCACACACCTTTAATCCCAGCACTCAGGAAGCCATGAGTTCAAGACCAACCTGAGACTACATCGTGAATTCCAATCAGCCAGGCTAGAGTGAGACCCTACCTCGAAAATTTAATAAATAAATAAATAACATGTAAGATGGTGGGCTGGGACAAAGTATCCATCCATCCATCCATTTCTTTGCTCATTTGGTTATTCACTGAATAATTGTGACAGGAGCACCAGCTCCAGTCTAGGGGACCTGAGGAGTTTTAAGCTCACAAGTGAGGCAGAGTGAGCACTCCTCAAAAAGAAGAGGGCTGGAGAGATGGATCAGCAGTTAAATGAGCTTACTATATAAGTATGGGCTCCTGATCCAATATAAAACAGAGAGCAGAGACCCCAAAACTGACAGGACCCTGCAAGCTCCAGAAACAAGATCAGGGCTGGAGAGATGGATCTGCAATCAAGGCACTTGCCTGTAAACCCTAATGACCCAGGTTCAATTCCCCAGTATCCATGTAAGCCAATTGCACAAAGTGGCACATGCATGTGTAGTTCGTTTGCAGTGGCTAGAGGCTCTGGTGTGCCTAAACTCTCACTATCTGTCTCTCTCTGTGTCTGTATCTAACTCTCAACTTGCAAATAAATAAGCAAGAAAAAGAAAGAAAGAATGAAAGAAAATAAGACCATGTAGAAGAGTGATGGAGCTGGATCCCGACTTCCACTCCAGCCATTCCAGGCAAGTGTATGGGGCCACTGCAAAGGGCATACACCACAGAGAGAGAGAGAGAGAGAGAGAGAGAGAGAGAATAAGAAAGAGGAGGAGGAGAAAAAGAGGACAAGGAGGCAGAGGAAGAAGAAGAAGAGGAAGAAGGGTAGAAAACACAGGCAAAGCTAGGCATGGTGGTGCACTCCTTTAATCTAGCACTTGGGAGGCATAGGTAGGAGGTTCACTATGAATTCAAGGTCAGATTAAGACTACAGAGTGAATTCCTGGTCAACATGGGCTAGAGCAAGACCCTACCGCGAAAAAAGGAAGGAAGGAAGGAAGGAAGGAAGGAAGGAAGGAAGGGAGGGAGGGAGGGAGGAAGGAGGGAAGGGGGCCGGTGTGCTGGTGCACGCCTTTAATCCCAGCACTTGGGAGACAGAAGTAGGAGGATCAAGGTGAAATTGAGGCCACCCTGAGACTACATAGTAAATTCCAGGTCAGCCTGAGCTAGAGTGAGACCCTACCTCAAAAAAAAAAAGAAAGAAAGAGAGAGAGAGAGAAAGAGAAAGAAAGAAAAAGAAAAACATAGTCAAGATTCAGGAGCTAAGTGATGGGTCCAAACCTCCATGGAAGAGCACTTTAAAGAGTCTCTTTCCTCCCTCTCTTCCCTCCTGTCTTCCTTTCTTCCTTTCTCTTTTTGTTTTGTTTTGTAGCTGAACACGACCTTGAACTCCTGATCCTCTTGCCACTGCTTTTGCAGTGTTGGGATTACAACCACCACAACACTTGGCTCTTTTATTTTTATTTATTTGAGAGAGAGAATGGGCACACCAGGGTCTTCGGCCACTGTAAATGAACTCCAAATGAATGCACCACCTTGACTTATGTAGGTCCTGGGGAATTGAACCTGGGTCCTTTGGCTTCGTAGGCAAACACCTTAACCACTAAGCCATCTCTCCAGGCCAACACACTTGGCTTGTTGAAGGACTGTTTATCAAGAGATGTGAGAAGCCAGGTGTGGTGGTGCATACCTTTAATCCCAGTCCTCGGGAGGCAGAGGTAGGAGGATCGCCATGAGTTTGAGGCCACCCTGAGAATACAGAGTGAATTCCAGGTCAGCCTGGGCTAGAGTGAGACCCTGCCTCGAAAAAAAAAAAAAAAAAAAAAGGATGTGAGAGACATCCATGCACACCTGCTTGGAGAATGGCAGACAAGGCCATGCCTGACCTAGATGGCTGCAAAGGCCAGGGAGGTCCAGAAAGCTGAGCACCAAGCACAAGACATACCATCTCTATCACCCCCTCCTGGCCCAGGAAGCATTACAGAGGAAGAGGTGGATTCAGTATGAGTGCTGCTCTAAGTACCAGCCAGAGAACCTTCTCCAGGGAGATGGTGGGAGACTCAAAACTCATCAACGCAGAAAATAAGAGACTACCAAGAGCTCAACACTAAAGTAGACTTCTAAGCCGGGCATGGTGGTGCTCGTCTTTAATCCCAGCACTGGGGAGACAGAGGTAGGAGGATGGCAGTGAGTTCGAGGCCACCCTGAGACTACATAGTGAATTCCAGGTCAACTTGGGCTAGAGAGTCCCTACCTGGAAAAACAAACAAAACAAAACAAAAAGATAGACTTCTAACACACCCTCCAAAACTCAAGGAGTATTTTGGAAGAGGAGGCAAAAAGAATGCAAGAGCCACGACATGGGAAGGTGTACTGTGAGGCATTGTCCTCCCCACAGGAACTGACTGGTGCAACTGTGATCCCACAGTGACAACTGGAGAAGGTCCTCAGGGGACTGGGAGTGGGGGAGAAGGAGGATAACAACGGGGATGCTACCGATTTGCAATATGTTAATATGTTAAAGTTCCCAATACTTTTTTTTTTTGGTTTTGCAAGGTAGGGTCTCACTCTGGTCCAGGCTGAACTGGAATTCACTATGTAGTCTCAGGGTGGCCTCGAACTCTTGGCGATCCTCCTACCTCTGCCTCCCGAGTGCTGGGATTAAAGGTGTGTGCCACCACACCGGACCCTTTTTTAAAAAAAAATTTAATTTATTTTTGGAGAGAGAGACAGAGAGAGACAGAGGGAAAGACAGAGATGGGCACGCCAGCAGTCTCTCAGTTGCTGTGAACGAAATCCAGATGTATGCGCCCCCTTGTGGGCAAGTGGGGCATTGCGCCCTTGCCTCACTTTGCATCTGGCTAAACGTGGGACCTGGATATTGGAACCGCTGGACATTGGAACCAGCATTCTTAGGCTTAGCAGGCAGGCGCCTTAGCCGCTAAGCCATCTCTCCAGCCCCCCCCCATTTTTTTAAAGAGAGATCTGAGAAGTCAAAATAGGCCAGACCTGGTGTACATATCCTCTTTTCCCTCACATTCTCTTTGGCTGGCCCTGCTCCCTTCTGTAGCCAACCCTAGGGCCCCCACCTTCCCCACCTCCATCTGGGCACAGAGGCACAGCACGCCTCTGACACACATCTGGCCTCAAGTCTGCCTCGGAAAGGAAAGTTCTGGAAAAGGAGGGGGACCCAGTGTGTTGAGGCCATCTGAGGCCACTCAGGTGCCAGCCAAAGTTCATGCTACAATTTGAAGCCCTTGATAATACAGTCCTTATTAACTGAAACTCTAATTTGGAATCTCTGTCAATTCTGATGTTGGCTGTGTGACATAAAGAATTTCTCAAGCCAGTGAGTGGACAGAATTATGTTGACTTTTGGTGATTCCTCCAGTTGGATAAAGAGCGTTGAGGCCACCGGGGAGATTCTGAGTGCCTCTGCAGGCAGATGCTGCCAACTGCACACGGCTTTTCTCTGCAGACTGCAGAAACCTGGTTATTCTCAGCATCTTTTCCCTTGGATCTTGAGAAGGAGATCATTGTGAGGAACGCCCCCTCCCCCGCCCCATTCCAGCTCAGCAGAAGGGATCAAGAAGGTGTTCAGAGTGTGGGGAAGTGAGACTGTCAGACAGCAAGATTCAGTGGCTAGGGCTGGAGAGATGGCTTAGTGGCTAAGGCGCCTGCCTGCTAAGCCTAAGAACGCTGGTTCCAATGTCCAGGGTTCCAATCTCCAGGTCCTACGTGTAGCCAGATGCAAAGTGAGGCAAGGGCGCAATGCCGCACTTGGCCACAAGGGGGCGCACACATCTGGATTTCGTTCACAGCAGCTGAGAGATTGCTGGCGCACCCATTTCTGTCTCCCTCTCCCTCTCTGTCTGTCTCTGTCTGTCTCTCTCTCCAAAAATAAATAAAAAAATAATTTAAAAATTAAAAAAAAAAAGATTCAGTGGCTAGAGTGGGGAAAGGAAGGTGAGGGCTTTTATTTGATTTTTTTTTTTTTTTTTTTTTGTTTTTCGAGGTAGGGTCTCACTCTGGCCCAGGCTGACCTGGAATTAACTATGTAGTCTCAGGGTGGCCTTGAACTCACGGCGATCCTCCTACCTCTGCCTCCCGAGTGTTGGGATTAAAGGCGCGCGCCACCACGCCCGACTTAGATTTTTTTTTTTTTTATGTAACTTGGGCTGTCCTTGACCTTGTTAAGTAGTTAAGGATGACATTGTATCCTGTTTCTCGCACCTAAATGCTGGGATTACTGGCACATGCTACCACACCCAGGTAGGTGGCTGGGGGATCTTGATTTTCAGGGAACCAAACTTCACTTCTCAGATCACCTCAGGCAAGGAAGAGCCAAATCTGGGCACAGGAAAGAAGAGGCTATCCATTCTGTACTTAGACAGCAGGACATAACAGAGTCTGCAGGCCAGAGGGCGCTCCCTGAACCATTCATGCCATATTCATTTCGGATTTGACTGTTAATTGCAGCTCAACCTAATCCAAATGAATTCCCTGCTTGCCAGGTGGAACATCAGATTTAGAAGATTCTGGGCTGGAGTGGTGGCTTAGTGGTTAAAGCACCTCCCTGAGAAGCCTAAGGATCAATGTTTCATTCCTCAGTACCCACTTAAGACAGATGCGCAAGGTGATGCATGCATCTGGAGCTCGTTTGCAGCATCTGGAGGCCCTGGCACATGCCCCCCTTCTCTTTCTCTCTCATAAATAAATATGTAAATGAAATAGATTTAGAAGATTCTGATATGTTTAGCCACTGAAAAGCTATCACTGCCAAAGTCAAAGGCTGTGGTTTATTTTATTAATTTTATTTTTATAGTACTGGAGATTGAACTCAAAGCCTTAAACATGTCATGTGGTCCGTTAAAAAACCCAATGAGGGCTGGAGAGATGGCTTAGCGGTTAAGGCGCCTGCCTGCTAAGCCTAAGAACACCTGTTCCAATCTCCAGGTCCCACGTTTAGCCAGATGCAAAGTGACACAAGGGTGCAATGATGCACTTGCCCACAAGGGGGCACACGCATCTGGATTTCGTTCACAGCAGCTGAGAGGCTGCTGGCACGCCCATCTCTATCTGTCTTCCTTTCCCTCTCTCTCTGTCTCTCTCTCTCAAAAAAAAAAAAAATTAAAAACCCAATGAGAAGCCAGGTATGGTGGCACACGCCTTTAATCCCAGCACTCGGGAGGAGGCAGAGGTAGGAGGATCACCGTGAGTTCAAGGCCACCATGAGACTACACAGTGAATTCCAGGTCAGCCTGGGCTAGAGTGAAACTCTACTTCAAAAAAAAAAAAAAAACAAAAAAAAAAAAAAAAAAAAAAAGAAATCCAAGCACTGGGAGGCAGAAATAGGAGGATCACTGATAGGTGGGACCTGGAGATTGGAACTGCTGGAGATTGGAACCAGCATTCTTGGAGCTTAGCAGGCAGGGCCCTTAGCCGCTAAGCCATCTCTCCAGCCCCATTTTTTTAAAGAGATCTGAGAAGTCAAAATAGGCCAGACCTGGTGTACATATCCTCTTTTCCCTCACATTCTCTTTGGCTGGCCCTGCTCCCTTCTGTAGCCAACCCTAGGGCCCCCACCTTCCCCACCTCCATCTGGGCACAGAGGCACAGCACGCCTCTGACACACATCTGGCCTCAAGTCTGCCTCGGAAAGGAAAGTTCTGGAAAAGGAGGGGGACCCAGTGTGTTGAGGCCATCTGAGGCCACTCAGGTGCCAGCCAAAGTTCATGCTACAATTTGAAGCCCTTGATAATACAGTCCCTATTAACTGAACCTCTAATTTGGAATCTCTGTCAATTCTGATGTTGGCTGTGTGACATAAAGAATTTCTCAAGCCAGTGAGTGGACAGAATTATGTTGACTTTTGGTGATTCCTCCAGTTGGATAAAGAGCGTTGAGGCCACCGGGGAGATTCTGAGTGCCTCTGCAGGCAGATGCTGCCAACTGCACACGGCTTTTCTCTGCAGACTGCAGAAACCTGGTTATTCTCAGCATCTTTTCCCTTGGATCTTGAGAAGGAGATCATTGTGAGGAACGCCCCCTCCCCCCCCCCTTGCCCCATTCCAGCTCAGCAGAAGGGATCAAGAAGGTGTTCAGAGTGTGGGGAAGTGAGACGTCAGACAGCAAGATTCAGTGGCTAGGGCTGGAGAGATGGCTTAGTGGCTAAGGCGCCTGCCTGCTAAGCCCAAGAACGCCGGTTCCAATGTCCAGGTTCCAATCTCCAGGTCCTACTTGTAGCCAGATGCAAAGTGAGGCAAGGGCGCAATGCAACTTGGCCACAAGGGGGGGCCTCTGGATTTTCAGCAGCCACATCTGGATTTCGTTCATTTAAAATTCACAGCAGCTGAGAGACTGCTGAGCGCACCCATTTTCTGTCTCCCTCTCCTCTCTGTCTGTCTCTGTCTGTCTCTCTCTCAAAAATAAATAAAAAAATAATTTAAAAATTAAAAAAAAAAAAAAAGATTCAGTGGCTAGAGTGGGGAAAGGAAGGTGAGGGCTTTTATTTGATTTTTTTTTTTTTTTTTGGTTTTTAGGTAGGGTCTCACTCTGGCCCAGGCTGACCTGGAATTAACTATGTAGTCTCAGGGTGGCCTTGAACTCACGGCGATCCTCCTACCTCTGCCTCCAGTGCTGGGATTAAAGGCGCGCCACCACCCCGGCTAGATTTTTTTTTTTATGTAACTTGGGCTGTCCTTGACCTTGTTAAGTAGTTAAGGATGACATTGTATCCTGTTTCTGCACCTAAATGCTGGGATTACTGGCACATGCTACCACACCCAGGTAGGTGGCTGGGGATCTTGATTTTCAGGGACCAAACTTCACTTCAGATCACCTCAGGCAGGAAGAGCCAAATCTGGGCACAGGAAAGAAGAGGCTATCCATTCTGTACTTAGACAGCGGGACATAACAGAGTCTGCAGGCCAGAGGGCGCTCCCTGAACCATTCATGCCATATTCATTTCGGATTTGACCGTTAATTGCAGCTCAACCTAATCCAAATGAATTCCCTGCTTGCCAGGTGGAACATCAGATTTAGAAGATTCTGGGCTGGAGTGGTGGCTTAGCGGTTAAAGCACCTCCCTGCGAAGCCTAAGGATCAATGTTTCATTCCTCAGTACCCACTTAAGACAGATGCGCAAGGTGATGCATGCATCTGGAGCTCGTTTGCAGCATCTGGAGGCGCTGGCACATGCCCCCCTTCTCTTTCTCTCTCATAAATAAATATGTAAATGAAATAGATTTAGAAGATTCTGATACGTTTAGCCACTGAAAAGCTATCACTGCCAAAGTTAAAGGCTGTGGTTTATTTTATTAATTTTATTTTTATAGTACTGGAGATTGAACTCAAAGCCTTAAACATGTCATGTGGTCCGTTAAAAAAACCCAATGAGGGCTAGAGAGATGGCTTAGTGGTTAAGGCGCCTGCCTGCTAAGCCTAAGAACACCCGTTCCAATCTCCAAGTCCCACGTTTAGCCAGATGCAAAGTGACGCAAGGGCGCAATGATGCACTTGCCCTTAAGGGGAAACACGCATCTGGATTTCGTTCACAGCAGCTGAGAGGCTGCTGGCGCGCCCATCTCTATCTGTCCTCCTCTCCCTCTCTCTCTGTCTCTCTCTGAGTCTCTCTCCAAAAAAAAAAAAAAAAAAATTAAAAACCCAATGAGAAGCCAGGTATGGTGGCGCACGCCTTTAATCCCAGCACTCGGGAGGAGGCAGAGGTAGGAGGATCACCGTGAGTTCAAGGCCACCATGAGACTACCTAGTGAATTCCAGGTCAGCCTGGGCTAGAGTGAAACTCTACTTCAAAAAACAAAACAAAACAAAAAAAAAGTGAGAATCCAAGCACTCGGGAGGCAGAAATAGGAGGATCACTGATAGTTCAAGACGAGACACAGTGAATTCCAGATCAGACTTGGTTAGAGTGAGACCCTACCTCAAAACAAACAAACAAACACAAAAAGACAACAAAGGCTGGAGAGATGACTCAGTAGTTAAAGGCACTTTGTTTGTAAAGCCTAATGCTCCTGGGTTTGATTCTCCAGTAGCCACGTAAAGCCAGATGCAGAATGTGACACATGTATCTGGAGTTTGCAGTGGCAAGAGGCCTGCCCATACTTTCACACTCTCTCTGTCTGCCTCTTTATTTGAGAGAGAAGAAGAGAGAGAATGGGTGAGCCAGGACCTCCTGCCACTGTAAACAAACTCCAATTACATGCACCACTTTGTGCATCTGGTTTTGTGCATGTGGGTCCTGGGGAATTTAATCCAGGCCATCAAGCTTTACAAGCAAGTGTCTTTAACACAGAGCCATCTCTCCAGCCCCCAAATATATAACTTTACACATGAGGATAAAGGCTGGGCTGAGTCTTCGTGGCACAGCACTTGCCTACCATACACATAGTCCTTTCATCCCCAGCACTGGAAACAAACAAACAGATAATTCATGGAAATAGTAATAATTTTCAAAGAGAATGTGCAAAGGGGAGATGCTTGGGGAACACTGCCACTATAGCATGTGGCTTTCTGCCACTAGCCACCAAGCCACATGAAAGTACTGTAGTCATGGCCTCTGACCTGTGACACACCAGCATCAGGATGCCACATGCTCCTGCACCATTTGCTCCAATCCCAAGTGTTGGCAGCGTACAAAGTCCTGAGTTCTAGCCCAGGACCTGCAGTCCAGATGTCGGCCAAAACCTGCCTTCCTGGCCACAGTGACTATGGGAGGCCACATGCCACACTGGTGCCCACTGCACAGGTCAGGAGTGAAACCCAAACCGCTTTAGATAACTTGTCAGAAGTCGTCCCTGGTGGAGATTCTGGACTTGAACCCAGGCCTCCAGCTCCAGAGCAAAGTTGACAATTGGCAACCATGCATACAGAAGGTGCTGGATAAAGCCCTCACCTTCCCCCTGAAAGTTTCCATTCGGGACAGGGGCTTTGCCACAAAACATATGCGTTCCCCCCCTCCCCACCCTGCAACCTGCCGGGCAGGACTCACTTCCTGTGTCTCCATGTAGCTCACCAGCTTGAGGACATAGTAATCTAGTCTCTGGGCACCTACATACGGATTAGATCCTGCCAACACAGAGGGCAAATCCCGCAGGTCCAGTTTTTAGAAAACAGACGATCCTGGCACCTACACAGCAGGGAAGCATGGTAGCTCCCAAGCTCCTCCTCGCCCTGCCTGGCATGGCTTAGTAGAGATCAGAATGCCCTAATCCCCAGACACTGGTCAGAGGGAGAAGAGCACAGAGGGGTGTCTCCCTAGAAGGCTCAGCTCAGCAGAAGAGACCCATACCTTTAATCCCAACACTTGGAAAGCAGAGGAGGATCACTGTGAGTTCAAGGCCAGGTCACCTTGGGCTAGAGTGAGACCCTACCTGGGGGTGGGTGAGGAAAGAAGCCAAATTCAGTTGTCTCTGAGCCACAGTCTGTCAGCAGAGGTTAGATGTATATCATCTACAGCCTCTCCAGGCGTGCGAATCAAGACTCTTGTGGATGAAGGCTGGGGGTCAAAACCAGGAAGGAAAGAGCTGGGCCCCCCTCAAATGTCAGCACCGCAGGGAGACCTGGGAGGAGGAAGCACCCATCTAGCTACTCCCTCATTTTTCAGAGGCAGCAACTGAGACTAGAGAGGGTGTGGCTTGCCAAAGGACAGAATGTGGCTGAGGTCGGATTCCTTTTCTCCTGCTACACATTTGGGTTTGCAGTCACTGCCATTGCATTGGGAGGTTCAAGATCCCTCACCTGAGGACTATGAAGATTGTGTCTGTTGTCTTTGTGAGACAGGGTCTTGCTAAAATAGCGCAGGCTGGCCTGGAACTCTACGTCTTCTTGTTTCAGTGCAGGAGTGGCGGGCCTGTGCCACCATGCCTGGCTCTTTGGAGAATTTCTAATCAGAGGAGATTCTGAGTGCCAGGACTCTGACTCACTTTCTCCTCAGCAACCAGGCCAGCCCTTCCCTCTGGACATGTTTGAAAAATGGCCCCTTTACCACGATGAGAAAAACCAAGTTCCCACTGAGCTGGGTTGGACATGGTTGAGTTCTCCACTGCCCCTGGGGACTCACCTGGCACCGCCGGGGATGGATTGAGAATCATGAAGGCGTCTGACAGGCCTGCTTTGACAGGGTGCTGGGAAGAGCTGATTTCCAGGACAGCCATAGGAATCTGCAGCAGGGAGAAGAGGCTCCATCCACCTGGAACCCTCTGGCCAGCAGGCCACCCCATGAAGCTCTTCCAGACCATCAGTCCTCTGCCCAACTCCTGAGGACTCATATCGTGAACTGAACGCTCACCCATATTCCAGGACTTCCCCCACTGCCTCCTGCACAGTGCTCTCTACCTCCACACGGGACGAGTCACCCTGGACTCTTGTCCTTTCTTTCTTTTCTCCTCTTAGCCATCTCCAAATCCAAATCATGTGAGTTAAGCCAAAGGCTCTCAAATCTGTCCAGTTCTCTCGCCTCCATTCTCCAAACTACCTCACCTCTCTCCCCTAAACCATCTCCCATCTCCGCTGAACCCCAACAGTCTGTTCTCTACTCTGAAGCCAGAGTAGCATTCCTTCCCTCCCTCCATTCCTTCTTTCCCTCCTTTTTCTTTTCTTTTCCTGGTTTTTTGAGGTAGGGTCTCACTCTTGCTCAGGCTGACCTGGAATTCACTATGTAGTCTTGGGGTTCCTCAAACTCATGGCGATCCTTCTATCTCTGTCTCCCAAGTGCTGGGATTAAAGGTGTGTGCCACCACATCCAGTTCTTTTCCCTCCTTTTGAGACAAGGTCTCATGTACCAAGGCTGGCCTCAAACATGCTTTGAGCACTGAAGAGATGGCTTAGCACTTAAGGTACTAGCCTTAACCCAGGTTCGATTCCCCAGGACCCACATAAACCAGATGCACAAGGGGGCACATGCACCTGGAGTTCATTTGCAGTGGCTGCAGACCCTGGCGTTCCCATTCTCTTCCTCCCTCTCTTTCTCCACCTAAATAAATAAATAAATAAATAAATAAATAAATAAATAAATAATTTTTTTAAAAACATGCTTTGGGGCTGGAGAGATGGCTTAGCAGTTAAGGCACCTGCCTCCTAAGCCTAAGAATGCTGGTTCCAATCTCCAGTGGTTCCAATCTCCAGGTCCCACATTTAGCTATATGCAAAGTGACACAAGAGTGCAATGCTGCACTTGACCACAAGGGGGCGCACGCATCTGGATTTCGTTCACAGCAGCTGAGACGCTGCTGGCGCTCCCATCTCTATCTGTCTTCCTCTCCCTCTCTCTGTCTCTCTCTCTGTCTCTCCCCCCCCCCAAAAAAAACAAAAAACAAAAAACATGCTTTGTAGCTGCAAATAATCTTGAACTTCTAATCCTCCTGTCTCTACCTCCCAAGTGCTGGGATTACAGGCATGCACCACCACACCTGGTTTATGCAGTCCTGGAACTTGAACCTGAGGCTTCCTGAATGCTAGGAAAGCACTCTATCAGCTGAACCCCATCCAGAGCTCCCAGTGAGGCTTTTTTCAAGGGCATATCCAGTTCCCCCATCTGCTCTCCACTGCAGCCATACGGTCTTCTCCCAATGCTTTGTATCAACAGTACTCTGTCCTCTTACAGGACCTTTGCCAAGGCTATCCTCTCTTCTGAACACAGTCTGCTCTCATCGTTGCTTCCTTAACTCCAACTCATCCTGCAGATTTCAACGCTTGTCTCAGAAAGCCTCCCCTGGTCTCTAACGAGTAAAGAGCCTCACAACACGATCCACTAGATCAGAAGACTCTGCTTGGGAATGCTTGTCATAGGGGCAATTCTACATTTGTTCCTGTAATTATCTCCCTCTTAATCGGACTTACAGCTGCACACACACAGGTCTCAAAGATAAGGCCCTCAGCTGTCTTGGCACCAAGTGGCTAGCACACTGCAGACTCTACAAATATCTGCTGAATGAAAGAAAGGCTCCAAAGCCCGCTCACCTCTTTGTAACCGAAGACAATGCGGCCGTCATGGTGCAGTGCTGCCTGGAACGTGAAGCTGCCCCTGTCCTCCCGGTCCTTGAGATAGACTTGGTTCCATTGAACCACAAAGACTGTCCCTGGGGAGAAGAGCAAAGACCTGGCTGGACAAAGAGGCAGTGCAGGGAGGAGACTGGCCACCAGCTGGGGGGGGGGTGGCATCCCTCTATGATGATGGGGGCCATTTGTGCATTTGAGAAGCAGAAGCTGGACAGCCCGCGACATCAGCCTGGTTTCTGAGCTACACAGGGGTTCTCAAGGTTTTGTTTCTATCCCAGGTCCTGGACTTACTTGACTCTTGCCCTGCACGTGCCCTCTTTGCTGGCCTATCTTGCCCCCTGGGGATGTGGGGAAATAGAAATGTGTCCTCCTGGAGGGTGGGGGTGGGGAATTCTACCCCTATTTAGAGCCAAGTGTCATCTATTTGACTTTGCTAGGCAATAGCTTTTCAGTCTCTCCCTCTCTTTTTTTTTTTTTTTTTTTTTGGTTTTTTTTTGGTTTTTGAGGTAGGGTTTCAGGCTGACCTGGCCTCAGGGTGGCCTCGAACTCTCGCTGACCTGGGGATTAAAGGCGTTCTCTTTTTTTTTTTTTTTTTTTTTGACTAGCCCAAGCTGACCTGGAATTCACTATGTAGTCTCAGGCTGGCCTCGAACTCACAGCGATTCTCCTACCTCTGCCTCCTGAGGTCTGAGATGAAAGGCGTGTGACACCGTCAGTCCCTTCCTTGTAGATGCAGACAGCAAGGAAAAGAAGGTAGCTTGCCTGCCTTTGTGACTGTGGGTTAGTTCCCTGGCCTTCTCTGGGGTTTGGGCTCCTGTAAAGGGCTAGACCGAGGATCCCTAGTGCCTGGTGGCCAACGCTCTGAGATCTGGCCTCACCATTGTCAAAGTAAAAGACTGTAGAGTTGATGGAGTAGCCGGGGTTGAAGTTGGCCATCAGGGGTGCCACGTATTGGGTAGCTGTGAGCATCCGATGGAGCACATCGCCGGTGAAGATGAAGCCTAAGGGTGGGAGACATACAGAGGAATGGCCAGAGATGGCTTGAGGGGCTGTTTTTCTGGGGTTTCTTTCCCTACTGGCAGGAGCTGAAAGTGAGCTTCGTGCCCTATCCCTCCCCATTTGGTGATTTCTGAGTTTGTTGTGATGGAGGAAAGAGGCCCAGACTAGAGGGTGCCTCTGAGTAGGCAGACCACAGGGGAATGACAGGAAGTGGAGGTGATTTCCATTTCCAGCATTCCTGGGAAAGTGGGACATAGGATTAATGTGTGTAGGAATCAAAATAGGCTCCAGTTCTCTCTCTGTGTGTCTCTGTCTCTCGCTGGCTCACTCTCTCTTATAAAAAAAAACAAAAAACAGGGGCCTGGAGAGATGGCTTAGCGGTTAAGGCCCCTGCCTCCTAAGCCTAAGAATGCTGGTTCCAATCTCCAGCAGTTCCAGCGGTTCCAATCTCCAGGTCCCACGTTTAGCCAGATGCAAAGTGACGCAAGGGCGCAATGCCACACTTGACCACAAGGGGCGCATGCATCTGGATTTCGTTCACAGCAGCTGAGACACTGCTGGTGCGTCCATCTCTATCTGCCTTCCTCTCCCTCTCTCTCTGTCTCTCTCCCTCTGTGTCTCTCTCCACAAAAAAAAAAAAAAAAAAAAAAAAAAAAAAAAAAAAAAGGGATGGGATGGAGAGATGGCTTAGCGGTTAAGGCATTTGCCTGCAAAGCCAAAGGACCCAGGTTTGATTCCCCAGGACCCAAGTTAGCCAGCTGCACAAGGGGGCGCACACATCTGGAGTTCATTTGCAGTGGCTGGAGGCCCTGGTATGCCCATTCTCTCTCTCCCTCTTTCTGTCAAATAAATAAAAATAAAATATTTTTTTAAAAACAGGGATGGAGAGATGGCTTAGTGGTTAAGACACTTGCCTGTGAAGTCCAAGGACCCATGTTCAACTCTCCAGATTCCTCATAAGCCAGACTCACAAAGGTGAGGCAAGCACAAGGTTGCACATGCTCACAAGGTGACACAAGCATCTAGGATTCGATTGCAGTGGCTGAGGCCCTGGCACACTAATTCTCTCTCTCTCTCTCTCTCTCTTAAAAAATAAGGTGGGGTCCGCATATCAACAAGGATCCTAATCCTTGCTTCCTCAGACTTAGAAACTCAGGGATCACAGGGATGTCCACACTGGCTGTTGGCCCAGAGGGACACACACCAAGGACATGGTCAGATACTTCCTGACCTCCCCTCTGAGAATGGAGCTCCCACCCCAGTCCACATATCCACCTATCCACCCTGTCTCTAGTGAGACTCCTTGGGGCCCCGGACCTCCAAACCCTCCCCCAGCCCTGCTGATTCTCCCTTACCTCCAGTTGCTATGGTGATCTGCCGCAGAGGATGCCCATAGAAAGGGAAATCAAAGGACAAGACAACCCTCTGCAGAGGATGGGAAAGAGTCACCACAGGTGAGCTGTAGGCCAAAGGCTAGTCACCTTTCCTGCCCTAGGCTTGCCTGGACAAAGTGGGGGCATGCAAGTCAAGGGAAGACCTCGTAAGGATACAGATGGTTCCCACAAATCTGACTGAGTAGACCCATCACCCCGCCTCCCACCCATCACAGACCTCAGACCACAGCCACATGCCCACTCTCCCAAATGGTCAGGGCTGACCCAGCCTCCCAGCCCAGGCCATCCTGCTGGGCCCGGGACACTCACTGAAGCCTGCCGATGGGTGTTGGAGAGAATTCTGTGGACCTTCACTTGGCTTTGGTTGGCCGAAGCCACATCCACCCACAGCTCCCGGCTGCGTGGCTCGCTGGGGCCATAGATACGGGATACATAGTAGCTGTGGTTATCCTCCTGCAGGCACAGAGACAGAGCCCATGGCCCGGGGCAGAGAGGGCGTGTGAGGAGAGCCAGGCAAAATGGAGGCTACCCTCTGTCCTTCTCCACCCAGGCTTCTACAGACACCAAAACCCCTGGCCCAGGTAGCTGTGAGGACTAGTTTGGGCCTGGAAGCCCCTGGGCTGCCTTGGTCCTAGGCACTACTACCTGTCCCAAGCCATTCCTCCCAGCAGATCTGGCCCCAGCCAGCCCTAGACCTGCTCCATCCTTGCCCTGCCCAGACAAGCGGGAGGCTTATCCTGCAACCCCAGTGCTTCTGAGCATGACCAACGTTAAGTTCAGCTTGAGGAATGAGGAAGAAACAGAACAGCCCACATTTAATCTTCATGGAGTGGGGTACTGTGGGAGACATGTAGTTCTTGCCCTTGTGGAGGACCCTACCCTAGAGAAAAGAAGAAAAAAAAACTGGTTCTTAAAAGTTTAGGGGCCCGGAGACATGGCTTAGCGGTTAAGGCGGTTGCCTGCAAAAGATCCCAGTTTGATTCTCCAGGACCCATGTAAGCCAGATGCATGACTAGAGGAACATGTGTGCACCCATTCTCTCCTTCTGTCTGGAGCTCAAATAAATAAAATGATATTTATATAGTGACTAGAGGCCCTTTATTGCACCCATTCTCTCCTTCCCCCACTCTCTCTCTCCCTCTTTCTCTCTCTCAAATAAATAAATAAATAAAATATATTTTTAAAAGAACATTAAAAAAAAGTTTAGGACTGATGTAGTGATGTGCACCTTTAATCCCAGCACTCAGGAGGCAGAGGTAGGAGGATCACTGTGAGTTCAAGGCCAGCCTGAGACCACATAGTGAATTCCAGGTCAGCCTTGGCTAGAGTGAGACCCTATCTCAAAATACCAAAAACCCAGGGCTAGAGAGATGGCTTAGCAGTTAAGGCTCTTGCCTGTGAAGCCCAATCCCACATAAGCACAAAGGTGAGGCAAGCGCAAGGCTGCACATGACCACTAGGTGGGGCAAGTATCTGGCGTTCGATTGCAAAGGCTGAGGCCCTGGCATGCTAGTTCTCTCTCCTTCCCCTCTCTGTCTCTCTCTCTCTAAAAAAAAAAAAAAAAAAAAAAAAAAAAAAAAAAGTCTAAAGGAGGACAAGCATGGTGGTGCACGCCTTTAAACCCAACACTCAGGAGGCACATGTAGGAGGATCACTGTGAGTTTGAGGCCAGCTGGGACTACAGAGTGAATTGCAGGTCAGCCTGGGCTAGAGTGAAATCCTACCTCGAAAAATTAAAAAAAAAAATCTGAGGGAATGGCTCAGCAGTTAAAAGCATAAAACCTGCCTGCAAATCCTGCTGGTCTGGGTTGTGGTCCCCAGTAACAGTGTAAAACCAGATGAACAAAGTGGTGCATGGACAGGAGTTCATTTGTGGTGGCAAGAGGCTCTGAAGTGCCCATTCTCTCCCCCACTCCACCCTGCAACTTGCACATAGATAAATAAAAATAGTTTTTAAAACAGGGGCTGGAGGGATGGCTTAGCGGTTAAGGCATTTGCCTGCAAAGCCAAAGGACCCAGGTTCGATTCCCCAGGACCCATGTTAGCCAGCGGCACAAGGTGGCACACGCATCTGGATTTCGTTTGCAGTGGCTGAAGGCCCTGGCACGCCCATCCTCTCTCTTTCCCTCTTTCTCTGTCAAATAAATAAATAAAAATAAAAATATTTAGAAGAAATATTTTTAAAACGAACAAAAAGTCTAAATGAGGAGGCTGTCTGTTCCTGATCTCAGGGAGTTGCTAGTCTTTTGGAAGACACAGCCAGGACCTGCAGCAACATACTCCTTGGGCACAGGCCCACGAGCAGAGTGGCAGAGCCCTAGATGCAGTCAGCAGATGGCAGCTCAAGGGAAGAGAAGCAAGTAGTCCTTCAAGGCATAATTTTGAATTTCTCTACGTGCCTAATGAGGATGCACCAAGCAACGTGCTAGAACACAGCAGGCTGAGTTCACTCGGTAGTCTCCCGCGGAGGAGCATCTGGGGTCAAGGGCTTAAAGATGGCTAGGGAAATGGCAGAAAGAGCGAGGCTATGTCGTTGCACTTCCTGGAGTTGGCCCAAGAGCCCCACGCAGGAGGCCAGTGGCAGCAGGAAGGTAGAAGGCTTCCTGGGCTGTTGTGGCCCAGTGATGCCCTGGGCATCCATGGGTCATTAATCAGGCTGCCCAGCAGTAGTGGTGGTTGTAGACACGGCAGAGCAGACCATATTCTCTCTGCCAAGCGGCCAGCTGCCCAGCCAGTCTTTGGCCTTAACCCAACAGTAATTGGACACAGGGGCCCTGGGTACGGTGCACTCAGGCATGGGGCACCTGCCGAGAGGCAGACTACAATCCTATATAAGCAACACACTTTGAACACATTTTGGGGTATAGGACCCCGTGGGGTAGGCTGGAGGAGTCCCAATGCCCTTGCTCTGTCCTCTTCCTCCTCCAGACCACCCCGCCCACCCTCGGCCACCCTCAGCACACACAAACCAGCCTAACATACTTAGGCCACAGCTATCCAGGGCTCCCTCCAAGCCCTACCCTGGAGACAAAACACAAACCTCTGAGCCTCATGGGCAAGGTCCCAACAGGAGCCAGTCCCCAGTCCCCATGGGCAAGGTCCCAACAGGAGCCAGTCCAAACTCACTGATCCTCTGGTTTGTTGTTGGGATTGTTGTGTGCGCCACCACGCTTCTTTTTTATTAGATTTTATTTTTTGGTTTTTCAAGGTCATCTGTAGCCCAGGCTGACCTGGACTTCACTATGTAATCTCAGACTGGCCTCCAACTCACTCACAGTGATCCTCCTACTTCTGTCTCCCAAGTGCTGGGATTAAAGGTGTGCACAAACACGCCTGGATTTTTTTTTTTTTTTTTTTTTTTCAGAGAGATACAGAGCAAGAAGAGGCAGATAGAGAGAATGGGTGCACCACGGCCTCCAGCCACTGCAAAGGAATTCCAGATGCCTGTGCCACCTTGTGCATCTGGCTTATGTGGACACTGGGGAATCAAACCTGGGTCCTTAGGCCTTGCAGGCAAATGCTTTAACCACTAAGCTATCACTCCAGCCCTCTCTGGTTTGTCTCTTTCCTTCATCCTCCAGGTATCCCTGGGTACTCAAGCACCACAGGGGACTGCCCAACAGTCTTGGGCCATAGGTACTCACAATTGCCTTGCACCAGCCTGTAATGCCAGGCATGACCATCCTTGCCTTCTCCCCTGTGCCAATGCAGTTCAATGCTCAGCTTAAACATCATCTTCTGACTGACCTTTGACTTCTCCACCCCTTGCAAATGGACCTCCTTATCCAATAATCTAGAAAAGCCTTCATGAAATAGGGACACATAACTATTATTTTCTTTTTCTTTCTTTTCTTTTCTTTTTTATTTTATTTATTTACTTACCCATTTTTATTTTGTTTTTTTGAGGTAGGGTCTCGCTCTAGCTCAGGCTAACCTGGAATTCACTATGTAGTCTCAGGGTGGCCTCACGGTGATCCTCCTACCTCTGCCTCCCTAGTGCTAGGATTAAAGGCATGTGCCACTATGCCTGGCTTTCTTTCTTTTTTTTCAAGGCAGGGTGTCTCTCTAGCCCAGGCTGACCTGGAACTCATTCTACAGTCCCAGGCTGGCCTCAAACTCAGCAATCCTCCTACTTCTGCTTCCCAAGTACTGGGATTAAAGGCATGCACCACTATGCCTAGCTTTAAAACAAAAAAAAAAATTATTTGAGAGACAGAGAGAATGGGCATGCTAGGGCCTCTTGCCACTGTAAACAAACTCCAGAAGTATGCGCCACTGTGTGCATCTGGCTACATGGATAGTGGGGAATCGAACCTGGGTCCTTTGGCTTTGCCAGCAAACATCTCAACTGCTAAGCCATCTCTCCAATCTCTCTCTTTATTTTATATTTTATTTTATTTTTTATTTTATTTTATTTTATTTTATTTTATTTTGGTTTTTCGAGGTAGGGTCTCACTCTAGCTCAAGCTGACCTGGAATCAACTATGTAATCTGAGGGTGGCTTTGAACTCATGGTGATCCTCCTACCTCTGCCTCCTGAGTGCTGGGATTAAAGGCGTGTGCCATCACATCTGGCTCTCTCTCTTTTAATTTTAGAGAGAGTATGGGCAAATGAACTCCAGACACATGCACCACTTTGTGCATTTGGCTTTATGTTAGAACTGGGGAATTGAATCCAGGCTATCAGGCTTTGAAACAAGTGCCTTTAACTGCTGAGCCATGTCTCCAGTCCCAGTGTCTATTATTTTCAAGTCGCATGGGCCCAGACTTGTTGAACTGATGGTTTTACCTATGTAGCCACTGAGAAGTTCCCTGGGGTGCCACTGCTCCTGGGGTGAGGATACGTGCCCATGGCAAGGATGCTGTCTGCCATTGTGGTCTCCATTGTCAACCCTGGAATCAAGAGGGCACACAGAGAATGCCCTATCTCCTGTGCTGCCCAGTATCCACAACTTCCCACAAGAGCAGCAGCTTCCTCCCACGCCAGGACAGAGATGTCTGTCTCCTCTCTAGCTCTGCCTCTCCTGTCTCCATCCAGCTGATGTCGCCCCCCCACCACAAACACAAACAACCAGGCTGTAAAGATCAGTGCACACAGGAAGCCAGAAAAGTTCGCCTCCTGGGGTTGAAAGCTGGTGGGTGGCTTTCATTTCATCCTAAAGCGTGTGTGGCAAGTTCCTTACCCAGTGAGAAGACATCTCCCAGGCCCTCGTTTTGATTTTGTTAATGTTTTGGTTTGTTGAGGCACAGTCTCCCCATTCAGAAACGACTCCTCCTCACCCATCAGGCCTCAGCTAGGGGCCTTGACACGTTCCATTACACTGTCAGTGAGCGTCTCCCTCAATGTCTTACACATCTCAGATGACATAACGTGTTGTTTACACCTAGCCTCTCCATGTCTGTCCGGTAAGACCATAAGTTCCCGAGGGCAAGGCCTGCCTGTCCTTGGTTTGCTGTGCCTACGATGGCCATAAAGTCTAGATCATGGACTGTCCCTGTGTGGCCTATCTCATTGCTTCTACCAGGCATTCTGTTGTAGCATCAGGTCATGGTCCCACACAGTAAGAGTGCAGAAGGAAAACAGGACAATAAGGGGGCATATAGGACCCCTCTGAACTCAGCTTCCACCTGGGAACCTGAGCTGCCCACGCTAAGGATCGCCACTTTGTGGCCAGGAGATCATGAACCTGCATCTGGGCTTCCCAAGGTTAAGAGCTTCCCCAAACCTTCAGGCCTGGAACAGAAGCCACGCTCTGCAGCGGGACGCTGAACAGACGCTGCCACTTCTCCTGCTGCTTCCTGGAAGAGAGCACGAGAGGGGACGCTGGGGACACGTCTCATGAGCCCTTTGCTCTGATCCCTGTACATCCTGTGACGACGGTGGTCTGGTCCACACACCCACAGGTGCTCAGTGGAAGAGCCGGACTGTGTGCCTTGTGCCCTGGCTCTGATGTGGTGAGGGGAGTGCTTGGGTTCATTCTTGGAATCCCCAAAGAGCTCTCCCATGGCATCCCTAAGGTCACAAAAGTTTGCATCTGTTCAGAAATCAAGGACAGTCAGCATTCAAGGAGCTGTCACCTATAATTTTTTTTTGGGGGGGGCGCTGTTTCGAGGTAGGTTCTTGCTGTAGCCCAGGCTGACCTGGAATTTACTATGTAGTCTCAGGGTGGCCTCGATCTCACGTCAATCCTCCTACCTCTTCTTCCCGAGTGCTGTATAATTCTTAGTTCCTTCCTGTTGCTAATAACCTGACAGGCTGGGTAAGTTAGGCTCAAGGTCTGATCTATGTTTGAAGAGCTCCATCTGACAATGACTTTCTTTTTTTTTCCAAATATTTTAATTAATTAATTAATTTGCAAGGGGGAGAAAAAGAGAAAGACGGAGCGAGAAAGAGCCTGGGCATACCAGGGCTTCTTGCCACTGCAAATGAACTCCAGATACATCCGGTGCACTTTATGCGTCTGTTTTTATTTATTTATTTATTTAATTTATTTATTAGAGACAGAGAGAGGGAGAGGGAGAGAGGGAGAGAAAGAGAGAAAAAAAGAGTGAGAATGGGCACACTAGGGTCTCTAGCCACTGCAAACAAACTCCAGACACATGCACCACCATGTGCATCTGGCTTACATGGGACCTGGAGAACCAAACCGGGGTCCTTAGGCTTCGCAGGCATGCACCTTAACTGCTAAGCCCTCTCTCCAGCACTGAATCTGAGAGCCATCTCCTCAGTCCTGACAATGACCTTCTTGCTGACAGTGTCCTGAGGTGACACTGAGCATCAGAAGGTAGATCCAGAGAGTCCACACACATCTGTGAGTGTGTGCTGTACCTGTGTGAAAGTGTGAGAGCATATCTTCTTTCTTTCTTTCTTTCTCTTTCTTTCTTTCTTTCTTTCTTTCTTTCTTTCTTTTTTTCAGTACGGAGGATTAAATCCAGGATTTATACATACTAGGCAAGCACTTTACCTTGAGCTCTATCCTCAGACCTTTGGCTTTTTTTTTTAGTTTGTTGTTTTTATTTTTAGGTGGGGTCTCACTCTAGTCCAGGCTGGCCTCAAATGCACAACAATTATCCTATTTCTGCCTCCAGAGTACTGGGATTACTGGGATTAAAGGCATGTGCCACCACAACCAGCTTTTTAAAAATATATATATTTTTAAATTTATTTTTTTTTTTTTTTGAAGGTAGGGTCACTCTGGTCCAGGCTGACCTGGAGAGAAGAAGAGAGAGAAATGGGCATGCCAGGGCCTCCAGCCACTGCAGACGAACTCCAGATGCATGCACCCCTTTGTGCATCTGGTTTACGTGGGTCTGGGGAATCAAACTGGGGTCCTTAGGTTTCGCAGGCAAGTGCCTTACCTGCTAAGCCATTTCCTCAGCCTTTTTTTTTTTTTTAATGAGAGAAAGAGAGAGACACAGAGAGAGAATTGGTGCACCAGGGCCTCCAGCCACTACAATTGAATACAGATGCTTGTGCCACCTAGTGTGCATGTGCAACCTTGCACACTTGTGTCACCTTGTGCATCTGGCTTATGTGGGACCTGGAAAGTCAAACAAACATGGGTCCTTAGGCTTCTCAGGCAAGTGCCTTAAATGCTAAGCCATCTCTCCAGCCCTTTTCGTTTTTTTTTTTTTTTTTAATGAGACAAGGTCTCACTATGTAACCCAGACTGGCTTTGAACTTGTGAGCCTCTGCCTCATGGGTATGCACCACCATAGCCAGCTTCTTATAAAGCCACCAAGATGATGACCTAGCCTTAATTACCTCCCCAAAGCCCCACTGCTCCACGGTTGGATTAAGTTCCCACTTTCCTAATACCTCCCAGTGGGGGATTGAATTTCAAACACGCGTCCTCCAGGGACATGTGCAAACCATATTCCTGGGCTGATGTTCTCTCAGAGTGGGAGCAGCTCTCCAGGACATGGGGCCCCTGTGAGTACCCAATTCACTGAGCAGGACCTCAGCAGTTCCCACCACTGCAGCCTGCAAAGACAGAATGCTCCAGACAGCACTGTGTAGTCTGTCTCAGGTCCCCTACAGATGTCCACAGGCCTCTTCTCTGACTTTGATGACCCAGGTCAATGAAGGCAGGAGCTAGCTGTACCTATTCAGAGCACTGGCCAAAGGAATGATGTGAAAAGTGGGGCCAGACGGCAGCCGGGGGTTGGGGGCATGATATGGAAAGGAGACATGTCTGGGCACAGCCAAGGACAAAGCCAGGGCAGGATTAAGAGATGAGAGTGAGGAAGAGGGAAGCTGGCATTTGCATTACTGCCCACAACCCTGGAGGTGAGCACTAATATTAGCTCCATTTTCTTTTTTAAATTTTTATTTATTTATTTATTAGAGAGAGAAAGAAATAGAGAGAGAGAGTAGGTGCACCAGGACCTCCAGCCACTGCAAATGAACTCTAAACGCATGCACCACCTTGTGCATCTGGCTTACATGGGTACTGGGGAATAGAACCTGGATCTTTAGGCTTTACAGGCAAGCACCTTAACCACTAAGCTCTCTCTCCAGTCCAGCCCCATCTTCTTAAGTGTGGAAACTGAGACCCAAGATCATATATTATCAGTTATGGATGAAAATTTCTCATATCAGCCAGGTGAGGTAGCACACACCTATAATCCCAGCTCCTAAGGAGGCTAAGGTGGGCAGATCATGAGTGCCAGGTCAGCCTGGCCAATAAAGGAAATCCTTCAAACAAGACAAAATGAAAGCCGGGCGTGATGGCGCACGCCTTTAATCCCAGCACTTGGGAGGCAGAGGTAGGAGGATCAACGTGAGTTCAAGGCCACCCTGAGAATACATAGTGAATTCCAGGTCAGCCTGGGTTAGAGTGAGACCCCACCTTGAAAAACCAAAAACCAAAAACAGACAAAATGAAACAACAAAAACCTCCCTTGGGGCTGGGGAGATGACTCAGCCATTAAGGCACTTTGCTTACAAAGCCTGACAGCCTGGGTTCAATTCCACAGTACCCACATAAAGCCAGATGCAGAAAGTGGCACATGTGTCTAGAGTTCATATGTAGCAGCAAGAGTCTCTCCCTCTCTCTCTCTCTCTCTGCTTGTAAATAAATAAACCCTCTCACATTGGTGGTCCACTGTGGTCCTTTATGGAAGACAAATGGAGTTCAGAGACCAAGACAAATCTATTTCCTTGACCTCAACACAGGGATTGGCACTGGTATGTGACGGGTTTGGGATCAGCTGAAGATGTACACTGTGGCTCCAACAAGGACATTATCCTCTTCCACCTCTGACGGCAGGTGACAGAAGCACCCCTTGTGAAGAAGCCAGCTGTAGCCTCTGGCACTGGAGTCGTGGAGCACATTCTCTTAGTAGGGGACGAGCCTGGGCACAGGGACGCACTGGGGTCTCTTCTCCGAAGGACTGAAGCCAGCAAAGGCCATCCTTTGGGGGACAAGGAAGGGCTTTGGCTTGGTGACAATAGTTAGGCCACGTGACAAGGAATCCAGCAGCAGGGAAGCATGGGCGGAGCACACAGGGTGTCATCCCACTGTGACTGCCCCATGGCTGAAGAGGGCGACCAAGGCAGCGGGTACTTCCTTGCTCAGATTCAGAAAGAGGACCACTGGCTTCAGCCCAGTTCAGAAGGCAAAATTCTGCTTTGAGTCCCACTGGGTCACCGGAGGGGCCAGGGCCTAGGGTTCCCCATCCCTGTGAGGAAGTGGGAGGGACGTGATGTGAGCAGACACCAGGCCAGTGTTTTGACATCACGGTTGTTTGGAAATGTGGCTCAAGGTCATTCAGGCGACGTTCTCTCTGGGCCTTTCTTCTCCGCTGTGCTGCATCGGCTTCAGTCTACGGTTGGTCACACAATGCAAACACCATGGCTGACATTTATCCTGGCTCTGGGCAGCAAGATCTTCACTAGAGAGGAGCAGACAGACCTCAGGATGGCTAGATGACCACGCCTGACCAGTAGGAGATGAGCCGAATGATTGCCCTTAATAGAAATGCTGTGTCCGCCCCCAGCTGGGTGGGAGGCAGATGTGATGGCTGGGGCTGAAGCAGCCATCTTAGACTGCAAAATGGAAGGTGACGCCTCAGAGGACAGGGAACCAGACAGAAGGGACCTCTCCACACCATAGAGACACTATTAGCCCTTGTTGATTAAGCTCACACTACTACATGTGAGAGACAGAGAGACGGAGAGACTTCCTTCATGTCTAAGGTATTCTAATTAATATAAAACCCCACATGGCCTCTTCAGGCCAGCCAATGCCAGGGCTTCTGTGCTGCCCTCCTCGTTATGCATGTCTTACAAAGGATGTGTAGGCTACGCCTGCCCAAAGAATTCACACAGTTCACAGCCTATCACCTGCAGTCTATTGCCATAGGGGCAGCCCACTAAAAAGCTAGAAGTCTTGGCTGTAAGGTCTGACAGGGATTACTTGACATGACAAAGGGAGTCAGCAAGCCCACCGTCAGCAACTCTGTTTCCATGGCATGTTTTTGCCTTAGTGAAGCCTTGGACCATGGGAGAAGGACAGAGAAGGGCCTGGGGCCCCGCTAGTCATGCCGCTTCCTTCTCCAGCATCCTCGATCCCACAGCAGCCTGTGGAACATCTCTGGGAACTCCTAGGGTTTCGTACAGCATCACTTGAAAAACCATAGCCAGACTCAAGTTCAAAACCTGCCTCCCTTGCTGGGCGTGGTGGCGCACACCTTTCATCCCAGCACTCGGGAAGCAGAGGTAGGAAGATCGCTGTGAGGTCGAGGCCAGCCTGAGACTACATGGTAATGAGAGAAAGAGAGAGACACAGAGAGAGAATTGTGCACCAGGGCCTCCAGCCACTACAATTGAATACAGATGCTTGTGCCACCTAGTGTGCATGTGCAATCTTGGACACTTGTGTCACCTTGTGCATCTGGCTTATGTGGGACCTGGAAAGTCAAACAAACATGGGTCCTTAGGCTTTTCAGGCAAGTGCCTTAAATGCTAAGCCATCTCTCCAGCCCTTTTCGTTGTTTTTTTTTAATGAGACAAGGTCTCACTATGTAACCCAGACTGGCTTTGAACTTGTGAGCCTCTGCCTCATGGGTATGCACCACCATAGCCAGCTTCTTATAAAGCCACCAAGATGATGACCTAGCCTTAATTACCTCCCCAAAGCCCCACTGCTCCACGGTTGGATTAAGTTCCCACTTTCCTAATACCTCCCAGTGGGGGATTGAATTTCAAACACGCGTCCTCCAGGGACATGTGCAAACCATATTCCTGGGCTGATGTTCTCTCAGAGTGGTAGCAGCTCTCCAGGACATGGGGCCCCTGTGAGTACCCAATTCACTGAGCAGGACCTCAGCAGTTCCCACCACTGCAGCCTGCCAAGACAGAATGCTCCAGACAGCACTGTGTAGTCTGTATCAGGTCCCCTACAGATGTCCACAGGCCTCTTCTCTGACTTTGATGACCCAGGTCAATGAAGGCAGGAGCTAGCTGTACCTATTCAGAGCACTGGCCAAAGGAATGATGTGAAAAGTGGGGCCAGACGGCAGCCGGGGCTTGGGGGCATGACATGGAAAGGAGACATGTCTGGGAACAGCCAAGGACAAAGCCAGGGCAGGATTAAGAGATGAGAGTGAGGAAGAGGGAAGCTGGCATTTGCATTACTGCCCACAACCCTGGAGGTGAGCACTAATATTAGCTCCATTTTCTTTTTTAAATTTTTATTTATTTATTTATTAGAGAGAGAAAGAAATAGAGAGAGAGTAGGTGCACCAGGACCTCCAGCCACTGCAAATGAACTCTAGACGCATGCACCACCTTGTGCATCTGGCTTACATGGGTACTGGGGAATAGAACCTGGATCTTTAGGCTTTACAGGCAAGCACCTTAACCACTAAGCTCTCTCTCCAGTCCAGCCCCATCTTCTTAAGTGTGGAAACTGAGACCCAAGATCATATATTATCAGTTATGGATGAAAATTTCTCATATCAGCCAGGTGAGGTAGCACACACCTATAATCCCAGCTCCTAAGGAGGCTAAGGTGGGCAGATCATGAGTGCCAGGTCAGCCTGGCCAATAAAGGAAATCCTTCAAACAAGACAAAATGAAAGCCGGGCGTGATGGCGCACGCCTTTAATCCCAGCACTTGGGAGGCAGAGGTAGGAGGATCAACGTGAGTTCAAGGCCACCCTGAGACTACATAGTAAATTCCAGGTCAGCCTGGGTTAGAGTGAGACCCCACCTTGAAAAACCAAAAACCAAAAAACAGACAAAATGAAACAACAAAACCTCCCTTGGGGCTGGGGAGATGACTCAGCCATTAAGGCACTTGCTTACAAAGCCTGACAGCCTGGGTTCAATTCCACAGTACCCACATAAAGCCAGATGCAGAAAGTGGCACATGTGTCTAGAGTTCATATGCAGCAGCAAGAGTCTCTCTCCCTCTCTCTCTCTCTCTCTCTCTCTCTCTCTGCTTGTAAATAAATAAACCCTCTCACATTGGTGGTCCACTGTGGTCCTTTATGGAAGACAAATGGAGTTCAGAGACCAAGACAAATCTATTTCCTTGACCTCAACACAGGGATTGGCACTGGTATGTGACGGGTTTGGGATCAGCTGAAGATGTACACTGTGGCTCCAACAAGGACATTATCCTCTTCCACCTCTGACGGCAGGTGACAGAAGCACCCCTTGTGAAGAAGCCAGCTGTAGCCTCTGGCACTGGAGTCGTGGAGCACATTCTCTTAGTAGGGGACGAGCCTGGGCACAGGGACGCACTGGGGTCTCTTCTCCGAAGGACTGAAGCCAGCAAAGGCCATCCTTTGGGGGACAAGGAAGGGCTTTGGCTTAGGGACAATAGTTAGGCCAGATGACAAGGAATCCAGCAGCAGGGAAGCATGGGCGGGGCACACAGGGTGTCATCCCACTGTGACTGCCCCATGGCTGAAGAGGGCAACCAAGGCAGCGGTGCTTCCTTGTTCAGATTCAGAAAGAGGACCACTGGCTTCAGCCCAGTTCAGAAGGCAAAACTCTGCTTTGAGTCCCACTGGGTTACCAGAGGGGCCAGGGCCTAGGGTTCCCCATCCCTGTGAGGAAGTGGGAGGGACGTGATGTGAGCAGACACCAGGCCAGTGTTTTGACATCACGGTTGTTTGGAAATGTGGCTCAAGGTCATTCAGGCGACGTTCTCTCTGGGCCTTTCTTCTCCGCTGTGCTGCATTGGCTTCAGTCTACGGTTGGTCACACAATGCAAACACCATGGCTGACATTTATCCTGGCTCTGGGCAGCAAGATCTTCACTAGAGAGGAGCAGACAGACCTCAGGATGGCTAGATGACCACGCCTGACCAGTAGGAGATGAGCCGAATAATCGCCCTTAATAGAAATGTTGTGTCCGCCCCCAGCTGGGTGGGAGGCAGATGTGATGGCTGGGGCTGAAGCAGCCATCTTAGACTGCAAAATGGAAGGTGACGCCTCAGAGGACAGGGAACCAGACAGAAGGGACCTCTCCACACCATAGAGACACTATTAGCCCTTGTTGATTAAGCTCACACTACTACATGTGAGAGACAGAGAGACGGAGAGACTTCCTTCATGTCTAAGGTATTCTAATTAATATAAAACCCCACATGGCCTCTTCAGGCCAGCCAATGCCAGGGCTTCTGTGCTGCCCTCCTCGTTATGCGTGTCTTAAGAATTCACACAGTTCACAGCCTATCACCTGCAGTCTATTGCCATAGGGGCAGCCCACTAAAAAGCTAGAAGTCTTGGCTGTAAGGTCTGACAGGGATTACTTGACATGACAAAGGGAGTCAGCAAGCCCACCGTCAGCAACTCTGTTTCCATGGCATGTTTTTGCCTTAGTGAAGCCTTGGACCATGGGAGAAGGACAGAGAAGGGCCTGGGGCCCCGCTAGTCATGCCGCTTCCTTCTCCAGCATCCTCGATCCCACAGCAGCCTGTGGAACATCTCTGGGAACTCCTAGGGTTTCGTACAGCATCACTTGAAAAACCATAGCCAGACTCAAGTTCAAAACCTGCCTCCCTTGCTGGGCGTGGTGGCGCACACCTTTCATCCCAGCACTCGGGAAGCAGAGGTAGAAAGATCGCTGTGAGGTCGAGGCCAGCCTGAGACTACATGGTGAATTCCAGGTTAGCTTAGGCTAGACCAAGACCTTATCTCAAAAAAAAAAAAAAAATCAACCGTGCTTAAGAGATGGCTTAGTGGTTAAGGCGTTTGCCTGCAAACCAAAGATCCTGGTTTGACTTTCCAGAACCCACGTAAACCAGATGCACAAGGGGGGATGTATCTGGAGTTCGTTTGCAGTGGCTGGAGGCCCTGGAGCGCCCATTCTGTCTCTCTCTCTCTTTCACTCTCTCTGTCCCTTTCTCTCTCTCTCGAATAAATAAATAAAACATAAAAAAAAAAAAAACCTGGTTCCCCGGCTGGACAGATGGCTTAGTGGTTAAGGTGCTTGCCTGTAAAGCCCAAGGACACATGTTCAACTCCCTATTTCCCACATAAGCCAGCTGTACAAGGTGACGGATGTGCAAGGTTGCATAAGGTGGTGCATGGCACACACATCTGGAGTTCAACTGCAGTGGGTGGAGGTCCTGGCTCACCTCCACCCCTCTCTCTCTCATTAAAAAAATAAAATAAAAAAATAAAAAAACTGGCTCCCTTATTTAACTGTCAGTGCCAAGCATCACTCTCCCCTCCTCATCCATAACGTCCCACACCACGGTTTTGAAAATACTCTATGAAACAGGTCAACATAAAGCTTTTGGCCCAAATGTCTGGTTCGCAGCAGGTGCCTGGTAAGTGCTAGCTATTAGTTTGATGTTGTTGTGCCTTTCTGGAAAAGGTCTCCATCACTCAGGCTGCCTTCTCCAAAAAAAAAAAAAGAAAAAAAAGAAAAAGAAAAGAAAAAACCTGCTACACCCCAGCATCTGTTAGACAGCATCGCTTCTACCTCAGTTGCTCGTGCCCCGAGGCCCCGCCAAGCACTTCACTTCTGACAGCAGGACTGCATTTACCTTGGCTGAGCTGAAGACATTTCTGGACAGGAACTCCAGCTAAGCTGTCACAATCAGCCCATCACCTGCCAGCCAACTGGCAGGTGGAGATGCTGGGCAAGCAACCAAGGGTGCCCCACAGGACCCACCGGGGACCTTGGCCAGCCAGGTTTGTCAGAATGGCACTTACAGGCAGCTGAGTCCAACCCAGGAAGTGCTGCTGAGGCTCCGAAGGAGGGGGCACCCCAGTCCCTAGCCATCAGTGCACCAGGGCTTACAAACCCTCCAGGAATGTATTCGAGATCTCTGCTGCTCAAAAATGTGCTGGGGGGGGGTGGCAGGAACATGAGCACCACTCAGAAGATTGTTAGAAGAACCCTAAACCCCAGTGTGGGCTCATGCCCAAAAGTCCAGCATTCAACAGGAGCACTGCCACCAGTTCAAGGCCAACCTGGGTCACATAGGCTAAAGAATGAGATGCTCTTCCCCTTCCCCCCTCCCAATGACTGACTGCTTAACTCCATAGTGAACACCAGCAATCCAACTAAAGAGGGTCCGCAGTGGAGTGGGGGCAGGGAGGAGAGGAATGATGATACCAACACTTCATGTACCCAAAGTTTCTACTTTAAAAAAAAAAAGAGAATCGGGCATGGTGGTGCATGCCTTTAATCCCAGCACTCTGGAGTCAGAGGTAGGAGGATTGCCTTGAGTTCAAGGACACCCTGAGACTACAAAGTGAATTCCAGATCAGCCTGGACTAGAATGAGACTCTACCTAAAAAAAACAAACAAAAAAAAAAAGTAAGAAAGAGAGAGAGAGAGAGAGAGAGAAGAGGGCTTAGTGGATAAGGCACTTGCCTGCAAAACCAAAGGACCCAGGTTCAATTCCCCAGTGCCCATGTAAGCCACATGCACAAGGTAGTACACGAGTCTAGAGTTCATTTGCAGAGGCTGAAGGCACTGTTACACCCATTCATTCTCTCTTCTCTCTCAAATAAATAAATAAATAAGAATAAATTTTTAAAAAGATTCTGTCTCCACCCACCCCCTCCCAAAAAAAAGCCCTAATGTGATAATGCATGCCTTTAATCCCAGCACTTGGGAGGAAATGGTAGGAGGATGATCCCAGTGAGTTTGAGGCCAGCCTGGGACAACAGAGTGAGTTCCAGGTCAGCTGGAGTAAGACCCTGCCTTATAAAAAAGAAGGGGGGGGAGCTGGAGAAATGGCTTAGTGGTTAAGGCGCTTGCCTGTGAAACCTAAGGACCCAGGCTTGATTCCCCAGCATCCACGTAAACCAGATGCACAAGGTGGCACATGCATCCGGAGTTCATTTGCAGAGGCCAGAGGCCCTGTGGCGCCCATTCTCTCTCTCTCTCTCTCTCTCTCTCTCTCTCTCTCTCTCTATATATATATATATATATATATATATATATATATATATATATATATATTTTTTGTCTCTCTCTCTCTAATAAATAAATTTTTTTAAATGTTTTTTTTTTTTTTTTTTTTTTTTTGGTTTTCAAGGTAGGGTCTCACTCTAGTTCAGGCTGACCTGGAAATCACTATGTAGTCTCAGGGTGGCCTTGAACTCATGCCAATCCTCCTACCTCTGACTCCCAAGTGCTGGGATTAAAGGAGTGTACCACCACACCCGCTAAAAAAAAAAAAAGTTTTTAAAGGGCTGGAGAGATGGCTTAGAAGTGAAGGTACTTTCCTGCAAAGCCTAAGGACCCAGGCTTTCCTTGGTTATCTTCTTTTGGAGTGAGCCCAAGAATGACCTTCCTTCCTTCCCTCCCTCCTTCCATCTTTCTCTTCCTTGCTTCCTTTTTTTTTTTTTTTTTTTTTGATAGGGTCTCACTATAGCCCATGCTGACCTGAAATTTACTATGTGTCTCAGGGTGGCCTCAAACTCTCATTGATCCTCCTATCTCTGCCTCCTGAGTGCTGGGATTAAAAACTTATTTATTTATTTATTTATTTATGAGAGAGATAAATAAGGAGAGAGAGACAGAATGGGTACACCAGGGCCTCTTGCTACTACAAAGGAACTCTAGATGCATGTCCTACTCTATGCATTTGGCTTTACATGGGTACTGGGGAACTGAACCAGGGCTAATAAGCAAGCACCTTTAAGCACTGAGCCATCTCCCCAGCCCTGCCTCAGCCTCTTGAGTGCAGGGATCACAGGAACAAGCCCACATCCTGGTCCAGTAAAAGTGTTTTTAGTGTTTCCAACCCTCACGAAAACAGAAGCATCACCTCACCCTATACCATTTAGGCACATGGTTTTGTTTTATTATGTTTCCTGACACAGGGTCTTATGTAGCTAAGGAAGATCTTAAACTTCTAATCCTCTTACCTCCATCTCCTGAGTGCTGGGATTACAGACAGGTGTCACTATATCTGGCTCAACACATAAACTTTTTTTTAAAAAAAAATTTATTTTTATTTATTTAAAAGAGAGAGAGAATGGGCACTCCAAAGGCATGCGCCACGTTCATCTGTCTTACATGGGACCTGCAGAATCGAACCTGGGTTAGGCTTCATAGGCCTTCATGGGCCTTAACCATTAAGCCATCTCTCCAGCCCTTTTCTTTCTTTTTTAAAAAAATTAAAAAAAAAGAGGCAGAGAGAGAGAGAACTCCAGGCAACACCATGTTCATCAGCCTTACATGAATGGAGAATCCAGATCTAGGTTAGGCTTCCCTTCATGGGCCTTAACCATTAAGCATCTCTCCAGCCCTTTTCTTCAAAAATTATTATTATTTGAGAGCTAAACAGAGGGACCTGGAGAGAGAGAGACAGGGAACACCAGCAGTCTCTCAGCCTCTGTGAATGAACTCCAGACTGGCTTGCGCCCCCTTGTGGGCAAGGGCCTCAATTTTTGCGGGCTAAACATGGGACCTGGAGAATCTCTTCTTAGGCAGCCTCATCTTCTTTCTTTTTTTTTTTTTTTTTTTTTTTGAGGCAGGGTCTCACTCTAGCTCAAGCTGACCTGGAACTAACTCACTCTAACCCAGACTGGCCTTGAATTTATGGAGATCCTACTATCTCAGCCTCCAAAGTGCTGCAATTAAAGGTGAGAACCACCGAACCCAGCTAACATGTGGGATTTTTTTTAATAGAGAACTTTTTATTTATTTATTTATTTATTTATTTATTTATTTATTTATTTATTTATTAGAGACAGAGAAAGGAAGAGAGAGAATGAGAATGGGCATGCTAGGGCCTCTAGCCACTGCACTCCAGATGCATGCACCACCATGTGCATTTGGCTTATTTGGGACCTGGAGAATCAAACTGGGGTCCTTAGGCTTTGCTGCCATGTGCCTTAAACTGCTAAGCCATCTCTCCAGCCTTGGGATCTTTAAAAAAATTTTTTTCCCAGGAGAGAATTGGTGTGCCAGGGCCTCAGCCACTGAAATCAAACTCCAGGCATTTGCACCACCTAGCGTGCATCTGTCTTATGTGGGATCTGGAAATTCGAACCTGGGTCCTCAGGCTTCACAGACAAGCATCTTAATTGTTAAGCTATCTCTCCAGTCCCATGTGGCCCTTTTTTGTTTGTTTGTTTGTTTTGTTTTGTTTTGTTTTTTTGAGTAGGGTCTCACTCTAGCTCAGGCTGACCTGGAATTCACTATGTAGTCTCAAGGTGGCCTCAAACTTACGGCCATCCTCCTACCTCTGCCTCCCAGGTGCTAGGATTAAAGGTGTGTACCACCATACCTGGCCCGGCTATTTCTTTTTTACCAGGCATTTATTTAGCTTCTGATTTTCATGCTCTCATAAATACTACCGTGACGAACTCACTGCTATATTTTCCGTATCTTGGATGTGTTCCCGGCTTGATGGCTTCTGGAAGGAAGTAAGGCTGCTCAAGCTTGAATGTGAATGTGAATTCCGTGGGAATCCGTGGTAATTCCACAGGGCTGAGATTCTGCATTTCTAACAAGTCCCAAACTGCTGAGGCTGCCGGACCTGCTGCCCTGTGAGCATAGGAAGGCTAACCCTGGAGGCTCCCAGGCCAGGAGCTTCTCTTTTGTACTGGGAACCTATTTTTATACTTTCAGGTAAAGTCTAGGAGGAATCGTTCAGGCTAATTTTTCAACCAATTAGCTCATCTGTTTTTTATTAACAACTCTATGAAACACTGCTTATCCCAGTTTACAGATGAAGAAATTAATTTAGAGTGATGGCTTGGCAAGCATGCTGTTTAGGGTGCTATAATAAAATACCTTAAGCTGGATCACTTGTAAGCAAGAGAAATTAATTGCTCATAGTTCAGTATAAGCAGATTTGGTATCAGCTGCAAGTAAGCTCTCCCAAATCTCTTATTATTTATTATTTATTTATTTTCTGTGTGTGATGTGTGTGTGTGTGCTCGCATGCACACATATGCCAAAGTCTCTTGCTGCTGCAAACAAATGCCCGTCTGGTTTTATGTGCCTTTAACTGCTGAGCCATCTCCCCAGCCTCCCTCAAACTTTTTTTTTTTTTTGGGGGGGTGGTGTTGAGATAAAGTCTCGCTCTAGCCTAGGCTGACCTGGACTTTCAGAATGGGATCCCATCTCCAGGTTCCCTAAGGATCCCCAGCTCTGGCTCTAGTCCATGGGCTGTCACGGGTTTCCGTGAGCACAGCTGCTTTCCGCCTCCATCTTGGCAGCTGCCCCCTGCGCCTTACTCATCCCAGCCCACGGCAGCAAGAAACCCAAGACTGTTCCTCTGGAGCTGCTGCTAAGCTGCACCCCTCTCCACTTATCCCAGACCCCAGTACAGCATTTTGTTTAATCCAGGCAGCTTCACTGGGCAGTGTCACTCCAACCCAAGGACAAGAGGTCCTTCTATTTCCTGATGTCACTGACATTTGAACTCTCTTCCTGCTAAGTTACTGCCAAAAGTTTGATTTTCTGGCTAGAGAGATGGCTTAGAGGTTAAGGTGCTTGCCTGTGAAGCCTAAGGACCCAGGTTCAATTCCCCATGTAAACCAGATGTACAAGGTGGTGTATGTGTCTGGCGTTTGTTTGCAGTAGCTTGGAGGTCCTGGCACACCCATTCTTTCTATCTGCCTTTCTCTCTCTCTCTCCTTTTTTTTTTTTTTTTTTTTTTTTTTTAGGTAGGGTTCCTCTCTCTAGCCCAGACTGTTCTGGAATTCACTTGGTAGTCACAGGGTGGCCTTGAACTCACAGTGATCCTCCTACCTCTACCTCCCGAGTCTCAGTCTCCCAAGTAGTTAGGTTTACAGGCCTGGGCCACCAGGCCCAGCTCTGGCCACCATGATATAATTGGTTGGCAATCACAGAGAAATTCTCACACCTAAATGACCATCAGAATCACATAAGGAGCTATTTATCTTTTTATTAATTTAGCAGGGTTGGGGAAGGAACCCAGGGTCTCACACAGGTGCTAGGCAAGTGCTCCGGTCAATGAGCTACACACAAACCCCCCACAGGGATTTTGTTTTTGTTTTGTTAGTTAGTTTGTTTGTTTTGTTTTTTTGTGGTAGGGTCTCACTCTAGCTCAGGCTGACCTAGAATTCAGTATGTAGTCTCAGGGTGGCCTTGAACTCACAGCAATCCTCCTACCTCTGCCTCTCCAGTGCTGGCATTAAAGGTGTGCACCACCACGCCAGGCAGATTATTTTATTTTATTTTATTATTTGACAGAGAGGAGAGAGAGAGAGAGAGAATGAGCACTCCAGAGCCTCCAGCCACTACAAATGAACTCCAGACACGTGCGCCCCCTTGTGCATCTGGCTAAAGTGGGTACCGGGGAATCGAACCTGAGTTCTCTTTGACTTTGCAGGCAAACACCTTAAGTGCTAAGCCATCCCTCCAGCCCGAGATTTTTTGTTTTTTGAGACAGGGTCTCATGTATCCCATGTTGGCCTCAAACTCATTATGTAGTCACAAACTCATGGAGCCAATGATGATCTTGAACTCCTGATCCTGCTGCCTCTACGTCCTGAGTGCTGAGATTACAGGTGTGTGTCACCATGCTCAGTTTATGTGGTGCTGGGGATTCATGTATGCTAGGCAAGAGCTCTACCACCTGGACTACATCTCCTTCCCCTACCTACCCACATGGATATCTTTTTAAAATATTTATTTATTTACAAGGACAGAGGGAATAAGAATGGGTCTACCAGGGCCTCTAACTACTGCAAACAAACTCCAGAAAGAAACAAGTTCCATCTTCAATGTTTTAAAACCTCTCTAATCTAGAAGGAACCTGAGACTCTATATAGTTTGCTTGATTAATTAATTCTTTCATTTATTTGCAAGCAGAGAGAGAGAAAATGGGCACACCAGGGCCTTCTGCTACTGCAAACAAACTCCAGATGCATGTGCCACTCTGTGCATCTGGCTTTACATAGGTACTGGGAAATCGAACCCAGGGCTGCCAGACTTTGCGAGCTAGTGCTTTTAACCACTGAACCATCTCCCCAGAAGCAACACCCACCCCCTCCAGCGCCCGTGTGTTCTTGTTTAAACTCTGTTGTTATTGACTCTGTACTGGCTCTTAATGAATCCCACTGCACTTTCTGAACGCCCACAGAAAACTATTTCCAGAAGTCCCTACTCTGTGGCTGTCTTCTGTGAGGTCTTCCTTGTGCCATCTGGGCAAAGCCCTTCTGACCGCATGTCTGGCCTGAGCAGGTGTCAGTTATTAAACCCAGGGTCCTCCAAAGCAGTGGGGAAGGAGTAAGCTCTCCTCCAGGACATCTCCTCAAGGACTTCTCCTGTCCCACTGTTCACTCTGTCGTTCTACCTAGCTTGTCCTGCCCTTGGTTCTGACCATTTCAAAAGACAGTGTAAGCCGGGCGTGGTGGCGCACGCCTTTAATCCCAGCACTCGGGAGGCAGAGGTAGGAGGATCACCATGAGTTCGAGGCCACCCTGAGACTACATAGTTAATTCCAGGTCAGCCCGGACCAGAGTGAGACCCTTCCTTGAAAAACCAAAAAAAAAAAAAAAAAAAAAAAAAACAGTGTAGCCAGGCGTGGTGGCGCGCCTTTAATCCCAGCACTGGGGGCTGTCCCCCACCCTGAGACTACATGGTTAATTCCAGGTCAGCCCGGACCAGAGTGAGACCCTTCCTTGAAAAACCAAAAAAAAAAAAAAAAAGTGTCGAAAATGAGGGGGCTGTCCCCTGTGAGGGTCCACCTCGGGGCTGAGACTACCTCACGTGCAATGATAAGGGGAATGAAAGGCTTGGGAATCAAGAACATTTTAATGTGATTATTATGTTTTTTTTTGTGCCAGTTTTGTGTCTAATTGCCTGCAGTGACCCATACTTGGGCAGAGGGTATTGGGGAATGTGGACTGCTTCCTGGTCCTCAGTCGGTCCTTGTGCTTCGGAAGCTAGAAGCACACGGCTCGCGTCTTCTTGGGCTGCAGGTCCAGTATCTTACACTTCTTGTCCTTGTAGAATTTCCTGAGATTTTCTTCTGGAGTCTGATTAATGGCAGTGATAACAGGTGTGACAGACAACTGGGATCTTGGAGAGCTTTAGCAACGCGCAGCTGGAACAATTCCATTTTCAGATTGTCCAGCTGTTTCAGCAGTTCCAGCTTCTTCTTCCATCAAGGTTCTAAGCCTTTCTCAACCTCACTGTCACCACTCTAATGTTTTTTTTTTTTTTTTTTTTTGGTTTTTCTAGGTAGGGTTTCACTCTAGTCCAGGCTGACCTGGAATTCACTCTGTATTCTCAGGGTGGCCTCGAACTCACAGTGATCCTCCTACCTCTGCCTCCAAAGTGCTGGGATTAAAGGTGTGCGCCACCACGCCCGGCTCTAATGTGGTATTTTTAAAATCAAAATGTTGGGGGCTGGAGAGATGGCTTAGTGGTTAAGCGCTTGCATGTGAAGCCTAAGGACCCTGGTTGGAGGCTCAATTCCCCAGGACCCAGGTAAGCCAGATGCACAAGGTGGCGCATGCATCTGGAGTTCGTTTGCAGTGGCTAGAAGCCCTGGTGTGCCCATCTCTCTCTCTCTCTCTCTCTCTCTCTCCTGCCTTTTTCTGTATCTCTCTCTCTCAAATAAATAAATAAAAATAAAATATTTTTTTAAATGTTGGGGCTGGGGAGATGGCTTAGTGGTTAAGGTGTTTGTTTGCAAAGCCAAAGGACCCTGGTTCATATTCCCCAGGACCCACGTAAGACAGATGCACAAGGGGGCACATGCGTTTGGAGTTTGTTTGCAGTGGCTAGAGGCCCTGGCATGCCCATTCTCTCTCTCTCTCTCTGCCTCTTCCTCTCTCTCTTAAATAAATAAATAATTTTTTAAATTCAAAATGTTAAATAAAGATAGGATCAGTCATGGTGCCAAGCCATTTCTGAACCTGAGGTAAAAGGAAAACTCAGTTATGAAATTATAGAGATGGGGGGGAACCCTCAAAATTTGTGAAATAGTCCTAAAGAGAAAAGATGTTTTATCTATGGCATAAGAACAGGAAGGAGTTATTTTAATATTTTTATTTATTTCTTCGAAAGAGACAGGGGTGGGGGAGGAGTGGAGAAAGAGGCACACTGCTGCAAAGGAACTCCAGATGCGTGCGCTGCCCTGTGCTTCTGGTCTTACGTGGGTCCTGAGAATTCAAATCTGGGGCCTTTGGCTTTGCAAAGAAGCACCTTAACTACTACGCCATCTCTCCAGCCCAGGAGCAAGATACTTTAAAAAATAAAATAAATAATGCCAAAATATAAACTGGGTGTGGTGGCGCACACCTTTAATCCCAGCACTCAGGAGGCAGAGATAGGAGGATCCTCAGGAGTTAAAGGCCACCCTGAGAACTACATAGTGAATTCCAGGTGAGCCTGAGCTAGAGTTAACCCTACCTCAAAATAAAAGGGGGGCTGGAGAGCTGTCTTGGTGGTTAAGGCGCTTGCCAACAAAGCTAAGGACCCAGGTTTGATTCTCCAGATCCCACATAAGCCTGATGCACATGGTGGCACATGCATCTTGGCTAGAAGGCCCTGGCACGCCCATTCTCTCTCGCTGTCTCTCCCCCCTCTCTAATAAATAAATAAAAATAAAATATTTTTTAAAAAGAAGGGTCTGGGGAGATGGTTTATCACTTAAGGACCTTGCCTGAAAAGCCAAAGGACCCAGAACTGATTCCCCAGGACCCATGTAAGCCAGATGCACAAAGTGGTGCATGTATATGGATTTCGTTTGCAGTGGCTGGAGGCCCTGGTGTGCCCATTCTTTCTCTATATATATTCCTTTCTGTGTGTGTGTGTCTCTCTCTCTCTCCCTCCCTCCCTCCCTCCCTCCCTCAAATAAATAAATAAATAATTTTTTTTTAAGTTGGGGCTGGAGAGATGGTTAATGGTTAAAGGTCCTTGCTTGCACAGGCAAAGCCTGCTAACCAGGTTCAATTCCCCAGTAGCCACATAAACCCAGATGCACAAACTTGTGTATGCATCTGGAGTTTGTTGGCAGTGGCAAGAGACCCTGATGTGCCCATATTCTCTCTTTCCTCTCCAAATAATTAAATAAAATATATTATTTTTTGGTTTTGTTTTGGTTTTCTGAAGTAGGGTCTCACTCTAGCCCAGGCTGACCTGGAATTCACTATGTAATCAGAGGGAGGCCTTGAACTCATGGGGATCCTCCTACCTCTGCATCCCAAGTGCTGGGACTAAAGACATGCATGCCCAGCTTAAATAAAAATATTTTTATAAAATAATTGGAGCCAGGTGTGTGGTGCATGCCTTTAATCCCAGCACTTGGGAGGCAGAGGTAGGAGGATCGCCGTGAGTTCGAGGCCACCCTGAGACTACATAGTGAATTCCAGGTCAGCCTGGGCTAGAGTGAGACCCTACCTCAAAAAAACAAAAAAGAAAAAATTGGGGGAGTTGGAGAAATGGCTTAGTGGTTACAGCACTTGCCTGCAAAGCCAAAGGACCCAGGTTCAATTCCTTAGAACACATGTAAGCCAGATATGCACATATCTGGAGTTCACTTGTTGTGGCTGGAGGCCATGGCACACCCTTTCTTTCTTTCTTTCTTTCTTTCTTTCTTTCTTTCTTTCTTTCTTTTAGAAAAGATTTGTTTTTATTTATTTATCTTTCTCTCTCTTTTTCTCTCTCTCTCTCCATACCTATTTCTCTCTTTCTCTCAAATAAATAAAGAAAAAATTTAAAATATATGTTTAAAAAATGTTTAAGGGGTTGGGGTTAGAGAGATGGCTTAGCAGTTAAGGCGCTTGCCACTAAGGACCCATGTTCTACTCTCCAGATCCCATGTAAGCCATGCACACAAGATAGCACATGCCTCTGGAGTTCAATTGCAGTGACTGGAGTCCCTGGCTCACCAATTCTCTTTCTCTCTCTCTCTCTCTCTTAAAAAAAAAAAAAAAAAAAAAAAAAAAAAAGACAGGGCTGGAGAGATGGCTCAACAATTAAGGCACTTGGCCTGTGAAGCCTAAGGACCCAGTTTCGATTCTCTAGGTCCCACATAAGTGAGATGCACAAGATGTAGCATATGTCTGGAGTTCATTTGCAATAGCTAGAGGCCCTGGTGTGCTCATATTCTCTCTCTCTCTCTTTGTCTCTTTCTCCCTTTCTCTCTGTCTCAAATAAAAATAAATAAATAAATAAAATTTTTAAAATACAAAAAAGGGGGGGACTGGAGAGATGGCTTAGCAGTTAAGGTGCTTTTCTGCAAAGCTTAAGGACCCAAGTTCAATTCCTCAGTACCCACATAAACCAGTCACACAAGGTGGCACCTGTGTCTGGAGTTAATTTGCAGTGGCTAGAGGCCCGGGTGCACCCATTCTCTCTCTCTAATAAATTTTTTTAAAATTGAAAAAGAAATTTAGCTAGGAGGTACTCCAGAGGCAGAGGTAGGAGGATCTTTGAGTTTAAGGCCAGACTGAGACTAATTCCAGGTCAGTCTGTGCTAGTGCAAGACCCTACCTTAAAAAAATTAAAAAGTTGGGCTGGAGAGATGGCTTAGTGGTTAAGGCACTTGCCTGCAAAGCCAAAGGACCCAGGTTTGATTCCCCAGGACCCACGTATGCCAGAAAAATAAAAAAAAATTAAATTAAAAATTAAAAAATTTAGGGCTGGGGCTGGAGAGATGGCTTAGTGGTAAGGCTCTTGCCTGCAAAGCCAAAGGACCCAGGTTCAATTCCCCAGGATCCATATAAGCCAGATGCACAAGGTAGCTCATGTATCTGGAGTTTGTTTGCAGGGCTAGAGGCCCTGATGCACCCATTCTGTCTCTCAATCTCTCTCTCTCTCTGCTTCTCCCTCTCTCTCTCTCTCTCTCTAGTAAATAAATTAAATTAAATTAAATTAGGGGCTGGAGAGATGGCTTAGTGGTTAAGGTAAGCCTAATGACCCAGGTTTGATTCCCTAGTACCAACGTAGGCCAGATGCACAGGGTGGTGCATGTGTCTGGAGTTGATTTGCAGTGGCTGGGAGCCCTGACATGCCCATTCTCTCTAAATATATATCTGCCTCTCTCTCTCTCTCTCTCTCTCTCAAATAAGTAAATAAAATAGTTTTGTTTTTAATTTAAAAAAACAAGATGGGGGCTGGAAAGATTGCTTAATGGTTAAGGCATTTGCCTACAAAGCCAAAGGACCCAGGTTCAATTCCTCAGGACCCACGTATGCCAGATGTGCAAGGGGGCACATGCGTCTGGAGTTCGTTTGCAGTGGCTGGAGGCCCTAGCATGCCCATTCTCTCTCTGTCTCTCTTCTTTCTATCTCTCTCTCTGCTGGCAAATAAATAAATAAATATTATTTTAAAAAATAAGATGAAGAGGGAATTACCATGGGATATTGTCTACAATTATGAAGGTTGTCAATAAAAAAAATTAAAATAAGCCGGGTGTGGTGGCGCACGCCTTTAATCCCAGCACTCGGGAGGCAAAGGTAGGAGGATTGCCATGAGTTCAAGGCCACCCTGAGACTACATAGCTAATTCCAGGTCAGCCTGGACCAGAGTGAGACCCTACCTTGAAAAAAAAAAAAAAAAAAAATTAAAATAAGATGAAGAGCTGAAGGAGGAAGATATGCCCATAGACCTCTAGTCACCACACGCACACACACACGAACCCATTCTCATACCAACACAAATACACACGCACATACACGACACATGAAAACGTGCAAGAGGTCAATCAAATAAAGAAATGCATAGGGCTGGAGAGATGGCTTAGCAATTAAGTGCTTGCCTGTGAAACCTAAGGACCCCAGTTCAAGGCGCGATTCCCCAGGACCCACATAAGCCAGATGCACAAGGGGGCACATGCATTTGGAGTTCGTTTGCAGTGGCTAGAGGCCCTGGTGCACCCATTCTCTCCCTCCCGGCCCCCCCTCCCCCCGTGCCTCTTTCTCTCTCTCTGTCTGTAGCTAATAAATAAACAAAAAAACTTTTTTAAAAAATTTAAAATAAAATAAAATAAGAAATGCATACTGACGCACACCTTGCTTTTTCTCATTGTGTAGTGTTTCTGAGACTCTGCCTAGTCTCTCCCATGGCACACTCACACTCACCACAGACAGATGCATAGGTGTAATACACGTGTAGAAACAGTACCTCTAACACATACTTTCGTGTGTGCACCCAGAGGCTGCCTCCTGCTTTCAAGAAGACACTTCCTCCCCACACCACCAGTCAGAGCCACTCAGGTCAGGAGATTCCGGCTGACCCACACTGGAGCTGCATTCTCTTCTCAGGCCGCTGCTGCCCTATTTCTAGAACTAGTAGCTTGAGCCTTGGCAGCCATTAGCCTTTAAGGCCCCACAGTCTGAAAATGGAGCAGATACAAGTAGGGGCACGGTCCAAACTGGCAGCTGGGCTGTCCTTAATAATGCCACTCTGGGGCTTTTTCTTGCCTACATCATGGAAGATTCCAGTGCTCAGGCTGTGCATCCTGAACAGGTCAATTCACCTCTCTTTGTCCTGAAAGAGGCAAGCAGCTTTTGAAGCTCTGAGATGAGATGGTTCTGTATCCTTGTCTGGACTCTGCTTGCCTCCCCTGGCCCTGGGACCACACTTGACTCCGGGCTCCAGAGCCAACCCCAAAGGATATGCAATATGCACGTCTTAAATGCCCACTGGGCACCTGGGCAGGTTCCTACTCCCCTCCCACTTCATGTTGGTCCAGCACTCACCACCACCCTGGTTCTGTTGTCGGGCAGCGTGTCGATGGCCAGGGAGCCCCCACCCAGGTCCTGGCTCAGCTGGGTCCTGCCTGGCTCTGGAACCTGCCCGGGGCTCTCTCGGACTCTCCGACTCCAGCCCTGTCTGGTGCCCTTGGAAGACCATTCAGCGTCTTGGCTTTCATTGTGACCTGGGAGGAGGGACAGAGCATTAAGTGTCAGTGAGCCAGCAAAGGGTCTGAGGAGCTCAGCTCACTTGTCCTGTAAAAACCTCACCCACACACCATCATGGACCCTTGGAACACTTGACAACTGGGACAGCAGATTTGCAACATGTGCTGAAAGCCATGCATCCAGTCTTGTGCCAAGTATCTCCCACATGCAATACTTAACCCCCCTCAGTCCTCCACAGTGGCCTCAGTACTGTGTGACAGACAGGAATCAGCTTGTGCTATATGAATTTGAAGCCAGCCTGGACTACAGGAGACCCACCAAAAACATAGTCAGGCATGGTGGCACATGCCTTTAATCCCAGCATTGAGAGGCAGAGGTAGGAGGATTGTTGTGAGTTTGAGGCCATCCTGAGACTACCTAGTGAATTCCAGGTCAGCCTGGGTCAGAACAAGACCCTACCTGGAAAAACCAAAACAACAAAAAAAAAAAAAAAAAAAAACAAAAAAAAAAAAACAGGGACTGAGGAGATGACTGAGTGTATGAAGTGCTTGCCACTCAAATTTGATCCCCAGACCCCTACTTAAAAAGGTGGAAACTAAAGCCACCATGGTGGCACATATCTTTAAACCCAACACTCGGGAGGCACAGGTAGGAAGATCACCGTGAGTTCAAGGCCACCCTGATACTACATAGTGAATTCCAGGTCAGGCTAGAGCAAGACCCTACCTCGAAAAAAAAAAAAAAAAAAAAAAAAAAAAAAAAAAAGGTGGAAGCTGGAAGCTTGGGTGTGGTGTCTCATGCCTTTAATCCTAGCATTCTGAAAGGAAGGTGGAAGGATAAATTAGAGGTCAGTTTGGGTTACAGAATGAGTTGCAGGTCAGCCTGGGCTAGAGTGACACTCTACCTTGAAAAAAATAAAACAAAGGGCTGGAGAGATGGCTTAGCTGTTAAGGCACTTTCCTGCAAAGCCAAAGGATCTTGGTTCAACTCTCTAGGACCCACGTAAGCCAGATGTACAAGGAGGTGCATGTATCTGGAATTCGTATGCCAGTGGCTGGAGGCCCTGGCGTGCCCATTCTCTCTCTCTCTCTCTCTCTCTGCTTCTTTCTGTCTCTCAAATAAATAAATAAATAAATAAGATATATTTTTTAAAGTCTGGGCTGGAGAGATGGATTAGTGGTTAAGGCACCTACCTGCAAAGCCTAAGAACGCCCGTTTGAATCTCCAGGTCCCATGTTTAGCCAGACACAAAAGTGACACAAGTGCGCAATGTCACACATGTGCACAAGGGGGTACATACGTCTGGGGTTCATTCACAGCAGCTGAGAGGCCCTAGCACACCCATTCTTTCTGTCTCTTACTCTGTCTGTCTCTCTCTCAAATTAAAAAAAAAAAATCTGTTAAAAAGAAAAGAAAAGAAAAAAGAAAAAAAACAAGAAAACAAGACCAGGCGTGGTGGTGAATGTCTTTAATCCCAGCACTCTGGAGGCAGAGGTAGGAGGACTGCCGTGAATTCAAGGTCAGCCTGAAACTATATAGTGAATTCCAGGTGAGCCTGGGCTAGAGCGAGACCCTACCTTGAAAAACAAAACAAAACAAAAATAACAAACAAAATAAATAAATAAAAACAAAAAAACAACAAAAACAAAAATGTTACTCAAACTCTATGCAGGGTGTGGTGGCACAAGTCTTTAGTCTCACTCAGCACTAAGGAGGATGAGGTATATAATCATCATGAGTTTGAGGCCAGTCTGGGGCTAGAGAGTAAGTTCCAGGTCAGCTGGGGCTACAGTGAACCCTTATTTCAAAAAATAAACAACAAGGGCCTGGAGAGATGGCTTAGCGGTTAAGTGCTTGCCTGTGAAGCCTAAGGACCCTGGTTCCAGGCTCCAGTCCCCAGGACCCATGTAAGCCAGATGCACAAGGGGGCACATGCATCTGGAGTTCGTTTGCAGTGGCTAGAGGCCCTGGCAGGCCCATTCTCTATCCACCTCTTTCTCTGTCTGTCACTCTCAAATAAATAAATAATGAACAAAAAATTAAAAAACAAACAAACAACAACAAAAGCCAGAAAAGCTGGAAGCCCAAGCTGACGGTGAGATGGGAGAATTTCTCTGGAGCTCATGGTGAGTGCAACAAATGACAGCAGAACGAGAACCCAGATCAATAAACTGCCTCAAATGAGGTGGCTGGTGAGGACCTACTGGCAAGTTGTCCTCTGATGTGCACTGTGCAAGTGGGTGCCCACACTCGAGCACGCACATGCCTACACACTAACAAAGAAACAAATCTCAGAGGCGGGTACAGTGCCCACCCTTATCTCAGTAGAGAGGCTGAGACAGGAGGATCATGAGTTGGTATCCAACCTGAGCAAGTCCTAAGCATTCTGCAACAAAGCCCTAAACCAGCTCCTGGATCCTTATGTCTCTCACGTGTCCCTGAACAGTGTCTTTCAGAGATCAATGAAAGATCTTTGTGAGAAGGGATCTTTCAGCTCAGGGCATCTCAGCTCTGACAGTATTTTTTTTTAATTTTTTAATTTTTATTTTTTTGAGAGAGAGACAGACAGAGAGAGAGGGAGAGGAAGACAGATAGAGAATGGGCGCACCAGCAGTCTCTCAGCTGCTGTGAACAAAATCCAGATGTGTGCGCCCCTTTGTGGTCAAGTGCAGCATTGCGCCCTTGCGTCACTGCACCTGGCTAAACGTGGGACCTAGAGATTGGAACTGGGTTTTTAGGCTTAGCAGGCAGGCACCTTAACCACTAGGCCATCTCTCCAGCCCTCTGATAGTATTTTTGACTAGATAATTTTCATACTGTGGCTTAGGCTGGCCTGGAATTTCCTGGAGTCAGACACACTACCGTTGCGCCACAAAGTCCCTAAGGCCTGAAATTTTCTTTTCATTGTTGTACAGTGTATACAGCATAGCAGTGTGCAGCTCAGTGGTGTTCCTACCACGCAGCCCTCACTACCTCGCTTCAGACTCTTCATTTTGTAAAACAGAACTTCTGTCCCTTTTAAGCAACTTCCTAAGTCTCTTTGTCCCCAGGCCCTGACAATAACTTTGTATTTATGTCTTTATTTATTTGCACAGAGAGAAAAAGAGAGAAATAGACAAAGACAGAGAGAAGAGAAAAGAATGGGTGTGTCAGGGCCTTCAGCCACTGCAAATGAACTCCACTTTATGCATCTGGCTTTATGTGGGTACGTTAGGGTTTGCAGGCAAGTGCCTTAAGTGCTGAGCCATCTCTGCAGCCCAGCAAGGTTTATTTCGGCTCACAGTTCATTGTGGTGGGGAAGGCATCATGAAGCAGCTGGGCACATACATCTGTAGCCAGGACGCAGAGAGAGATGGAAGCCGGTGCTGAGCTCGTGTTCTCCGTGTTCTCCTTTTTATTCACTCTGGGACCCCAGCTCATGGAATGGTGCCATCTTCCCTCCTCCATAAATCTAACCTACAGAACCTCACAAACGTGCCCAGAGATTTGTCTCCTGCCAAGCTGACAATCAAGAGGAGCCATACCTGTTAATAACAATCATACCCTGTTTTCAATTCCTTTGGGTATATGCCCAGAAGTGGAACTGTTGAGTCATGTAATACTTCTTTTTTTTTTTTTTTTTTGTGAGTGTGTATATGTATGTCTGTGTGTTGTGCATATATACACACATGCAAATATAAACCAGAGGCCAACATCAGGGGTCTTCCTCAGTCACTCTCCATCTTATTTCTGTGTGTGTGTGTATGCGCACGCATGAATAATATGTGTGTGTGGTGTGGTATATGCACTGATGCAGTCCCCGTGTTCATACCTGTAGAGGCCAGAGGAGAAGTTGGGTGTCCTCCTCCATTGCTCATCTGCTTTTTGTTTTGTTTTCATGGTAGGGTCTCACTCTAGCCCAGGCTGACCTGGAATTCACTCTGTATTCTCAGGGTGGCCTCGAACTCAGGGCAGCCTCCCAAGTGCTGGGATTAAAGGCGTGCGCCACCATGTTCAGCCCGGCTGCTTTATTTAACTTGAGACAGAATCTCTTCCTGATTATAGAGTTTGCATTTCCCTGTGAGTTTCAGCTATTCTCCAATCTCCGCTCTCCACAGAGCTGGCATTACACATGTGTGTGGCCATACCCAGCTGTTCATGTGGGTGGTGGGAGGACTCAAACTCGGAAGGCCTCTGGTCCTCATGCATGCGCAGGAGGCTCAGGTAAGCACTGAGCCATCTTCCCAGCCCCTCCACCTTATTTTCTGAGGCAACATCTCTCACTAAACCCAGAGCTCACTCGTTCAACTGTAGTCAGCAAGTCCCAGGAATCCTCCTGTCTCCAGCTTCACAGTGCTGGGATTATAGACACAAGCCACCACACTTGGCTTGTCACCTGGGTGCGGGGAATTCAAACTCGGGTCCTCATGCTTGTATGGTGAGCACTTTGTCTACTGAGCATCCCCCCAGTCCATAATACAGTCAGTACTTCTACTTTTAATTGTTTGAGGTCCACATACTGTTTTCAGTGTAAAATGGCTATGGCACGATATTACCAACAATGCCCAAGTTTTCCAGTTTCTACACATCAAGACTTATTTTCGGGCTGGAGAGATGGCTTAGCTGTTAAGGCGCCTGCCTCCTAAGCCTAAGAACACTGGTTCCAATCTCCAGCGGTTCCAATCTCCAGGTCCCACGTTTAGCCAGATGCAGTGACACAAGGGCGCAATGCCACACTTGACCACAAGGGGGTGCACACATCTGGATTTCGTTCCCAGCTGCTGAGAGGCTGCTGGCGAGCCCATCTCTATCTGTCCTCCTCTCTGTTTCTGTCTCTCTCACAAAAAAAAGAAAGAAAAAAGAAAAAGACTTATTTTCTGGGTTTGGGGTAGTAGCCATCCTAATTAATGGGCATGAAGTGATACCTCACTGTAGTTTTGGTATGCATGTCTTTGATGATTAGTGAAGCTGACCATCTTTTCTGTGCATACTGGCCATCTGTATACCTTCTTTGGGAAAATGTGTGTTTAAAGCCTTGGCCCATTTATTTATTTTTTTTTTATTTTTTATTTTTTTAGAGAGAGGGAGAGAATTGGTGCACCAGGCTTCAGCCACTGAAATCCAACTCCAGATGCTTGTGCCACCTAGTGGACATGTGCGACTTTGCGCTTGCCTCACCTTTGGTGCATCTGGCTTACATGGGATCTGGAAAGTCGAACATGGGTACTTAAATTTCGCAGGCAAGCACCTTAACTGTTAAGCCATCTTTCTAGCCCAATTTTTTTTTTTTTTTTTGGGGTTCTTGAGGTAGGGTTTTGCTCTAGCCCAAGCTGACCTGGAATTCACTATGTAGTCTCAGGGTGGCTTTGAACTCATGGTGATCCTCCTACCTCTGCCTCCTAAGTGTTGGGATTAAAGGCGTGTACCACCACGCTCAGCTCAGCCCTACTTTTTTTTTAATTTGAAAATTTGCATTTATTTAGAGCTAAAAATATGGAATGCTTCATGAATTGGTATGTCGTCCTTGTGCAGGGGCCATGGTAATCTTCTCTGTATCATTCCAATTTTTAGTATATGTACTGCCAAAGCGAGCACTATTTTTAAAATTTTTTTAGGCAGACTCTAGCCTAGGCCGACCTGGAACTCACTCTGTAGTCCCAGGCTGGCATTGACCTCACAGTCATTTTCCTACCTCTGCCTCCTGAGTTCTGAGATTGTAGGTGTGCCACCATGTCCAGCTTTCTTGGCCCATTTTTATTTTATTTTATTATTATTATTATTGGTTTTTTGAGGTAGTGTCTCACTCTAGCCCAGGCTGACCTGGAATTTCACCATGTAATCTCAGGCTGGCCTTGGACACACAGGATCCTTCTACCTCTGCCTCCTGAGTGCTGAGATTAAAGGCATGGGCTACCACATCCGGCTCTTGCTCCATTTTTAAAAAATAGGTTTTTTTGTTTGCTTGCTTGGTTGGTTTTAGTTTGTCAAGGTAAGGTTTCACTCTAGCCCAGGCTGACCTTTACTATGCAGTCTCAGAGTGGCCTCAAACTCATGGTAATCCTCCTACCTCTGCCTCCCAAGTGCTGGGGTTAAAGGCGTGTACCACCACACTTTGCTTAAAAATATCTTTGTTGGGCTGGAAACATGGCTTAGCGGTTAAGGCATTTGCCTGCAAAGCCAAAGGATCCCGGTTCGACTCTCCAGGACCCACATAAGTCAGATGCACAATGGGGTGCATGCATCTGGAGTTCATTTGCAATGGCTGGAGGCCCTGCGTGCCCATTCTCTCTGTCTCGCTCAAATAAATAAATAAAAATATTTTTGTTGGGCTGGAGAGATGGCTTAGTGGTTATGGCGTTTGCCAGCAAAGTCAAAGGATCCCAGTTCTATTCTCCAAGACCCACGTAAGCCAGATGCACAGGGGTGCATGCATCTAGAGTTCATTTGCAGTAGCTAGAGGTCCTGGCACACCCTCTCCCCTCACCCGTCTCTCTTTGCCTCTTTTGCCTCTCATAAATAAATAAATAAATAAATAAATGAATAAATGTTTGTTTATTTATTTGTAAGCAGAATGTGATACAAAGAGAGAATGGGCATGCCAGGGCCCTCCAGCTGCTGCAAACAAACTCCAGACACATGTATCACTTTGTGTATCTGGCTTTATGTGAGTACTGAGGAATTGAACTTGGGTCGTTAGGCTTTGTAGGCAAGCACCTTAACTGCTGAGCCACCTCTCTACCCCTCTTGGCACATTTTGTTTTTGTTTTTTTTTTTTTTTGCTTTTTGGAGGTAGGGTCTCACTCTGGCCCAGGCTGACCTGGAATTCACTCTATTCTCAGGGTGGCCTCGAACTCATGGCGATCCTCCTACCTCTGCCTCCCGAGTGCTGGGATTAAAGGCATGCGCCACCACGCCCGCCCACATTTTTAATTTAAGCTGTTTTTTTGGACTGGGTCATTCTCAGTGGTGAGGCTCCTCTTATGCTTTTTCAAAAATATGCGGGCAGAGGTGTGGTGGCGCGCCTTTAATCCCAGCACTTGGGAGGCAGAGGTAGGAAGATTGCCACGAGTTCGGGCCACCTGAGACTACATAGTTACCCTAAGGCCTGAAATTTTCTTTTCATTGTTGTACAGTGTATACAGCATAGCAGTGTGCAGCTCAGTGGTGTTCCTACCACGCAGCCCTCACTACCTCGCTTCAGACTCTTCATTTTGTAAAACAGAACTTCTGTCCCTTTTAAGCAACTTCCTAAGTCTCTTTGTCCCCAGGCCCTGACAATAACTTTGTATTTATGTCTTTATTTATTTGCACAGAGAGAAAAAGAGAGAAATAGACAAAGACAGAGAGAAGAGAAAAGAATGGGTGTGTCAGGGCCTTCAGCCACTGCAAATGAACTCCACTTTATGCATCTGGCTTTATGTGGGTACGTTAGGGTTTGCAGGCAAGTGCCTTAAGTGCTGAGCCATCTCTGCAGCCCAGCAAGGTTTATTTCGGCTCACAGTTCATTGTGGTGGGGAAGGCATCATGAAGCAGCTGGGCACATACATCTGTAGCCAGGACGCAGAGAGAGATGGAAGCCGGTGCTGAGCTCGTGTTCTCCGTGTTCTCCTTTTTATTCACTCTGGGACCCCAGCTCATGGAATGGTGCCATCTTCCCTCCTCCATAAATCTAACCTACAGAACCTCACAAACGTGCCCAGAGATTTGTCTCCTGCCAAGCTGACAATCAAGAGGAGCCATACCTGTTAATAACAATCATACCCTGTTTTCAATTCCTTTGGGTATATGCCCAGAAGTGGAACTGTTGAGTCATGTAATACTTCTTTTTTTTTTTTTTGTTGAGTGTGTATATGTATGTCTGTGTGTTGTGCATATATACACACATGCAAATATAAACCAGAGGCCAACATCAGGGGTCTTCCTCAGTCACTCTCCATCTTATTTCTGTGTGTGTGTGTATGCGCACGCATGAATAATATGTGTGTGTGGTGTGGTATATGCACTGATGCAGTCCCCGTGTTCATACCTGTGGAGGCCAGAGGAGAAGTTGGGTGTCCTCCTCCATTGCTCATCTGCTTTTTGTTTTGTTTTCATGGTAGGGTCTCACTCTAGCCCAGGCTGACCTGGAATTCACTCTGTATTCTCAGGGTGGCCTCGAACTCAGGGCAGCCTCCCAAGTGCTGGGATTAAAGGCGTGCGCCACCATGTTCAGCCCGGCTGCTTTATTTAACTTGAGACAGAATCTCTTCCTGATTATAGAGTTTGCATTTCCCTGTGAGTTTCAGCTATTCTCCAATCTCCGTTCTCCACAGAGCTGGCATTACACATGTGTGTGGCCATACCCAGCTGTTCATGTGGGTGGTGGGAGGACTCAAACTCGGAAGGCCTCTGGTCCTCATGCATGCGCAGGAGGCTCAGGTAAGCACTGAGCCATCTTCCCAGCCCCTCCACCTTATTTTCTGAGGCAACATCTCTCACTAAACCCAGAGCTCACTCGTTCAACTGTAGTCAGCAAGTCCCAGGAATCCTCCTGTCTCCAGCTTCACAGTGCTGGGATTATAGACACAAGCCACCACACTTGGCTTGTCACCTGGGTGGGAATTCAAACTCGGTCCCTCATGCTTGTATGGTGAGCACTTTGTCTACTGAGCATCCCCCCAGTCCATAATACAGTCAGTACTTCTACTTTTAATTGTTTGAGGTCCACATACTGTTTTCAGTGTAAAATGGCTATGGCACGATATTACCAACAATGCCCAAGTTTTCCAGTTTCTACACATCAAGACTTATTTTCGGGCTGGAGAGATGGCTTAGCTGTTAAGGCGCCTGCCTCCTAAGCCTAAGAACACTGGTTCCAATCTCCAGCGGTTCCAATCTCCAGGTCCCACGTTTAGCCAGATGCAGTGACACAAGGGCGCAATGCCACACTTGACCACAAGGGGGTGCACACATCTGGATTTCGTTCCCAGCTGCTGAGAGGCTGCTGGCGAGCCCATCTCTATCTGTCCTCCTCTCTGTTTCTGTCTCTCTCACAAAAAAAAGAAAGAAAAAAGAAAAAGACTTATTTTCTGGGTTTGGGGTAGTAGCCATCCTAATTAATGGGCATGAAGTGATACCTCACTGTAGTTTTGGTATGCATGTCTTTGATGATTAGTGAAGCTGACCATCTTTTCTGTGCATACTGGCCATCTGTATACCTTCTTTGGGAAAATGTGTGTTTAAAGCCTTGGCCCATTTATTTATTTTTTTATTTTTAATTTTTTTAGAGAGAGGGAGAGAATTGGTGCACCAGGCTTCAGCCACTGAAATCCAACTCCAGATGCTTGTGCCACCTAGTGGACATGTGCGACTTTGCGCTTGCCTCACCTTTGGTGCATCTGGCTTACATGGGATCTGGAAAGTCGAACATGGGTACTTAAATTTCGCAGGCAAGCACCTTAACTGTTAAGCCATCTTTCTAGCCCAATTTTTTTTTTTTTTTTTGGTTCTTCTTCGAGGTAGGGTTTTGCTCTAGCCCAAGCTGACCTGGAATTCACTATGTAGTCTCAGGGTGGCTTTGAACTCATGGTGATCCTCCTACCTCTGCCTCCTAAGTGTTGGGATTAAAGGCGTGTACCACCACGCTCAGCTCAGCCCTACTTTTTTTTTTAATTTGAAAATTTGCATTTATTTAGAGCTAAAAATATGGAATGCTTCATGAATTGGTATGTCGTCCTTGTGCAGGGGCCATGGTAATCTTCTCTGTATCATTCCAATTTTTAGTATATGTACTGCCAAAGCGAGCACTATTTTTAAAATTTTTTTAGGCAGACTCTAGCCTAGGCCGACCTGGAACTCACTCTGTAGTCCCAGGCTGGCATTGACCTCACAGTCATTTTCCTACCTCTGCCTCCTGAGTTCTGAGATTGTAGGTGTGCCACCATGTCCAGCTTTCTTGGCCCATTTTTATTTTATTTTATTATTATTATTATTGGTTTTTGAGGTAGTGTCTCACTCTAGCCCAGGCTGACCTGGAATTTCACCATGTAATCTCAGGCTGGCCTTGGACACACAGGATCCTTCTACCTCTGCCTCCTGAGTGCTGAGATTAAAGGCATGGGCTACCACATCCGGCTCTTGCTCCATTTTTAAAAAATAGGTTTTTTTTGTTTGCTTGCTTGGTTGGTTTTAGTTTGTCAAGGTAAGGTTTCACTCTAGCCCAGGCTGACCTTTACTATGCAGTCTCAGAGTGGCCTCAAACTCATGGTAATCCTCCTACCTCTGCCTCCCAAGTGCTGGGGTTAAAGGCGTGTACCACCACACTTTGCTTAAAAATATCTTTGTTGGGCTGGAAACATGGCTTAGCGGTTAAGGCATTTGCCTGCAAAGCCAAAGGATCCCGGTTCGACTCTCCAGGACCCACATAAGTCAGATGCACAATGGGGTGCATGCATCTGGAGTTCATTTGCAATGGCTGGAGGCCCTGCGTGCCCATTCTCTCTGTCTCGCTCAAATAAATAAATAAAAATATTTTTGTTGGGCTGGAGAGATGGCTTAGTGGTTATGGCGTTTGCCAGCAAAGTCAAAGGATCCCAGTTCTATTCTCCAAGACCCACGTAAGCCAGATGCACAAGGGGGTGCATGCATCTAGAGTTCATTTGCAGTAGCTAGAGGTCCTGGCACACCCTCTCCCCCTCACCCCGTCTCTCTTTGCCTCTTTTGCCTCTCATAAATAAATAAATAAATAAATAAATGAATAAATGTTTGTTTATTTATTTGTAAGCAGAATGTGATACAAAGAGAGAATGGGCATGCCAGGGCCTCCAGCTGCTGCAAACAAACTCCAGACACATGTATCACTTTGTGTATCTGGCTTTATGTGAGTACTGAGGAATTGAACTTGGGTCGTTAGGCTTTGTAGGCAAGCACCTTAACTGCTGAGCCACCTCTCTACCCCTCTTGGCACATTTTTGTTTTTTGGTTTTTTTTTTTTTGCTTTTTGGAGGTAGGGTCTCACTCTGGCCCAGGCTGACCTGGAATTCACTCTATTCTCAGGGTGGCCTCGAACTCATGGCGATCCTCCTACCTCTGCCTCCCGAGTGCTGGGATTAAAGGCATGCGCCACCACGCCCGCCCACATTTTTAATTTAAGCTGTTTTTTGGACTGGGTCATTCTCAGTGGTGAGGCTCCTCTTATGCTTTTTCAAAAAATATGCCGGAGCCGGGTGTGGTGGCGCACGCCTTTAATCCCAGCACTTGGGAGGCAGAGGTAGGAAGATTGCCACGAGTTCGAGGCCACCCTGAGACTACATAGTTAATTCCAGGTCAGCCTGGGCTAGAGTGAGACCCTACCTCGAAAACCCCCCCAAAAAAAAAAAATATATATATATATATATATTTATTTAAGGCCGGGTATGGTGACCCATGCCTTTAATTCCAGTATTTGGGAGGCAAAGGTAGGAGAGTCACCAAGCGTTTGAGGCTACCCTGAGACTATACAATGAAGTCCAGAAAAGCATGGGCTAGAGAGAGACCCTACCAACAACAACAACAATAATATATATGTATTTAATATTTTATTTATTTATTTATTTGTGAGAGAGAAAGGCAGATAGAAAGAGAAGGAATGGGCACACCAGGGCCTCTAAACACTGCAAACGAACTCCAAACTTATGAGATACCATCTACAGCTGGTGTTATGTGGGTACTGAGGAATCAAACTCGTGCACTTAGGCTTTGCAGGCAAGTGCCTTAACTGCTGAGCCATCTCTCCAGCCCTTAAAGTATTTTGTTTATTTATTTATTTTATTTATTTATTTATTTATTTTTTTGGTTTTTCGAGGTAGGGTCTCACTCTAGCCCGGGCTGACCTGGAATTCACTATGTAGTCTCAGGGTGGCCTCGAACTCATGGCGATCCTCCCACCTCTGCCTCCCGAGTGCTGGGATTAAAGGCATGCGCCACCACGCCCGGCTCTATTTTGTTTATTTTTTTATTTGCAAGGAGAGAGAGAATGGGTGCACTAGGGACTCTAGCCACTGCAAAGGAACTCCAGATGCATGCGTCACTTGTGTGCATCTGGCTTTACTTGGGTACTGGAGAATCAGACCCAGGCTATCAGGCTTTGCTAGCAATCACCTTTAACTACTGAGCCATCTGTCCAGCCCTATTGTGCTTTGTAAGCAATCTAGCAGAAAATGTCTCCAAACATTGTCAGCTGCTCCTTAGGAAACAAACCACCCTCCACACCAAGCCTTGACCTTGAGCAAGTCACTTTTCCATGTAACAAGGGGCCTTAAGAACCTGCTGGGATGGCAAAGAGGTTTCATTTCCAAGGCCATCTCCCATCACCTAGCAGCAGCCAGGAGCATACGTGCCGGTTGAGAAGAATCCCAGACTCCATTGTGTTTAGCAGTATTGTCATGATCCATTAGCAATGTCTGCTGCAGACTCCACATTTGCTCTAGCTCCCTTGAGACTGTTAAACTAATTCTAAGTGACACAGAAAGCATCCTTTTCCACTTCAGAGAAAGTTGCTCCCCAAAGCTGTCCTTGTATTGTCACACCTGCCTTAGATGTATAAAGGACAGAGACCATCAGATAGATGGATGTGATATTCCCCACTTGGGACCTTCATAAGTTTTGGGCGCTAGGTCAAATGTCCTTTTCCACCTCTGACTGTGCCCGGCCTGCTTCCGAGAGTTCCCAATGTCACTATGCGCTCATCTCCTCATCTCCCTGGGAGGCTTGAGTTACTCTCCTCAAAGAGTGCCTGCATGCTTGAGGATACAGTGCTGGGGTAGCTCTTGGGCAGCAGTAAGAACAGAGCAATTGAGACAAGGCTTGGCTGGACCAGCCTGGGCCTGGCCAGGACACTGCTGTGGAGCTTTGGTTGTCTGTAGACATTTTATCCAATTAAGTCATTTTTGGCTGCTGGTGCCTGCTGGACTCTTGCCGGGCCCCCTCTCACTTCTCTACCCCTAATCACAACCAGATGCTCCTGGCCAACGTAGGGAGAAGGCAGACCCGACCCTTCCCCAGGATGCTCATGGCTGCCCAGATGGCCCAGAGCCTGGTACTGGGTGGCAGCCCGCCCACCGCTCGGCCCCACCACGGTGGCTGCCTGACATCTTGGGTGCGGCTGCAACTGCTCAGAGGCAGAACTGTTTGTGCTGGGCCAGCCTGCTGGCTCCCTGGGTCTTCCTGCAAGCAGCTCTGGGGTGTGGGGTGTGGAGTGTGGGCAGGAGCCAGGACTGGGAAGGAGAGTGTGCAGGATACGTGGAGGGGCTGATGCCAGGACCTGTGGGTGGTCACATGAAGAGGTGCCAGATAAGGACACCTGAAGCCTATGAGAGGGCTGAGAGGGACACCTGGCTTACCTCTCCACCAAGTCTGTCACTCCCCCCCAGCTGTGTGAGACAGGGAACACAGGGGAGAAATAGACATCACGAGGTTCCTTCGCAGAGGGCTCCAGTCAGCAACAGGAGCACCAAGTTCATGCAGGACAAGGGGGTGAGGGAAGAGGGGGTTGGAAGGAGCTGAGTCTCCCCCTGCCTGGCCTTGAAGTGTCGTCCTAGGTAAGCATTTTTGTGTGCCCACCACCCTTCCTCCTGGATTGCCTAGGGCAGGACGTCATGACAGGCATCTACACAGTTGGCTGTTCATGTGTGTGTGGGGTCACAAGTTTGAACACATGACAACAAAGCTGGCTAGAAGTCTTGGTCTTCCTTCCTGAAGGTGCCTGCACGGGTGGCACACCAAATTACCACTCAGACACCCTTGTTTTTCTTAAATGTTATTTATTTTATTTTATTTTATTTTATTTTTTTTGGCTTTTCGAGGTAGGGTCTCATTCTAGTCCAGACTGACCTGGAATTCACTATGTAGTCTCAGGGTGGCCTCGAACTCACGGCAATCCTTCTACCTCTGCCTCCCCAGTGCTGGGATTAAAGGCATGCACTACCACACCCAGCTAATATTAATTTATTTGAGAGAGAGAGAGAGAAAGAGGAAGGGGGGGGTAGGGAGAGAATGGGCATGCACCAGGGCATCCAGCACTGCAAATGAACTCTAGACACATGCGCCTCCTTGTGCATCTGGCTTATGTGGATACTAGGGAATTGAACCTAGATCCTTAGGCTCTGCAGACAAGCACCTTTACCACTAAACCATCTCTTCAACCCTTAACTTCATTGTTGTTGTTGTTGTTGTTGTTGTTGTTTTAATTTGGTTTGTTTGTTTTTCAAGGTAAGGTCTCACTCTAGCCCAGGCTGACCTGGAGCTCACTCTGTAGTTCCAGGCTGGCCTCAGACTCACAGCGATCCACCTACCTCTGCCTCCAGAGTGCTGGGATTAAAGGTATGCACCACCACACCCAGCTTTTTTTTTTTTTTTTTTTAATGTTCTTATTTACTTATTTGAAAGAGAGTATAGGAGCACCAGGGCCTCTAACTAACTGCTGCAAATAAACTCCAGATGCCTGTGACACTTTGTGGGTCTGGCTTTACATGGGTACTGGGGAATCGAACCTGGGCTTTGTAAGCAAGCACCTAATAACCACTGAGCCATTTCCCCATGCCCTGTTCTTGCTTGCTTTTTTAAAAAAATATTATTTATTTATTTGCAAGCACAGAGAGAGAGAGAGGCAGACAGACAGAGAGAGGCAGATAGACAGAGAATGGGTATGCCACTTTGTGCATCTGGCTTTACATGGGTGCTGGGGAATCGAACTCAGGTTGTTGGTTTTGCAGGCAAGCACCTTAACTACTGAGCAATCTTACCATCCCCTGTTGCTGTTTTTGTTTGTTTATTTGCTTGCTTTTTTTTTTTTTAATGTTCTTTTATTTTTTTCTTTTTTCTTTTTTTTTTTTTCGAGGTAGGGTCTCACTCTGGCTCAGGCTGACCTGGAATTCACTATGTAGTCTCAGGGTGGCCTCGAACTCTCAGCGATCCTCCTACCTCTGCCTCCTGAGTGCTGGGATTAAAGGCGTGCGCCACCACGCCCGGCTCTTTTATTTTTTTATTTGACAGAGAAAGAGAGAGAGAGAATGGGCACATGAGGGCCTCCAGCCACTGCAAACGAACTCCAGACACGTGCACCCCCTTGTGCATCTGGCTAACATGGGTACTGGGGAATCAAACCTAGGTCCTTTGGCTTTGCAGGCAAATGCCTTAAGCCATCCCTCAGCCCTTGCTTGCTTTTAAAATATTTTATTTAAGCCAGGCGTGGTGGCGCACGCCTTTAATCCCAGCACTTGGGAGGCAGAGGTAGGAGGATCGCCGAGAGTTCGAGGCCACCCTGAGACTACATAGTTAATTCCAGGTCAGCCTGGACCAGAGTGAGACCCTACCTCGCAAAACCAAAAAAAAAAAAAAGTAAAATATTTTATTTATTTATTTGAGAGAAAGAGGCAGAGAGAGAGAGAGAGAATGGGCACACCAGGGCCTCCAGCCACTGCAAATGAACTCCAGATGCATGTGCCCCCTTGTGCATCTGGCTTACATGGGTTCTGGAGAATCAAACCAGGATCCTCTGGCTTTGCAGGCAAATGGCTTAAACGCTGAGCCATCTCTCCAGCCCCCTGCTTGCTTTTTTTAAGGCAGGGTCTCATTCTAGTATCAACTGATCTGAAACTCACTGCCTTCCTCCTACCTCTGCCTCCTGAGTGTTGGGATTAAAGACATGAGTCACCACACCCAGGTGACTTTGAACTTCTGGTCCTCCTGCCTTCTGTAATCCTGTGTGGGATCACAGATGTGGTGGAAAACATCTGATTTATGTGGTGCTGGGGTTGGAACCTAGGTAAGCACTCTGCCAACTGAGTTACATCCCAGCCTCACAGCTAACTTTTAGAGACTGCTGCTCTTTGCTGACACTATTTGGAATGCTTTGCACACTTTATTTCATCACCACTTTAACCCCACAAGATAGGTGCTAGTTTTAGGTCCACTTTATAAATGAGGAAACTGGGCTCTTGCTATGTAAGCACGAGTATCTGAGTTTGGATTCCCAGAACCCATGTAAAAATGTGGACCCTGTAGCAGGCGTCTGTAATCCCAGCAGGCCCACCAGGAAAAGGGATGCAGACAAGAGACTCACCAGAAGCTCGGGGCCAGCTAACCTGGCAGATAGGACAGTGAACAAAAAGACACCCATGGTGGTGCACGCCTTTAATCCCAGCATTTGGGAGGCAGAGGTAGGAGGATCAACATGAGTTCAAGACCACCCTGAGACTACATAGTGAATTCCAGGTCAGCCTGAGCTAGAGTGAGACCCTACCTCAAAAAAAAAAAAAAAAAAAGAGAGAGAGAGAGAGAGAGATACCCCAGCCAGGTGTGGTGGCACATGTCTTTAGTGAGACCCTACCTCGGGGAAAAAAGAAAAAAGAAAAGAAAGAATGCACAAAAGGAAGGAGGGAGGGAGGGAGGGAGGAAGAAAGGAAGGAAGGAAGGAAGGAAGGAAGGAAGGAAGGAAGGAAGGAAGGAAGGAAGGAAGGAAGGAAGTCACTACCTCAAATGATGTGGAAGATGAGGATTGATATCTGAAAGTTGTCTTGGCGTCTACGTGTGTGCCATCTAAGCATGCACACACAGAGACTCCCATACATCACATAGATATGCACAGAAAAACTCACAAAAATATAAATAGGGAAACTGAGGCACAAAGCTATTAAGGAACCTAACCAAGATCACATAACCAGTCTGTGGCAGGGTTTGAACTCAGGTAGCCTGGCTCAGAACCACAGAATGTGCAGTAAGAGCCAGACATAATCCTAGCGCCTGGAGGCTGAGGCAGGAGCATCCTGAGTTCAAGGCTAGCCTGGCCTACAAAAGTAGTGACTGACCTGGAATTCACTATGTAGTCTCAGGGTGGCCTCGAACTCATGGTAGTTCTCCTACCTCTGCCTCCTGAGTTCTGGGATTAAAGGTGTGATCCATCATGCCTGGCCTGGGTTGTTTCTTAAGGTGAAGGGGATAGCCCAGGGCCGGGCTGGAATTGGGCTGGGTTCTTGGAGGGTCATACCCTGGGTACCTGAATGGGGGAATTGCCCTGGGAGACCCAACTCCTGACACAAAGAGGATGGTACAGGGTCCATGCCCCAGTCCCCTGACCCAGCATAGTCCAGCTGCAGGGTAAGGAGTGCTGGGGCTAATTTCAGGAGCCAGGTTATGCCACCCAAAGCCTGGATCATCCAACACTCAAGCTTGTCCTTCCAGCCCCATGGCCACGGTGCACAGTCCCCTCCTTTGAGGCCTCTCCCAGAAGGTTACTTTCAACCTTCATCCTGCACACGCCTGCTGGAGCCCCTTAGACGCCCCATTTGACTTCCTCTCTCAAGCACCCATCCACTACACCTCTCCAGCTGACCTCCCATGGCCATGTCCTCTGGCTTGCTGTCCCACCTCTCACATCCCTCAGCCCCCTCCAACTCCACTCGCTAGTCATGAGGGTTTCACACAGTTTTCTCAGCCAAGACCATTCGGCTTTCAAAAAAAATATTATTCTCAATGAGCTTTTGCCCATCTCTGCAGTCTCACATCCAAGATGTCACTACATCCCAGAGTCCCCTGCCGTCTTCCCTTCACCCACATGCCTGGCATGCCTTCTGAGCTGGTGTCCTAGAACATCCCAGCCCTCCCCTAGTGCCCGTGCGGCTAGAGCTCCAAGAGTCCTGCAGAACTCAAGAGGCCCAGGCAGGAAGGGAGCCCTGACCCTCGCGAATGGCCGAGAAGACCCTCCTCCTAGCACAGGCTTGCCATGAGACAAGTTAGAGGCCAACCTTGAATCTGTCTGTGACACTTCACACTTTATACAATCTTGCCGAGCCTCAGCTTGTAGCAAATAAGATGAGGGTGAGACCGTTTCTACAACTTGGGGAGGATGTTGTGGGGGTTTTTTAATGTTTATTTTATTATTTTATTTATTTACTTATTTTTAGTTTTTCGAGGCAGGGTTTCACTGTAGGTCAGGCTGACCTAGAATTCACTATATAGTCTCAGGGTGGCCTTGAACTCATGGCGATCCTCCTACCTCTGCCTCCTGAGTGCTGGGATTAAAGGCGTGTACCGCCATACCTGGCTTGTTGGTTTTTTGTTTTTTTTTTTTTTTTTTTTTTTTTTTTTGAGGTAGGATCTCACTGTAGCCCAGGCTGGCCTTCAAACTCACAGTGATTCTCCTATTTCAACCTCCTGAGTGCTGGGAATTAAATGCATAAGCCGCCATGCCCGGCTAAACTTGAGTCTTCAACACAACACGCACAACACACCCAGCAAAGCTCTCTTGCCTTTCCTGTTTCCAACTGGGTAAGCTCATCTGTTTACAAAATCCCAGCCATGTGTTCAGCCCTCCTGGGAGACCCTCATCTGGAGAGATGGAGGGAGTACAAGGAAGCAGGGAACCTGATAGCAGAAGAGAACTCCACCCTAGGGGTTTCCTTGAGGGAAGAATCTGGGGTCACAAAGCATCTTCTGATCTACCTGCTCACTCACTCATTCAACAGTTTCTTTTTTTTTTTCTTTTTTTTATTTTTATTTTTCAAGGTAGGGTCTCACTCTAGCCCAGGCTGACCTGGAATTCACCATGTACTCTCAGGGTGGCCTTGAACTCACGGCGATCCTCCTACCTCTGCCTCCCCAGTGCTGGGATACCCTGTTTCTTTAGATTCTATTTTGCTTCAATATAGTCCAGGCAGGCTTCCAACTTGCTATGCAGCTAAGAATGAGCTTGAACCCTTGGTCCTTCTGCTTCCACTCCTGAGTACTGGGATTACAGTTATGTTATGCTCCACCATGCCCGACCCCTTAGCATACATTTATTAAGCTCCTGCTGCATGCCGGCATGGTGCTGCGTGCTGAGGAGGTCTCGGTGACAGGTGGGCGTGATCCCTGACCCCAGGAACATTCCAGACTTCCTCATGGAGACACATCACAATGAATCATGTGGAGGGTTAGGCCGTGTGGGGTTGAGACTGCAGTCAGGGTCATCCCATGAGGGGTTAAGGGGACCCTGGCAGTGATAGGAAGCAGCAGAGGTGACAGCAGCCAAGGGCTGCTGCTGGCCATCGTGAGATGTCTGAATTTTTGTCCAAGGTTGTTGATCTGGTGGGCAAGGAGAAAGCTGGAAGCAGATCTTGGCTAGAAAGGCTAGTAGAAACATGTGTCCAGCCCCCTTTTTAGAGAGATGGAACACAGCTCAAAGGCCTCCTGCAGAGATCTCAGCCTGCTTACCCCCGGCCAGACCCTCACTGTCCCTACCACTGGGCCCTGATGCCACCTTCCTGTCTGTCTGTCTGTCTGTCTGCCCATCTACTAGCCTCTTTCTGTCTCCCTGTCACCTGCCTCCTCTAGTCACTGATGCCTCTTGCTCCCATTGGAAGGATGGATGAGAGACAAAGGCTCTCAGAAGGCAAGAACCTGTCAGACCAGAAAGCAGAGCTTCAGCTGGTCAGGGCCCCTAAGGCCCTCAAGGCTGTTCTCACTGGCCACTGGGGCTCCTTCTTTCAGAGGGAGACAGAGAGAGGTAATATGTCATATCTATGTAAAATCCCTTCCCAGGGCTGGAGAGACGGCTTAGTGGTGAAGGCACCTCCTGTGAAGCCTAAGACGCTCGTTCAAATCTTCAGGTCCCACGGTTAACCAGAAGCAAAAGTAACGCAAGCGCGCAATGTCGACATGCGCAAAACGGGGCGCACGTGTCTGGAGTTGGTTCACAACAGTTGAAAAGGCCCTGTTGCCCCCATTCTCTCTCTGCTTCTTTCTCTCTCTAAAAAAAAAAAAAAAAAACCCTTCCCAGCCCCAGAATCCAGCCAAGCCCCTGAGACTACATAGTTAATTCCAGGTCAGCCTGGGCCAGCCCTGCCCAAAAAAAAAAAAAAAAAAAAAAAAAAACCTTCCCAGCCTCCCCAAATCCAGCCAAGCCTGGGAGGAGTCACCAGCTGCCCACTGGCTTCTTACCGCCACCTTAGGTCTAAACTCAATTTCTCCTGCTGCAGAAACAGTTTACATCTCTAGTTGACTCTGCAAGGACAGAAGGCACAGCGTTCTGCTTAAAGAGGTGACAGATCTATGTCTACACTCCTGTTGCAGCCTGACCTCATTACTTCCCAACTCCTCTTCCCCGAGCCCTCTCCATGGCTCAGATCCCCTTCAACCCTGTCACACCTGAGTTCAGAAAATCACACCAGGCTGGGACTGCAAAGGAGCTCAGAAATTAACCAAACCTCTCCCTATTTATTTATTTATTTTTAATATTTTATTTTATTTTATTTACTTATTTATGAGAGAGAGAGAGAGAGAGAGATTGGCCACCCCAGGACCTCTAGCCACTGCAAACGAACTCCAGATGCATGTGCTGCCATGTGCATCTGGCTTATGTGGGATCTGGGAACTTGAACCTGGGTCCTTAGGTTTCACAGGCAAGCGCCTTAACCACTAAGCCATCTCTCCAGCCCTTCTTCCTATTTAAAGATATGTATCTGGTGCTCATACACATCTGAGAAGGAAAGACCATCATAAAAGAGAACAACGATCCTTCACAATCCTACAAGCAAAAGCCAACGCTTTTGTTAATAGCTTCACTTTGTAAGTACAAAAGTTAGGCCCAAAGAGGGAGAGTAACTTACCCAAGGTCACACCACAACTGAGTCAGAAGACTAGAAGCCAAGTGTCCAGCCGGCTCTGTATGGCCTCCCGTCACACTGGTCACTCTGCACCAGCAGCCTCTGGGCACATGGATTCTTCCCTGCCCTCTGTCCACAGCACCATGGGCACCTTCTTCCCCATAAGCCTTCTCATCAGAGACCCAGGCTGCTCAGAACTGCATACTGGGACTATTAAAGCTAAGAACACTGTCACACGTGATACAGGCACACAGAGACTCAGCAGCTGATTACAGCATCTTCACGAACCAGCCTTTTCCTCATCCCATCTGAGGGACACCCACCCAATTCACCCATTTCCCCAACCCCAGAGAAAGTCTGAGCGCAAGAGAAGGTAGGAGAACCTAAATTGTATGTTGAAAATGGCTTTCCTTGACAACATGAAGGTGATATGGTAGATCCCATAAAGGATCTCAAGGTGGAAGAAAAATACCTTGGGATCAAACTGGTCTCGAGAAGAGTGTGCAGAATGGAAGCTCCTCCCCCTGCCCCCGCAGCCCCCATCCACACACAGCCAGAGCGCTCCGAAGCCAAGCAGAACCAACTGGACTGAGAAGGGGATCCTGGAGACGGGGGAAAGAGGGGAGCAGCAAGTTGCTCTTCCGTGAGACTCTTGGCTCTCCACTGGTATGAACAGATGGAGCAAGCAAGTTAGAAGAGTGAGGAATTGCCCAGGGTGAGAGGCTGGGCAAGGGTGTTCCCCCATCCAATGGGTTCCCACTCAATCCCCAAGTCCCACTGCTTCTCAACCTGGAGAGGACAGAAAGGCAGAGCGAGGCTGGAGACCCAGGAGCCTTTCCCTCATCAGAATTCCGCTTCCCTGGAGTGGCCAGGGGTCCCTAGGACTGGAGCCAATAGCCCCTTTATCTGGGTCCTTCCGGGAGGAAGGAAAGGTCGCGCGTCCTCTGTGTTTGGGAAAATGGGGTCCATATCCACCTGCCACCCTCCGCGGACAACAACCCTCGGGGAGCTCCGGGCGGGTGAGCACCTGCCCGGCCCGCGCATCCTTACCTGGCCGGAGCGCAGGGCTGAGCGCGCACGCCGCGCCACCGAGCAACAGCTGCAGCAGCAATAACCAGAGCTGGGGCGGCATGGTGGCGTGGGCCACGACCCCGATCCGCGCGCGGCGCTGCGAGGGGGCGGCCGGGGCTGGGCGCGCGGTCCCCGGAGGCGGCGGCGAGTGGACAGCGGGCTCGGGAGCCGCACAGCGAGCGGCGCTGCGGCGTTGGGGGAGCGCGGGAGGCTGGGCGGGACAGAGGCGAGGCGGGGCGCCCGGGACCCCGCCTCCCGAGATCCTGGACCGTGCGGGCGCTTGGGGCTGCTCGCTTCCCCTCCACCGCAGCCTCCAAAGCCCAGGGAGTGGAGACCCCCCAGAAAACGCCCTGCCTAGGCTTGGGACACCCCACTGCCCTCAGGCTGCTCTTGAGAATTCTGAGGCTTCCTGATGTCCTCAGGTCAGCAGACGTGGGGCGCAAGAGGCCTGGCTCACCCCCATCCTGAACCGAACCCAGGCCATCGGCGTTTGCAACCAAACACCTTTAACCTCTAAGTTATTTCCCCAGCCCCTCACTCCCACCCAGAAAGAGCCTGGACTCCCTTCGCCCCAAGAAGACTACCAAGGCCTCGTCCTCTGGGCGGGAAGGGGCTCTCAGGTTAGACCCAGTCACTCTGGCCAACCCCAGAGTTAGGAAGCGGCTCGCCCCACTGCCACCACATTCGACTCGGCTCTGGGAATAGTGCATCTTTTTCTTTCTTTCTTCTTCTTCCAGGACAGAATAAAAATACCCGCAATTTAGGAGGTTTAATAGACGGTGGGGAATCAGGTCAGGACGCGCAGGTGCCTGACCTACTTCGTGGGAAGGGTGGAGGCGAGCTGGGGGCTGGTGGGTGGAGAAGGGTGAGGGTCCCCCTGGCTTCCAACCGGGCGGAGAGAAAGGGTGTATGTCATGCGCTCCACCGAGGCAAGTCCCCTGGAGGGACAGGACAGATACAGTGTGGAGGTCGGGGGGCCTAACACTAAGCTCAAAAGAAGCCGAGGAAGTAAACCAGAGCTTCCTCTTCTGGAGGTAAGGTTCGCTGCTAAATTCTTTGTTTCATTTGTCTGGGGCAGGATGTCACTGTAGCTTAGTCTGGTTCGGCATTCACTAGGTAGCCCAGGCTAGCTCAAACTCGTGGCAATCACCTTGATTCAGACTGAGATTACAGGGATCAGCCACCCCATCCGGCTCTCCACTAAATTCTTCCCCCCCCCCCAGGTAGGGTCTTGCTCTAGCCCAGGCTGACCTGGAATTCACTATTGGCCTCGAACTCACAGCGATCCTCCTACCTCTGTCTCCCAAGTACTGGGATTAAAGGCGTGCGCCACCACACCCTGACCTCACTAAATTCTTTAATTTTTTTAATTTAATTTTTTGCAAGGAGAGAGAGAGGGCGAGAATGATAATGTATTCATGGGCGCTCCAGGGGTCCGCTGCAAACGAACTCCAGATGCATGCGCCCCTTTGTGCATCCTCGACTCTCAATTCTTCATGTTTAATTAAATTCCCACCTGACCGCCTCCCGGGATCAAACAAACTGCCTTTTCGAGCCGCGGCCTCCTATCGCCCTCCAGCGGACTCACGGCGAGCGGCACCGTGGCGCTTGTGTTCCGCAACTTCCACCCCAAAGGTCTCATCTCTCACCTACCTTCACATCCTCGCCCAGGCCTGGGTGGGGATGGATCTCCAGCCTTGGATCTGGAGTCTTGGTGATGCTCGGGTCCAGGTGCCGGCGCTCCCTCTGACACCGCCTCCCACTGATAGGCAGGCAGAAGCAGCAACTTGGAAATACCAGAAGCACATGGCTCGCATGAATTTAAAACCGTAAACGGCTAGGGCTTGAATGTTCATCAGTTCCTCGGAGCTCATATTAAAACATCCATTTCCGGCCAGGTCAGCCTGGGCTAGAGCGAGACCCAAGCATCCATGTCCGGACTCCACTTCCAGGTTAATTCACTGGGTCAAGAATGAGGCCTGGGAATCTGCATTTGTAACAAGGACCCAAGTGACTGCTGCGGGTCTCAGACCTCCCTCCTTGCTCCCAAAGTGCCTGTAAATTGACGAAGGCAATGTTAACATTTAAAAACATGCTTATATTTTAAAATTAGCTCAACATTTAAAACGTGCTTAAATAAAATTTGTAGCTCAAAATAAAGGGCCAAGGCAAAAAGGTCTATGCCAGGGGGCACCCGGATTTGAACCGGGGACCTCTTGATCTGCAGTCAAATGCTCTACCACTGAGCTATACCCCCTCTACCGGTAACTCAGCGCCAGTGGCTGTTCAGTACTCTCTCACGCAGGCGCAATGGTGCGTTCGCATGATGGAATGCAAAGTAGGCTTAGAAGTTTCCAGGACTGCATCCATCTGACCGACCTGAAGCAGTCACTGTTGGCTGCTAAGGTTACCACTACAGATGCAAGACAAAAGAACCCTTATCTTTTTTGTCCGATCGTGCCAGCCAAGATTGAATAAAGAAATACAGAAAAAAAAGAAAGAAAAAAATATATATATAACAGAAAAGGAATTTCCAAGAAATAGAAAAGGACTTTGAAGTACGAGGTAATTCCCGAAGCGCTGAGATTGCTACGGATGGCCAAAAAAATGTATTCAGAGGGACGGAGGAGGCGCTCTCTCAGTGTGGGGGCGCTCCTTCAGGCCGGGGTCCCACTCTCCTCCCATCCCGGCACCCCACGCTGTTTCTCGGCTTCTCTTTCTCCCTCCTACACGCTCACGTGGCTTCCGGGAGCCTTCGGTCCCCAGCCCGAGCACTCCCAGGGGAAGGCAGTGGGGCGCACAGATACCGGGGTGCCCGGCCGCACCACAGCGGTCTAGCCAGTCCTCTAGGGACGGCCCCGAGCCCGACCTAGCGCTGCATTCCGCCCGCGGAGGTACACACTGATGGAGCGATTGCAGGACTAGGGGTGCAAAATGAGGGAATGGGGAGCCTGGAGGCTCACCCACTTTCGGGAGCACCTAAGGGTGCAGGAGGTCTGCTAGCAAAACAGACGCACGAGGGCTGTCAGCAAAACAAGGCGGCTCTAGGACCGGGAGGGGGCACCCGGATTTGAACCGGGGACCTCTTGATCTGCAGTCAAATGCTCTACCACTGAGCTATACCCCCTGCATGCTGGAATCGTTTCATGAATCTATTTCAGTGGAATACGGACGTGGTAGTATTTGCGTCCTTCAGTCATTTTGACTTGAGTGCTAGGTTGGGAATCGGGTAATGGCAAAATCATACAACACGACGAAGATGACCGCGATTCCTGAGCGCTTCGCCTATAATCACGCCTCAGGAAAACTACAAAATCAAAGGACCCTGGGCCCTCTCTGTCTCTGGCCAGATTCCCCTATATGTCCACCGCCTGACAGGAACGGGAGAGACAGACCTACTGTCCCCAGGACCGTTCCAAGTCTTCCCTGATCATACAGGGCAGCATAGACCTCCATAGGACATCTGGCCTTTTCCAACCCCAGCGTCCCCACTCTCCTCGGTGGGTCAGTATCAAGCCACTTCACCCGCAAGGCTCAGGCAGAGCCAAGAGTACCCAGGTACCACAGGTACCCAGCCCACCCTAGTCATTTCTCTAGCCACTTAAGGACCTGGAGGAGCCCGCCCGTCCCCCTCCTGGGGGATCTTACCCTCAAGAGCTTTGCATACATACTAAAAGCCGGTTTGAGAACAGGCAGAAATAAGAGATGAGATGTTTCCAATGGCATTTATTATACAGTTATTTTAAAAAAATCTAATGTAATGCAGTGTAAAAAAATTGTGAAACAAAGACAAAATAATAGAACCTCTGTGGGAATCTGGGACATTTGAGAGGAGTGGGAGTCACACTGGATGGACGCTGGGAGGGTAAGGTAGAAGATCTGGTGGGTTAAATCCCAAAAAACATCTCAGAGGGAACAGGAAGGTGAGGGGGCAGTGGACCCCTGCAGAGGGACTGGCCCTGTCTGAAACATCCTGTCTTCTTCACACACCCCCACACACACCTAGTTTTTTGGCCCTCCCTCTCTTCTTCTTCTTCTTTTTTTTTTCCCGGAGATAGGGTCTCACTCTAGCCCAGGCTGACCTGGAATTCACTCTGAATGCTCAGGGTGGCCTCGAACTCATGGAAATCCTCCTACCTCTGCCTCCCGAGTGCTGGGATTAAAGGCGTGCACCACCACACCCGGCTTTCTTTTCTCCTTTGGAATCTCCTTTGCCTAAAGAGTCTGGAACAAAAATCTCCAGTGTACACAAAGGGTATGAAACAATGTCAAGGACCTAGTGAAGTCTGGGGGGAAACGGATTGCCCCATCACAGCCAGAAGCTTCTCTGGGGTCTCCAGGACACCTGCAATGAAGGAGTAAGGGGTAGCTAGCTCAGGAGCTCGGCTGCCCTGTTTGCAGAGTCTGAGGTCCAGCTCCTCAGAGACAGTTGTGTGGACAGTGTCGGTCTCCTTGTCCATAGCTGCCCTGCTCCCATCAGTGAATCACTTGGGCCATGCAGAAAACCCCAAGCTTCTTGGTTGGCTTCAGGCTGGGACATCAGTTGGCAGTGACCTGGGATTGCATCCACTGGAGCCCTGCAGGCAGCCTGCAGGGAGAGAGGGAGGGAGAGGGAAGAAAGGAGGGGACAAAGGATCATCAGCATTTCCCATAAGATGATGGCTTTGACGGCCCAAGGCCTCTGCCCAGGCAGACTGAGCGTAGCCAAGGTTGCATTCAATCACTTAATGGAAGAAGTCAAAGGGAGCTAAGTTCCGGGATGCATCAATTATATCAGAACTGGGGTTCCTGGGAAGAAGCAGACTCCCTGAAACCTCACAGTCTAGCAGAGGTGGAATTAAACAACCCAACAACCACACTGTACAATAAAGGTCAGGAAGGAGGTGTACAGAGGCCTCTGGGAGCCAAAAGTAAGGGATCCTCTGAGGAGAAAAACTGGAGATCCACCTTCCTGGGCTCCTGAGCAGTCTCTGAGCAAGCCTCCTGCCTCAGCCTCCCAAATGCTGGAATTGCAAGTGTGCACATGCCTGGCTTACTTGTCACATTGTTTTCCCCACTGGGAAGTACATCATGGAGACAGAACTTTTTTTTTTTTTTTTCCAGTTTTTTGAGGTAGGGTCTTGCTCTAGCCAAGGCTAACCTGGAATTCACTATGTAGTCTCAGGCTGGTCTTGAACTCAGTGATCCTCCTACCTCTGCCTCCCAAAGTGCTGGGATTAAAGGTGTGTACCACCATGCCCTGATTTTTTTAAATATATTTTATTTATTTGAGAGAGAGAGAGAGAGAGAGAGAGAATGAGCATACCAGGGCCTCCAGCCACTGCAAACAAACTCCAGATGCATATGTCCCTTTGTGCATCTGGTTTACGTGGGTCCTGGAGAGTCAAACTGGGATCCTTTGGTTTTGCAGGCAAATGCTTTAACGGCTAAGCCATCTCTCCAGCACCCCCTTTTTTAATTGCAGTTTCCTTTTCTTCATAGTACTTCTCACTCCCTACAACTACTATTTTGGGGGAGTTTTACCTCTCGCCATTATAGAACAAGCCTCTAGAAACCTCATGATTTACGCCACAGCATCTGAGCTGTGGGCCTGTGCTCATCTGACTTGGTCCTGGTAACTCTAATGGGACAGATTCTGGTAAGAAGGAGCCAGGAGAGGGTTCTCACAGCCAGCCAGCCATTGGCTGGACCAGATGCAGGGGAGGGGACACTGACCCTTCCCCAGTGAGAGCACAGCAGCCTTGGATATGCCATGGGTGGTCTTTGATGGAGCTGAGCCTGAGGAAGTGGGAGATTTCCGCCGTTGTCATGGACTCCTTCAGGTCCTGCTTGTTAGCAAAGATCAGGACTGAAGCACCTTGAAGGGCCTGTGGACAGAAGAACCCCACCCCAGTCAGCAGGACAGCCCCCCAAACCCACCACCTCGAGTTCTCCTGGGCTCCTTGCTCACTGTCCCAGCAAGAAAGGCCTGTACCTAGGTGGGGCAGAGATGGGAGGCCCATGAAAACAATAGCAATCACATCAAATGACAGCCACAGCTCATATGATACTTCACAACCAGGTCACAGAATCATTACAACAACCTCTTTGCAGCAGGTTTTGGTTGTTTTGAAACAGAGTCTTACTCAATAACCCAAGCTAGCGTGGAACTCACTATGTAGTCCAGACTATCCTAAAACTTGTGAAGAGGGCTGGAGAGATGGCTTAGTGGTTAAGACACTTGCCCCTGCAAAGCCAAAGGACCCAGGGTCTGAGGTTCGATTCTCCCAAGACCACATAAGCCAGATGCACGAGGTGGTGTGTGTGTCTGGAATTTGTTTGCAGTGGTGGGATGCCCTGGCATACCCATTTTCTCTCCCTCTCCCTCCCTTTCTCTGCCTCTTTCTCTCTCTCAAATAAATAAAATAAACTATTAAAGAAATAAAATAAACTATTAAAGAAATAAAATAAAGCCCAGTGTGGTGGTGCACGCCTTTAATCCCAGCACTCGGGAGGCAGAGGTAGGAGGATCGCCGTGAGTTCGAGGCCACCCTGAGACTACAGAGTAAATTCCAGGTCAGCCTGGACCAGAGTGAGACCCTAACTCGAAAAACCAAAAAACAAACAAATAAATAAATAAATAAATAAATAAATAAGGCTGGAAATACGGCTTAACTGTCAAGGAGTTTGCCTGCAAAGCCAAAGGATCCTGATTTGATTCTCCAGGACCCACATAAGCCAGATGCACAAGGGGGTGCATGCATCTGGAGTTCATTTGCCAGGCCTGAAGGCCCTGGCATGCCTATTCTCTCTCTCTCTCTCTCTCTCTCTCTCTCTGCCTCTTTCTCTCTCTCAAATAAATAAATAAATAAAATAGTTAATAAATTAATTAAATTAAATAAAACTTGTGATGATCCTCCTGCCTCGGCGTCCATACGCTGGGATTACAAGCATGAGTCCACCACAGTCATCATGAGGAAGGAACTGATAAGCCTCCTCTCATGTAGTAGAGTTGAAGAGAGTTGCTTAGGGGCCCACAGTGAGTGATAGGCTGGGTCAGGCCTTTTTGTTTTGTTTTGTTGAAGGCAGGGTCTCCCTCCAGCCCAGGCAGACCTGGCACTCACTATAGGCTGGCCTTGAATTCACAGTGATCCTCCTACCGCTGTCTCCTGAGCGCTGGGATTAAAACGTGTACCACCATGCCCGGCAGGGTCAGGTCTTGAACCAGCAACTCTGGCTCTGAAGGCATTATATATTTTATCGACAACAAAGTAGCCTTCCTCATGCTACAAGGTTACAGCTCTCAGACAAATACATCAGGAATGAAGTTCAGAAAGGAGAGGCAGCATAAACAGCCTGGGGGTACCCAGCTAGTCCCACTGGATAGCCTCCCAACCTCAGGGAGCTTACCTCATGGGCCAGCATCTTATATAGCTCCTCCCTGGTTGTCAGAAGCCGGTCCCGGTCTGTGCTATCGATCACAAGGATGATGAACTGCCCAGCATGGGGGAGATGTGAGTGGAGGACTCACTCCTTGGTGAATGTGTTTCCTGCCCAAGGTGCTGCCCACATGCCAGTTCCCCAGGCTGCCTGCAGGCCCAAGCCCATTTTAACTGGTTTGTTTGTTTTGTGGGGAAGAGACACAGTCTTAGTGTATAGCCCAGGCTGTCCCTGGAATTCATGATCCTCTTGTCTCAGCCTCCCAGATGCTGGGATTATAGGCATGAGCCACCACATCTAGTTATCCAGTTTAAGATTCAAAAATCTTTGTTTGTTTGATTTTGGTTTTTATTCGAGGTAGGGTCTTGTTCTAGCCCAGGCTGACCTGGAATTCACTATGTAGTCTCAGGCTGGCCTTGAACTCATAAGGAACCTCCTAACTCTGCCTCCCTAGTGCTTAACAGGTACAGCACCACATTATGGGTCCAACACAGTGGCATTAGCAATTACTTCATTCTTGACTTTTCTTTTCTCTCTCTCCCTCTCTCTCTTTTGTTTTGTTTTTTGAGGTAGGGTCTCACTCTAGCTCAGGCTGACCTGGAATTCACTATGTAGTCTCAGGGTGGCCTTGAACTTGTGGCAATCCCCCTACCTCTGCCTCCCAAATGCTGGGATTAAAGGTGTGGGCCACCACGCCGGGATCATTATTTACTTTTTACCACAAATTGAGTGAACAGGTGGCAGAACCAAGTATATCTAGGAGTCCTCCCCCCACCCCAGCTTTGGTGTCCTCCTCACCTCAGTGTTGGAGTAGTACGAGTTCCAGGTGGAGCGCAGAGCCTCCTGTCCCCCCATGTCCCACATGAGGAAGTGTGTCTTCTGAAGAACGATCTCTTCCACGTTACTACCAATGGTGGGACACGTGTGAACAACCTCATTGGTCAGGCTGGAGAGGTAAAAGAAGGTTCCAAGACAGCTAGGCCCACTGCCAACTTTGATCTTCCCTCCCTCTACTCTTGAGGCACTGAGAACTCAGAACATCTCAGCCCAGGGTGTTCTGTGCTCTGTTGTTGGCATGGAGTGTGACTCAGTGCTACCCAGACTGGGACCCCAGACAGGAGAGATATGTTAGAGTAATTTCAAAATTTCAGGTTTTAGCTGAGCGTGGTGGCTCATGCCTTTAATCCCGGCACTTGGGAGGCAGAGGTAGGATCACCATGAGTTCAAGGCCACCCTGAGAGGGCAGCCTGAGTTAGAGCGAGACCCTACCTCGAAAAAAAAAAATCAGATTCTGGTCAGCATTGTGGTGCACACCTTTAATCCCAGCATGCGGGAGGCTGAGGCAGGAGGATTGCCATGAGTTTGAAGCCACCCTGAGACAACACAGTAAATTCAGGTCAACCTAGGCTAGAGAGACCCTACCTCAAAAAAAAAAAAAAAAAAAAAAAAAGAACATTTAAAAATGCTATTAGTTTTAAGTGTAAAAAGTAGATACTGTTGTTTTTGTGTTTTGAATTTTCCGTTCAAAAACTTTCTTTGGCAGTAAAAGTCTGTATTGTTTGTTGTTCCTTGTCTATTTTGCTTGGCGTTTTACAACCCAGGCTGACTTTGAGTTCGTTCGTTAGGTAGCCTCAGAGTGACTTTCAGTTTCCTGTAGCTCTTTTCCTTCAAATTTTCTAGTGATTGAACAAAAGGCTTGTGCCACCATGCCCTGTTCTGTTTCTTTTCTTTTATTTTTTTAAATTTTAATAGGCCGGGCGTGGTGGCACACGCCTTTAATCCCAGCACTCGGGAGGCAGAGGTAGGAGGATTACTGTGAGTTCAAGGCTACCCTGAGACTACATAGTTAATTCCAGGTCAGCCTGGGCCAGAGTGAGACCCTGCCTTGCAAAACCAAAAAAAAAAAAAAAACCAAACAAACAAAAAAACTGTTTTTAGGGCTAGAGAGATGGCTTAGTGGTTAAGGCACTTGCCTGCAAAGCCAAGTGACCCAAGTTGGATTCCCCAATACCCACATAAGCTTTGCCTACAGTGGCTAGAAGCTCTGTTGTGCCCATTCTATTTTTGTTGTTGTTGTTGTTGTTCGTTTGGTTTGTTTGGTTTTTCAAGGTAAGGTCTCACTCTACCTCAGGCTGACCTGGGATTCACTATGTAGTCTCAGGATGGCCTCGAACTCATGGCAATCCTCATGCCTCTGCCTCCTGAATGCTAGGATTAAAATGCATGCCCATTCTATCAGCCTCTTTCTCTCACTTTCTCTCTCACACTCAAATAAATAAATTGAAATGATATTTTTTTTATTTTTATTTACTTATTTGCAAGCAGAGAGAGAGAGAGGAGATGGAGAGATAGAGAAAGAATGGGCACACCAGGGCCTCTAGCCACTGCAAACGAACTCCAGATGCATGTGTCCCTTGTGCATCTGGCTTACATGGGACCTGGAGAATCGAACCTGGGTCTTTTGGCTTCACAGGCAAAATGCCTTAGGTGTTAAGCCATTTCTCCAGCCCTTTTATGTTATTTTTTTATTATAGAGCAGGAGAAAGAGAACATTGGAGCACCCTTTTATGTTATTTTTTTATGATAGAGCGGGAGAAGGAGAAAACTGGTGCACCAAAGCCAGGCATGGTGGCGCACACCTTTAATCCCAACGCTTGGGAGGCAGAGGTAGGAGGATTATCATGAGTTTGAGGCCACCCTGAGACTACAGAGTGAATTCCAGGTCAGCCTGGGCTAGACTAAGCCCCTACCTTGATAAATAAGTAAATAAATAAATAAATAAATAAATAAATAAAATAAAAATTGGTGCACCAGGGCCTCTAGTCACTGCAGCTGAAATCCAGACGTGTGCCACCCTGTGTGCATTCTTGACCATATGTGCATGTGTCACCATGTACATCTGGCTCACGTGGGTTCTGGACAGTTGAACTTGGGTCCTTTGCAGGCAAGCACCTTAACCGCTAAGCCATATCTCCAGCCCCCAAATAAAATATTTTTTAAAAACATTTATTGCTTTTTAGGTAAATCCTTAACCCTAGGTAAATCAATATTTTAGAGGCTCCCAATCCCGGAAATCCCCATCCAGAGTGAACGCCTGGCAGAGTCAGACCAAAAGGAGAGCTGGCCCCTCCAGGAGCTGTAGTCCCTTGGATTTGATTTGGGAGGCAGAAGTTAACAGGTTTAGTTGTAAGGCTGGGGGGGCGAGAAAAGAGGGAATTGCCACAGGGCACATGGGAAACAGGGAGGAGGGAAACCTAATTGATTTTGACACCTGTCCTCTTGGTAACAGGTTTGGCAGGGGTAGGTGGAGGAGGCAATGGAGTCTAGAGTTGTCCATAGCTTTCAGATATGAATGCCCTGGGCTGGAGAGATAGCTTAGTTAAGGCACTCGCTGGCAAAGTCAAAGGATGCGCAAGGTGATGCATGCAGTGGCCCTGAGGCCCTGGCATACCCATTTCTCTCTCAACTCTCTGTCTGCCTCTTTCTAATAAATAATTTTTTGTTGTTGTTGTTTTATGAGGTAGGGTCTCACTCAAAGCCAGGCTGACCTGGAATTCACTAGGTAGTCTCAGGGAAAAATTTTTTAAAAATTAAAAAGTATGAAGGCCAGGCCTACAGCCACTGCTTCAGGAAGGTCACTTCAGGAGTTGGGGGGGGGGTGTCTCCTAGGGCAGGGCTCCTGCGATTGATCCAAATGTCTATCAGTCTGGTGGGAGACCCAGTCCTCTCTGTCCACCCCAAGTCACTTACAACTGGTAGAGAATGGTGGTCTTTCCTGCGTTGTCCAGTCCCACGATGATGACCTTGTGTTCTGGAGGCATTCCGGGAAAGGGTAGGGTCAGAGCCAACCCTGATGACCACAGGTCTGGGTGTCCCCAGCAGGCCTCCTGTCCAGGCTCCTTCCTCACCTTCTACCCCTACCTGGGTGCACTCTCCTCTCTTCCACTCTCCCATCTTTTTTCTTTTTTTTTTTCTTCTTCTGGTTTTTGGTTTTTCAAGGTAGGGTCTCACTCTAGCTCAGGCTGACCTGGAATTCACTATGTAATCTCAGGGTAGCCTCGAACTCATGGCGATCCACCTACCTCTGCCTCCCAAGTGCTGGGATTAAAGGCGTGCACCACCACACCCAGATTGTTTTTGTTTTTTGTTTTTTTCTAAGGTAGGGTCTTGCTCTAGCCCAGGCTGATCTGTATTTCACTCTGGCCTCGAACTCACGGTGATACCCCCCCCCATCCTCCGGAGGGCTGGGATTAAAGGTGTGCACCACCACACCGGGCTTCTACCCTCCCCTCTCCTAGCACTCTCTGGACCTAAACAGAAGCAGGCGCTGAGTGTCTCGGCTTTTTCTGTGTCCCTGTCGCCACCTCTGGGATGAACTGGAATAGGCGCTCCCGGTGGGTTGGCGACCCTCTGCTCACCCCCTCTGCTCACCGTACCACTTCTGCATCCCACCTGGCCTGGACACGTATGCCCCTCCCCCGCAGTGGAAAAGAGAGCTGAGCCCTACCTCCCCGCGCCACCACCACCCCCCCATTTCTAGAAAAGTGACTGTCTAAAGGATTCGGAGCGCTCCGGGCACTGAGTAGTAAAGAGACTGGCACTAAGTCACAATTACAGCCCGGCCCAGGCGCACCGGAGAGCGGGGAACCTGAAGTGTCCACACAGGAGTCCAAGGTCCCCCCCTGGCATGTCTGCCTCGATAAACCCTAATCAGGGGAGCTCCAAGCGAGAGCAAAGTGAAAGAGGTCACTGCCTCGTGTGTCCCTTACCCCGGCTTCCAAAGATTCCCATGAGCTTGGCTATCAGCTGTCCCATGGCACGCGGCGCCGCAGAGCTGGGTCTCTGCAGGGCTCAGCTGCCTCCCCTGACAGTCTGACCCAAATACTCCAAGCTCCGCCCCGGAGAGGGCCAGTCAGGCTAAGTCTATGAGATTGGGGAAACCCCACGCATTACCCATGGGATGTGAGAATTCCCCCCGGGGGGACGCTGGCCGCTGTGGATGTCAACAGCCAGGTGCCTGACCAGGGCCCTGCCGGTGCAAGGGTTCCACACCTTCTCCCTCACCTGGGCCTTCAGCAAATCAAGAGAGACAGCACAGCTCTTCCTCCCTGGTGAGCCACCCCTGGAGCAAGACCCTAGACGGAAGCCACCTGTGACACCAGGCACCTGCTAGACAGGGTCACTGATCTCTGAGCTGGGAGAAAGATTCCAGCCTGAAGCAGATGTCGTTATTTCAAAAGTGGTCTGCCCCCCTGGGAAGCGCCAGGTCTCCTCTCTTCTCCCAGGTTCCCCTAGGCAGCTTCTAGAGAAATCAAAGTTTTTCTGCATTTCCCTATTTATTTTTGGTTTGTTTGGTTTTTCAAGGTAAGGTCTCACTCTACCTCAGGCTGACCTGGGATTCACTATGTAGTCTCAGGATGGCCTCGAACTCATGGCAATCCTCATGCCTCTGCCTCCTGAATGCTAGGATTAAAATGCATGCCCATTCTATCAGCCTCTTTCTCTCACTTTCTCTCTCACACTCAAATAAATAAATTAAAATGATTTTTTTTTTTTTTTATCTTATTTGCAAGCAGAGAGAGAGAAGGAGATGGAGAGATAGAGAAAGAATGGGCACACCAGGCCTCTAGCCACTGCAAACGAACTCCAGATGCATGTGTCCCTTGTGCATCTGGCTTACATGGGACCTGGAGAATCAAACCTGGGTCCTTTGGCTTCACAGGCAAAATGCCTTAGGTGTTAAGCCATTTCTCCAGCCCTTTTATGTTATTTTTTTATGATAGAGCAGGAGAAAGAGAACATTGGAGCACCCTTTTATGTTATTTTTTTTATGATAGAGCGGGAGAAGGAGAAAACTGGTGCACCAAAGCCAGGCATGGTGGCACACACCTTTAATCCCAACGCTTGGGAGGCAGAGGTAGGAGGATTATCATGAGTTTGAGGCCACCCTGAGACTAGAGTGAATTCCAGGTCAGCCTGGGCTAGACTAAGCCCCTACCTCGATAAATAAATAAATAAATAAATAAATAAATAAATAAATAATAAATAAATAAATAAATAAAATAAAAATTGGCGCACCAGGGCCTCTAGTCACTGCAGCTGAAATCCAGACGTGTGCCACCGTGTGTGCATTCTTGACCATATGTGCATGTGTCACCATGTACATCTGGCTCACGTGAGTTCTGGACAGTTGAACTTGGGTCCTTTGCAGGCAAGCGCCTTAACCGCTAAGCCATATCTCCAGCCCCCAAATAAAATATTTTTTAAAAACATTTATTGCTTTTTAGGTAAATCCTTAACCCTAGGTAAATCAATATTTTAGAGGCTCCCAATCCCGGAAATCCCCATCCAGAGTGAACGCCTGGCAGAGTCAGACCAAAAGGAGAGCTGGCCCCTCCAGGAGCTGTAGTCCCTTGGGTTTGATTTGGGAGGCAGAAGTTAACAGGTTTAGTTGTAAGGCTGGGGGGGCGAGAAAAGAGGGAATTGCCACAGGGCACATGGGGAACATGGAGGAGGGAAACCTAATTGATTTTGACACCTGTCCTCTTGGTAACAGGTTTGGCAGGAGTAGGTGGAGGAGGCAATGGAGTCTAGAGTTGTCCATAGCTTTCAGATATGAGTGCCCTGGGCTGGAGAGATAGCTTAGTTAAGGCACTCCCTGGCAAAGTCAAAGGATGCACAAGGTGATGCATGCAGTGGCCCTGAGGCCCTGGCATGCCCATTTCTCTCTCAACTCTCTGTCTGCCTCTTTCTAATAAATAATTTTTTGTTGTTGTTGTTTTATGAGGTAGGGTCTCACTCAAGGCCAGGCTGGCCTGGAATTCACTAGGTAGTCTCAGGGAAAAATTTTTTAAAAATTAAAAAGTATGAAGGCCAGGCCTACGGCCACTGCTTCAGGAAGGTCACTTCAGGAGTTGGGGGCGGGGGTGTCTCCTAGGGCAGGGCTCCTGATCCAAATGTCTATCAGTCTGGTGGGAGGCCCAGTCCTCTCTGTCCACCCCAAGTCACTTACAACTGGTAGAGAATGGTGGTCTTTCCTGCGTTGTCCAGTCCCACGATGATGACCTTGTGTTCTGGAGGCATTCCAGGAAAGGGTAGGGTCAGAGCCAACCCTGATGACCACAGGTCTGGGTGTCCCCAGCAGGCCTCCTGTCCAGGCTCCTTATTCACCTTCTACCCCTACCTGGGTGCACTCTCCTCTCTTCCACCCTCCCATCTTTTTTCTTTTTTTTTTTTCTTCTTCTGGTTTTTGGTTTTTCAAGGTAGGGTCTCACTCTAGCTCAGGCTGACCTGGAATTCACTATGTAGTCTCAGGGTAGCCTCGAACTCATGGCGATCCACCTACCTCTGCCTCCCAAGTGCTGGGATTAAAGGCGTGCACCACCACACCCAGCTTGTTTTTTTTTTTTTTTTTTTCTAAGGTAGGGTCTTGCTCTAGCCCAGGCTGATCTGTATTTCACTCTGGCCTCGAACTCACGGCGATTCCCCGCCCCTCCTCCGGAGGGCTGGGATTAAAGGTGTGCACCACCACACCGGGCTTCTACCCTCCCCTCTCCTAGCACTCTCTGGACCTCAACAGAAGCAGGCGCTGAGTGTCTCGGCTTTTTCTGTGTCCCTGTCGCCACCTCTGGGATGAACTGGAATAGGCGATCCCGGTGGGTTGGCGACCCTCTGCTCACCCCCTCTGCTCACCGTACCACTTCTGCATCCCACCTGGCCTGGACACGTATGCCCCTCCCCCACAGTGGAAAAGAGAGCTGAGCCCTACCTCCCCGCGCCACCCCCCCCCCATTTCTAGAAAAGTGACTAACGGATTCGGAGCGCTCCGGGCACTGAGTAGTAAAGAGACTGGCACTAAGTCACAATTACAGCCCGGCCCAGGCGCACCGGAGAGCGGGGAACCTGGAGTGTCCACACAGGAGTCCAAGGTCCCCCCCTGGCATGTCTGCCTCGATAAACCCTAATCAGGGGAGCTCCAGGCGAGAGCAAAGTGAAAGAGGTCACTGCCTCGTGTGTCCCTTACCCCGGCTTCCAAAGATTCCCATGAGCTTGGCTATCAGCTGTCCCATGGCACGCGGCGCCCCGGAGCTGGGTCTCTGCAGGGCTCAGCTGCCTCCCCTGACAGTCTGACCCAAGCACTCCAAGCTCCGCCCCGGAGAGGGCCAGTCAGGCTAGGTCTATGAGATTGGGGAAACCCCACGCATTACCCATGGGATGTGAGAATTCCCCCCGGGGGACGCTGGCCGCTGTGGATGTCAACAGCCAGGTGCCTGACCAGGGCCCTGCCGGTGCAAGGGTTCCACACCTTCTCCCTCACCTGGGCCTTCAGCAAATCAAGAGAGACAGCACCAGCTCTTCCTCCCTGGTGAGCCACCCCTGGAGCAAGACCCTAGACGGAAGCCACCTGTGACACCAGGCACCTGCTAGACAGGGTCACTGATCTCTGAGCTGGGAGAAAGATTCCAGCCTGAAGCAGATGTCGTTATTTCAAAAGTGGTCTGCCCCCCTGGGAAGCGCCAGGTCTCCTCTCTTCTCCCAGGTTCCCCTAGGCAGCTTCTAGAGAAATCAAAGTTTTTTCTGCATTTCCCCATTTATTGATCCTAAGGGTGGACACCTGACTGAAGATTGGTTGATACCTCAACCAGTGATCCTGCAGAGAGCTTCCACACACTAAAGCTAAAACAGAAGAACAGAGGAGGTGACCCACACCTTAAATCCACCACTAGGGAGGCTGAGACAAGAGGATGTGAGTTGGTGGCTAGGCTGGATTACTGAGTGACATCTTCTATCATAAAACTGGGAGGGGCTGGAGAGATGGCTTAGCTGTTAAGGCGTTTGCCTGTGAAGCCAAAGGATCCCAGTTCGATTCTCCAGGACCCATGTAAGCCAGATGCAGGAGGGGCACATGCATCTGGAGTTTGTTTGCAGTGTTTAGAGGCCCTGGCATGCCCATTCTCTCTCTGTCTGCCTCTCTTCTATCTCTATCTCTCTCTCTCTCTCTCTCTCTCTCTCTGCTTGCAAATAAATAAATTAAAAATAAATAAATAAATAAAACTGGGAGGGGAAGGTGGAACACACCTTTAATCCCGACACTGGGGAGGCAGAGAGAGAGGTAGGAGGATTGCCTGAGTTTGAGACCACCTTGAGACTACCTACTGAATTCCAGGTCAGCCTGGGCTAGAGCGAGATCCTACTTTCAAAAACCAAAATAATAATAATAATGGGGCTAGGGAGATGGCACAACGGTTAAAGGAGCTTGCTTGCTTACCAAGCCTGAAAGCCCAACAACCCAGGTTCAATTCCCCAATACCCACATAAAGCCAGATACACAAGGTGGCATATTCATCTAGAGTTCCTTTGCAGTGGCTGGAGGCCCTGGATCACCCATTCTTTCTTTATCTCTCTCCCTTCCACCATCTCTTAAAAAAATTAATAAATAAAAATATTTTAAAAAATAGCTGGGTGTGGTGGTGCACACCTTTAATCCCAACACTTGGGAGGCAGAGGTAGGAGGATCACTGTGATTTTGAGGCCACCCTGAGACTACATAGTGAATTCCAGGTCAGCCTGAGCTGGAGTAAGACCCTACCTTGAAAAGCAAAAAATTAATTAATTAAAAATAGAGCCGGGGGGGCTGAAGAGATGGCTTAGTGGTTAAGTGCTTGCCTGTGAAGCCTAAGGATCCTGGTTCAAGGCTCAATTCCCCAGTACCCACATAAGCCAGATGCACAAGATGGCACATGCATCTGGAGTTTGTTTGCAGTGGCTGGAGGCCCATTCTCTCTCTCTGACTCTTTCTCTATCTCTATCTCTCTCAAATAAATAAATAAAATAAAATAAACATTAAAAAAAAAACAATTTAAAAAAAAAAAGCCAGGCATGGTGGCATTCGCCTTTAATCCTAGCACTTGGGAGGCAGAAGTAGGAGGATTGCTGTGAGTTTGAGGCCACTGAGACTATACAGTGAATTCCAGGTCAGCCTGAGCTAGAGTGAGACCCTATCTCAGAAAAATAATTAATTACAAATAAATAAATCAGGGCTGGAGAGATGGCTTAGTGGTTAAGGCGCCTGCCTCCTAAGCCTAAGAATGCTGGTTCCAATCTCCAGCGATTCCAATCTCCAGGTCCCACGTTTAGCCAGATGCAAAATGACGCAAGGGCACAATGCCGCACTTGACCACAAGGGGGCACACATCTGGATTTCGTTCACAGCAGCTGAGAGGCTGCTGGTGTGCCCATTTCTCTGTCTCCCTCTCCCTCTCCAAAATAAATAAATAAATAAATCAGCCTGGAGTGGTGGTGTACACCTTTAGTCCTAGCACTTGGGAGGCAGAGGTAGGAGAATCACTATGAGTTTGAGGCCAGTTTGGGAATACAAAGTGAAGTCCAGGTCAACCTGGGCCAGACTGAGATCCTACCTCAAAAAAAATAAAAGAAATAGGGCTGGAGAGATGGCGTAACAGTTAAGGTGCTTGTCTGTGAAGCCAAAGGACCTAGGTTCAATTCCCCAGGACCCACCTAGCCTAGGTGCACAAGGTGGCACATGGGTCTGGAGTTTGTTTACCATGGCTGAATGCCCTGGTGTGCCCATTCTTTCTCTCACCACCTGCCTCTTTCTCTCTTTCTTTCAAATAAACAAAATAAAATAAAATAAATTATAAAAATCAATCAATTAATAAATCACTGCAGAGGAGAAATGTTCTTTTTTGTTTGTTACTCTTGTTTTTGGAGGGAGATCTTGCTAAATTGCCCAAGATGACCTCAAATTCCTGGACTCCAGCAATCCTCCTGCCTCAGCCTTCAGAGTAGCTGACAGGTTTCAGCAGCAGGCAGACCCAAGAGAGGAAAACATGGATCAAGAGGGAAACAACAGGGCTGGTTGGAGGAGGAACAGAAAGTGGAAGGTTCTTGTTTGTGAATCTCCTTCTCTGCACAACCTTGGAAAAAACCCAGAAAACACCAAGAGAAGTGGGAAAGGCAAGCCAACCTCAGCCTCCGGTAGGCCGCTTTCCCACTGCTAATCAAGGCAGGCTTCAAGAAAGAGGCTCCAATCATCACAGCCCACGCCACTGCACTGGCCTCCTACAACCATGTTATGAACACTGCTCTCCACTAAGACAACAACCCTTTACCTGGTCTTTCTGCCACTGCCTTGCCCAGGACCTCCTCTTCACGCCCTACCAACCCTCCTCAAGCATAGTGTTAGGGATGGCCAGGTGTGGTGGTGCACACCTTTAATCCCAGCACTGGGGAGGCAGAGGCAGGAGGCTCGCTGTGAATTCCAGGTTAGCCTGAGCTACAGTGAGTCAAGCAAGACCCTACCTTTTAAAAATAAAAAAATAAAAACCTAGAACTATAGCTCAGGGATGGTGGTGACTCATTACCTCAATTATCCAGGGGACCCTCAGGGGCCTCCATAAACAGCCCTTGTCCCCAGATCTTCCCAAATATGCTGGTGCTCCTGTGTTTCCTCCACCTTGAACTCCTTGAGGGGACAATGGCTAGGACCCTGTAGCTGCCCTGGCTTGGTTCTGCAGCCATGTAGGCCTTTCTCTACATGGGGACAGTAGACTGGCAGTCGGCTTCCCTTAGTCACCTGTGAATCCTGCAGGGTGGGGTTGGTATCTTGTTCACCAGCATATGCCCACTCCCTGCCTCATCTGATGCCTGGCATACAGTTAGGGATGCGTGTTAAAGGCTTGGATTAGAATGAGTTAAACTATAGCCTGAGAAATGCCTTAGAATATTATAAAGGGAATGTAGGTGCAATTTTAAGAGAATTGAGGAAAGCTAGGAAATTAGTGAGGAGCAGAGGCTCTGTGCCCAGTTAGAAGGATACAGAATTGACCTCTGACTCCATCTGGGCTGGGGCCGGGGCTAAGGATTGATGGGCACAGAAGGGTGCTTGGCGGGCGTGGTGGTGCACGCCTTTAATCCCAGCACTCAGGAGGCAGAGATAGGAGGATCACAGTGAGTTCAAGGCCACCCTGAGACTACAGAGTGAATTCCAGGTCAACCTGGACTAGAGTGAAACCCTCCCTCGAAAAAAAAAAAAAAAGAGGGGTGCTTGGGGAGACAACAGAGTTGTAAGCATTTCTGTTTCCCAGGAGTAAAGTGGAACCATTTAGCACCTTCCGCCCTGCCACCCAATTGCAGAACTGAAAGTGGCTCTCTGCAAGATGGGAGCACGTTCAGTAAACACAAGAAAAGCTGTTTGCCAGCCAAGCATGGCAGCACACATCTGTGATGCAGCAGCATTTCAGAGGTGAGGAAAGAGGATACGGAGTATTCAAAAGACAACAGACCTACCTCACCCGGAGGCCCAAACTTGGTTTTTTAGTTCTTTGGGTTTTTTTGTTTGTTGGTTTGTTTTCCTGAGACAGGGTACTACTCTAGCCCAGGCTGACAAGAAACTCACTTTGTAGTTTCAGACTGGCTTCAAATTCACAGAGATCCTCCTGCCTCTGCCTCTGCCTCCGGAATGCTGGGATTAAAGGTTTTTTGTTGTTTTGTTTTGTTTTGTTTTGTTTTGTTTTGTTTTGTGAGGTAGGGTCTCACTCTGGCTCAGGCTGACCTGGAATTCACTATGTAGTCTCAGGGTGGCCTCGAACTCTTGGCAATCCTCCTACCTCTGCCTCCCAAGTGCTGGTATTAAAGGTGTGCGCCACCACCACGCCCGGCCCTCAAACTTGGTTTTTCAGGGGCATTTATTCACTTGACAAATCTAAGAAACACACCAAGCACACAAAACACCTGGTTCAGACTATAGAGTACACACACACACACACACACACACACACACACACCACCACCACTGAGAGCCAGCAGGTGGGAAGGTCTGATTTAGAAGGGAGCCAAGACTCCATTACTGAGGAGATATGATATTGGACTGAACACCTCTATCCCCGGCCAGGGTGGCCTCATCTCAAACTCACTTTATTTCAGGACAGTTCAAACTCTAGGTTACCACTAGAACCCTGGGGCCTGTTACACTTCAGCTCAGTCTGGGCCAGAAACCATTCCAGGGGTGAAAGCAGCTAACCAGAGAAGCAGTGACAACAAGGTAGCAGGCAAGAGGGCTCCCTGTGCCTGATTCTGAGTCCTGGAGGTGACCATGATAGCAGTGGTGGCTGACGTCATAGCTGTTGAAATTCTCACATGTTGACAACCACCAGCTTGCTGACTGAGCAGCTCGAGTGGGTTGAGGGCTGTGGTTACTAAGAAACAAGACTGTATCCCCGTTGCAGCTATCTACGCCAGCTAGAAATGCCCCCACCTGCAAGTTCAGGGAAAATGCAATTTTAGGCAGAAACATATTTTCAGACACCTGCTTCCTCCTCCTCAGCCCCCTACCCCTCATCCACTCTTGCCAGAAGAAGTAGCATTGGACTTGGAGGGTCACAGGCACCACAAAACTTGACATCCAAATGTCCCAGTTCTCCTGCTGTTACAGCGCTATGGTGGTGTAATTGCAGACCTTCAAAATACCAGATCTCAGCCAGACCTGGGGGTACAGTATAAGTCCAGCACTCAGGAGGCTGAAGTAGGAGGATCACTGTGATTTCTGAGGCCAGCCTGGGCTATACACTGAGTTCCAGGTTAGTCTGTCTAAAAAAAAAGAAAGAAAGAAAAGAAAAAGAAAAGAAAAAACCAGAGCTCCATATCATACACTGGCTGCCTTCTCTTCCCTTCCCTCCCCTCCCCTCCTCTTCTCTCCTGTCTTGCTTGCTCGTGCTTTCTTTCTGGATATTTGTGTGGTATGCATATGTGTCTGATATGTGTAGGTGCTCACGCATGTGTATATACATATGTGAAGGTCAGAGATTGACACGAGTTGTCTTCCTCACTTGATCTCTGCCTTATTTATTGGGACAATAAATAAGCAGTGCAGCTTTTTCGAGCTTTCAGTTGGCTAGTCTACAGGGAGATTTCTGCTCAGCACTGGCTTACTTTCTCAATGACCTTGCCTCTCAGGCAAGAGATGTCTTCAGCAATAGGGTCTTACCAATTCGGCTAGTCTAGCTAGCCAGCATGCCCCAAGGGTCCTCCTGAGCACTGGGATTATAAGCACACACTACCATGCTGTGCCCGGCATTTCTGTGAGTGCTGGGGATCCAAACTCAGGTCCTCACACTTGCACAGTATGTGCTTTAGCAATGATCCATCTCCCCACTTTTGAACCCAGGTTGGTGTCTAGCTCACTAAGTAGTGAGAGAGTGACTTTGAACTCCAATCTTCCTGCCTCCACTTTTTAAAAAATTTATTAGAGAGAGAGAAAGAGGCAGAGAGAGGGAGAAAGAGAATGGGTGCACCAGGCCTTCAGCCACTGCAAACAAACTCCAGACATGTGTGCCCCTTTGTGAGCATGTGCAACATTGCATGCTTGCATCACTGTGTGCCTGGCTTACTTGGGACCTAGAGATTCAAACTTGAGTTCCTAGGCTTTGCAGGCAAGCACTTTAACCACTAAGCCATCTTTCCATTTCTATCTCCACTTTTCAAGTGCTAAAATTACAGGCATGTACCACCAGACCTGGTCAGCCCTTAGGCACCACAAACCCATCTGACCTGGAGCTGGACTCATTTCTGCCCTTTATATGGCTTGTGCAAGTGTTCCCTCTATATCTGGGAAGATGCTACCCACAGTCACCCTAGATGCCTCCCTTTCTCTTATCAGCCACCGCCACACCTTGGCAGAGCTATGTGCCTGTGGCAGTCAAGAGCCTCCTTTCTCACTCCCTGTTGAGACTCAGTCAAGCCCTCTTTTCCCACCTGGAGTATCGCAGCTGTCTCCAGGTGAGGCCTCCAGTCTAGGCTCCACATGCAGCCCATGCAGTCTTCTCCAGGAAGCCTTCCCTGACCTCCCCATGTTAAGGGAATGGCCCAGTGTCTCACCTAGTACCAAGTGCTTCTCACAGCAGGAAGTTCAGCATACTGTACTGAAATGGTCTTTGGCTCCCAGACTGATTTGTGCCTAGTATACAGGAAGTGTCTAATAAATACTAGTTCAATGAATAAACGCAGGTGTGAATGAGCAATCCCCGTGGAAAAGTGGCAACAGCACTATGTGGGGAAGCAGAGCCAGGCTCTCTCATGGACTTTGCCATCAACTCCCTGAGGAGCTCAGGCCTGCCACCTAACCTTTGGGCCTACCTAGTTGCTCACTCCTGGAGGCTCTCAGGCACTCCGTACACATACATGTACACACTTTGGGCAGCACATTTCAGGCAGAGGACCTAGGAGTTTGAGTGTCCAGTACCACTACCTCAGAAACAAGAACAAGGGGGTGGGGCTGGAGAAATGGCTTAGTGTTTCAGGTGCTTGCCTGCGAAGCAAAAGGAACCAGGTTTGATTCCCCAGGACCCACATAAGCTGGATGCACAAGAAGGTGCATGCATCTGGAGTTCGTTTGCAGTGGCTGGAGGCCCTGGCATGCCCATTCTCTCTCTCTCTCTGTGCCTGTTTCTCTCCCAAATAAATAATAAAATATATTTAAAAAAAAAAAAAGAACAAGGGGTGAGAAAGCTCACAGGTGCTTCATGAGGCAGGATATAGGTGTCAGCAGTGAAAACTGTCAGAGCCCACATCCTGCCAGTTGGCAATGGAGGGGGCTGGCCACCCGCTGATTTTTCTTCTTCTCACACCTCTGACGGGACTAGTGGAGGAGTTCCCCATGGCCTCTACCTTTGCCCAAGTAGATCCAAGCCCCAAAGCTGGTTCTCAGTCTGGACATGGTGACATACATCTATAATACTAGAATTTGGAAGGCTGAGACACGTCGCTTATAATCCTTCAATTTTTGCAAATGAGTTCAAGACCCATGTGGGTTACATGGTAAATTCCAGAGCAAACCCTACTCAAAAAAAAAAAAAAAACCGAGCCGAGCGTGGTGGCGCACGCCTTTAATCCCAGCACTCTCAAAGAAAAAAAAGCCTGGACCAGTGTGAGACCCTAAAAACCAAAAAAAAAAAAAAAAAAAAAAAAAACAGGGCTGGAGAGATGGCTTAGCAGTTAAGCACTTGCTTGTAAAGCATAAGGACCCCGGTTCAAGGGTTAATTCCCCAGTACCTATGTAAACCAGATGCACAAGGTGGCGCACACCTCTGGAGTTCGTTTGCAGTGGCTGGAGGCTCTGATGTGCCCATTCTCTCTTTCTCTATCTGTCGCTCTCAAATAAATAAAATAAAAATAAAACAAAAATTAACCTGGGTGTGGTAGTGCACGCCTTTAATCCCAGCATTCAGGAGGCAGAGGTAGAAGAATTGCCTTTAGTTCAAAGCCACCCTGAGACTACAGAGTGAATTCCAGGTCAGCCTGAGCTACAGTGAGACCCTACCTTGAAACAGACCTCCGCCCCCCGCCAAAAAATAAAAGACTGGCTTTCTTACAAACAAACAAAACAACCTTCAGTCCACTGTATTTAGGGAAGGTGAGGAAAAAGGACAGCCATGAGTTCAAGACCAGCCTAGGCTACAGTATCAAAACCACCCCCACCCCATCTTCAAAAAAGCTGATTTTCAGGCTGAGTGTGGTGGGTCAGCACTAAGGATCCTGGCTGAGGTAGGACAGCCTGGTCTACAAAATGAGACCAAGCACACACCTTTAATGCCAGCACTCCAGAGGCAGAGGTAGGAGGATAGCTGACAGTTTGAGACCACCCTGAGACTACATAGTGAATTCCAGGTCAGCCTGGGCTAGAGCAAGACCCTACCTCAAAAACCAAAAAGAAAAAAAGAAGAAGAAAAAACGGGCAGGGGCATGGTAGCACATGCCTTTAATCCCAGTACTTGGGAGGCAGAGGTAGAAAGATTGTTGTGCGTTCAAGACCAGCCTGGGACTACAGAGTGAATGCCAGGTCAGCCTGGGCTAGAGTGAGACCTTGCCTTGAAGAAGAAAAAGCAAGTTGGAGTCAGGTAGTTCAGCTCCTCCCTCTATGTCTTGCTAGGGCACAGGGAGGCCAGAATAGAAAAATACACATGTATACTTAAGACCTGACCCAGTGGGTCCAGAACCCCCCACTGAGCAGCACCATAGTCCCTATTTCCCCCAGCTGTGCTTGGGAGGAGACAGATATATGTGGCTTGCAGCTGAATGCGGGGGTAAGACTTGCCATGTGAACCTGCGGGTAAGTGCCAGAAGCACAAAACAAAGCAGTGTCTCCCTTTGAGTCAACCTGACACAGCTTCCCTTTGCTCTCCGCTGCAGGTGTCAGACAACCGCATGGTGGCAACAAAGAGGCAGGCTCCAGAGGTGGCCGCAAAGGACAGGACGGCGATTTTATATGTGGCAAAATATTTCTCCTAGAGGAGTACAGACAAATAGACAGACAGATGGGCACAGGACACAGACAGAGAGGGCAAAGGTTGGGCAGTAGTGTCTTCTAACCAGTCAGTGGAAGCTGCACCCCGCCCCCAGGTGGGAGGGGGGGTAGGATGACATTGGCACAGGAGGTGGCGAGACAGGCATGAGGTGCCCATCCCTGAGGTGGGCAGCCGGGCCGGGCCCAGTCCTCGTTGGCACAATCGGCTCTCTCTGGCCCAGCTGTGACGCTGGGGAGGGGCAGGGCTGCTGGGCTCTAATGGAGGTGGAGAGTACCCTAGGAGAGAGGAGCTAAAAGCCCCTCCTGGGAGAAGTGGACACGGGGGTGGGGAGGACAGGAAGGATCACGAGGCAAATACAAATAAGCAGCAGCAGCCAGGAGAGATCGGAGGACCCCAGGAAAGCCCTGGGTGGGGTCCCAGTCCACAGGGCCTCTCCCCTGGGGCCTCAGGCAGGGTAAAGGTGAAGGAGTAGGGTTTTTTTTTTTTTTTTTTTTGGTTTAGAATGAGGTGATCCAGAATGTTCATGGTCTCCACACCCTGGTGGCACGGAGATGGGGAGGGGGCTCAGATGCAGAGGGCCCCTCTGTGATGGCAGCAGGCAGGGGTGCTGTTGACCAAAGCTCATTCCTGGGATAGGTAAGGACTGAGGCATGGAGGTGGGGAGCAGCATCTTGGGTTGCCCACTCCTCAGGGCTCTAGGACCCTGGCATTGTCACAACCATGGAGGGCAGGGGGTTGCACATCTGGCGCTTGTCAGTTTCTGCCCAGCCCTCCTGGCCTTTCCCATGGTTTTCCATGTTGTGGCTTTCACCTACCAGAGAATGCTGCTAAGAAGCTACGGGAGGAGGTGGGCATGATGAGGGACCCTGGGTCTGGGGTGGAGAGAAGATTCCGTGGTCTCCCTCTCCAGGTAGAAAAACGCCAAGTCCTTCCCAAACCTCCCATGTTGAGGGGGAAAAAAGAGCCCCCATCCTTTGGGACTTTCACTTAAGAGACCAGATCAGAAAGTTAAGTGCACCGTTTCTCTGGGAGTGGAAGAGCCCCCCTCAAAGTTGTGGAGGGGACACTTCAGAAACTGGGTATCCCCCCCATCCACCCAGAACAAGTCAGGGAACCCTGTGGCTGGGAACTAGGGGCCTCCCACGAGCTGGGATGCCACCACCAAAGAAACGCCCACCTTTGAGCAACAGCGCCCCCCGGAGGCAAGGTACTTCTCAGGTGGTGCACCCCTCTGCCCTCCCTTCCCCTCCCCTCCCCTCCCCGGGCTCGGAGCCCTTCTTGCAACGATGTGGTTGGTGGTCCCTGCCTCTCAGCGGATGTAGACGCCTTGCCCCCAGCCCTCCAGCTCGTTCTTGTTGCGCCCCAGGACCGGTCCCCCACCCTCCGCGCAGTAGCGGGCTTTATTCCGGCCCCGGTTCCGGTTGTCGGTCATCTCTTCCTCATAGTCTTCCTCCTCGTCCTCCCAAGAGCCCTGGCGGGCTGGTGGGGTGCCGCCCCCTGCAGGGTCTCCAGGCCCTGGCCCTTCCGAGGGGTCAGTCTCCATGTCCACACACGAGTCTCCCGGCTCCGTGTAAGCAGAGTTTCGGCTGCCAGGGGTGTCGGCATCAAACGTGTCTTGGCGGGATAGTGCCCGCAGGGTGCCTGCCCGGCCAGGTGGGTGGTTGCTGGGGTAAAGGCCCGGGGGCTGGCCTAGCTCCCCCGGGTACTCGTGCACGCTGGCGTGCTCCCCAGTGGTGGCCCGGTCCAACGGCTGGTCCCCAGAAGCAAGGTAGGGTCCCTGGTTAGCAGACAGACGGCACACACCATGCAGGTCAGGCAGGGGTGAGAAAAACACAACAAAGCAAAGCAGGTTAGTGATGGCGTCAAAGACACCAGCATGGCTGAAGGAGGAGGGCGCTGGCTCTGGGGAAGGGGCATCCGGGACCTTGGCCATTGGCTCTAAAGCTTGGCCAGAGGACAGGCCCTGGAACATTGGCTTCTCTAACTGCACATCTGACCTGAACTCTCCTGGTAACCATGGTAGGGAGCCTCTGAACAATTAGTCACTGCTTCCTCAATGCATGTTATTAATGCTGTCCTGGGTTAATCACCATTAACAGCTCATTAGTATTGCCACTCATTAGTGGTTGATTGGGTTAGTCAATGCCTCCTGTCTCCTAAATACATTATGAGATTTCAGCTCAAACTCACTGACTTCAGCTTCTTCAGCCCACACCAGATCTCAATCACAGGCTTCCATCTCCTCCCCTGCCCTCAACAAGAGCTCAAAGCAGCCAGCTAATGAGTCTCCCTCCACCCTGGAGATCATGAGATGGTCTAATGTCCTCGTCACCAGTGGCTGACAGCCAGTGCTACCGCGATATCCACGTCAGGCTTTGCGACCCCGAGTGAATAACCCCCTTCTCTTTGGTTCGGCTTCCTGCTTACGATGGGAATTAGAATACAGCAGCAAACTCCTGGAGCTCTGGGGTGGGGTAGGGAGAACACAGAAATGCTCCCGAGGTCCCCATGGAGATGAAGGGGAGCCCAGTTCCCAGGAGCAGTTCCCGGATGTCTTATATATAGACTCAGCTCCCATCTAGGAGTCAGTGAACAAGTGGGCTGTTGCTGACAAGCTGAGATGCAGCAGTCTGGAATGACTGTATGTTGTTCTGGCTCTAAACCAGAACCATATACTTTTTTGTTGTTGTTGTTTTGTTTTTCGAGGTAGGGTCTCACTCTAGCTCAGGCTGACCTGGAAATTCACTCTGTAGTCTCAGGGTGGCCTCGAATTCACGGCGATCCTCCTACCTCTGCCTCCCGAGTGCTGCGATTACAGGTGTGCACCAGATGGGAGGACGGCCTTTCCTGAACTGTGTCTTACTGGGAGAGGGCGGAAGTCACCGCACTAAAGCCTAGAAAATGCTGTAACCTAGACACCCCCCCCCCCCGTTCGGGAGTGAGGGATGTTGTGAGGAGGTGTCTAGATTCAAAGGTTCCTGATCTACTGGGCGGGCGGTATAATACAAGCCTGTAACCCCAGCACTCAGGAGGCTGAGGCAGGTGGATTATCTCCAGTTCTGAAGCCAGCCTGGACTCTGCAGGGAATGACGGGCCAGTCAGGGCTAGAATGAAACAATCTCAAAAAACAAAGGGGGGGGGGAACCTTCCTCAGATTTTTTTCCTGTCCCTATGTGTTTTTTTTTTTTTTAATAAGGGCTCCTGTCCATCCGGCCTCACCTCAGGTCCAACAGGCAGAAGATGCTGTCCTAGAGGGTCAGGCCCGGGGAGGCAGCAGCATGAGCCAGCCCCAGTCCCACCAAAAACCACAGACACCAGAAGCTGCCGCTCACCACGTTTTTTACAAAATAAAGCTCTTCTCTTCCTTCCCCATGTCCCCAGCACTCCAGGGTGGGAAGGAAGACAGGCGGGGCACCGACTACATGGCGTGCTCCTGCGGCTGGGCCACCGAGTCGCCTCCCCGCGGCGGGGCCTCCAGCCCGCCCCAGAAGCTGAGGTTTCTCCTGAGCGAGGTGAGCACCTGTACCTGGAGGTTGGAGACCGGGGCAGGGCTGGCAGCCAACGCTGCAGAAGCCATGGTGCGGTTCAGCAGCGGATTGGGCGGCGTGCTGCTGGGCGGGTGCGTGGCCTTCCAATAGGCTTCCAAGTACTCGGCCAGGTGCTCGCAGGCATCTTCCAATTGGTTTTCGTCCAAGATTATGTCAAACATTTCCTGTGGAGGTGGGGTTAGGGGCGGGGCTGGGATGAGCAGGAGCGTGACCAAGGGATTAAGGGTGTGGCCTGGGTGCAGTGGGTGGAGCCAAGGGGTTGAAGGACAAGGTTAAAAAGAGGCCTCCAGATGTGGAGGAAGGGAAGGAGGACGCTCAGATTCACAAACAGGCAGACTAGCAAGAGGTCTGATAGTCCAGTTTAGCTCAACTCCCTCATTCTAGGGATAAGGCAACCAGGGCTTGGCTCCCCACCAAGAAGAGGTGCTTGAGCTCCCACTCTGCCAACCCTTTTTCCCGAAGGACCAGTCTATACCCACAGACCTGGCCCCGGTGTTTCTGGTCATCCTGTCTCCTGAACAGGCTGGAGGAAACTAGGAGAACCCAAATGCATGTCCCTCCCTTCCACCTCCCAGATCTCAGCACTCACGGGGGGACACTGGGCCAGCTTCTCCGAGGCTGCTATTTGGACATTGAGGTGTTTGGATTGAGATTTCCCTCGGGATTTGATGAGCCTCTGCAGTACCTGGTAGGGGACAAAAGGAAAAGCTAGAGGGATTGCAGGCAGTGCATTATATCCAAAAGGCAGGTTCGTGTTGGAGCAAGTGGGAAGTCCGTGTCAGAGCGGTGGAATGTTCCATGACTCTGCCGTTCCGTGATTTCTGCCCAAGTGATCTCACCAGTCCTGTGTCCACCCTACACAAGGCTCAGGCTGTCTCTTGGGTCTTATGCCAGCCTCTCCTCCAGTGACATCTATTAAAGGTAAAGACTCACCCTCCCACCACCTTGACCATAGCACAGGTGTCATCCTCCAGGCTCGTTCCTCCCAGTCCACGAGAACAACAATAGTTGCCCTCCGTGGTGGAACTTGTTGGGTACCAGCATTGTTTTGGGATGGTTAGTTTCTTTTTTCTTTTCTTTTTCTTTCTTTTTTTTTTTTTTTTGCTATAGCTGGCAACTTTACTCCCACATTTTCAGTGATGTTTGTTTGTTTGTTTACTTGAGAGAGAGAATGGGCACACCAGGGCCTCAAGCCACTGTAAACAAATTCCAGACGCACGTTCCACTTTGTGCATCTGGCTTACATGGATACTGGGGAATCGAACCTGGGTCCTTAGGGTTCTCAGGTAAGCACCTTAAGCCATCTCTCCAGCTCTATTTAGTTTCTTTTGACATGGGGTCTTGGTGTGTCACCCAGACTGACATCCAACTGATCCTGCACTCTAGTGATCCTCTTGCCTTAGCCTCTGGAGTAGCTGAGCCCACAGGCACATATCACCCCACCTGGCCTGTGCTTTTTACACAGTTAATTTAGTCCTGACAACAGCCCTATTAGATAGCTGTTAGTATTATTATTGTAATCCTAAAAATAATTATAGTAAAATGAAAAGCCTAAATCTAGTTATGAAGGAACATCAAATTCAAACTGAGGGATAGTCTACAAAATAGCTGTCCTGCACTGTTCCAAAATATCAATGCTATGAAAATCTAAGAAAGGCTGAAGAACTATTCCATATTAAGGAGAACTGTACGCCGCAAGTGATCCTGGGTGGATCCTGTGTTAGGGAAAATGCTCCCAAGAGGGGCATTATTGGGACACTGGGAGAAACCAAATATGGAATGCATTTTTAGATAACATTTTAAAAATTTTATTTATTTATGAAAGAGAGAAAGAATGGACATGCCAGGGCCTACAGCTGCTGCAAACAAACTCCAGACACATGCACCACCATGTGCATCTGGCTTATGTGGGTTCTGAGGAGTCAAACTTAGGTCCTTAGGCTTCACAGGCAAGCACCTTAACCTCTAAGCCATCTCTCCAGCCCAACTTTTCTTTTTATTTGGCAGGCAATGGAGTTTAAGACGGGTTCTCATGTAGTCTAGGCAGGCCTTCAACTCCTCCTCCTCTTTCCTCAGTCTTCCAAAATGTTTCTGGTTTTAAGAAATACATGGTGGAATCTGGGCATGGTGGTACACATCTTTAGCCCAGCACTCGGGAGGCAGAGGTAGGAGGATCACCATGAGTTTGAGGCCAGCCTGAGACTACATAGTGAATTCCATGACAGCATGGGCTAGAGTAAGACCCCACCTCAAAAAAAAAAAGAAAAAAAGAAAAGAAAGAAAGAAAAAGAAAAAGAAAAAAGAAAGAAAAAGAACAAGAAAGAGAAAAAGAAATACATGGTGGGAGGGCTGGAAGGATGGTTTAGCAGTTAAGGCACTTGCCTGCAAAGCCAAAGGATCCAGGTTCGATTCCCCAGGTCCCATGTAAGCCAGATGCACAAGGTGGCACATGTGTCTGGAATTCATTTGCAGTGGCTGGAGGCCCTGGGGCACCCATTCTCCCTCTCTCCCTATCCCTCTCTCTCCCTCTTTCTCTCTGTCACATAAAAATTTTTTTTTTGAGGTAGGGTTTCACTCTAGCTCAGACTGATCTGGAATTCACTATGTAGTCTCAGGGTAGCCTTGAACTCATGGCGATCCACCTACCACTGCCTTCCAATTGCTGGAATTAAAGGCATGTGCCATCACGCCTGGCAACTAAATATATATATATATATATTTTTTGGGGTTTTTTTGGTTTTTTTGTTTTTTGTTTTTTTGAGGCAGTGTTTCGCTCTAGCCCAGGAACTCACTATGTAGTCTCAGGGTGGCCTCAAACTCATGGTGATCCTTTTACCTCTGCCTCCCAAGTGCTGGGATTAAAGGCGTGCGCCACCACACCTGGCCTTTTTTTTTTTTTTAATAATATATATTTTAAATTATTTTGATTTCTGAAGTAAGGTCTTGCTCGAGCCCAGGCTGACCTGAAATTCACTCTGTAGTTTCAGGGTAGCCTTGAACTCACAGTGATCCTTCTACCTCTACCTCCGGAGTGCTAGGATTAAAGGCATGCACCACCACACCCAGCAAAAATAAATTTTTTTTTAAAAAAAGAAATACATGATGGGGCTGGAGAGATGGCTTTGCAGTTAAGGCGCTTGCCTGTGAAGCCTAAGGACTCAGGTTCAATTCCCCAGTACCCATGTAAAACCAGATGTACAAGGTGGCGCATGTGTCTGGAGTTCCTCTGCAGTGGCTAGAGGCCCTGGCATGCCCATTCTTTTTTTTTTCCTCTTTCTCTCTCAAATAAATAAACAATTAAGTAAAGTAAAAATAAATACATGGTAAAGAGATGAGAATGGTAGCTCATATCTATAATCCCAGCACTTGGGTGGCTGAGGTAGAAAGATCACTCTGAGTTTGAGGCCAGCCTGGGGATACAGAGTGATTTCCAGGTCAGCCTGGGCTAGAGTGAGACCATGTATGTATGTATGTATGTATGTATGTATGTATGTATGTATGTATGTATGTATAAAAAAGCCAGGTCTGCAAAGATGGCTCAGCCATTAAGGTGCTTGCCCATAAATCCTAACAACCTGCTTTGATTCCCCAGTACCCACATAAAGCCAGATGCACAGTGACACATACATCTGGAGTTTGTTTGCAGCAGCTGGAGGCCCTGGTGTACCTATATTCTCTCTCTCTTTTCTCTCTCTCTTTTCTCTCTCTCTCTCTCTGCTTGCAAATAAATAAAAATATTTTTAAAAGCCAATGTAATTCTTTTATAATATAACATATATACTATTTTATAAGTATATGCCTATAATCCTAGCACTGGGGAGTGTAGGCACAGGATCAAAAGTTCAAGGCTTGGGACGGAGAGATGGATCAGTAGTTAAGGTGCTTGCCTGCAATGCCTAGTGACCCAGGTTCGATTCCCCAGTACCCACAAGAAGCCAGATGTACAAAGTAGAACATGCAACTAGAGTTAGTTTGCAGCAGTTGGAGGCCCTGGTGTGGCCATTCTCTCTTTCTCTGTTTCTCTGCTTGCAAATAAATATATAATAATAATAAAACATTTTTTAAAAAGAGTTCAAGGATAGCCTAGGTAGGCTACATAAGACTCTGTCTCAGAAAAAAAAAAAAAAAGTACAGTACCTTCATGGGTACATAGGGCACAGAGATGTTAAGTGACTTGCCAAAGGAACACAATGCCAGTAAATGACAGTCCATTGTAGGAATCCCAGGCGGTCTGGATCGAGATCCCCACCCATAACCTCAGTGGAGGAAATGGAAGCCCGTTCCTTTCTAGGCCACAAAGTGTTTTCAAATCCATTACCTCAGTTTAATCCTCTCAACATCCCCGTCCTCAAGTACTTAAGTCCCATCATACCCATTATCTCTTTAGAAACTTTGGACTCAGAAAGGCTAAGAAACCAGAAAGGCTTCTTAGCTCGTAGGATGCAATATGGAATGACAGTTACCACTGCTGGCTGACATCTTGAATCAGACCATGCATTGGGCCTCTTACATCACTGACCTCCAAATATATATTTATATGATGACATGTTATGTTTGATCTCCTCAAAACAACACAGGAGGAGTCTGGGGAGATGGCTCAGCAATAAAAGGTGCTTACTTGCAAAGCCTGTTGGCCATGCTCAATTCCCCAGCACTCACATAAAGTGAGAAGCAAAGTAGTACAGGTGTCTGGTTTCCATTTGCAGTGGCAAGAGACCCTGATGTGTGTGCGTGCGCACACACACACATAGGTAAATAATAAATTCCATATGTGGTGGCACACGCCTTTAATCTCAGCATTTGGGAGAGAGGCAGAGATAGGAGGATCACTGTGAGTTGGAGGCTACCCTGAGACTACATAGTGATTTCTAGGTCAGCCTGAGCTAGAGTGAGACCCTACCTTGAAAAACCAACAAAAAAAAAAAAGAAAAAGAAAAAGAAAAGAAAAGAAAAAGAAAAACCAAACCTTCACCTAAGCCGGGTGTGGTGGCGCACGCCTTTAATCCCAGCACTCAGGAGGCAGAGGTAGGAGGATCACCGAGAGTTCAAGGCCACCCTGAGACATAGTTAATTCCAGGTCAGCCTGGACCAGAGTGAAACCCTACCTCACAAAAACAAAAAACAAAACAAAAAAAAAACCTTCACCTAAATTTTTCCTCTATGTTTTTTTTCCTGGAATTAATTATGTAGTTTCAGGCTGGCCTCGAACTCAAGGTGATCCTCCTACCTCTGCCTTCTGAGTGCAGGGATCAAAGGTGTGCACCAACGTGCTGAGGCAGGAAGGTTGCAAATTCAAAGTCAGTCTGGAGTAAATCAGCCTTACTACCATTATCCTATCAAAGTCCAAATGAAGGCAGTACAGCTAAAAGGGCTGACATGAAAGGACAGTACAGCTAAAAGGATTGACATTAGAGGACAGGAAAGACCTCCCAATTGTCAAGTAGCTGGGTGACTCTGGGACAAATCAAACCAAATTCTTTCAGTTTTCGGGTCCAATGATGGGAAGTTAAGCACAGTGAAGATGGAACTAACCTGTGTGACCCTAATGACATTAAAGGGTGTTTCCAGACTCTTTGCTGACTGCTATGCATTCATATTAGGATGCAGCTGGGCACAGTGGCACACGCCTTTAATCACAGTACTGGGGAGGCAGAGGAAGGAGGATCGCTGTGAGTTCAAGGCCAGCATGAGCATAGTGAATTCCAGGACAGCCTGGGCTACAGCAAGACTTTACCTTGAAAAAAACAACAACAACAACAACAAAAAGATGCATTTTCCCAGTGTCTATGTGATGGAGTCTTGGGGAGAAGGAAAGTAAGGCTGGGGAGATTGACCCCATCAGAAGCAGCAGTCTACACCCATACAGCTTATCTCCAGAACATTCCTTATAGACCATGCCATCCCACCAGGGTCAGTCTCTTGCACCCACCTTGGGAGAGGTGATCTTGATGTAAACAATGATGGGGGCCAGCGAGGTCTTGGAAAGCTGGGCTGGGTGGTTGATGGTGTCAGCATCCAGAGCAACCAACTGCAGGGTCCGGGCCAGCTCAAAGATCCTCTCAATCTCACTCTGCACCTCAGCTGGAAGCATAGGGAGAGGATTGTAAGGCTGCCCCAGGAGACAGTGGGGAGAAGAAACACTTCTGGAAGTTTCCCAAACACCACCTTACAACCCACCCACCCTTTCCAGCAGAGAACTCAGCACTCAGCGGGCAGCTCACCCAGGCTGGAGCGTGTGTTGGAGCGCTCAATGATGATGTGCTTGCTGGGGTTATTGAGGACTGAGCGCTTGGCCAGGGAAATGTCAGCTGTCACTCGAGTGATGGAGATCCTAAGGGGTCCGGGAAGGGAGGGAGTCTGGGGTCAGGGTGAGCTAGAACAAGCTGCCCACTCCCAGGCTCCAGGTCAGCCTCCTCTATCTCTCTGTGGTCAAGAGCCTTGGCTAGGATGGTCCTTCCCTCCAGACACTTTGTTCATCTCCAAGTGGGAGGTGGGAGCCACAGTTATATGGGAAGCCAGCTCCCAGGGTCTTACCTGCCATCAAACCGATGCTTCAGGAAGTCAAACAAAGCTTTCTGCATCATGTCTGTAACCTGCCATTGGGAGTTTGAGGGGGGAGGGAGATGTCAGGATCTGAATGCCTGCTGGGTATCTAAACCCTCCCTTTCTACCTTCTTTTGAAATTCCCAAGACATAGGGGCCCTTAAGTGGGCAAGGGTTCCTTCTGGGTCTCGAGCTTTCAGTGTTGTCTGACTCCTGAGTTCCTCCTAGGAGGCATCTCCAGAGGGTTCTATAGGGGTTCCCTTGGAGGACTGGGCTCTGCTGAGTGAGCCTCAAAAAGTCAGGACCCTCTTGGGGTTTTCTGTAAAGGTTTGTGGTGTGTGAGGATGTGGGCCCTTTTAGGGATCTTTTATGCACCACTCTCTGGATCTTTGGACCCCTCTGGATGCACTCCCCTCTGGGGCTCCTACCTCATAGCCCTTGAGCGATGGTCCCACCAGGATGATGGGCCTCATGGAAGGCACCACGTCATAGGGGGGCACATGCTCTGTCTGCAGAGGGAAGGAGGAAGGGGATATCCCAGAGTGGAGATGGCATTCGTCCCTCTCCCCCAGCCTCCAGGCTCACCCATGCAGCCTTTCCTCCCCTCAGTCCCAGAGCCCAGATGTGGAGATCAGGGAGAGGTGGGGAGGGATGGCCGGGGAAAGACCAGGAAGGGTAGGGAAACGGGAGTAGATATGGGAACGGGTGTTAGAAGGTCCCCCAGTTCATCCCAGGGGTGGGGAGGGGGGACACAGAAAGCTGTGATACTCACCGACTTCTGCTTCTGTTTGGCTGAGTCCAGAGATTGCCAGGAGAGGGGAGGGAAGGAAAGAGGGGAGCGCACCCAGGCAGGGTCAGAGGGTACAAGGAAGGAGCCAGGACAGGAAAGGGGAAGGAGAGCGGGCAAACGAGGAGAGATAACAGAGCATGCGTGTTAGTGACAGACAGAGCCAGAGGGGGGGTGGGACCCCGTGCCAAGAGGGATCAGGGCTGGAGTCAGGACTGACAGTCATCAGTGAATTTGGGAATAAGTGGACAAGCCTACTACCCTTCTGAGTCTTGGCAACTAGCTAGAGAAGATGGCAGCCCCTGATTCGGGCCCACCTCCTGCCCCAGTGCCCCTGTTCATTTCAGGGATCCTCTGTCTGCCTTGCTTTGCAGCCAGTAAACCTCTTGTCCATCCACCCTTGGAGTTGGAAAGGGGCAAGGAATGCCATTCCATTCCCTTCCTCAAGAGCCAGAGTGGGGCATATGTGGGAATGTTCCATCCCATTGGTTGTGAGAGAAAAGACTGGGACTCAATACCAGAAAACCAAAAACCCTGCTTCTTCAGGGTGGGCCAGGTTTCCAAGGGCAAGAACCATCCCTTCATAGGGATTTGGGCAGTGGGGCTGTGAATACTGAGCAATGGGCCCACCCTTGCTTCCAGCTTTGCAAAAAGACCTCAAGCATGAAGTATAGGCTGGACGGCTCCAGCCCCTCTCCCTACAGACCAGGGTCCTGACCCTCCCCTGCAAGAAGGCAGCCGGAATTACCTTCTTAAAGAAGGGGATGCGCTTGCCGTGGGGTGGCGGGGTGGTGACACTGCTCACGCTAGTCTTGGCAGAGCCGCTCTGCTCCCCCAGCTCTGCCTCCTCATCCTCTAACTCTAGGGGGTCTAGCTCAAAGGCTAAGTTAGTCGTTTCATTACCTGGACCAGCCGGGAAGGAAGTGAGGGGAGAGAAGGAGTGAGATGAGCATGGAGACACAGTGCAGAACACAGGGATGGGATGGGGAGAAAAGAAAGAAGAGGTGAATGGAAAAAGGCTAGGAGAAATGAATAGGGGCATGGGGATGGGCAGGGAGGGAGGGGCCGGCAGAGAGATGGAGCTACCACAGAAAGGGGAGAGGAGAGACATGACAGGCCCAGCTGGAAGGGTACCCTAATCTTCATGGAGGGGTTACAACTGCATGTAATTGGGGAGGAGGGCTCTGAATTGGGATGCCTCTTGCTATAGGGAAGAAGGGTCCAGGCAGTGGGGAGACCACCCCACCCAGGAAAGCTTCCCCTCCCCTGGGTTGGTAGCAGCTCTTACCACTGGCAGGGGGTGTGGGACGGCGGGTGCCAGTCACCACGTCTCCCAGACTGGAACTGGAGTTGTCACCTGATTTGCTGTGTGGGCAGAGCAGCAAAAGGAACTGGTGAGTAGAGGGGGTGGGCGTGGGTGTGGAGGATTGTAGTCCTGGCACATGCTGTACCCCTGCCAGTTCTCCAGCCCACCCTGGTGAGGTTATGAGCAGCTCTGGTGTCCTCAGGGTTAGGGGTCAGCTTGGTGCCCCACCCCCGGCTAGACACCTGGAGCTGAGGCGGTTCTGGCGTAGTGTCTGTTCTTGCAGCAGGCGAAGGCTGTCCAGTTTGACGGGACTGGGGATGAAGCCAACCTCGCAGCCCTCCTTCACCAGCCGCCCGATCCACCAGTCATTGTTGTATTTCTGCAAACAACAGCAGGTGGGGTGGGGAGACCAAGAAGAAGTGGAGGTGGGAACCACAGTCACCTTCCAGGAGACCTCGGGCTGCTGACCTTGTCAGAGGGGGTAACCAACAAAGATTCCCCCAACCTCTAGCCCCAGCCTCTAGAGTCCTCCAACTCTCAAGGCAACCCCAGGACCAGAACCTCTCTGGCCATGGACCACCTGCTCCCACAGAAGACAGCAGAACCTTCCTGCCTCCCTGGAGCCTTGCTGCTGGAGACCAGCAGTAGGAGTAAACACAGACACACCTACATGCTCATGACTCATGTCACTCTAGTCACAGGCCATGCCAAACTCTCCCAATGTCCTTGTGATCTAGGCATTACCACCCATTTACCAACCAAAAATTCAGAGGTGAAGAGATCTGCCCAAAGTCACAGCAGACTGCGCCCAGAAAGTCCACTAGAGCTCCAGCCACCCCCTCCCTGATACCCCCAACCTCTGCTTCCTTCAGGTGCCAAAAGCATGGCCCACCTCTTTGATGTGCAGGAAGTCCTTGGGCTCAAAGGTGATGGCCACTCCCTGAACAGGAACTTCATCCCCTGGAGATGGATTATAGCCAACATTCGTCCTCACGGCAAAAGCCACTGGCTTGGTCTAGGAGAGGCAGATGGAGAGGAGACAGCAGAGGGTTAAAGCATGGCGCGCTGGACTGCCTGACGGGGCTGTGACTGTGCGGATGTTTACTTTGTAATGTGAGCCGGGCGTGGTGGCGCACACCTTTAACCCCAGCACTCTGGAGGAAGAGGAAGGAGGATCACCATGAGTTCAAGGCCACCCTGAGACTATATAGTGAATTCCAGGTCAGCCTGGGCCAGAGTGAGACCCTACCTTGAAAAACCAAAAAATGAAAAATAAATAAAATGTATACTGAGAGCCATGCGTGGTGGCGCACACCTTTAATCTCAGCACTCAGGAGGCAGAGGTAGGAGGATCGTCATGAGTTTGAGGCCATCCTGTGACAATATAATGAATTACAGGTCAGCCTGGCTAGAGTGAAACCTTACCTTGGGGGAAAAAAATGTATACTGAGAGCAGAGCATGAGGTCACACGCTTTTAGTCCCAGCACCCAGGAGGCAGAGGTAGGAGGATTGCCATGAGTTCAAGGCCACCCAGAGACTACACAGTGAATTCCAGGTCAGCCTGAGCTACAGTGAGACCCTACCTCGAAAAAAATAAACAAAATAATAATAAAAGTAATAATAATAATAATAATTTTTTAAAGCTGGGTGTGTTGGCACACACCTTTAATACCAGCACTCAGGAGGCAGAGGTAGGTGGATCACAGTGAGATTGAGGCCACCCTGAGACTACGTAGCGAATTCCAGGTCAGCCTGGGCTAGAGAGCAAAACTCAACCTCAAAGAAACAGAACAAAAGAAAAGAAAAAAAGTAGGGCTCAAGAGATTGCTTAGTGGTTAAGGCACTTGTCTATAAAGCCTAATGACCCAGGTTCGATTCCCTAGTACCCACATAAAGCCAGATGCACAAAGTGGCACATGCATCTGGAATTTTCTCTGTCTTTCTTCTATTTCTCTTTGCTTGTAAATAAATTTAAAAATTAGCCAGGTGTGGTGGCACATACCTTTAAATCCCAGCACCCAGGAGGCAAAGGTAGGAAAATCATCATGAGTTCAAGGCCACCCTGAGACTACATAGTGAATTCCAGGCCAGCCGGTGCTAGAGTGAAACCCTACCTCAAACAAACAAAGAAACAAACAAAAAACCCTCAGCAATAAATTAATTTTAATCTTTTCTTTTTCTTTTTTTTCTTTTTTTTTTTTTGGTTTTTCGAGGTAGGGTCTCACTCTAGCCCAGGCTAACCTGGAATTCACTATGTAGTCTCAGGGTGTCCTTGAAATCACGGTGATCCTCCTACCTCTGCCTCCTGAGTGCTGGGATTAAAGGCGTGCACCACCACGCTGGCTAATTTTAATCTTAAAAAAAACAAAAAAAATTAATTAATTAGTTAATAAAAAATTTAAAAATCGGCCGGGCATGGTGGTATACGCCTTTAATACCAGCATTTGGGAGGCAGAGGTAGGAGGACTGTTGTGAGTTCTAGGTCACCCTGAGATTACATAATGAGTTCCAGGTCAGTCTGGGCTACAGTGAGACCCTACCTTGAAAAAACAAAAACAAAAATAAATTATTTTTTTATTTAAACATAATGTTTAAAAAGTATTTATGGGGCTACAGAGATGGCTTGGCAGTTAAGGCGCTTGCCTGTGAAGCCTAAGGACCCATGTTCAACTCTCCAGGTCCCATGTAAGTAGATGCACATAGTGATGCATGCATAAGGTTGCACATGTGCACAAAGGGGTGCACAGGTCTGGAGTTTGATTGCAGTGGCTGGAGGCTCTGGCACGCCAATTCTCTCTCTCTCACTTGCTCTCTCCCTTGCTCCCTTGCATAAAAAAAAGGCCATTCTATTGGGTTTGCCTCAAAAAAAAAATTAAAAGAAAAAAAGTATTTATGATTTATGTTTGTTATTATTATTTTGTTTTTGCAGTCCTGGAGATTGAACCCAGGGCCTTGCACATGTAGGGATGTAGGGATGCACTCTACATTCCAGCCCTATTTATGTTTATTTGTATGTTTAGCTTTGTTTTTTATTTTTGTTTTATTTATTTATTTATTTTGGTTTTTCAAGGTAGGGTCTCACTCTGGTCCAGGCTGACCTGGAATTAGCTATGTAGTCTCAGGATGGCCTCGAACTCATGGCAATCCTCCTACCTCTGCCTCCCGAGTGCTAGGATTAAAGGTGTGCGCCACCACGCCCGGCTATTTTTGGTTTTTTGTTTTGTTTTGTTTTGTTCTTTTCAAGGCAGGGTCTCACTCTAGCCCAGGCTGACCTAGAACTCACTCTGTAACCCCAAATTGGCTTGAACATTCAGAATTATCCTCCTACCTCAGCTTCCCTAATGCTGAGATTAAAGGCATGCACCACCAAGCCAACTTTTTAAAAAATATTTTATTTTTATTTATTTGACAGAGAGAGAGAGAGAGAATGGTATGCCAGACCCTCCAGCCACTGCAAACAAACTCCAGACATGTGCGCCCCCTTGTGCATTGGGCTAACGTGGGTCCTGGGGAATCAAACCTGGGTCCTTTGGCTTTGCAGGCAAATGGCTTAACCGCTAAGCCATCCCTCCAGACCTGTTTTTCTTTTGTTGTTGTTTTTTGTTTTTTCAAAGTAGGGTCTCACTCTGGCCCAATCTGACCTGGAATTAACTATGTAGTCTCAGGGTGACCTCGAACTTACTGCGATCCTCCTACCTCTGCCTCCCGAGTGCTGGCATTAAAGGTGTGTGCTAACTATGCCTGGCTTTGTTTTTTTGTTTTGTTTTGTTTTGTTTTGTTTTGTTTTGTTTTGTTTTTGAGGTGGGAGCTCACTCTTAGCTCAGGCTGATCTGGAATTCACTATGTAGTCTCAGGGTGGCCTTAAACTCATGGCCATTCTCCTACCTCTGCCTCCCGAGTGCTGGGATTAAAGGCGTGCACCATCTGTTTTGTTTTTTGAGACTGGGTATCACTCTAGTCTAGATTGGCCTGGAACTCATGGTCAACTTCCTGCCTCAGACTCATGGGTGCTGGGATTGTAGACCTGAACCACCATGCTAGGCTCCTTTTCATTTTTCAATTTGAAACAAGATTTCACTATGTTGCCCAGGCTGGCCTTAAACACCTGGGCTTAAACCATCCTCCTCCCAAGTAGCTTGTACAATTCCTCTAAAGCTGCCATTTCTCTAGGTCTTCAAGTAGCACAGGAGATCTGCACTGTACTCCACACTGTTTAATACTTTTCCCAGTTCCATGAAGATCAGTTATTTCAATTTCACTAATGTAACCATATTTCATCACCATAGTTAGCTATCAGGTGATGACTTTGGGGCATGACCTAATAAGAACCTGGCACTTAGGCTGGAGAGTTGGCTTAGTGTTTAAGGCACTTGCCTGCAAAGCCAAAGGACCTAGGTTCAATTCCCCAGGACCCACCTAAGCCAGATAAATAAGGTGGCACATGTGTCTGGAGTTTGTATGCAGGAGCTGAAGGCCCTGGCATGCCCATTCTCTCTCTAATAAAATAAAATGAGCCGGGCGTGGTGGCGCACACCTTTAATCCCAGCACTTGGGAGGCAGAGGTAGGAGGATCGCTGAGAGTTCGAGGCCACCCTGAGACTACATAGTTAATTCCAGGTCAGCCTGGACCAGAGTGAAACCCTACCTTGCAAAACCAAAAATAAATAAATAAATAAATAAATAAATAAATAAATAAAATGAATTTTTTTTTTTTAAGGCCAGGCATGGTGGCACATGCCTTTAATCCCAGCATTTAGGAGGCAGAGATAAGAAGATCACCACGAGTTCGAGGCCACACTGAGACTACATAGTTAATTCCAGGTCAGACTGGGCCAGAGTGAGACCCTACCTTGAAAAAAAAAAAAAAAAAAAAGAACCTGGCATTTGCTTCTCTCTTTAGCATTGTTGGTGATCCCAAGAACATCAGGTAGGACATTTGTTGCGCCATTATGGCATCATGGAAAGATGACAGAAAGAGCTCTCATCAGCCAGGCATGGTGGCTCAGTGGCTCATGCCTGACATATTCTTGAGAGGCTAAAGCAAAAGGTTTACCATGAATTTGAGGCCTGTCTGGACTAGAAAGTAAGTTTGGGCTAAGAGTGAGTGAGACAGACCATTTTTCACAAAACAAACAAAATGTGTATGGCTGGTATAGTAATGAGCATAGCTGCCTTCTAAACACACACACACACACACACACACACACACACACACACGCATGTGTAGCTCAGGGGTAGAGTACTTGCCTACCATGCACAACATCGTAGGTTTAATCTCAAATACCAGGAGGGAGGGGAAAAAAAAAAGGAATCGGCGCTGAAAGCCAGGTGTAGTGGCCCAATTCCTATAATCTCAAGCATTGTGGAGACTGAAGTAGATGGATCCTAAGTTTAAGACAAGCCAGGGTTGGAATTCCAATCCAGGAAGTTTAAATTCCAAAAAGAAATGCTTCCTCTCCTTTTTTTTTAGCCTCTTTTCTGACTATGTAGATATGTGCACATGCGTGTGTGCTACTGGGAATTGAACCCAGGGCTTTGTGCAAGCTGGGCAAGTGCTCTACCACTGAGCTAAATCTCCAGTCCAGAAGTACACACTTTTAGCACTTGTCAAACTCCCAGGCTATGTAGAAACTGCATGGTTTACTATCAGCTGCTTCACATGCTGTATAAGGAGACAGCTCTTACAGCCCACATTTTGCAGAGGAAGAATGAGGTACACTGGAGTAAAGAGTATACCAATGAAAGCAACGGGGGCCAACACTTGACTCTGGCTCTGTCCAGGCTCCCAGAGGCCTGAGGAGAGGGGGAATCATGCCTGCAAGCCCCACCCCGACCTTTCTTACCTTGGCTTTCTCAAGCTGAGCTAAGGCTTGGCGCTCTGCCTCCTTCCTTAAGGCTTCCCGGTCTTCCTCCAGAGACACGTCAGAGTCTGATGGGCGGCTAGTGTAGGACTCTGCTGAGCCCTGGAAGTAGAGAGTGTCATTTCAGGGCTAGGGATACCTCCCCAAGCTCCTGGGCTGGACTGGAAGACATGGAGGTGCCACCCATCACAGATGTCTCAAGCCTCCGTCAGCCCAGCATGGTGCCACAAAGCCAAAGAGGAGGTGGTATTATGCAGAAGGGGTTGGGGCCAAGGTTTGCAGGCCCCTATACGATGACTATAGCCTTAGGAATGGTAACAGCGGCAAGCGGGGGGTTAAGGCAGGTCCAAGGACAGCTGCTTGGGGCCTGGGAGGGGTGAGAACTTGATAGGGACACAGTGCAGGGGAGGAGTGCCAGGGGACAAGACTCATTCCACACTCCTCCTTCCCTGCCCTCCCCCAGTATCGTTGAGAGGACCCAGTAGAAGCCCAGTGGTGTCCCTTCCAGGGACTGCAGCCACCAGCTGAGTCCCAAGTCTCTGCACTGTTGCCAATGGGCAGCTTGCTAGGGGTGACAGGGCCATCAAAAATATTGCTATCTTCTACTTGAGGGTGGAGGAAGCCAAACTCCTACCTCTCTTGCCTTCTAATTGGGAGTGCCTGAATCAGGCCATGCTGCTCAGAGCCAACCACCCAGGCTCTTCCGAGATCCTCAGGGTGGTGCAGGCACAAGAGGCAAGTAGAGGGCAGAACATGGGGCAGGCCTTTACCCAACACTAGGCCTCTGGGTGCCAAGGCAGTGGGAGGCTCAGAAGGTTGGGTGTGCCTGGAAGCCAGCTTGGCCCACACTGACCAGGGCACAAGGAACTCAGGGATACACACATAGGTGTGAGACACATGGACCTCATCAAACCTTCTAACACAGGTCCTGATCATGCTAACTCATGTGTGTGTTTAGTGTGTTTGAGAGCGTGTGTTCCATGGTGTATGTTGGCTGCACACGGCAAGTCACCCAGGGGCACTCCAGGGCTCTGTGTCCCTGAGAGGCATAAGAGGGCAGACAACAGAAGGTATGGACTTGTTGTGACTTCCGGGGTGGTGGCAGAGAGGAATATGGGGGAAGACACAGGGCTGCTGAGATGTGGGGGAGCTCTACTGAGGGCCACTTGGCTGGGACTATTCAATGGGTTGGTCAAGACCCACCTCTCCCCAAAGGTCCCAGGTAATTAGCTGGTCCAAGTGTCACCCAATCCCCAGGCATATCCTGAGAGCAAGAGGCTCACAGAGGAAGGGTGGGCTGAGGATGCGGTCAGTAACAGAAGCCGGAAAGAGACAGAGACACAAGAGGTAAAGGCAGCTGAGTCCCTATTCTCCCCTCCTGACAGGAGCCCCCAAGTGAAGAAGACACTCAGACAGAGAGACCTGTAGAAAAGACAGACAAGAGAGGTGCTCTGACCCCAATGGACCTGGACCTACACACACACACACCCCAGAAATGGCAGGAGACAGGAAACAGTGAGGAGGCAAGGAGATAGGCTGGAGCAAAGGAAGTCCCTCCACCAGCTCTTAGAGGAGCTGCTCCTCCTACCCACCACCCACTCCATCCCTAGCTCACCACCACCATGGTCCGGCTGGGCGCCTCCATCCCATCCCGGCACCCACAGTGCCCGGCCCTGCTTGCCTAGGGGGTGGCCCACACAACCCGTTCCCCTAGGGGCTCGGGTTACAAGCAGAGTTGCTACATGTGCAAACTGCTAGGGTATATTTAGCTCAGAGATGTGGCAAGGTTTTACCCCCCCCAACACACACACTCCCGCCACCTACTGGGGGTAAGACCTGGGGAGCTAAGTGGAGAAAGAATGGGAGGTTGGGGTGTGACCCCCTAGTTGGCAAAGGGAATGAAGGAACATTCCCTTTCTACGAGGAACAACAAAAGTACAGCATCATACTCCCCAGACCTGACCCTGGCTGACTTCTGCAATAGGAGGGATGAGGGAACAAGTGAAGAGAGGACTTCCAGTCTGTGTACTTAGGACACATTCAGGTCACAGCCTGCCTTAAGTGTCCCAACCTCAGCCTAGCTCACATATGCAGAGTTTAGAGAGTGAAGAGTCAAAAACAGTGGACTCACTCTATCTAACCTATGATGGATCTGCCTGCTACTACCTTCTCTCCTGACCCCAGGGGGTTCATCCCAAAGGAGTCCCTCCTACCAACTGTCCTCGGCCCACCTATGACCTGCTTCATTCCTCTCTGATACTCTCTTTTTCCCAAGCCCCTTGTGTTTTTTTTTTTTTTTTTAGGTGCCGGGCTTTGTGAAGATGTTCAGTAGTCATAGCAACCACATGCTTCCTCACTGCCCCTCCCCAGCTTAAGATGGCCCAGCATGGAGAGTTAGAAATGAGGAGAGTGGCAACTTCCCAGGATAGCATGGAGGGCCCAGAAGGCCACTGTCAGTAACGCCCCCTTCAGCCAGAGATGTGGGGCTACAGTTCTCTAATGTCCAACACCTCCTGCTCCCCTATCTTCTGCTTGCTCATGCGTGCTCTCACGCTCTCTCTCTCTCCATATAAGATAGTCATGTCTGGAGGTAAGAAGCATGACTCCCTGACCTGTGTCTCAGTGAGGCTCCCATGTCTTAGCTCATCCCCAGCCCCTGCCTCCACCCTACCCTGTCACAGATTCTGGGGGAGGATATGGAAGCAGACAGCCGGCAGGGGGAGTGGGTGACAGCCTGAAGCAAGCCAGGAGGAGGCAGGCCAGGCTGTCCCTGAATGAGATGACGCAGGCAGGCAGGCAGGCAGGCAGGCAGGCAGCAGGGGCTGGTGGCTGGTGCCTGAGGAGGAGGAGGGACGGACAGGGGCGGGGGTTGAGGCAGTGGGTGCAGCTGACAGCATATCCCCGGAGAGGTCACGGGGTGCCAGCATGTTGGGGTGGTTCCAGGCAGGTGATGAATGACATGAGAAAGGGTGCCTGGAGAAAGCTGTAAGCCAGCTCACCAAGGCTGGCTTCCACTAACCAACTACCTCCTCGTCCAGGCCCAGCCTCCCCTTTACCTGGCGGACAAAGCTGTTAGATGTAGTATCTGAGGATGTGCTGCCATCCGACCTTTTGAACCGCCCTTTCCTCTTGCTGTATTTGCCCTAGGAGAGGTGGGGGAGAGAACAGGAATGGAATTAGAAAGGCCCTTTCCCAGCCCACAACCCACAGGATCAAACAACACAACCAAGCCCCAGGACTGTTCCTCCTGCTCCGCCTGGCCTCACCCCCACTGCTGGACTCTCCCTCCAGAAGCTGTACAGCCTGAAGGGAGGGAGGGTCTCTCACTTCGCTGACAGAGGGCCCTGGACATAGCCACTGTGGGGAACAGTACAAGAGAGCCCCGGCACCCCCAAACCAAGCCAGAGGCCGAGAAGCGGGAGCCCTGAAGAGCAGGAGGCTCATTAGGCAGCTAATTAAGATGCTGGACTGGCGGCAGCAGCCTGGGGGGGGGAGGCTGCCTGCAGTGCTGGGGGGTGGGCAGAGGAAAAGAGAGCAGGGAAGTCCCCCCCATCCCAGCTGAAGCTGAGGGGGCTAAGTATGCATGTGGTGCCCCCAGAGGGAGGAGGGACGGCAACCCAGGGCCTGGCTTCTCCCCTGAGCCAAACTCTTTGCTTTCGGCTGACGGGATGGTTCTCTGAGCACTTGGAGACCCAAAGCTGCCATTTCTGGGAAGAGAGAAAGAGGAGGAGGCGGCAGCGGCTGCACAGACCCCCTGTCTGGAAAGTAAACACGCCAACCCCAACCTGTGGCCTGGTATCACAGTGTGTGGGAGACATGGTTCTCACTCTCACCTCCATGCTAGTAAGATTTTTTTTTTTCCCTCAGCTTTCTCCTCATAAGCACAGTATCTACATTCCTCTCCCAGAGGGCAACAGGGATCCACACTCTACCCACTCCGGCTTCCACTGCCCACACCCATGGTACTAACTTTGCTACATCCATCTAAAGGCCTCTTGGCCCCACCCTAAGCCTAGCCTAGGACACAGTCTTTCAGGTCCCTGGTGGGCTGGCCAGCCTTCCTGACTGGGCTCTGGGCAAGCTAGGGGATCCTGGGCTTAGGTAGGTGATCCCAATCTGACCTCTCAGGTGCCACAAGTTCAGGTTAAAGCTCCAGGTACCTCACGCAGGCCTCCTGTGAAGGACCTGCTTCTCTGCTCTCCCAATCCTGCCCCCCCACTCCCACACACACTCGGTTTGGCTTTCACCCAGTGCAGAATGAACAGAAAAACTAAGAGCTCAGCCTGCCAAGCCCCTAACCCCCAGCCTCTATCCCAGACCCCAGACACGAGAAGGAGGATGAGTGACGGGACCTTTCCGGGATCCTATCAACTCTTCTTTCAAACAGGACATATAGTCAAACTAGTTTTGAAGAGCCCTACAAAACCTAAGAGACCCTAGACTCTTTCACACCACCATTCCACCCCAGGCCGGGCAAAGGGAGTGGTGTTCAGAGGGACAGGGGACAGCTGAAAGTAAGGCCCCAGCCAGCTGCTTCCTAGGCTCCAAAGGGGCCTGGGGGGAGGGGGGGAGAAGGAGGTATTTTTAGGTCTGACCTGACCCCCCATACACACCCATCAACCACATTATCACGGTGGTTACAGTTACTCCAGGCTGACCACAGTAATGCAAGAGTTAATGTTATCCTTGGAGAAGGACAAGTACCAGAGAAATTCCCTGGCATGACCACCCCAGACCCTGCTGGTCGTTCTATGGGAATCTACCAAGCCCAAGAACACCCCATTCCTAGGGGTAACCCAGGGACATAGGAAGAGTGTGACTGGGGAGGCAGACCCCTTTCCCCAGGTAAAACAGCTTCTTCTGCTCCAAGACAGTGAGTTGGCATCCATCCAACTTTCCAAACTTTGGAGGCAATTTTTTCCCCCTCTGGGGCTAAAGGGGGAGGGGTAAGCCAACGTGGGTGTTGAGGGGGAGGGGATATCTAAGATAGAGATGGAGCCCTGGTGGCTGGCAAGGGGATCTGGCCCAAGGCTGGCCTCTTCCCCACCCTCGAAAGCCAGTGTCTGCGCCTTCGAAGGCCTACTAGCCCCTCCCTCTGACCATCGCCTGGGCCATCGCCCAGTGCTGCCCCCGCCCCACCCACACCCGCCAGCGCCCCCCAAACGTGCTCTGCATCGCCCCGCTTGCCTGGATCTCTCTCTCTCTCTCTCTCTCTCTTCCCTGAACCTCCCCTTCTCAAGATGAGATGAGAATCTTCTCCCCACCAACACCCGGGTTTACCAACCCATTGGAGCGGGTACTCGAGCACCAGGGCACGGGGACGACGGGGAGGCGAGGGTGACAGGCCATCCTACCCGCCCCCTCTCCACTCCAAGGCACCGCAGCGCAACTCTGGGCCAAGGCGCCCATCAATCATTGATCGCGAGAATGGGTGTGTGTGTGTGGTGGTGGTGGTGGGGGTCGCGCAGGCACCCCTCTCCCATCGGCGCAGGGTTTATATATAATATAACCCTTTCCTTGCCAAGGCCCCTCCAAGCCAACACCAAGGTGTGCAGGAGCGAGCCTGGCACCCATGACTCACCTGTGGGCTGGGGTCGAAGACCTCCATGGGGATCTCCTGGGAGGATGGGTAAGGGCCCCGGGACATACCGCTCTTCTGGACCATGGAGAGGGGTCTCCCGTCCGGCCGCCGGCCCGGCCCAGCCGGGCACCCTCAGCGCATGGAAGAGGCCGTCGGAGACGAGAGCAGCGCCGCGTCGCGCCGCCAGTACCGGGTGCAGCCGCCCTGCCGGGCCTCGGGCTGCCCGCTCCCCAGCTCCCTCGCTCGCTCGCCCGCCCGCCGCCCTCCCCGCTCGCGCTCGCTCCTCTGCCGCCGCCGCCGCCGCCGCCGCCGCCGCCTCCGCCCCTGAAGGCTCAGCATCTCCCCGCGCCCCTCCCTCGCGCCTCCCCGCGCGCGGCCCCGCCCCCCGAGCCCCTCCGCCGGCGGCGCGCAGACAATGGTGGGGCGGCGGAGCGGGGCTGGCCTGCCGGGTCCTGGAGGGCCTCCTCCATCGCTGGCCTCCCGACGAAGCCTCGCTCGGGTGAAGCCGGCCCGCGGGGGAGGGGGTGCCGAAGGGAAACCGGCCTGCAGGCTCGGAGGACGGGAGAGGGCGGCGTGGGGAGCGGGAAGGGGAAGGAGTGGGGGCACGTCTACCCGGTGTATGCCAAGAGCTGATGGGGATGGAGTGCAGGTTGGTGGCATAAGGCTCTCTACCAACCTCCCTTGCGGTCCCAAACCGCTCTCCCAATGGGTCTCCCCAACTCACTCCTGCTTGGGCCACCGGAACTTCCCGGTTCCCTGAGATCCTGGGACATGGCTTTAACTCCTTTCTTCCCAGTGCCGCCATGAAAACATGCAGAAAAGACCCTCTCCAACCTGACTTTGGGGCGGCTACCCGGAGGCTGAGGCTGCGGTGGGGTGAGTGCCCAAAGGTAGTGGATAATAGAGGCAGCACCAAAAATTTCCCTGGGACCCAGGAGTGCTTCTGCCCTAAATCAGTTCCTAGAGTTCCCCCCTCCCCCGCCACACACACCACCACCACCACCACCCTAGGCTCTTCCAGAAGGCCAGGAGTCAGACTGGGAGAAGTCCTTGCTCTTGGACCAGAAAGGAACATGGAGGAAGAAGTATGAAGATGAAATAGGATAAGCCCTTATCAGATCCCCTGACCTTTGACCTAGAATTGAGCTCCCTTTATCCCTGATTTAGGAACAAATGAATGTCCAAGGCTTGGTCTTCACCCACTATGATGACTGCAGAGGAGTATGATCCTGGCACCTTCTTGTCAGTTTAGCTCAGGCTCTTTCTGGTTGTGTGTGGCCTTGACCAAAAAAAAAAAATAAAAATAAAGTCTGCACCCTGTTTCCTATAAGTGCAGTTGCTAGTACTATGTGTGGTACCTTGATCACCTGGGATTATTGGAAAGGTGAGAGATGAGAGAGAGAATTAAAAGATGGCAGAGGGGCTGGTAAGAGCACTTGCCACTGAAGTATGAAGGCTTGAGAGGGCCTTTGATTGGCACCCATGTAAACAGCAGGATGTGGCCACAAAAACACTTCAGTCCTGTGGGAAGCAGAGACTGGAGAATTACTGGGGCTTGCTGGTCAGCTGACTAAAACCCAGCAGGTCTGGGTTCAATAAGAAACTCCATCTCCAGGAAACATTGGGTAAGGGAGGAGGCCCTGGTGCAGCCGTATACTCTATCTACTCCTTTCTCCCTGTCTCTCTCTCAAATAAATAAAATTTTAATATTTCATTTTTTGAGTGTTCTAGAAACAGGCATATAAAGAGAGAGAATGGCTGTGCCCCAGTCTTTAGCTTCTGCATAGGCCACCTTGTGTATCTGGCTTACATGGGTACTGAGAAATTGAACCTGGGTCCTTTGGCTTTGCAGGCAAGTGCCTTAACTGCTAAGCCATCTCCCCAGTCCCTTCCCCCAATATATATATATATATATTTTGTTTGTTTGTTTTTACGAGTTAGGGTCTTGCTATAGCTCAGGCTGAACTGGAATTCACTCTGTAGTCTCACAGTAGGTCGAACTCATGGTGATCCTCCTACCTCTGCCTCCCAAGTGCTGGGATTAAAGGCGTGCTCCACCATGCCCGGTTTATAAATACATGTGTGTGCTTTTTCTTGGTTTTATTGAGATAGGGTCTCACTCTAGCCCAGGCTGACCTGGAATTCACTATGTAGTCTCAGGGTGGTCTTGAACTCATGGCGATCCTCCTACCTCTGCCTCAGGAGTGCTGGGATTAAAGGCTACCCATACCTGGATCCTTTTTTTTTTTTTTTTTTTTCCAGGTAGGGTTTCACTCTAGCTCAGGAATTCACTATGCAGTCAGGGTGGCCTTGAACTCACAGTGATCCTCCTACCTTTGCCTCCTGAGTGCTGGGATTAAAGGCATGTGCCACCACACCCTGCTTTTCTTCTTCTTCTTCTTTTTTTTTTTTTGGTTTTTTGAGGTAGGGTCTCACTCTAGCCCAGGCTGACCTGGAATTCAATATGTAGTCTCAGGGTGGCCTCAGACTCGCAGTAATCCTCCTACCTCTGCTTCCCAAGTGCTGGGATTAAAGGTGTGTGTGGTGGTTTGATTCAGGTATCCCCCATAAATTTAGGTGTTCTGAATGCAAGGTTCCCAGCTAATGGAGATTTGGGAATTAACACCTCTTGGAGACAGTGTATTGTTGGGGTTGGGCTTATGGGTATTATAGCCAGTTACCCTTACCAATGTTTGGCACACTCTCCTGTTACTGTTGTCCACCTTATGTTGGCCAGTGGTGATGTCTACCCTCTGGTCATGCCATCATGGAGCTTCCCTTTGAGTCTGTAAGCCAAAATAAACCTTTTTTTCCCAAAAGCTGCTCTTGGTCAGGTGATTTCTGCCAGCAATTCAAACCTGACTACAACAGCATGCATCACCATGCCTGGGCTCCTTTTTGCTTTTTTTACTTCAACTGCATTTAACTCTGTGGAAAATACATACCAAAGAGAAAGAGATGAGCTGGAGAGATGGATTAGTGGTTAAGGCACTTGCCTGTGAAGCCTAAGAACACATATTTAAATTCCAGATCCCATGTAAGCCACACAAAGTGATGCAAGCATGCAATGTTGCACATGTGCCACAAGGGGGCGAACATGTCTGTAGTTTGCTCACAATGGTTTTAAGGCCCTGGCTCACACATTCTCTCTCTTTCTCTCAAAAAAAAAAAATGTTTTATTTTTTTAAAAGATTTTTCTTTTTTTGTTCATTTGAGAGCAACAGACATACAGAGGCAAAGGGAGAGAGAGAATGGGTGCACCAGAACCTCCAGCCACTGCAAATGAACTCCAGATGCACGCACCACCTTGTGCATCTGGTTTACATGGGTCCTGGGGAATCGAGCCCTGAACTGGGGTCCTTAGGCTTCACAGGCAAGTACTTAACTGCTAAGCCATTTCTCCAGCCCTTAAAAAAATGTTTTTTAAGGAGAAAAAGAGAGGGGATGTAGATATGGCTAACCAGTTAAGGCACTTGCCTGTAAAGCCAAAGGAGTCAGGTTCTATTCCCTAGGACCCAAATAAGCCAGATGCACAAGGTGGCACATGCATCTGGAATTTGTATGCAGTAGGCTATGGTGGCTGGAGGCCCTGGCATGTCCATTCTCTCTTTGTCTGTCTGCTCCTGTCTCTCTAAAATAAATAAAAAATAAATAAAAATAGGGCTGGAGTAAGCCAGGCATGGTGGTACATGCCTTTAATCCTAGCACTTGGGAGGCAGAGGTAGGAGGATCACCATGAGTTCAAGGCCACTCTGAGACTACATAATGAATTTCAGGTCAGCCTGGGCCAGAGTGAGACCCTACCTTGAAAATGCATAGGAAAAAAAAAAAGGCTGGAGAGATGGCTTAGTGGGTACAGCTCTTGCCTGCAAAGCCAAAAGACCCAGGTTGGATTCCCCTGTACCCACATAAAGCTAGATGCACAATGTGATGCAAGTGCAAGGTCACACATGCACACAAGTTGGTGCATGCATCTGGTGTTCAATTACAGAGGCTGGAAGCTCTGGTGTGCCAATTCTCTTTCTTTCTCTCTCACATAAAAGTGTTTTCACTCTCTCACATAAAAGTCTGTTAGACCTGGGTGTGGTGGCACATGTTTTTGATCCCAGCACTGGAGAGGCAGAGGTAGGACGATCACTGTGAATTCGAGGACACCCTGAGACTACATAGTGAATTACAGGTCAGCCTGAGTTAAAGCTAGACCTCCAGGTCCCACGTTTAGCCAGACAAAAAAAGTGATGCAAGCACACAATGTCGCACATACGCACAAGGGGGCACACACATCTAGAGTTCGTTCACAGAAGCTGAGAGGCTGCTGGTGCACCCGTTCTCTAACTGTCTCTCTCTCTGTTTCTCTCAAATAAAAAAAAATCAATCAAGATAAGCAACTGGAGAGATGGTTAAGGATACTTGCTGGCAAAGCCTGATGACCTGGATTCAATTCCCCAGTACCCACATAAAACCAGATGTATAAAACTGGGCATGTATTTGGAGCTTCTTTACACTGACAGGAAGCCCTGGTGTGCCCATTCATTCTCTCTCTCAAATAAATAAATACTTAAAACAACAACAGCAACAAGCAGTGGTTAAGGTGCTTGCTTGTAAACCCAAAGAACCCAGGTTCATTCCCCAGGTCCCATGTAAGCCAGATGCACAAGGTGGTGCATGCATATGGAGTTTGTAGTGGCTAGAGGCCCTAGTGTGCCAATTCTATTTGCCCCTTTCTCAAATAAATAAAAATTTTTTTTTTTTTTTAAAAAAAAAGCAAGACAAGTAAGTGCAGAGCACAGTTAATCCCAGCATTTGAGAGACTGAGGTAGGAAGATTGCTGCGAGTTTGAAGCCAGCCTAAGATTACACTGTGAATTACAGGTCAGCCTGGGCGAGAGAGAAACCCTGCCTCAATAAGGCTTGTGCTGGAGAGATGGCTTAGCAGTTAAGGCACTTGCCTGGGAAGTCTCATGTAAGCCAGACATACAATGTGACACAAGTGCTCAAGGTCACACATGCACATAAGATGGTACACATATCTGGAGTTCAATTGCAGTGGCTGGAGGCCCTGGCGCACACATTCTCTCTCTCCCTTTCTCTCTGATTAAAAAAAAAAAAGATAAGAGTAGGGGCTGGAGAAATGGCTTAGACATTAAGGCATTTTCCTGCAAAGCCAATGATTCCCAGTTCGATTCTGCAGGACCCACGTAAGCCAGATGCATGAAAGACACATGCATCTGGAGTTTGTTTGCAGTGGCTAGAGGCTCTGGCATGCCCATTCTTTCTCTGTCTGCCTCTCTTCTATCTCTTTCTCTCTCTCTCTCTGCTTACAAATAAATAAGCATGGTGGCCTTTAATCCCAGCACTTGGAAGGAGGATCACTGAGAGTTTGAGGCCACCCTGAGACTACATAGTGAATTCCAGGTCAGCCTGAGCCAGAGTGAGACCCTACCTCGAAAAACAAAAATAAAATAAAATAAAATAAATAAAAATAAAAAATTGAAAAAAATAAAAAATTAAATAAAAAATAAGAGGAGAAAGTAAAATTAAATTAAAAAGAGATGGCTCCTTGCCAGGCATGGTGGCACATGGCTTTAATCCCAGCACTGAGGAGGCAGAGGTAGGAGGATTGTTATAAGTTCGACACACCCTGAGACTACATAGTGAATTCCAGGTCAGCCTGGGCTAGAGCGAGACCCTACCTCAAACCCCCTCTTCTCCCCGCAATTAAAAAAAGAAAAGGCACGATCAGCTTGAACTGAGCTAAGACTTTGTGTGTGTGAGAGAGAGAGGGAGACTTGCTATGTAACCATGGGCTTTTTAAAAATTTTTCAATTTAATTTAATTTATTTGAGAGCGACAGAGAGAGAGAGAATGGGCTCATCAGGGCCTGCAGCTACTGTAAACAAACTCCAGATGCATGCACTACCTTGTGCATCTGGCTTACGTGGATACTGGGGAATCGGGCCTTCAACTAGGGCCCTTAGGCTTCATAGGCAAGCGCTTAACCACTAAGCCATCTCTCCAGCCCCCACCTGCTTTCTTTTTAGTTGTTTTTTGAGGAAGGGTCTTGCTGTAACCCAGACTGACCTGGATAACACTCTGTATTCTCAGGGTGGCCTTGAACTAACAGCCATCCTCTTACTTATGTCTCTGGAGTGCTGTGATTAAAGGTATGTGGCACCACACCCAGCCATTCTTCCACCTTTTGAGTGGTGCTGGAATAACAGACGTGTGCTATCATACCTGGCCCAATTTATGTTTCCTGAACCTCAGAACACCCTCCTTTTTTTTTTTTTTTTCTTTCTAGAGTGTCCAAAGCCACTGCATTTTTTTTTTACCTCACTTTTGGCAATCATTCATACTCCCGGTAAATGCAGCATTTCCCAGATGTAGTTACCACCTGCCAAGCTGCAGTACAAAGTGAGCCAGACAAGATTGGTTCCCACCCTTCAAGAGCTTGCTGTCACTGTGAGTTCAAGGCTAGCCTGACTATGGAGTTTGTTACAAGTCAGCATGGGCTTGAGTGAGACCCTACCTCGGAAACAAAAACCAAACCAAGACAAAAAGAGCTTGCTGTTAATGCCTTTCTTTGCAAAATTAAACTGGTGTTTTCACAATTTGATAGAGATACTAAAATTGGGCTGGAGGAATGGCGTAGCAGATAAGGCGCTCGCCTGCAAAGCCAAAAGACCCACTTAAGCCAGATGTACAAGGTGGCATATCCTTCTGGAGTTCGTTTGTAGCGGGTGAATGCTCTGGCACGCCCATTCTCTCCCTCTCTCAAATAAACAAAATAAAAATAAATTAAGATTAAAGCCGGGCGTGGTGGCACGCGCCTTTAATCCCAGCACTCGGGAGGCAGAGGTAGGAGGATCGCCAAGAGTTCGAGGCCACCCTGAGACTACACAGTTCATTACAGGTCAGCCTGGACCAGAGTGAGACCCTACCTTGCAAAACCAAAATAAATAAATAAATAAATAAAATAATAAATTAATTAAAATTATAAAAATACTAAAATTACAAGCTGGGTATGGTTGCGCAAACCTTTAATCCCAGCACTCCCACCTCCCGGCAGAGGTAGGAGCATCAGTGTGAGTTCGAGGCCACCCTGAGACTACATAATGAATTCTAGGTCAGCAAAAAACAAAAACAACAGCAACAACAACAACAAAAAAAAATAGGTCCATTTACAGAGAAAGAAATTGAGGGACCAAACGATTTATGGCCTTAAACTTGAAGCTTGTTTTGGTGATCTAGTTTGTTCCGTGGCGCTCCTATTCTACAAGGGTGAATACGATATCTTGTTTGCTCTCTGTCCTTATTTTCCATCGCGCCATTCACTAACTTTATTTTATTTTATTTAGGGCCTAATAAAACCACCTTCCCTGCCGGGCATGGTGGCGCGCACCTTTAATCCCAGCACTCGGGAGGCAGAGGTAGGGGAATGGCCGTGAGTTCGAGAACACCCTGAGACTATGAATGCCAAGTCAGCCTGGGCTACAGCAAGACCCACCTTCCCCACAATCCTCCAGGGAAGAGCAGAGCCATCTCCTGGAGCCGATTCCCCTCCACTCCGCCTGCGCGACTCAGCGAGACTTCCGGCCACCCCAGATACCCACGTGACCCCTCCATACTATTACTGCGCATGTCTCCTAGGAAGTGGGACTAAACCATTTCTTCCCCGGAGGGGTACATTTTCTATGTTTTTAAAGTTTAAAGCCGATTGCAAACGTTCAGTTTTAACTACCACAAATATTTAGGGGGGTCCGAAGCGGTTCTCAGCATGCGGACGATAAAAGGTCCACGTGGGCGGAGGGACAGAAGCGGAGCGGGGTGTGGGCTCTCCCCGCCGCGGATAATGGGCGAAGCCGGGCCCTGGGCGAACTCTTTCCTTTCGCTGCTGCGGCGGCAGCCATGAGGTGAGCGCTGGCTGCTCTCGGGGCCGCGCGGGATCGGGATCGCGGTCGGGTCCGGGTGGGCGCAGGTGGGCGAGGGTCGATTTCGGGATCCCGCGTCGGGAAGAGGGCAGAGGGAAGGTCCCCAGGGCGGTCGTTCCCGGAGCTCGCTGGGCCTCGGCCTCGCGGGGTGGGGGTGCGGCAGGCCGAGACCCCGGGAAGCGCTGCTGGGCGACCAGTGCGGGTAGAGCGCAGGCAGCAGCGGGGACAAGGCCATGACCGTGGCGCATGGGAAGCCCTGGAGATCCTTGTGCCATGTGAACTGAGGCATGCCTCGGGCGTGCCCTGGCCCCTGACTTCCGAAGGAGGCCCCAGGCCGCCCATCACCCGGTTGGGTAGAGCAGATGTCTTAATGATGGCTGGATGGAGTTTAATACTATGAGAAGATTCCAGAAAACTAAGGACTGTCCACCTTCCTGGATGGACAGGCCACGTTACAGTTCGAGTCTATTTTGGTCCCAGGTTTTATTTGACGTTAAATACTTAGTACAGCTCAACACTCGAAATGGCTGAGAGCCCCCTTTTCATCCCAATTTAGTCTAATCTCAGGAGGAACGAGCCCTGAACTGACTGAGGCATGGCTTGGACTTGAGTTTTCTCCCATTGTAGCCAGCCAAGGCTTTAGTTAATGAATTTGGGTTGGGGTGATTCTTACTAGAGAAGGTGCAAGGTAGCGCAAAAAAAAAAAAAAGTTTTTCTTTCGAGGTAGGACTTCACTCTAGCCCAGGCTGACCTGGAATTCGCTATGTAGTCTCAGGGTGGTCTCAACTCAGAGTGATACCTCTGCCTCCCAAGTGCTGGGACTAAAGGCGTGCTCCACCACGCCCGGCACTATTTTGACCATTTTCTTACAATATTAGTTTGAGAAGTTGTTTCCAGGGCTTACAGTGTTTTTTTTTCTGTGTGTTTAGTATGCTCAGGCTTCAGAAGAGGCTTGCCTCTAGCGTCCTCCGCTGTGGCAAAAAGAAGGTCTGGTTGGACCCCAATGAGACCAATGAAATCGCCAATGCCAACTCCCGTGAGTACTTGTGATCTCTGGCCCTTCTCTTCTCCACCTCTGACCTTGTCCTGATCAGGTTGAGTGGTAGTATGGTTGGGCTAACCTTTATAGACCCGAGAAAGCTCATAGTCCAGGGGTCCTAGAAAATGGAGGAGTCAAAAATATAAACATGGAGCCGGGTGTGATGGTGTATGCCTTTAATCCCAGGCAGAGTTGGTAGGATCCCCATAAATTTGAGGCCACCTTGAGACTACATAGTAAATTCCAGTTCAGTCTGAGCTAGAGTGAGACCCTACCTCCACAAATAAACGATATATATATACACACATATGCACATACAAACATGGGCTGGAGATCTGGCTCAGCAGGTTAAAGGTACTTGTTAGAACACTTAATGGCCTGGGTTTGATTCCCCAGCGTCCTCTGTCTCCCAAGTGCTGGGATTAAAGGTGTGCATCACCACACCTGGTCTCAAATATTTTAAAAAATATTATTTACTTATTTGAGAGAGAGCGAGGAAGAGGCAGAATGGGTGCACCAGGGTCTCCTGCCACTGCAAACAAACTCCAGATGCATGTGCCCCCTTGTGCATCTGGCTTATGTGGGTCCTGGGGAATTGAACCTGGGTCTTTGGGCTTCGCAGGCAAATGCCTTAACCACTAAGCCATTTCCCCAGCCCTCAAATATTTTTTTTAAACGCAGGACTGGAAAGATAGGTTAGCGGTTAAGGCACTTGCCTGCAAAGCCAAAGAACCCAGATTCAATTCCCCAGAACTCACATAAGCCAGGTGTACAAGGTGGCGCACATATCTGGGGTTTGTAGTGAAATAGACCCTGGCATGTCCATTCTCATTCTCTGTCAAATAAAGTTTAAAGAAACACAGTAGAGGGTCCCTTTCCTGATAATTGCCTAAAGGGTAGGATAGAGGTTACTGCAACTACTCAGCATTGCATTTAGTCAGCTATACCTGAAGCAGATACTGATTAATAGTCATGTGGGGATTTGGGGAAAGATAGTGCGAATTAGGAAGATGGTGAAAAGTCGGTGATGATCTGGGGGCCTCAAGACTTCAGTTACCTTTGGGTTTTCATAGTGGATGACAACATGACACAAAGTTCTAAGGCACCCAATTACACTATGTTAGGCATGCTGAGTATGTTACAAAACGCCTAAAGGGTAGTTTTTTTTTTTTTTTTTTTTTTTTTTGCGCCTTAATACTACTGTACCAAGGATGTGAACAATGTCTTTCAGCCCTGTTCCAGATTATGGCTGGGCCCCTGCTAACTGACCCGTTGTATTGTTCTTTCCCAGGTCAGCAGATCCGGAAGCTGATCAAAGATGGGCTGATTATCCGCAAGCCCGTAACTGTCCATTCCCGGGCTCGATGCCGGAAAAACACTTTGGCACGCCGGAAGGGCAGGCATATGGGCATAGGTAAGAATGGTCTTCCTTTTCTCTACTAAAGGAATGAGGCAGGGCTAAGTAGTCTGAGTATGCTTAAGAGCCACGGGACTGGGGAGATGGCTCAGTGGGTGAAATGGTTGCTGTGTGAGCATGAGGACCTGAATTTGGGTTCCTAGTACCCGTGTAAAAGCAGGATATAGTGTTGCACTTTGTTATCCCAGCACTAGGGGTTAAGAAACAGGAGTCCCCAAAACTTGCTGGCCAAGTTGTTGAGACCTGGGTTCAGCAAAGAGACTCTGTCTTAAAAAAAAAAAAGGTGCCAGGTATTGTGGCGCAGTGCATGCCTTTAATCCCAGCATTTGGGAGGCAGAGGTATGAGGATCGCTGTGAGTTTGAGGCCACCCTGAGACTACATAGTGAATTCCAGGTCGGCCTGAGCTGGAGTGAGACCTTACCTCGGAAAACCAAAACCAAAAAAAAAAGGTGGTGAGCAGGTGAGAAGACCTGACCCTGGCCATGTGCACCCACCCTCACAATACATTCAGGTCCCGTTATAGTGCATGGTACTTGGTGTTTTTTAGTTGTTGTTTTTTTTTTTTTTTCCTTTTTCCTTTTTGAGATAGGATCTCACTCTAGCCCAGGCTGGCCTCAAACTCTGATGCTCCCACCGCTGCCTCTCAAGTGCTGGGATTAAAGGCATCACCACCACCCACACCTGGCTTTGTTTTCTTTTACCTGTGAACAATACAGTCTGCGTCACCATTGGAGTTGTATTGGAGAAAGATGTCACATTGAGTTCCTACTTATATTGTGCAAAGGTGTGTGTTGTTATAACCTAGTTGCTGAAAATCCAGATATGCACACCTCTAACCTCAGCAGTGTGGATGCTGTGGCAGGAGGAGCTCAATTTCAAGGGCAGTCTTGATACTATCCTCAAAAAAAGGCGGTGAGGTGTGGTGGTAAGATGAAGTAGACCACAGTTGGCTCTAGTAACTGACTTGAAACTAAGCTACTGAGAGGATAACATCTGATTCCTAACCACTACCACCACCCCAGGAAAGCGGAAGGGTACTGCCAATGCTCGAATGCCCGAGAAGGTGACCTGGATGAGGAGGATGCGGATCCTGCGCAGGCTGCTCAGGAGATACCGTGAATCTAAGAAGATTGACCGTCACATGTAAGCCTGCCCTCTTTGACACCCCAAGACTGGCCTTTTGAATTGCTTAGTGTGTACAGATCTCAGTGGCCTTGGGTAGGGAGTCTCTCCAAAGGAGTTGTCCCATTTTGGTTTGGCTTTCCATGCCTCTGTATACCATCAAGAATTGAACTGCCTTGGCAGTCAAGTTCTGTGTGGACAAGAAGCCTTAGTTTATAAGGGTAGTCCTTGCTGTAACAGGAAAGACATCTACAACCTTAGGTCACAGTGGTGAGTCTCAGATCTTGTTGGTGACCTGTCCGTGCTATTTGCATCCTGCAGGTACCACAGCCTGTACCTGAAGGTGAAGGGGAATGTGTTCAAAAACAAGCGCATTCTCATGGAGCACATTCACAAGCTGAAGGCAGATAAGGCCCGCAAGAAGCTCCTGGCGTAAGTTTCTGAGGAATCGGTCTCACGTCACGGGGCAGTCCTGACGTCCTTTGTAACTGCTTCTGACATGAACAGTGTGCTGCTACCTGAATGTTCATTTGTCTGTTGGGAACATGGCAGTTGTGTTGGAGGCATGTGTTCCCTTGTCCTTTGGTGGCCTTGCCCACCCTCACTATGGCAGGAACTTTTGTCCTTCCGGGTCAAAGCCTGATTGTTCCTGTCTCCTCAGCCTCTCATTTCTTAATAAATTAAACATATGACCATCTTTTCCCTTACCAGTGACCAAGCTGAGGCCCGCAGGTCTAAGACCAAGGAAGCCCGCAAGCGCCGTGAGGAGCGCCTCCAGGCCAAGAAGGAAGAGATCATCAAGACTTTGTCCAAGGAGGAAGAGACTAAGAAGTGAAGCTTCCCTCGTGCCTGTAAATAGTGGCCTCGGTGGTCAGTCACACAGATCATTGAAATAAAATAAGCCTTTATCTGTTGCTGTGTCTCTCTCTCGGAGTTTCTGGGTGCCTAGAGTCCAGGGCTGGCCACACTGGGGTACAGGCGCTTTCCAGGGGGGTCTTCTTTTTCCTTCAAGTCAAGGAGAGGTTTGTATTTTTTGTTTGTTTGCTGTAGCCCAAGCTGACCTGGAATTAGTCTCCAGCTGGCCTCAAACTCAGTGATTCTTCTGGAATAAAGGCATGTGTCACCACACCTCACAAGAGAGGTTTCTTTTTTTTTTTTTTATTTATTTATTTATTTATTTATTTGAGAGAGAGAAAAACAGAAATAGGCAGGTGGAGAGAGAAAGAATGGGCGCGCCAGGGCCTCCAGCCGCTGCAAACGAACTCCAGATGTGTGTGTCCCCTTGTGCATCTGGCTTATGTGGGTCCTGGAGAATCGAACTTCGAACCGGGGTCCTTAGGCTTCACAGGCAAGCGTTTAACCACTAAGCCATCTCTCCAGCCCAGGAGAGGTTTCTTTACCTGTGTGTGTGCACACATTTTTAGGCCAGAGAACTTTGAGGTAGTCCTCGCCTGTTCACCTCATTTGAGACAGGGTTTCTCACTCCTGCTGTGTTTCTTAGGTGGGGTCAGTGATTTGATGAACCATCTTCCTATTTTTAAAATTGTGGTAAGGGGCCTGGCATGGTGGTGCATGCCTTCTAATCCCAGCACTTGGGAGACAAGAAAATCGCCTTGAGTTTGAGGCCAGCCTGGGACAACAGTGAGTTCTTAGTCCGCCTGGCTAGGGTTAGACTCCCATCTTAAAAAAACCAGGTTGGATAGCCGGGTGTGGTGATGCACGCCTTTAATCTCAGCACCTGGGAGGCAGAGGTAGGAGGATCACCGTGAGTTTGAGGCTGCCCTGAGACTACATAGTGAATTCCAGGACAGCCTGAACTAGAGTGAGCCTACCACGAAAAACCAAAAAAAAAAACAAACAGATTGGAGCCAGGCATAATCCTAGCATTCAGGAGGCAGAGGTAAGAGGATCACCATGAGTTTGAGGCTACCCTGAGAATATAGAGTGGATTCCAGGTCATCTTGGGCTAAAGTGAGACCCTACCTCAAAAAAAAGAAACTGGTTGGGGGAATTACCATGGTTTATTGTCTACAATTATGAAAGATGTCAATAAAAATAAATAAATTGGAAAAAAAGGTTGGAAAGAAAAAATGGCCTGGCATGATGGCCAAGCCTTCAATCCAGCACTTGGAAGACCAGGTAGGGTCAATGTGAGTTTGAAGCCAGCCGGAGACTAACTACATAGTGAATTCCAGGTCAGCCTGGGCTAGAGTGAGACCCTATCAAGCCAAAAAGAAACTGCAGCTGTGTCAAATTCAGTGCCTGCCCTACCTATGACAGACACTGGCCCAGAAGGCTGCCATAGAAACACTGTGACTCATGGGCCCTGTTCCCCTTGCTTGGGCTCAGGGATAAGTTTGGTCACAGACACCAAGCCCCTAGACTTCAAGGCTAAGGTAGGGTGGGGCAATGTGTAGCCATTGACCTCCCTAGCTAATTGCCTTAACTACTCCATCTCAAAGGCAAACTCAACTTTCACCAAACCCAAGTGTCCTGACATCTGGTGAGGTGGCTTGCTATGTTTGCTCTCCTTAACTGGCTCAATCTGCCCTTTGAAGCCTTTACCCAGGTGAACCAGGATCGTCTGCCTAGGGATTCTGTAGGCCTCTCAGAAGGGAGCTACTGCTTTAATCAGGGAAGCAAAGAAGGCCTGAAAGCACTCATTTGTGAGGTGTTTTTTTTTTTTTTTTTAATACTTAAAAAAAGGGCTGGAGAGATTGCTCAGTGGTTAAAGACGCTTGTTTACACATAAAATCAGATGCACAAAGTGGTGCGCCCACCTGCACATGACTAATCCCTGCAGGAGGCAGAGAGAGAGGAAAATCAGGTAACTTCTATGTGAGTTCAAGGCCAGCCTGAGACGATACTGAATTCCAGGTTAACCTGGGCTAGAGCTTAACCCTACCTCGGGAAAAGGGGGGGTGGCTGGAGAGATGGCCCAGCAGTTAAGGGGCTTCCCTGCAAAGCCTAATAGCCCAGGTTCAGTTCCCTAGTACCCACATAAAGCCAAATGCACAAGGTGGTGCATACATCTGAGTTTGTTTGCAGAGGCTAGAGGACCTAATGTGCTGATTCTCATTCTCCTTGCAAGTAAATAAAAAAGAAATTTTAAAGGGACCAGCTATCCCAGCCCACTTAAAAATATTTGGGGGGGGGGCTTAGCTTATTGGTTAGGTTGCTTGCCTACAAAGCCAAAGGACCCAGGTTCTACTCCCCAGGACCCATGTAAGCTAGATGCACAAGATGGCACATGCATCTGGAGTTTCCAGCAGCTGAAGGCCCTGGGGCGTCCATTCTCTCAAAATAAAAATTAAAGCCAGGTGTGATGGTGCACACCTTTAATCCAAGCACTTGGGAGGCTGAGGTAGGCCTGTTGCCTACCCTGAGACTACATAGTGAATTCCAGGTCAGCCTGAGCTAGAGTGAAACCCTACCTCAAAAAACAAAACAAAAATAATATATTAAATTTATTTTTGCTGGGTGTGGTGGTGCAGGCCTTTAAATCCCAGCACTTGGAAGGAGTGTGCAGCCACCCTAAGACAGCAGTTCTAGCCTGGGCTAGAATGAGACGCTACCTTGAAAAAAAAAAAAAAAGTGGGCTGGGGGCTGGAAAGGTAACTTAGCAGTTAAGGCACTTGCCTGCAAAGCCAAAGGACCTAAATTCTATTCCCTAGGACTCACGTAAGCCAGATGCACAAGGTGGGTGTTTGTAGTGCCTGAGTGCCTTGGCGCACCCATTCTTCCTCTCAAAAATTTAAAAAGTGGGCTCGGCTGGGCTGGAGAGATGGCTTAATGGTAAGGTTGTTGCCTGTGAAACCTAAGGACCCAGGTTTGATTCCCCAGTACTCAAGCCATATGCAACAAATGGCACATGTGTTTAGGGTTTATTTGCAATGGCTAAAGCCCCTGGTGTGCCTTTCTGTCTCTGCCTATAAAAGGATAACCCCCAAGCCCCCTAAAAATAAATAAATTTGAGTAAAATACTGGTTGACTTAGATTTCACTCTGGATTTATGTGGTTGGTTAGGGAATTGAACCTTGGCAGACTGGGTTTGCAAGCAGATGCCTTTAGCAGCTGGGCCATTTTCCCAGACATGGAATGTTTCTCATATATATAACTTTTTTAAAAAAATACTTGTTAGAGCGAGAGAGAATAGGTGCACCAGGGCTTTTAGCCACTGCAAATGAACTCTAAACACATGTGCCACTATGTGCATCTGGCCTGTGTGGGCTTTGGGGAATAGAACCTGGGTCCTTAGGCTTTGCAGGCAAGCCTCTTGCCCCTAAGCCATCCCTCTGCCCCTTCCCCTTTTTTTCAAGGTAAAGTCTTACTTTAGCCCAGGCTGATCTGGAACTCACCCTGTAGATCCTACGTCAGCCTCCCCAGTGCTGGGATTAAACACATGTGCCACTGCTATATTACTTTCAAGAAGAGAAAGGGCCCTGCGTGGTGGCACACACCTTTAATCCCAGCACTCAGGAAGCAGAGGTAGGACAATTGCCATGAATTCAAGGCCACCCTGAGAATACGTAGTGAATTCCAGGTTAGCCTGGGCTACAGTGAGACCCTACCTTGCAAAACCAAAAAAAAGGGAAGCCGGGTGTGGTGGCGCATGCCTTTAATCCCAGCACTCGGGACGCAGAGGTAGGAGGATCGCCGAGAGTTCAAGGCCACCCTGAGACTACACAGTTAATTCCAGGTCAGCCTGTACCAGAGTGAGACCCTACCTCAAACCCCCCCCCAAAAAGAGAAGGGGTGCACCAGGACCCCTGCGAACAAACTAGGTGCATTTACCATTTTGTGCATTTGACTTTTTACATGGATACTGGGGAAATCGAACCTGGGCTGGCAGACTTTGCAAGCAGATGCCTTTAACTACTGAGCGATCTCCTCAGGCCCAGACTCAAGGTGTTTCAGAGGCCAGGGCAAGGGGAGACTGATCTCTAGACTCCCTTGTCAACTGTAGCAGCCTGTGTGCACTTTTTCTGGGAGGGGGAGCTAGGGTTTCACTGTAGCCCTGGCTGACCTGGAATTCACTATGTAGTCTCTGCCTCCCCAGGGATTAAAAGCGTGCGTCACCACGCCCTGCGCCTGTGTACACTTTATCCTTGAGCTCTTGATGTAAGATGCTGCCATTCCAAGTGAGGATCCTGGAAGACAAATGGCTTTGGCCAAGCTCCCAGCATGGCACACAAATCTCCAGCTTGGATCAGAAGGGAAAGGATGGGGTGCTGGAGAGATGGCTTAGTGGTTAAGCGCTGCCTGTGAAGCCTTTGCACATGGTGGCACATGTGTCTGGAGTTCATTTGCAGTGGTTAGAGGCTCTGGTGCACCCATTCTCTCTCTCTTTTTCTGTCTATAATATATATATATATATAATGATATATAATGAGAAGGTTGGAAACAAGCTCACCCCCGCTATAGAGACAGGTGACAGGGAGAGCATGGGCCTCTAGGGCCGGTTCCACCTTGGACCAGAAGGTGGTGCTGTTTCCCCATAGGTGACTAGTGTAATCAGCTTCACTGGGGCACTTCAGGTTTTTTGTTGTTAGGTAGGGTCTCACTCCACCAGGCTGACCTGGAAGGGTTCTTATATAGTCTCAGGCTGGCTTTGAACTCACTGCATTCGGCCTCCCAAGTGCTGTGATTAAAGATGTGCAGCACCATGCCTGGCACACTGGGGCTTTCTGTTTGATTGGTTAGCAGGTTGAGTTTCTTTGTAAGGCAGAGAAAAGAAGCCTTCCATTTCATCATTCTTTTTTGTTCACCCATGCTAGGTAAGAGCTCTACCACGGAACACCCAATTGCCATGTCACTTCTTTGTTTCGTTGGGCTGTGTGGCATGTGTGTGGAGTAATGCACACACATGTGCAAAAGCACGTGCCATGTGTGTGCACATGTGGAGGCCAGAGAAGAATGTCAGGTGTCCTATCACTCTTCTGCCTTCTTTCCTTCAGCGGAGTCTCACTGAACCAGGAAATCACCATTTTTTGGTTACACTAGCTGACCAGCGAGCACCAACGATCTGTCTCCAGCCCCTCACTGCCGGATTACAGGCATGTGTGGTCATACCTGGCTGTCTATGTGGGTCCTGGGGTTACAACTCAAGTCCTTACGTTTGCACAAGTGCTCTTACCACTGAACCATCTCCCTACAACATCATGCCACTTCCTTTTGAACCCTACTCCAGCCCTGGAGGGAACATTTTTTTTCATCATAGGCCTCCAACCCATTCACAGGACCATGCCTGAAAGCCTAATTTCCAGGGAGCCACAAGCATAAAGAACCCCTAAACAACTAATGAATCTCTTCCTGGAACCTTGTGGAAACCCAGACAATCGTGTTCCAGAGCTGGAGGTACAGCACCTTGGTACAGTGTGCACATGGCATGCACAGAGCCCTGAGTTCCATCCTCAGCAGGCCTTGTCCCCCAAAGATATGACCTTTCTCTCAATGTATATGACTAGCCAGCATGGTGGCCCAAAGCCTGTAATCCCAGCACACAGGAAGTAAGGTGGTAAAATTGCTATAAATTAGAGGCCAACCTGGGCTTTGAATAACAATTCTGTCTCAAAAAACAAACAGCATGGTAACATGATTCATGCCTTTAATCCAGCATTCAGCACTCCAGCGTGCCCAACCTGGGCTACAGAGTGATTTCTATGTCAACCTGGGCTAGGGTGAGACCTTGCTTCAAAACAAAACAAAAAATCAGGAGGGTACTTTGAAGATGGCTCAGAGGTTGGAGACGCTTGCAAAAGCTTGTGTTCAGTTCCCTAGAGTCCATGTAAAGCTAGTGGTCCAAGCCTCTGGCATTCATTTGCAGTGCTAAGAGACACCAGCATGCCTCATATACAATACAAATAAATAAAAGAAGCTGGAGAGAGCCGGGCGTGGTGGCGCACGGGAGGCAGAGGTAGGAGGATCACCGAGAGTTCGAGGCCACCCTGAGACTACATAGTGAATTCCAGGTCAGCCTGACCAGAGTGAGACCCTACCTTGCAAAACCAAAAAAAAAAAAAAAAAAAAAAAAAAAAAAAAAGCTGGAGAGATAGCACAGCAGTTGAAACTCTTGCCCGCGAAGCCTAATGACCCAGAATTCCATTCACCAGCACACACATAAAGCCAGATATACAAAGTGGTGCAAGCATCTGGAGTTCATTTGCAGCAGCTAGAGGACCCGGCGTGCCCATTCTTCATTCTCTCCTTGTAAATAAAAAAATTTAATTTATTATGTATTTGAGAAAGAGAAATAGACAGGTAGAGAGAGACAGAATGAATGGGCACGCCAAGGCCTCCAGTTGCTACAGACTCTAGATACGTGTGCCCCCTTGTGCATCTGGCTTACATGAGTACTGGGGAGTCGAACCTGGGTCCTTTGGCTTTGTAGGCAAGTGCCTTAACTATCTCTAAGCCATTTCTCCAGCTCCACTTGTAAATAAAAATTTAAAATCAAAAAGAAGCATACGACTGTCCTCATATAACTGTACAACTTTCCAAGAAGTTCACAGTCTCCCAGGTAGACATCAACAAGCCCAGCTCCTAGATGAGAACTCTGAGGCCAGAAGTTCAGTGTTGTCCAGATGCTAGTACAGCCTGAGTCCAGCCCGGGTCCGCAGAACAATGCCATGTTGCTGAGGCAGGAGCAGAGCTGCTGCTGTCAACTGTGAGCTGGAGTGGTCCTAGAGAAGTGGAGTTTGCTTTGACCTCCTACCCAGTGGCATTGCTGAGGCTGACAGGACACGTTGGGTAGTTCCAGAAAAACACAGGAAGAAGGCTGGGGCTGAAAGCACATGGCTACTTTCTTTACACTCCCTAGCAGGTCCCCAGTCCAAGCCTGGGCAACTGGGAAATGAAGGCTGAAGAGAATGTGCTAGCAAGGTGGCTGAGTTTACACAGAGGGGCTCACTGCTCTATCTTCCCCCCACCGCTCTCTTCTTTTAGGCCTCCCTGTCTAGGGCTTCTAGATTTTTCTTTCTGTATTTCCCATAAGCCCAGGTAACCCTTAACCCTATATGGGCATACCAAGTGACCTGAGGCTGAGGTGGGGGGAGAAGGGCATGTGGAGGTCAGTGATGGCACCGCCAGCATATTTCTGGGCATCCCCACGCCAGTGTGTATGGTCCAGATTCCTAAGAGCAGGCACAGAGGAGGGTAGAGGCTATGGTGGGGACACCAGCTGTCCCCAGCCCCTAGGCTGTGAGCCTGCTGTCAGTGGCTCAGCCACCCAGAAAAGCTGCTTTGCTCAATAGTGCGGCAAATAGACAGGAAGGAGGGGGTCCAGGCCAGCTGGTGGCAAGTACTGGGTGTGCAGAAGGCTTAGCTGTAAGGTTCTTCTTGTCCCCAGGAAGGAGACATCTCCATTTCTGGAGCCCTGGCCCAGCATCTTAGACTGTCCATCTCCATCCTGATGTCTTTAAGGCATAGAGGAACTCATGGCCGAGCAGTGGGAAGTCTTGTCTACTGGTCGCTTGATGACCTTACATAAGTCTTTGTCCAAGACTGTTCTGGGTCTTGGGGCAGGCCTGGGCTGTTAAGTATGTGACCTTGGATAGACCACTCACCATATCAATGCCCCACTGTGTTCATCTTCAAGAAGGGTTCAAGCTGGGCATGCTGACACACGCCTTTAATCCCAGCACTCGGGAGGCAGAGGTAGGAGGATCGCCATGAGTTTGAGGCCACCCTGAGACTACATAGTGAATTCCAGGTCAGCCTGGGCCAGAGTAAGACCCTACCTCGAAAATTTTTTTTTTTTTTTAGGGGGTTCAGCCGGGTGTGGTGGCGCACGCCTTTAATCCCAGCACTCGGGAGGCAGAGGTAGGAGGATCGCTGAGAGTTCGAGGCCACCCTGAGACTACATAGTTAATTCCAGGTCAGCCTGGACCAGAGTGAGACCCTACCTCGCAAAACCAAAAAAAAAAAAAAAAGGGGGGGGGTTCAGCACAATTTATTTTGTTTGTTTTTTGAGGTAGGGTTTCACTCTAACCCAGGTTTACCTGGAACTCACTCTGTAGTCTCAGGCTGGCCTTGAACTCACAGTGCTCCTACCTCTGCCTCCTGAGTACTGGGATTGAAAGCGTGCAGGGAACTTGAGTTATTGAAGATGAACCAGCATGAAGCTCCTGGCCTGCTTCCCTGGGCACAGCAGGTGTCTAGTAATGTGTGCTCATCTCTTAAAGGGAGTGGTGGCAAACCCCTGGAATTTCAGCTACTCAGGAGGCTGAGGCAGATTACATATTCTAGGCTTGCTTGAGCTAAGTAGTTCCTCTCTCTATAGCCCTTCAGATCCAGGAATGGTGGCTCACACCCATAATCCCAGCATTTAGGAGGCTGAAGGAAGAGGGTTGCTGTGTTGGAAGTCCACTTGGGCTCATAGCAAGACACAAAATCAAAAGCCTATGGAGTTCACACAGGAAGAAGGCTGGGGCTGAAAGCACATGGCTACTTTCTTTACACTCCTAGCAGGTCCCCAGTCCAAGCCTGGGCAACTGGGAAATGAAGGCTGAAGAGAATGTGCTAGCAAGGTGGCTGAGTTTACACAGAGGGGCTCACTGCTCTATCTTCCCCCACCGCTCTCTTCTTTTTAGGCCTCCCTGTCTAGGGCTTCTAGATTTTTCTTTCTGTATTTCCCATAAGCCCAGGTAACCCTTAACCCTATATGGGCATACCAAGTGACCTGAGGCTGAGGTGGGGGGAGAAGGGCATGTGGAGGTCAGTGATGGCACCGCCAGCATATTTCTGGGCATCCCCACGCCAGTGTGTATGGTCCAGATTCCTAAGAGCAGGCACAGAGGAGGGTAGAGGCTATGGTGGGGACACCAGCTGTCCCCAGCCCCTAGGCTGTGAGCCTGCTGTCAGTGGCTCAGCCACCCAGAAAAGCTACTTTGCTCAATAGTGCGGCAAATAGACAGGAAGGAGGGGGTCCAGGCCAGCTGGTGGCAAGTACTGGGTGTGCAGAAGGCTTAGCTGTAAGGTTCTTCTTGTCCCCAGGAAGGAGACATCTCCATTTCTGGAGGCCCTGGCCCAGCATCTTAGACTGTCCATCTCCATCCTGATGTCTTTAAGGCATAGAGGAACTCATGGCCGAGCAGTGGGAAGTCTTGTCTACTGGTCGCTTGATGACCTTACATAAGTCTTTGTCCAAGACTGTTCTGGGTCTTGGGGCAGGCCTGGGCTGTTAAGTATGTGACCTTGGATAGACCACTCACCATATCAATGCCCCACTGTGTTCATCTTCAAGAAGGGTTCAAGCTGGGCATGCTGACACACCTTTTTAATCCCAGCACTCGGGAGGCAGAGGTAGGAGGATCGCCATGAGTTTGAGGCCACCCTGAGACTACATAGTGAATTCCAGGTCAGCCTGGGCCAGAGTAAGACCCTACCTCGAAAATTTTTTTAAAAGGGGGGGCGTTCAGCCGGGTGTGGTGGCGCACGCCTTTAATCCCAGCACTCGGGAGGCAGAGGTAGGAGGATCGCTGAGAGTTCGAGGCCACCCTGAGACTACATAGTTAATTCCAGGTCAGCCTGGACCAGAGTGAGACCCTACCTCAAAAAAAAAAAAAAAAAAAAAAAAAAAGGGGGGGGGTGTTCAGCACAATTTATTTTGTTTGTTTTTTGAGGTAGGGTTTCACTCTAACCCAGGTTTACCTGGAACTCACTCTATAGTCTCAGGCTGGCCTTGAACTCACAGTGCTCCTACCTCTGCCTCCTGAGTACTGGGATTGAAAGCGTGCAGGGAACTTGAGTTATTGAAGATGAACCAGCATGAAGCTCCTGGCCTGCTTCCCTGGGCACAGCAGGTGTCTAGTAATGTGTGCTCATCTCTTAAAGGGAGTGGTGGCAAACCCCTGGAATTTCAGCTACTCAGGAGGCTGAGGCAGATTACATATTCTAGGCTTGCTTGAGCTAAGTAGTTCCTCTCTCTATAGCCCTTCAGATCCAGGAATGGTGGCTCACACCCATAATCCCAGCATTTAGGAGGCTGAAGGAAGAGGGTTGCTGTGTTGGAAGTCCACTTGGGCTCATAGCAAGACACAAAATCAAAAGCCTATGGAGTTCATTTGCAGTAGCTGGAGGCCCTGGCATGCCCATTTTGTCTCTCTTCTCTCTGCTTGAAAATAAATAATAATAATAATAATAAATTAAGCCTATGGACAGCCAGGCGTGGTGGTGCAAGCCTTTAATCCCAGCATTCTGAAGGCAGAGGTAGGAGGATCACTGTAAGTTCAAGGCCACCCTAAGACTAGAGCGAGACCCTACCTCGAAAAACTTAAAAATAAAATAAGCCTATGGACAACGTAGGTGACCCTTTCTTCCTTTTCCAGGGCCAAGAATAAAAATAAAATAAAATAAAATAAAATAAAATAAAATAAAATAAAATAAAATAAAATAAAATAAGCCTATGGACAACGTAGGTGACCCTTTCTTCCTTTTCCAGGGCCAAGAATAATAAAAACGGGCTGCTCTTCTTCCTCTGTCCCCGCCTCTAGGTCCTTCTTCCCTGGGTGAAACAACCCCCCAAAAGAGGGGGCTCCACAAGCTGGTCTCAAATGGCCTACCTAGCCCAGAAGGTGAGGGCTGGGACCCACATCCGAGTGGAGAAGAGGGTACATGTCAGGAGAGGTGGACCCCACCCTCTGCAGTCTGCCAGCCCCGCCGCTGCCCTGGCACCCCCGCAGCCACCTCGTGCTCGCTACCCTGCGCCTATAAATAGCCCAGGACGTGCTCGGCTCGCTGGTGACGCGGCAGGAGGCCGCGAGGCTGGAGCAGGTGGGTGGCGCGCCAGGGGCCCCCCATACCAGGCGCAGCTGAGTCATCTCAGGGCCCCAATGTCCATGACTGCCCCATCGCCAGCGTCTCGGTCTGGAGGGCTGATCTCAAGCCCATACTGCGCGCGAGCTCGCAGGCCGAGCGAAGGCTGTGCGTCCGCCCCCTGCGCGACTCAGGTGCGCATCGAACCGGAAAGTGACCGCTGCGTCGCGCCCCGCCCCCTCACCGTCGCGAGACCCGGTTTCCCCTCTTTCTCGGATCCTTTCCGCGTCATCCTGTCCTCCTCAGGCTGCCTGCGTGGAAGGGGATGAGGAGACACAGGCCCTGGTCTGGGACCTCTTCCACCCTCAGCCCCACCCCAGCTCACTGCCCGCTTTCTCTATCCCAAGCAGATACACAGAGCAGATAGGCTGGGACAAGAAACATTTAATTAGGGGTCTAGGGGCTCAGCAGCGCCCCCAGAAGACCCATCATGCAGCCTCATGTACAGTGGGCATCGGGCCCGGCCCCCCGGGTTTTGCTGGGGAGGGGCTCATGGCAGCAAACAGGGCAGTGTGGCTTGAGCCCCCTCTTGGGGGGGAAAGTAGGGTGGGGTTTGTTGGATAAGAGAATTTGTCCCTCTCACTGTAAGGAGGGCGTGACTGTGCCCAGGTTGGGGATGGTATTGGCTGGCACGATTAAGGGCACAAAAGGGAGCTCTGAGCTGAGGGGAGAGGGCTGGCACCAGAAGAAGCAGTCTGCGAGGGAGAGGTCCACTTTGTCCTGCCCACTACACCCCAGGCATGCCTAGTGGCCAAACAACATTCTGCCTTCCTTGCCTCCCACCTGGTGTCCTCCCAGAGATGGGCCCTGGGGAACCTGGTGAGAGGGGTAAATGCATCAGCCCTGAAGGTAGGGCTTCTGGAGGGACAGAAGCTGACAATCACACACTCCCCTAGCTGGTTGTTTCTGGTGACTGGGGTGGGGAGGGTCTTTGTAGTCTTAACAGTGAAATGAGGGTCATTTTGATCAAGCAGGGGCCAGTGTCTTGTTCTCAAATGAAATCTTGTTCAGGCTGCTCTTGGACACCATTTTCCAATATACAAAGGTAGGGTGAGGCAGTTGCCCTGTGGTGAATGTCCTCCTTAGGGAACAGTCCTATTTGTCACAATGCCCCCCCCCAAAAAAAAACCTCAGTCCTCCCCCTGCTCTGTTGGCCCAGGTTTCAAGTAATGGGAAGAGATTCCTGCAGAACTTTCCTGAGAATTGACGAAGTGACAGAGGCGGTGAGACCAGAGGTGGACTCAGGGCCCTCTTATGGTACAAGGCTGAGGGACACAGAAAGGTCCCCTCCCACGGCCCCACTTGCAAAGGGGCAGATGCACATAGACCCAAGCAAAGGCTGTGGGCAGAGGAGGGTCAGGCATGCAAGGGCAGTATGGGCAGCTGAAGAATCTGGAAGACTCAGCAGGGGACTCCCCAGGATGGACTTAGGGAGGCAACTGGACTGGGGGTTACTGGGTGGACCTACCTGCAGCTTCCTCATTCCTTCCTACTTTCTTCCATCCTCCCCAAGTCCCAGAAGACCAACCCACTCAGGGAACTCCATGCAAGAAATAAAACCTTCCTTAATGCAGAAGTCTCCTAAGCTGGGGTATGTGGTGCCTACAGAGAGGCCGGGGAAGGACGGGTGTGGCCAGGATGCCTGCTCCCCTTTCAGGGCCAGAAGCAAGGGCCAGGCATGGGCAAGGGTAGCATCTGGGCTCTCTAGGCTTCCGTCAGATCTCGGTCAGGGCGTCGGCTGGCACCAAGCCCCGCTTCTTGCCGCTGGTGACGCGGATGAAGCCGTCAGCATCCTTGCTTCTGCCCACGCCTACACAGATCTGATCAGAAGACACATAGAGCTGAGACCTGGCATGACTTCAGCTGATGGCCCCAGGGGACCCACCGCAAGGGAGAGTGGGACCTGTATCTGGTGTGAAGAGAGCCCTTCAGTCACCAGGAGAGCTCAGCAGCAGGACCAGCACCCAGCAGATACCAGGCAGTCCATTAGAACCCACTCTGGTGATCTGCTGGTCCAATGCTTCACCCCACCTCCATTTCACTGAGGAGGCAGCAGAGGGAACAGGACTTGCCCTCAATAAGTTAAATGAATAAAATATTTAAATAATTAATTTATTTATTTTGGGTTTTTTTGAGGTAGGGTCTCACTCTAGCCCAGGCTGACCTGGAAGTCATTATGTGGTCTCAGGATAGCCTCAAACTCACAGCAATCCTCCTACCTCTGCTTTCCAAATGCTGGGATTAAAGGCTTGTGCCACCACACCCAGCTGAATAAAATATTTTTAAAAGAATTAAAAAATTAAGGCTGGAGAGATGGCTTAGTGATTAGGGCATCTGCCTGCAAAGCCTAAGGACCCAGATTCCATTTCCTAGGACCCATATAAGACAGATGCACAAGGTGGCACATGCGTCTGGAGTTTGTTGGCAGTGGCTAGAGGCCCTGGCAACTCTTTCTCTCTCAAAATAAATAAATAATAAAATTTTAAAAATTAAATTAAAAGCCGGGTGTGGTGGTGCATGCCTTTAATCCCAGCACTTGGGAGGCAAGGGTAGGAGAATCGTCTTGAGTTCAAGGCCAACCTGAGAATTCCAGGTCAGCTTGGGCTAGAGCGAGACCCTACCTCGAAAAATAAAAAAATTAAATTAAAAAAAATAAACAAATGAGATTTTTGGAACAGAGGATCTTGCTATAATGGCTTCGGCTGGCCTTGAAACCATTCTTTAGTTCAGTCAGGCCTTGAGTTTACCATCTTCCTGCCTCAGCCTCCTTAGTGGGTACTTCCTCCTCTAGGACACTTGCTCTACCCCCCTACCTTGTGCCCACACGCTGAGCAGAGCCCAGGCACCCACCTGGTTCTCCTTGAGGCTCATGTAACCCTGTTCCTTGTTCCCGGAGAAGGGCTGGCAGCAGCGCCAAACATTCTCGCCTGGTCTCACCCGCTGCACAAAATTGGCTGGGAAGAAGCCAACCCGGTCACCAATCTTGCCCTGAGGATAACGTTGGCAGTGAGCCCGAACACCAGCCCCACCTCGCTATTTTCCCTAGACTCAGTTCCCACTTCAGAGCCAATGCCACCATCCTTCCGTTCTGGGCTCCCATGACTCCAGCCCCCAGGCTAGTGGCTTCTGGGCTGGGAAGGCCATGAGGTGTCAGAGGGATAAAGCTGAGGCAGGCAGGATGAAACAGCAAGGTCATGGTTTGGCCCAGACAGGCCACAAGAGGAAGGGAAGATCTTTGGGGTCTGGAGAGAAGGTGGGGGTGTTGCCTCTCAAGAGTCCTTCTAGGCCCCACCCTGCCACGTCACCTTCCACCAGTCTTCATTAGAGTCGTCCACCAGCATAATCCGGTCTCCAGGCCTGAGGAGGAGAGAGCTAGGGTATCATGTGGGCACCTGGGTCCCCAGTATGCCCCTCTCAGCTGGTAAAGGGTTCTCTGGACCCTTGGAGGCCACTGTGACCACAGAAATGAAGCAGAGGGCAAAACATTGTACCAAGCACTCTGGACCCTGGTAGCTCCAGGTCATGTAAGGAGGCTCCTAACCATCCCCCTGGCCTCTGTGTTCCAAGGTTGAGGGCAGACAGAACCCTGAGACTGGAGTCCCACAACTGCCCAGTGGGGAGGACTCACTGCAGAGCCAGGTCATTGTTCTCTTGGGGCAGAAACTTGTAGAGTGCAACATAGGAGTACATGGGTCCCACATCCTTCCGCAGAGGCAGCTTGGGGGGCTGTGGGAAAAGTTGTGGGTCAGTGATGGTGGGTCACCGTCTTGCTTCCCATATTGTCCACTTGTTCCAAGTGTGCTTGCCCTGGGGGTGGGGACTATGAGGTGGAACACAGTAGGTCTCAGGTCAGCTATAGGGAGAAGTTAAAGCCACCTGATGGGCTAGAGAAATGGCTCAGTGGTTAAGGCACTTGCCTGCAAAGCCCAATGACCTGGGTTCAGTTCCCCAGTACCCACGTAAAGCCAGATGCACAAAGAAGTGCATGCATCTGAAGTTTGTTTGCAGTGGCTGGAGGCCCTGACATGCCCATTCTCTGTTCTTCTCTCTTTGTGCTTGCAAATAAATAAATAAAATACTTTAAAAATTAAAATAAAGTTAAAAAAAGACAAAAAAGAGGAAAAAGATAAACAAAATAAGTAAGAAATTATTATAAAATAAAATATTTTTTAAAAAGACCCAGCACTCAAGAGGCAGAGGCAGGAGGATCGTCATGAGTTTGAGGCCAGTCTGAGAATACAGAGTGAATTCCAGGTCAGCCTGGGCTAGAGTGAAACCCTACCTCGAAAAACCAAAAAGAGCCGGGTGTGTTGGCGCATGCCTTTAATCCCAGCACCAGGGAGGCAGAGGTAGGAGGATTGGCATGAGTTCGAGGCCAGTCTGAGACTACAGAGTGAATTCCAGGTCAGCCTGAACTAGAGTGAAACCCTACCTCAAAAACAACAACAACAACAACAACAACAAAACCTGAAGCTGGGCATGGTTTAGAGAAGGGAGACCCCTTCTTACTGCGCCTTGGAACTGACTATCCTGAGGGGGGCAGGGAGCAGGAGTGGAGCCTAGGCAGTGAGGACTCCTCCCACCTCTCACGACCTGTCCCTGGGACTGAGGATAAGACAGGGATCAGTGAATTCTGTGTATTCTGCTCACTCACCTCTTGACCACCTCCCCATCCCGGCCTGGGCTCAAGACCAATTTAGGCTTACCTGTTGTCCAGGGCTTTTCTCTTCAGGTCCTGACCCTTCGCTCTCTGCTGGGGCTGTGGATACTGGGGATGCCAAGGTGGGACCAGGATGTGAGGCCACCAGGAACAAATGCCCTCCCCCTCCACACCACTGGGCCCTTCCCACCTGCTCACCAGTGTCACCCGGTCCCTCCTCTGAGCTGCGGATGCTGCCTTCTCCATCCTCAGTGAGCTCGCTCTGGGGACAGAGAAGGAGAGGGCTCAGTCCCTGGGCCCACTGTCATGCTCAGACACCCCTCCCTTAGGTATCCCCTCCTGTATCCAGCATACCAGGCTCCGGGTGGGGGACTCAGATGTGCTGCTGAAGCTGGAGCGGTTCATCAGTGCCAGGGAGGTGCCATAGCGCAGGGTCTCGTAGACTGGGTCTACCTTCCCGCTGGTCCCTGCTAAGCATCCACCCTCAAGGGCTGGCACCCAACTGCCAGCCTGGCTTCACCCTGAAGCTCTGCATCCCCCGCCAGAGCTGCTTGGCTGAGTCCTCCAGCTCAGGGTGCTGCAGGCTGAGGCCTCACCCTCCCCTTTAAGAAGCCCTCCCAGCCCCTCATCCCACGGTACCTTTGCTGGAAACTAAAGCCTCTTTGACTCCATCGTCTTCTGTACCCACAACCACTCCAGCTGCCAGCATCCCTAGAATCTACCCACGTCTCTCTAGCTCTACTACCCCCAGCCTGATCAAGCTACCAAAATCTCTTGACAATTGTTGCAGCCTCCCAGCCAGGCTTCCTGCCTCCATTTCAGCCCCTCCAATCTACTGTAGTTAGAAAGATCTCATAAAAACACTAGACATTGGGCTGGAGAGATGGCTTAGTGGTTAAGGTACTTGCCTTCAAAGCTAAAGAACCTAGGTCGATTCCCCAGGACCTACATAAGCCAGATGCACAAGGTGGCACATGTGTCTGGAGTTCATTTGCAGTGGCTGGAGGCCCTGTGCACCCATTTTCTCTCTATCTGCTTCTTTCTCTCTCTCTTTCTGAAATAAATAAAATAAATGAACCCTATGGCTTGGCACACAGGTTCTCCTCACACCTGCCTCTGCTCCCTCAACCCCAGCCATTCTGTGTTTTACTTGTTATTTTTTTCCATGTAGGGTCTCACTCTAGCCCAGGCTGACCTGGAATTCACTATGTATCCTCCTACCTCTGCCTCCCGAGTGCTGGGATTAAAGGCGTGTGCCACCACGTAGGGCCATTTATACTCTTTATTCCCCATCCTCCTCATTTGACATTCAAATGGCAATTGATTGATAATTGATGGGATTATCCATTTCATGTCTATCTCCATTATTAGACCATAAGCCCCATATTTATTTTTATTTTTTACACATTTATTTATTTTTTTATTTTATTTATTTATGGCAGGGTCTCACTCTAGCCCAACTGACCTGGATACTACTATAGCCCAGGCTGTCCTTGAACTCATCGTGATCCTCCTATTTCAGCATTTCCAGTTCAGGAATTAAAAGCGTGTGCCACCTCACCCAGTCTTTTTGTTTGTTTGTTTGTTTGTTTGTTTTTTTACTTATTTATTTTTATTTATTTTCAATGTAGAGTCTCACTCCAGCCTAAGATGTCCTAAAATTCTCTGTGTAGTCCCAGGCTGGCCTCAAATGCACAGAAATCCTCTTACTTCTGCCTCCCAAGTGCTGGGATTAAAGGTATGCACCACCATGCCTGGATATTTATTTATTTATTCTTGTTTTTCGAGGTAGGGTCTTACCTTAGCTCAGCCTAACCTGGAATTCACTATGTAGTCTCAGGATAGCCTCGAACTCACAGCAATCCAACCTCTGCCTCCTGAATGCTGGGATTAAAGGCGTGCGTCATCACGCCTGGCTCTATTTACTTTTGAGATGGGGTCTCACATAGCATAGGCTAGCCTCTTACTTGTGGAGGATGACTTTGAACTTTTAATCCTCCTCCTTCACCTCCCAAGTTGTTGAGATGTAGACACGGGCCACTACACCTGGCTCAGTGACACCTTTTTCAGTCTAACCCTGTCCCAGCTGAACTATTTTGGCCTTTATAGAATGACACCTCCTTTAGTGTAGTGTCCTAGAGTCTGGCACAGTAGTTTCTCAAAAAAGTGCTAGTTTGAAGGATGAAAGACTAGAACCTACTTTGATGAGAGCATCGAGGGAAGGGAACTAGTAGGCGTGTCAGGAAATGGAAGTGCCAGGGTGAGTGACTCAGGCACCCATCTGAGAAATGTATAAATTTCTTAGACCACCACTAGGATCAAGGTCCATAAGGACTGGGGCACTCACCAGTAGGTGGGGACTCTCTGCTCATGGCACAGGCTGGTGGTGGCTCATGCACCAGGAGTGGGGAGCTGAAGTTGCGGCGGAAAGAGGCGGACTGTGACAAGAGGAGGCAGAGTAGACAAGGGTATATAATGGCTCGTGGAGAGCTTGGCCCTGCCCAAGCCCAAGAGCAGCCCCACAGGAGGAGCCAGCGTGGAAGGGTTCATGTCCTCATTTCCCTCATGTGGCAGCCTTCCACTCACCGTCTTGCCTGGGCATTGCTGGTGGGAGATCTCCTCGGAGCACCACAGGTGGACGCTGACTTTGCATGTCTTACATCGCAAGCCCTGCTTGGAATTTCCTAGGAAGGATTTGGGTTTGTCAAGAGGGGATGGTCAAAACAGGACATCCCCCTGGACAAGGAGCAAAAAGGCCAGTGAGGATGTGAGGAAAAAGCAGTTGGGGCTGAAGAGATGGCTTAGTGGTAGGCTTTGGCCTACAAAGCCAAAGGACCCAGGTTTGATTCCCCAGGATCCATATAAGCCAAATGGCACATGCATCTGGAGTTCATTTGCAGGACTAGAGGCCCTGATGTGCCTATTCTCTTTATCTGCCTCTTTCTTTCTCTCTCTCTCAAATGAAAAAAAAAAAGCAGAAGTTGGACATTCTCATGGCAGCCTCAGGGCCTGTCACCTTTGCCCTCTACAGTGGGGACACTGACACTGATATTCCTTGGTGGTCTAGTGATTAAGATTTGATGCTTTGCGGGGCGTGATGGCGCATGCCTTTAGTGCCAGCACTTGGGAGGCAGAAGTAGGAGGATTGCTGTGAGTTCAAGGATGTTCTGAGATTACACAGTGAATTCCAGGTCAGACTGGGCTACAGTGAGACCCTACCTCAAAAACCCAAAAAGAAAGAAAGAAAGAAAGAAAGAAAGAAAGAAAGAAAGAAAGAAAGAAAGAAAGGAAGGAAGAGAGGAAGAAAGAAAGAAAGACTCGACGCTTTCTCATAAGTGGCACTGAAGCCAACGTACTAATGGTTATGGAGTAACACTAGTTTCAGCCTGCATGAACCTATTGTTTTTTTTTAAGTTGACTCCTTCCTTCCTTCCTTCCTTCCTTCCTTCCTTCCTTCCTTCCTTCCTTCCTTCCTTCCTTCCTTCCTTCCTTCCTTCATTTATTAGAGACACAGAGAGAGTGAGAATGGGCACACCAGGGCCTCTAGCCACTGCAGATGAACTCCAGATGCATGCACCACCACGTGCATCTGGCTTATGTGGGACCTGGAGAATTGAACCTGGGTCCTTAGGCTTCACAGGCATGAATCTTAACCACTAAGTCATCTCTCCAGCCCTTTTGTGTTTTTTTAAATATTTTATTTATTTATTTATTTATTTATTTATTTATTTATTTATTTATTTGAGAGAAAGAAGCAGAGAGAGAGAGAGAGAGAGAGAATGGGCACACCAGGGCCTCCAGCCACTGCAAACAAACTCCAGATGCATACACTCCCTTGTGCATCTGGTTTATGTGGGTCCTGGAGAATCAAACTGGGATCTTTTGGCTTTGCAGGCAAATGCCTTAACTGCGAAGCCATCTCTCCAGCCCTATTGTGAGTGTTTTTGTTTTTGTTGTTTTTGATTTTAGCTTGGGGGGTGGACATGTATGAGCATGCTAGACAAATGCTGTACCACTGAGCTATACTCCAGAACCCATGGCACTTAATTGTCTACCTAAGGAGAAAGGAAGTTAGTACTGGAGCCTTGGATCAAAAGAGCCCAATATTTTAGCTGGGCATAGTGGTGCACGCCTTTAATCTCAGCACTCTCAGGAAGCAGAGGTAGGAGGACTGCTGTGAGGATGAGGTCAGCCTGGAACTACAGTGTGAGTTCCAGAATCAGCCAAGGCTAGAGTGAGACCTTACCTCAAAAATACCAAAAAACAAGGGGGGGCGGCGGAGCTGGAGAGATGGCTTAGCAGTTAAGGAGTTTGCCTGAAAAGCCAAAGGACCCAGGTTCGATTCCCTAGGACCCCCGTAAGCCAGATGCACAAGGGCATATGCGTCTGGAGTTCGTTTGCAATGGCTAGAGGTCCTGGTGCACCTATTCTCTTTCTGTCTTCTTTTTATCTCTCTCTGCTTGCAAATTAATAAAATTTTGTTTGTTTGTTTTTCGGTTTTTTGAGGTAGGGTCTCACTTTAGCTCAGGCTGACCTGGAATTCACTATGTAGTCTCAGGGTGGCCTCAAACTCACGCCCAGTAATGAAATTTTTAAAAATACCAAAAGAAAAAAAAAAAAAAAGAGCTGGGTGTGGTGGCATATGCCTTTAATCCCAGCACTCGGGAGGCAGAGGTAGGAGGATTGCCATGAGTTCCAGGCTACCCTGAGACTACTTAGTGAATTCCAGGTCAGCCTGGACTACAGTGAAACCCTACTTCGAAAAACAAAAAAAAAAAAAAAAGAGAGAGAGAGACAGAGAGAGAGCCCGTTATCAAGCAGTTCCATGGCCTGCTCTTTGGTGCCCATTGGCCCTTCCCCATGCCCACCACAGGGCCCAGGTACCTACCCACAATAAGCTGATGGCACAACTCACAAGGGCTGGCCCGCTTGAAGACATGCTCCTGAAAGCTGTGTAGCCTCACTGGTTTGAGTGGTGCCAGGGGACGTGGGACTGGGCATGGAGAGGGTGCTGGGGTGGGCAGACCTTTGTCTGTAGATGCAGGTGGTGGGGAAGGAGGAGGCAGTGGGGTTGGGGGCGTCAGCAGCACCTCAGTGGGGCACTTGAGCTCAGAGCCTGAGCGGAGGAAGAAGTTCTCCACACTCTTACTTCGAAGAATAGTCTTGAGGGAGAGCGAGCGCTTGAATCTCTGGAGCTGAGAGAAGAGGGAGTTGTGAGTGGGAGGCTGGAAGGACTGCGCTGAGGCAGGAGGATTTCCCTTAGTGTGTCCCCCGCAGTTGTAGTGTGGGGAACACAGGCCCGAGTCAAGAAGAAGTACTATGGGAAGAGCCTGCTCCTGTGGTCCAGCCCAGTGAATCCACAGGAGCCAGGGTGGCAGCATGGGGGCCCCAGGAAGCTTTAAGGGAGTTCAGGCCAGGCCAGTGCATGATTAGAAGTAGTGGGGAATGCAGCAAGCCAGATGGCCAGAGACTAGTGCTGGTCCCTTAAAGTTAAACCTCGCTCATAAGGCTGGCCCAGAATAGCCAGGTTTCCCACTTAAAAAAAAAAAAAAAAAAAAAAAAACTTTTATTTTTTAAAATATTTTATTTATTTATTTGAGGAAGAGGCAGATAGAGAAAGAGAATGGGCACACCAGGGCCTCTAGCCACTGCAAACAAACTCCAGACATATGTGCCACCTTTCGTAGCTGGCTTATGTGGGTCCTGGGGAATTAAACCTGGGTCCTTTGCTTCCCAGGCAAGTGCCTGAACCGCTAAGCCATCTCTCCAGCCCAACTCTAAGTGTTTTTAGTTAGTTGCAGTACTTCTCTTCTCTAACACCAGCACTCAGAAGATGGTGACAGGAGGATGAGTTTGAGGCCAACCTGGGCTACATAGCAGGCCTTCAAACAAACAATGAAACTATTCAAGGTGTGGTGGTGGCACACACCTTTAATCTCAGCAGGCTCAAGAGGCTGAGGTAGGAGGATCATTATGAGTTCAAAGCCAGACTGGGCTACAGAGTGAGTTCCAAGTCAGCGTGGGCTAGAGTGAGACCCTATCTCAAAAAAAAAAAAAAAAAAAAAAAAAAAAAAAAAAGAAAAAAAAAAAAGAAAGAGGGGGGTTGGACAGATGGCTTCCACTGCAAATGAACTCCAGATGCATGAGCCACTTTGTCCATCTAGCTTTACATGGGTGCTGGGGAATCAAACATGGGTCATTAGGCTTTGCAGGCAAATGCCTTAACCACTGAGCCATCTCCTCTCCAGTCACTCTTTCTTATATGTGTGTGTGTGTGTATAATTTTTTTTTTTTTTTTTTTTTTTTTTGGTAAGTTCTCACTCTGGCCCAGGCTGACCTGGAATTAACTATGTAGTCTCATGGTGGCCTCAAACTTACAGCGATCCTCCTACCTTTGCCTCCCGAGTGCTGTGTGATTAAAGATGTGTGCCACCACACCTGGCTAATTTTTTTTTTTTTATTATTGACAACTTCCTTAATTGTAGACAATATCCCATGGTACTTTCCTCCTTCCCTCCACTTTCCCCTTTGAAACTTCACTCTCCATCACATCCCTTCCCCCTCAATCAGTCTCTCTTTTATTTTGATGTCATGATCTTTTCTGCCTATTATAATGGTCTTGTGTAGGTAGTATCAGGCACTGTGAGGTCATGGATGTCCAGGCCATTTTGTGTCTGGAGGAGCACGTTGTAAGGAGCCCTACTCTTCCTTTGACATATTTTTGTTTTGTTTTGTTTTTCAAAATAGGGTGGCCTCAAACTCATGGTGATCCTCCAACCTTGCCTCCGCATTGCTGAGATTAAAGGCGTGTGCTGCTACATCTGGCTCTTTTTTTTTTCTTTAATGTATTTTATTTATTTGAGAGAAAGAAAGAGGCAGGGGGTGGGAAGAAGAGAATGGGTGCACCAGGGCCTTCAACCACTGCAAACAAACTCCAGACACGTACACCATTTTGTGCATCTGTCTCATGTGGGTCCTAGGGAATTGAACGTGGTTCAGCTTTGCAGGCAAGTGCCTTAACTACTAAGCCATTTCTCCAGTCCCCCCTTTTTTGTTTGTTTGTTTATTTGTTTGTTTGTTTGTTTGAGGTAGAGTCTCACTCTAGCCCAGGCTGACATAGAATTCACTATGTAGTCTCAGGGTGGCCTTGAACTCATAGCAATACTACCTCTGCCTCCAGAGTGCTGGGATTAAAGGCGTGCACCCAGCTAATTTTTTTTTTCAAGGTAGTATCTCCCTCTAGTCCAGGATGACCTGGAATTCACTATGTCGTCTCAGGGTGGCCTCGAACTCACAGCAATCCTCCTACCTCTGCCTCCCTAGTGCTGGGATTAAAGGCATGCACCACCACACCCGGCTTTTTTTTTTTTTTCCTAGGTAGGGTTTTACTCTAGCGCAGGCTGACCTGGAGCTCACTCTGTAGTCCCAGGAGGGCCTTGAACTCATGGCAATACTCCGACCTTTGAGAATAAAGGCATGCACCTTCACACCTGGCTTCCTTTTTTTCTTTGTAAAAACCATAAAGTATTTTCCTGCACCTTGCTTTCTTTTCACTTAACAGTAAATCTCAAAAATTGTCCTATACAAATTCACGAGTTTCATCACTCTTTTTTATGACTACACATACATTTCATTGTATAAGTGTGCCATTGACTAAGTTGAAAACAAGGGAGGTGGTTCTGGGGATATAGCCTAGTTGGTCAAATGCTTGCCTATCAAGTATGAAGTCCTGGGTTCCATCCCCAGCTTAGTGGTTAAGTGCTTGCCTGTGAAGCCTAAGGACCCCGGTTCGAGGCTCAATTCCCCAGGACCCGTGTAAACCAGATGCACAAGGTGGCACGTGCATCTGGAGTTCATTTGCAGTAGCTGGAGGCCCTGGAGCACCCATTCTCTCACTCTATCTGCCTCTTTTTCTGTCTGTCGCTCTCAAATAAATAAACAAACAAAATTTAAACTACATATGGTGGTACTTGTCTGTAATCCCACTACTTGTGACTGAGAGAGGTGGAGGTATGAGAATCAGAAATTCAAATTGGGCTGGGGAGACAGCTTGGTCAGTAAAGGGTTGATTCAGAAGCACAAGGACCTGAGTTCAGTCCCAGGAACCCATGTAAAAACCATCTGGGGCTGGGCGTGGTAGCACACGCCTTTAATCCCAGCACTTATGAGGCAGAGGTAGGAGGATCAATGAGTTTGAGGCTACCCTGAGACTACTGAGTGAATTCCAGGTCAGCCTGGATAGAGTAAAACACTATCCACCCCCACCCCCCCAAAAAAAACCATCTGGTGTGGTGCTGTGTGTTTGTAATCCCAGTGCTGGAGAGGCAGAGACAGGAAGGTCTCTAAGGCTCAATGGGCAACTAGTCTACCCTATTTGTTGAGTTCCAGGCCAGCAAGAGACCCTATCTCAATATAGGTGGATAGAGCCAAGTGTGATGTTCATTCCTATAATCCCAGCATTCAGAAGGCTGAGTCAGGTAGATTGCAGTGAGTTCAAGGCCAGCCTGGTCTGCGTAGTTAGACAGCTAAGTAAGAGCATGTCTCAAAAAAAAAAAAAAAAAAAAAGAAAGAAAGAAAGAAAGAAAGAAAGAAAGAAAAGAAAGAGAAAGAAAAGAAAAAGAAAGGAAAGAGGGCTGGAGAGATGGCTTAGTGGTTAAGATGCATGCCTGTGAAGCCTAAGGACCCCAGTTAGATTCTCCAGGTCCCATGTAAGCCAGATGCACATGGTAGCACATGTGTCTGGAGTTCCTTTGCAGTGGCTACAGGCCCTGGCGTGCCTATTCTCAATCTCTCCCCCTCTCTCTGTCTCAAATAAATAAATAAAATCTTTTAAAAAGAATGAAAGAAGGAAAGAAAGGAAGAAAGCGAGAAAAGATGGGGCTGGAGAGATGGCTCAGCTGTTAAGGCATTTGCCTGCAAATCCTAAGGACTGGGGTTTGATTCCCCAGTATTCACGCAGAGCCACAGCACAAAGTGGCACATGCATCTGGAGTTAGTTTGCAGTGGCTGGAGGCCCTGGCTTGCCCATTCTCTCTCTGCTTGAAAATAAATAAATTAATTAACAAACAAAAAAATAAAATATTTTAAAAAAGAAAAGGTGGACATTGTCCTCTGTCTCCATACACTCAGGTGCTGCTGCACATACTTGAATAAGCACATATACACACAAAAAAAAGTTCAAGCCGGGCATGGTGGCACATGCCTTTAATCCCAGCACTAGGGAGGCAGAGGTAGGAGGATCAGATTACATAGTGAATTCCAGGTCAGCCTGGGCTAGAGAGAGACCCTACCTAAAAAAATAAAATAAAAACTGGGTGTGGTGGTACACACCTTTAATCCTAGCACTAGGGATGGCAGAGATAGGGGGATCACTGTGAGTTCAAAGCCAGCCTGGGATTGTAGAGTGAGTTCTGTATCAGCCTGGGCTACAGTGAAACTCTACTTCAAAAAAAACAACCAAACAAACAAGCAGCAACAAAAACCCTACCAAAATCTTTGGGGGCCTTAGTTCCCCCCGTGTTCTCCAGCAGGCAGAGGGGGAAGGGAGCTGTCATCCTGCATCTGCAGCCTCAAAGCCCATTCTCCCCCAGAGCATCTCTCCAGCTCATCCCCTGCAGCCACCTTATCGCAGCCACGGCCTTGTCTTGGTCCAGGCCCCATATATAAAGTCTGGTTCAGGGCCATAGCCCCCTGTCCAGCCCCCATCCTTCCCTGTGTCCTCAGGACACAGTCTGACCCTTGCCCAGCCGCAAGAATCCCTGCAACTAGGTCGAAGCTGTCCCTCTGTCCTACCCATGCTCTCCACCTGCAGCCCAGAAATTCTCAAACTCACCCATGCTTTGATGCCCGGGAGCTAGGAATGCCTGTCCTTTCTCTGCCTCTCCCTGTCTATCCTCCAGACACCCTCCCATCCTCCTGCCCCAATCTGGGAAGTCCTTTGGTGGGACCACTTCCCCCTCTCCTGGCCGCGGCTCTTGCTTAAAACACTGACCTGCATCGAGTCGGGTTCCTCTGGTCTACTTTTCACTACCTCCTGGACTGAGTACCTTGAGACCAAGCACTGTCACCTCAAATCCCCACAGGGCCTTAATCCACAGTAAATGCTCAATCACTGTGCCTGCTGAATATATGCAACCCACGTTCTAGAGCTCAGGGCCAATTATGCAGTAAGACCAGATCTCTTCCTACTGCTTATCCAAACACACCCTTACCGACTCTTGATGATCAAGATGTGGAAACCTCCCTGCATAGAACTTTGTCCCCTCCCCTCTTGTGAAGAGCTGTCTTACCCCTGCCCACTCCTTTCCACCAGCTATAGGAAAGGGGGGCCTAGGCCTGGCTCCAGGCAGGGAGTCTTGGCCTGGGTTTCCAGCTGTCATGCCAGGCAGCTTGTGTACTGTGGCTGTCTGCCTGGTACCTGTGCCAAGGGGATGGAAGTGGTGGCCCCTCCAACCTCCTGGAGGCCAGCAGGCAGCAAGATGGAGGGAGAAACAGAGGGGATGTTTGGGCACAAGGCAAGCCCTGGTGTGCCAGCTGGGAGGCCAGAGCTTGAGGGTATCTGGCACACTGCATTGTTCAGCTCCTTCCAAACACAGCTTCCTGGACAGCACTGTGGGCTTTTTGTGCATCTATGGAAGCAAGACCATGGGCCCCAGATGCCTGGGTGCTGGAGCAGAGGCAGAAGGCCAAAGAGACAATGAACTAGACTACAAATACCAGCCTAGGTCAGGCATTGGCTGTCCACATAGAGCTGGTGGGGGGGGGGCGGCTCTGATGGAGCCTAAGAGGACAACCTTCTCCACTGTTCTGCACAGAAGCCTCAGGTGTAGAGCACAGGGAAGACAAATTAGGGAGATGTGCTGGGGCTGGGACAAAATAAAGCCTGCTACCTGAATGCAAAGGACTTTAGTTCCTTTCTCTGGGCCTCAGTTTCCCCATATCCAAGAGGGAAGAGGCAAAATCAGGTACTCCCTGGACAATGCAAGGCTCTGGATCAAACAAAACAGACCAACCGTCCTGGAAACTTACACTTATGAGAGGCTGTCATTGTTGCAGCACCAAGATTGGGCTAGACAGCACCCCACTAATACCAGTGCTACCCTCTGAGGGGGTGATATAGGCTCACTCCAAGCCCAGCACTTAAGACTACCTCCTTCCAGCTGATGTGACAAGATGTGATACCCTGCTGTCTTGCTTGTGCAATGCCTTTCCTGCCAATGAAAAAAAACTCCTTGAGGGCTGGAGAGATGGCTTAGCAATTAAGGCACTTGCCTGCAAAGCCAAAGGTCCCAGGTTTGATTCCCCAGGACCCATGTAAACCAGATGCACAAAGTGGCCCATGCATCGAGTTTGTTTGCTGTGGCAGGAGGCCCTGGTGCACCCATTCTCTCTCTCTCCCCCCCTCTCAAATAAATGAATAAGAATAAAATATTATTTTTATTTTTATATTTATTTATTTATTTTTGGAGAGAGACACAGAGAGAGAGAGAGAGAGAGGGAGAGGAAGACAGAGATGGTTGTGCCAGCAGTGTCTCAGCTGCTGAGAATGAAATCCAGATGCGTGGTCAAGTGCGGCATTGCGCCCTTGCATCTCTTTGCATCTGGCTAAACATGGGACCTGGAGATTGGAACCGCTGGAGATTGGAACCAGTGTTCTTAGGCTTAGGAGGCAGGCGCCTTAACCCCTAAGCCATCTCTCCAGCCCAAAATAAAATATTTTTTAACAAGGAAAAACTCCTTGAAGCAGTGAGCTGAAAAAAAAAAACCCTCTCTTCCCATACGCTGATTCTAGTTGGATATTTTGTCCCAGCAACAAGAATGACCCCATATTTCAAATGAGGACCTGAGGCTCAAAGGAGTTAAGACACTTCCCCCTGTGTCCTCAGCTGGTGAGGATCAGAGTCAGGACCTGAACTAGTGGCTCTGGCTGCTCAGTGCAAATTACCAGCTCTGGGCTCTGCCTCGGCCTTCACCCCTTCCTTCAGTTGTGCCATGGACTCACCCACTAGGTTCTTCAAGGAATTTAGGGTTAAAGGGACCAGAAGGGCTGGCTACCTAGAGCTGCCCCACCATGTTGCAGTGATGCCCTGGCCATGTCCCCTCTGAAAGGCGATTGCTCACCTCTTGCCACAAGAAGCACACTCTCTCGTGGGACAGTCATTCCATCTTTGGGCAGCTGCAATGGCTGGAAAGTGCTTCCCTATATAGAGCTGAAACCTGTCTTCCTGTGACTTTTGCCTATCTGCTTTCATCCTCCCTTGGCTTCAGCTACTCCCTCCTAGTCACACCAGACCTTCCAATATGTGAAGACATGGAATGGAATATGTCCCCCCTCCCAAGGCCATTACTTTCCATAATCCTTGTAGGATGAAATTTCAATTTTTCCCTTTTCCAAAGTGTGCTTTTTCTTAGTACACCCCTCCCCAGGTCTCAGTGCCAAACAGCCACCTCTGCGGGGTACCAGAGGTCTCGGGAACAAAATGTTCCCCAGCATGAGGGCAACTTCCACTCTGTCTGTCTACTCCCTGGCTTGTCTATGAGCCCCAGATCCCAGAGGAGCATAGAGGAGGGAAAGAATGACATGCCACCTGGGGTGACTGGCAGATGACAAAGGCCGTGACCATAGGATAGAATGGGGCTCCTCTGCCAAATGGTTTGATGTCTGCTTATTTCAGACAGTTTGCTGGGTGTAGTGGCACATGCCTTTAATCCCAGCACTGGGGAAGCAGAAGTAGGATTGCTGTGAATTTGAGGCCTGAGACTAGAGTATGTTCCAGGTCAGCGTGGGCTAGAGGACTATCATACCTCAAAAAAAAAAAAATCTAAAAACAAACAAAAAACAGAGTTACTTTAGCGACTCTGCCAGGCCCAGGTATTCTGTTGCTTGGATTCCAGGTCTGTGATCCTTGCAGCTCATCTTTCCCCATCTCCCTACCAGCTACCTCGTTGCTACCTCCATTGCCTACCATCCATTCCTGGAACACATTCTGGCAAGCTGGCCCATCTGGGTCCCACTATGTCCCAGTGCACCTGCAGCCTCGCTTGCCTGGGGCCTGGGCCACCAGGTCTATTCTGAACTCCTTTTCAGAGGTAAGGCCTGGCCTGCCAGTCTTCCAGACCTCCACCCTCTCTGGAGGCCTCTTCTCTTCTCATTCTCCCACAGCGTCTCCTGAAAGGACACCAGGCAGCTGACAGTGAGTAGTGCCGGATGTGGTGCAAGCTGACTCAGATGGCAGAGCTGACATGGCGGGATCCTCTAGGATGGCACCAAGAGGATGGGATAAGGACCCAACGAGGAGAAAGACTCACCAGAAAGATGGCTGACAGGTTCGGACAGGACTGAGACCCTGCCCATAGGCTAAGCAGGAAGCTGGGCTCAGGCTGACAAGAAGTATGGGGCAGGGGCGGGGGTGAGAGGAGGGTACCCAACTGATGACTGAGCCTGAAATGTTGGCTTCTCCTCTGCCTCCTGGGCACCAGGCCCTCTGTCTTACCTGCCTCCCGTAGGGCAGGATGACCAGCACCTGGCTCTGTACTCACTCATCTCTCAGTCTGGAGACACATGATTGCTTCTTTGGTCCATGCTGGGGTGGGGGGCTGGAAGGAGGCTGAATAGGACCCTGAGTTCTTTCTGTTCTGATTCTCCCCACTCTAGCCTGTGCTGTGATTTCTGAGCCTTTCACATGGGTGAAGGGGACAGCATGCAGGGACTCCAACTGGCCTGGCACAGGGAGGGCGAATCAGGTGTGTAACCCCTCTTCTCTGTCAGACTTCCATGGCTCAGACTCAAAGTGGATGACATTGGAGGGCCCTTGGGCTGCAGGAGGGAAGTACAGCTCTGCTGGGCCCTGACCCCCCTCCCCACACAGCTGAGCTTGCAGCCTGCGGGACTGCTGAGGCAGCACTGCCCCAGGCTCTAGGCAGCCTCTGGGAGCTCCTGAGGAGGGGCTGAGCAGACGTGCGTGCCTGCCTGCCTGTGGGGTGTAGAAAGCATTGAGAGTTACTCTCTCCTCCTAATCCCTGGGCAGCAAGCAGGGGACTGTATTTCTATACAGGGTCACAACAGGTCAGCTGAGGAGGTCAGGGCAATGGAACCCAGGGTGGGGCTCAGTTTGTGGGATACAGCCTGAGAGAAGCTGTCACATATGCCAAGTAACATGCTCCCATTTTGGTCATTTTCTCTTTTGAGGTAGTGTCTTGTTCTAGTCAAGGCTGACCTGAAATTCACTATGTAGTCTCAGGGTGGCTCAAACTCATAGTGATCCTCCTACCTCCGCCTCCCAAGTGCTGGGATTTAAAGGCATGTGCCCACTACGCCAGGGCCTCCATTTCATCCTTTTCCAAGAGTCTTAGCTCTCTAAGGGGACTTAACTGTGGAATGGGTGGTCAGAGGTTCATTTTCATAAAAAAGCAGAGGTCGCCTGGCGTGGTGGCACACGCCTTTAATCCCAGCACTCGGGAGGCAGAGGTAGGAGGATCGCCGAGAGTTTGAGGCCACCCTGAGACTACATAGTGAATTCCAGGTCAGCCTGGACCAGAGTGAGACCCTACCTCAAAACCAAAAAAAAAAAAAAAAAAAAAAAAAGCAGAGGTCAAGTGTGCACTGAGGCCTTTGACATGGGAGATGGGGCATGGATGGTGCATGCTGCCTGTAATCTCAGCACTCAAGAGGCAGAGGCAGGAGGATCACTGTAAACTGGAGACCAGCCTGAACCACAGAATGAAACCCAGTCTCAAAAAACAAAAACAGGCCGGGCGTGGTGGTGCACACCTTTAATCCTAGCATTTGGGAGTCAGAGGTAAGGAGGATTGCCTTGAGTTCAAGGCCACCCTGAGACCATATAGTGAATTCCAGGTCAGCCTGGGCTGAAGCAAGACCCTAGCTTGAAAAGAAAAAGAAAAAGAAAAAGAAAAAGAAAAAGAAAAAGAAAGAAGGAAGGAAGGAAGGAAGGAAGGAAAAACTTGGACATGAAGATCAATAGGGTCCCTTGATGCATGGAAGGGGAGCTATCTGGGTTGCCTCCACCAGAAGCTACCCTAGCCCTATTCACTTTCCAGTGGTCACTCCTGGGATGACCTTGACCTTGAGTTATCCTCATGTTCTGAGGGGTCATCAAGAGGGTATGAGGAAGAGGGATGATGGGAAGAACTATGTATGAGTTGGTGATAGCAGGAAACTCAAGGCATCACCATTCTGGTCCTCCCCACACCTCTCTGCTGGGTCGCAGGACCAAGATGGAACCAAAACACCAGGGTGGAAGGAAGAGGGGAGGAAGTCTCCGCCTGATGTCTGTGGAAGGGTAAGGCCTCCTTGGACACAGTTCCTTCTCGACCCATCCCATGGCCCGTCCAGGCGGCTTCCCACAGGACTTCTAGAACTTGGAGAGGGAGCCGACTAACAGATCTGAGGTTTGGAAGGGCTGAATGTGAGTGGCGGCCTCCCTCCCCCAACCTCCCGCCCCTTCCAGTGCCTGGAGTCTGGGCTCCGCCTGTCTTCATGGGGGAATAATTTATTCATTGTGACTCCCGCAGGAGTCACAATCATACATAATTAGGGTTAATTATGACATTCATTAATTACGATGACTTTTCCTTTTTGCTTCTGCTCGCTTCCCTCCCCTCGCCCTGCTCCCGGGGTGGTGTGTGTGTGTGTGTGTGTGTTGGGGAGGTGGGGGGGTACCTCCGGGCTGGTCTCGAGCTGCCACACTCCGGGTCCCCCGCCCGAGACCGACGGCTCGCTCTGCCGCAGCCCCCAGCGCTGACCGGCGAGCCGCGGCCTCTTGTCCCCGGCCAAACCCGGCTGGGAACTGGGGGCGGGGATGGGGAGTATGCCAGGCTGTTGTGGGTCCGAGACGAACACGTAGGGGCAACCGAGAGAACCGGAGAGACGCACGCACACACACACCCAGAGGACGTCCCCGGAGAGCGAGCCCGGGTTGCGGAGATGGATTCGGACAGATCGCGGAGACCGAGGGACGGACGATCCGCAGACACAGACAGACCCCGCGGCCCCGGGAGGGGTGCGCCTCGCACGCACGCACGCATGCATGCATGCACACACACACACACGCACGCGCGCTCGCGTACACCGGCCCACACCCGCCACACACGCGCCCTGCGCCTGCCTCCGCCGCGCCGATTCCCTCCAACAAAGCCTAGTTACAAGCGCCCCGGGGAGGGGTGGTGGTGGAAGGAGGCGGGAGGGACCCGACTCCGGGCGCGCGGGGCACTGGCATGCCCGGGTAGGTGCTCCACGAGGGCCCGGGTCTCGAACTCTCCTCCCGGGGGGTGGGGGGTGGCACGGCGCGTAGCCTTGGGCATCAAGCGGGGCCACCATGACCCGAAGGCAAGCAGAACCTCCCGGTGTCCCGAGCCTCCAAGCACCACTCCCCCCCAACCCAGCCACGACTTACCTTGGTTTCCTGGAGGGCGGAGACGGTCCCTGGGGGAGTGTGGGTGGCCGCGTCATCCGGTTCGTTCTCCTTCTCGCTCATTTCGGTCATGGTTTGGGTATGTGTGTGGGGCGGGGGGGACACACACACACACAGGGTGCGGAGACCCGACGGCTGGCCTGCCGTGGGCAGGATGCGGGTGACGGGCGTCTCTTTGGTACTCCCAAGCCCTTCTTCACACGCTACCTACCTCCCCAGTGAACCCCAGGAGAAACCCTCCTCCCGGGTAAAGCAAGTCCCCTCACCCCCGGGTACCGGCGGAGAAAGTTGCCCGGGGTTGACGCGGGAGGGAAGAGACGAGGATCCGGAGCCACGCAAGCGGGACGACCCCGGGCGTGAGGACCGAGGGTCTGCAGAGGACGCGGCTCGCCGCCACGGGAGGAGGGCAGTGGGGATGCGGGGATGCGCCCGCCCAGGGAGGGAGCGACCAAGCTGTCCGTGTCCGGTCGGCTCCGCCGTCCTCTGCGCCCGCCCCCCCATCTCTCTCTCTTCCCCCCTCCCCTCCCCTCGCCAGCCCCAACCCGGCACCCGGCGGCCCCTCCGCCCAGTCCTCGCCTCCCAACTTTGATTTAGGAGGTCGTCTGGTCCCTCCCCCTTCCCTCCGCCGCGCCCCCGCGCCGCGATGCAAATCAAGGCTCTCGGTTATTGGCTGATGAGGTGACTACGAGGGGCGGCTGGGCGGAGCCTTGGGGGGCTCGACGAGACGGGGAGGGGCTTGGAGGGAAAAGGAGTACTGGGGTAGTTTTACACTGAAAAACCCCAAGATGGTGTGGGAGGGGGGCGACGGGGGGAGGGGTTGGTGGTGGCAGGTATAACAATATTTGAAGAAAGTCTGGGACGGTGGGGTGGCAGGAGATACGAATAAGTCGGTGCTGCGGCAGAAGAGCTGAAAGGGAGGTCGGTGTTGAAACTTCCTGACAGTGCAGACTAGGCGATGCTGCAACCTTTGTGGAGAAAGGATGGGGGACTGGTCCACCCGGTTAACGTGATGCTTCTTGCCAAATATGCACACCACTGGACTACAGAGTAGAAGCTTCCTGAAGCTTTTATTTAGGCTTTTATTTAGCCCAGGTTGACCTGCAAATCACTATGGAGTCAGAGTGGCCTCGAACTCACGGCAATCCTCCTCCCTCTGCCTCTCAAGTGCTGAGATGAAAGGTGTGCACCACCACGCCCGGCTTTATATATATATATATATATATATTCTTATTTGAGAGAAGGAGGCAGATAGAGAACGGGTGGGTGGGGAGGGGAGGAGGGGAGAGAATGGGCATGCCAGGACCTCTAGCCACTGCAGTCGAGCTTCAGATGCATGTGCCACCTTGTGCATCTGGCTTACATAGGTTCTGGGAAATTGAACCTGGGTCATTTGGCTTTTCAGGCAAGCACCTTAACCGCTAAGTCATCTCTCCAGCCCTTATTTGTTTTATTTACTTTTACTTTTTAAAAGTTTTATTTATTTATTTGAGGGAGTCAGAAAGAGAGACAGACAGACAGAGAGAATGGGTACGCCTCGGCCTCTAGCCACTGCAAATGAATTCCAGAGGTATGTGCCACCTTGTGCATCTGGTTTACATGGGTCCTGGGGAATTGAATCTGGGTTCTTTGGCTTTTCAGGCAAACGCCTTAACCGCTAAGTCTGCCCTGCCCCTTTTATTTTTTGTTTTTTCTAGGTAGGGTCTCACTCTAGCCCAGACTGACCTGGAATTCACTATGCAGTCTCAGAGCGGCTTCCAATTTACAGCAATCCTTCTACCTCTACCTCCTGAGTGCTGGGACTAAAGGTGTGTGCCACCACACCTGGCCCTATTTGTTGTTTTTCAGACAGGGTCTCTCTATGTGGCTTAGGCTGATCTCAAACTCATGATTCTCCTGCTTCAGCTTCCCTAATGCTGTGGTCACAGACTTGAGATATGTCAATGGAACTAAAGCCAGGCCAGATAATTCTTCCTTGTGGATAGAAAGGCAGGTACTCTGTGGTCTTGGCATCTGAACTTCAGCAGACACACTGTGCCTCTGTCTTCATTTCTGAAGTACCCAAGCCTCTCTAAGACGTGCCTTCCGAAAATCCTGCCACAACTGGAGTTAAATCCGGGATAGGTCCCTGGGACAGGAGGATCGGACCTTGCTATGTGGCCTCCCCTCTCCTAGGCTGAAGATTCCTATTTTAATGCATGACTGGAAGCTGTTTCCTCAAGTTCTCCCTCACCTCCATCCTCCCTCTTTTCTGCTCCTTCTGGTCCTGACCAACAGGTCTAGCTTCATCTCCCAGCCTGCCCCAGGAAAGGGAGATAAGCTGTGTGGGTGGAGAGACTTCTGGGTTTCTGTCTGCTTCTTCCTCTGCTGTGGGTGGTGGCACTCAGGGACTTGAGCGATGAAAGCATCCAGCTTTATGCAAGGCCTGAAGGACGGGGTGCTCACTCACATTCTCTCCCCCCTCTCAAGGATGAGCTCACCCTTGGAGCACTACTCAGGTTTCTGTGTCCAGGAATAGAGATTTATTTGTCAGTGGCAGAAGTAGGACAAGGGCAGACATGAGGGTTTGTGATTGTGGGGGCTTGGTCCTCTCCCCCTCTAGATCGGATGCAGCTGCAGCCTCCCTCTGGCTTCTGGCTTTCCTGAAAGCAGCTGGAGTAGAGCCTGAGTTCAGTCCCTCAAACCTGTTTTCCCCAGGGCACACTCACTACCAGCCCCTCTAAGGATTGTCCTCCCATTGCTTGCCCAATTTCCCCTCCCTTGGCAGCTCCCACTTGATGCTTGGGATACCCTGAGATCATAAGGACCTTCACCCATCCAGGACTTGGTTGGCCTTGACTGTAATCTCAGCTATTAAAGAGACTGAGGTAGGGGGATCACAAGTTCAAGGCCAGCTTGAGCAATTTAGTGAGACCTTGTACCAAAATGAAAACAACAAAAAAAAAAAAAAAAAAAAAAAAAAAGTAAGAGCCAGAACTGGAGAGATGGTTTAGTGGTTAAGCACTTGCCTATGAAGCTTAAGTACCCCAGTTCAAGGCTCAATTCCCCGGGACTTGTGTAAGCCAGATGCACAAGGTAGCTCATGCATGCATGCATCTGGAGTTTGTTTGCAGAGGCTAGAGGCCCTGGTGTGCCTATTATCTCTCTCTCTTTCTGCCTCTTTCTCTCTCTGTCTGTCTGTTGCTAATAAGATAGTAAAATAAAAATAAACAAAATTTTTAAAAAAGGAGCCAGGAATGGTGGCACATGCCTTTAATCCCAGCACTCGGGAGGCATGAGTTCAAGGCCACCTGAGACTACATAGTGAATTCCAAGTCAGCCTGGGCTAGAGTGAAACCCTACCTTGAAAAAACAAAAACCAAAACAAAACAAAAAATCTGAATTCAATTCCTAGTATCACCAAACAAAAGCAAAAACATATATCGGGGACTAGAACAGATGAGGATCAATTCTGTGTTTAGAGATTTTGTGGGTGACATACTAGTGTTTCCCCAAAAAGAGATGGGGCTTGGGTTCTTATGACCTTGGGCAGATAACTAAGTCTTTGAGGGCCTTGGTTTCTTCACCTGCAAGATGGACACTGTGCCACTGCCTGCCACTATCAGCTCACTGTGGGAGAATGCAGGAGAGTAACCGGTATGCCACTCAGCCCATGCAAGGCTAACAAGGAGTTTTTCTTTTTTTTTTCTTTGTATCTTTTATCCAAGATTTGTGCTTTCCCTAAGGGAGAAGGAAGAGCAAGACTTTCTTTCTCCCTTTCTTTTTTCCTGTTCTGAAGGGAACGGACCAAGAAGTGGCTATCGGAGCTGAAGAGATGGCTTAGTGGTTAAGCGCTTGCCTCTGAAGCCAAAGGACCCGGGTTCCAGGCTCGATTCTCCAGTACCCACGTAAGCCAGATGCACAACGTGGTGCATGCATCTGGAATTTGTTTGCATTGGCTGGAGGCCCTGGTGCGTCCCTTCTCTCTCTCTCTAATAAGGAAGGAAGGAAGGAAGGAAGGAAGAAAGGGAGGGAGGGAGGGAGGGAGGGAGGGAGGGAGGAAGGAAAGAAGGAAAGAAGGAAAGAAAGAAAGAAAGAAAGAAAGAAAGAAAGAAAGAAAGAAAGAAAGAAAGAAAAAGAGGTGGCTACCCATGGGTATTCCCACTAATCACAGGCAGAGGTTCCCACGGGAGTCGTGGTACCAGCTGCCAAAGAAAACCAAGTAAATCAGTACATCCTGGTACCTAGCTGGTCTGGTGAGACCAGTGGGGCCAATGTGGAGGAGGCCAGGGGCTGGATCTCATGACCTCTAGATGTCCTTCCTGGCTGCAGCCTTTGTGCTTCCGAACAGTCTTTCATGAACTAAGTGTGAGTCATTGCTAGCCTTGCTGACTACTCCCACTGCAGTGGCTCAGGGACAGGGCCTCAGCAGGCAGGCAGGCAGCAGGCCCTCTTCTCCTGGGAAGGAAGGACCCTGCCTGCTCAGATTTGGGTTGGGCAGAGCAAGGGCCAGGTGTCCCAGGAGAGTCAATGACAGTAATTAATACCTGAGAAGGGGCCCCTCGGGAGTGATGAGAGGAGTACTGGGTGCCTCTTATGGGGACAGCTGAGCTAGTGATAGTGCTCTAGGGATCCTTGGGAGTCCTAGGATGGTGTGGGGTGGGAGTTGGGAGGGCGCAGTCACAACTGAGTCCAGAAAGCTGGGAGGCCCAGCCTCCTCATTCCCTTTCTGACCTTTGCTTCCTGTTTTATGGCCTTTGGGGAACTTTGGTTACCTCCTCCTTCTCCTCCTTCTTCTTTTTTTGGTTTTTCAAGGCAAGATCTCACTGTAGCTCAGGCTGACCTGGAATTCACTCTGTATTCTCAGGGTGGCCTCAAACTCACAGGGATCCTTCTACCTCTACCTCTCAAGTGCTGGGATTAAAGGCATGTGCCACCACGCCTGGTTTTCTTTTGGTTTTTTGAGGTAGGATCTCACTGTAGCTCAGGCTGACCTGGAATTCACCATGTAGTCTCAGGTTGGCCTTGAACTCATGGTGATCCTCCTACTTCTGCCTCCCAAGTGCTGGGATTAAAGGTGTGCACCACCACGCCCTGTCCCTTTTTCTTTAAAAAATTTTTTCGTTTTTGTTTTTTGAGGTAGGGTCTCACTTTAGCTCAGGCTGACCTGGAATTCACTATGCAGTCTCTGGGTGGCCTTGAACTCATGGTGATCCTTCTATTTCTGCCTCCCAAGTGCTGGGATTAAAGGCTTGTGCCACCACGCCTGGCTTTAATATGGCTGCGTAGGAACCACACCAAAGCAGCCTAGGGGAGAAAAAGAAAAAAAGAAGAAAAAAAAAAAAACCCAGCAAAATACACTCTTCTACTAAAAAGTGAAGGTGTATTAAAAAAAAATTATAAACTGCAGCAGAGAAGAAGGAGAGATCCAGAGCCCACAGAAGCAGGCAGAAGTGGCTCCAGCAGCAGCCGCACCAGATCTGCATGGCCACAGCTGCCAGGCTCTGCTTGAGCCATAGGAAAATCCAGGTGAGGGGATTCTCCACTCACACGGGCTTCCTCACAAACTCAAGAAACGTGAAGGGAGGATGGCAGAGACCAGCGGAGTGGCCTGTGAGGAAGGGGAGCCCAAAAACCAACAGGAGAACTTCAGCCACCATCCACAGCCTCCTCTCCTCCCACAGCCAGCTCCAGTGCCAGCAAGCACCAGAGACCTGGGGAGGGAGCTCACCTACACAGCACCCGGCACAGGCGATCCGAGCAGCCACCCACAGACCCAGCCAGCCTACCTGAGCCACAGCACAGCAAAGAGGGACCCAAGCGGGTGCACAGCATAGCTGAGACCAAAGCCATCCCAAAAGGTAACTGGGATTACACCAGGTCAGTACCTGCCAAATAAGCCTGGTATATACGCTTGCATCGGAAGTGCTAATTGTACCTTCCATGTCAGGGTAAATCATATGTTAAATCTGATGGATGGCCAGAGTTGCCATCCTTCCTCCTCTCCTCCTCCTCCTTTTTTTTTTTTTTTTTTTTTTTCGAGGTAGGGTTTCACTCTAGTCCAGGCTGACCTGAACTCACTATGTAGTCGCAAAGTGGCCTTGAACTCATGGTGATTCTCCTATCTCTGCCTCCTGAGTGCTGGGATTAAAGGCATGCACCAATATGCCTGGCTTAGAGTTGACATTCTTAAATAAGCTATATTTTGGGCTTGTCATTGTTGCTTCCTGATTTATAGTGCCTTTGTTTCCTCTTCTGTCATTCGTTGGGGAAATATCTCACTCGGTTACAAGCTGACCTTGGAACTCTCTACAGACCAGAAATCTCAGCTCCTAGTTGACAGGATTAAGGGTGTGGAGCAACACACATCCTTAGGGACTGTGACATTGTTAGAAGATCTGTTTGTTGAAATACCTACTTTACATAAAAACTCCGGGCTGTTTTCACTGAATGTGTATATTATTTAGTTAAATTTTAGAATTTGCCTGTATTTTGTTTCACCCAGCCTACTAGAATACTCTCATAGCAGGGAAACACAACACCTAGGGTCACTATTGTGGTTACTCTGAGAGTCTTAAGAGTCACACCTAGCACCTTAAGCTCCTACTCTGAAGATAAGTAACATCAGATTAATTGATACATCTAATAATACTGCAGATAATTAGAAAACACAAGCATTAAATTAATCCAAAACGCAAAAATCTATACCTTATAATAAAAGAAACACAAACATCAAGACAATATAAATCCACCAAAAGGTATTAATACATCAGAAATGATCTTCAGGGACACTGATTTAGAGGAAATGACTGAGAAAGATTTCAAAAGAATTATTATAAATGTCCTCAAAGAAATCAAAAAGGAAACCAAAGGAATCAAATAAGACACAGAAAACCAATTTATTGAAATAAGGAGGTCAATACAAGACATGAATAAGGAAATAGAAATAATAAAGAAAACATCAGGAATACTAGCAATGAGAAACACAGTCAGTGAAATAAAAAACTCTCCAATAGAATGGATGAAGGAGAAAACAGAATATCTAAACTAGAAGACCAGATGGAAGATCTAGTACAGTCCAACAAAGAGAGAGACAAACTAATAGGAAGGTATGAATGGGAATTTCAAGATATTCAGGACACTATGAAAAGGTCAAACATAAGAACCTAGGGTATAGAACCAGGCGTGGTGGTGCATGCTTTTAATCCCAGCACTCGGGAGGCAGAGGTAGGAGGATCGCCGTGAGTTCAAGGCCACCCTGAGACTACAGAGTGAATTCCAGGCCAGCCTGAGCTAGAGTGAGACCCTACCTCAAACCCTCTCCCCGCAAAAAAAAAAAAAAAAAAAAAAAAGAATTCAGGGTATAGTAGGAGAAGAATTTCACTCCAAAGGCATAATAGGTGTTTTCAACAAAATCATAGAAGAAAACTTCCCCCAAATTGGGAAAGGATGCCAATGCAAATACATGAAGCCTTTAGAACACCAAACAGAGAAAACCTGGAAAGAACCTCTCCTCGCCATATTATAATTAAACTATCAAACACACAAACCAAAGAAAAGATACTGAAAGCAGTTAAAGAGAAAAATCAAGTCACATACAAAGGAAAGCCCTTCAGGATCACAGCAGATTATTAAACACAAACTTTAAAAATTAGAAGGGCTTGGAGTGATGTATTCCAAGTTCTGAAAGATAAGGTTTCAGAACCAAGGTTACTTTATCCTGCAAAGCTATCCATTCAAATAGACGAAGAAATAAGGACATTCCACAACAAAAGCAGGCTAAAGGAACATTTGAAGACAAAACTAGCTCTACAGAAGATACTTGAAAGGTTCCTCCATGCTGAAGAGAAAGAAAAGCACACATATAAGGAATCTGGAAAAAAAAAACAAAACTATACTCAAATACTCGTTAATACAAGAGAGCAAAGGTAAAACTGGAAAAACTACAAAACAAGAAAAATGGCAAAAATAAATACACACCTTTCAATAATAACTCTTAATATCAATGGCCTAATGCCCCAACCAAAAGTCATAGGTTTGCAGACTGGGTTAAAAAGCAGGATCCTGAGCCGGGCGTGGTGGCACATGCCTTTAATCCCAGCACTCGGGAGGCAGAGGTAGGAGGATCGCCATGAGTTCAAGGCTACCTTGAGACTACATAGTGAATTTCAGGTCAGCCTGGACCAGAGTGAGACCCTACCTCGAAAAACCAAAAAAAAAAAAAAAAAAAAAAAAAGCAGGATCCTTCAATTTGTTGCTTCCAAGAAACTCACCTTTCTACAAAGGATGGACACTATCTTAGGGTGAAAGGTTGGAAAACAGTGTTTCAAGCAAATGAGCCTAGAAAACAAGCAGGGGTCACTATCCTAATATCTAACAGGGTAGACTTCAGACCAACATTAATTAGGAAAGATAAGGAAGGTCACTTTATATTGATTAAAGGAACACTCCAACAGGAGAACATTGCAATCCTAAACATAAATGCACCTAACACAGGGGCTCCCAATTTCATCAAACAAACGCTATTAGAACTCAGGTCATAGATAACACCAACACCCCACTCTCATCAATTGACAGGTCATCTTGGCATAAAATAAACAGAGATGCATCTGGATTAAATGAGGTCATAGAACAAATGGACCTAACAGATATATACAGGACATTTCATCCAAATGCTGCAGAATACACATTCTTTTCAGCAGCACATGGAACATTCTCTAAAATAGACCATATATTAGGACACAAAGCAAATCTTAACAAAAACAGGAATATTGAAATAATTCCTTGCACTCTATCTGATCACAATTGGATCAAACTACAAATCAATAGCAAGAAAAGATACAGAGCATACAAAAAAATCATGGACACTAACAGTACACTACCAAATGAGTAATGGGTCAATGAAATCAAGAAGGAAATTTAAAAATTCATAGAATCAAATGATAATGAGAACACAATATACCAAAACCTTTGGGACACAATGAAGGCAGTACTAAGAGGGAAATTTATAGTTTTAAGTGCCTATGTTAAGAAATTAGAAAGGTCACAAGTAAACAACTTAATGCTTCACCTTAAGGCCTTCGAAAAAGAAGAACAAGGCAAACTGAAAATCAGTAGATGGGAAGAAATAATAAAGATTAGGGCAGAAATTAATGAAATAGAAACCAAAAAAAAAAAAAAATCCAAAGAATCAATGAAACAAAAAGTTGGTTCTTTGAAAGGACAAACAAGATTGATAAACCCTTAACAAATCAGACCAAAAGAAAGAGAGAAGAGGCACAAATTGATAAAATTAGAGATGAAAAAGGTACCATCACAACAGATACCAGAGAAATTAAAAAATCATAGGGACATACTATAAGAACATATACTCCACTAAATTTGAAAATCTGAAAGAAATGGATGATTTCTTTGATTGATATAACCTACCTAAATTAAATCAAGATGAGATTAACCACTTAAATAGCCCTATATCGAGTATGGAGATTCAAGCAGTTATAAAAAATCTCCCAACTAAAAAAAAAGTCCAGGCCCAGATGGATTCACTGATAAATTTTACCAGACCCTCATGGAAGAACTAACACCACTGCTTCTCAAACTTTTCCATAAAATAGAAAAGGAAGGAATCCTACCAAACTCCTTCTACGAAGCCAGCATCACCCTGATACCAAAACCAGACAAAGACAGAACCAAAAAAGAAAATTACACACCAATCTCCCTCATGAACATAGATGCAAAAATTATTTTTTTTTGGGGGGGAGGGGGTTCCGAGGTAGGGTTTCACTTTAGCTCAGGCTGACCTGGAACTCACTATGTAGTCTCAGGGTGGCCTCAACCTCATGGTGATCCTCCAACCTCTGCCTCCCAAGTGCTGGGATTAAAGGTGTGCACCACCATGCCCTGCTAGATGCAAAAATTCTTAACAAGGGCTGGAGACATGGCTTAGTGGTTAAGGCATTTGCCTGCGAAGCCAAAGGATCCCCATTCAACTCTCCAGGACTCATGTAAGCCAGATGCACAAGGGAGTGCATGCATCTGGAGTTCATTTGCAGCAGCTGGAGGCCCTGGCACACCCATTCTGTCTGTCTGTCTGTCTGTCTGTCTGTCTCTCTCTCTCTCTCTTTTGGCCTCTTTCCCTCTCTCAAGTAAATAAATAAAATATATTTTTAAAAAGGGGGCTTGCTGGTGGCGCACGCCTTTAATCCCAGCACTCTCAGAGGTAAATAAATAACCCTGAGACTACAGAGTTAATTTTTTAAAGCCTGGACCAGAGTGAAACCCAGGTGCAAAACCAAAAAAAAAAACCAAAAAAAAAAAAAAAAAAAAAGGGGGCTGGCGGGCTGGAGAGATGGCTTAGCAGTTAAAGCGCCTGCCTGCTAAGCCTAAGAACCCGGTTCCAATCTCCAGGTCCCACGTTTAGCCAGATGCAAAATGACACAAGGGCACAATGTCACACTTGGCCACAAGGGGGCGCACACATCTGGATTTAGTTCACAGCAGCTGAGAGACTGCTGGCGCGCCCATCTCTGCCTTCCTCTCCCTCTCCCTCTCTCTCTCTCTCTCTCTCTCTCTCTCTCTCTGTGTGTCTCCAAAAATAAATAAAATAATAATAAAAAAAATTTTTAAAGGGGGCTGGAGGGATGGCTTAGCAGTTAAGCCAAAGGACCCAAGTTAGATTCCCCAAGACCCACATAAGCCAGATGCACAAGGGGCACATGCATCTGGAGTTTGTTTACAGTGGCTAGAGGCCCTGGCATGCCCATTCTCTCTGTCTGTGTCTCTTCTATCAAACTCTCTGCTTGCAAATAAATTTTAAAAATTCTTAACAAAATATTGGCAAACAGAATACAAGAATATATCAGATCATTCACCCCGACCAAGTAGGCTTTATCCCAGAGATTCAGGGATGGTTCAACATATGCAAATCGATAAATGTTATACATTATATAAATGGACTGAAGGACAAAAATCACATGATCATCTCATTAGATGTAGAAAAAGCATTTGACAAAATCCAACATCCCTTCATGATAAAAGTCCTACAGAGACTGGGAATAGAAGGAACATATCTTAACATAATAAAGGCTATTTATGACAAACCTATAGCCAACATAAAAACTAAAAGGAGAAAAACTTGAAGCTTTCCCACTAAAATCAGGCACAAGACAAGGGTGTCCACTGTCCCACTTTTATTTAATATAGTACTGGAAGTCTTAGCCATAGCAAAAAGGCAAGAGACACACATAAACAGGATACAAATTGGAAAGGAAGAGATTAAGTTATCATTATTTGCAGTTGATATGATTCAATACATAAAGGACCTTAAAGACTCTACCAACAAACTGTTAGAGCTGATAAACACCTCTAGCCATGTAGCAGGATACAAAAAAAACACACAGAAATCAGTAGCCTTCCTATATGCTAGCAACAAACACACAGAGGATGAAATCAGAGAATCACTCCCATTCACAATTGCATCAAAAAAATAAATAAATAAATAAAGCCGGGTGTGGTGTCACATGCCTTTAATCCCAGCGCTTTGGAGGCAGAGGTAGGAGGATCGCCATGAGTTCGATGCCACTCTGAGACAACATATTCAATTCCAGGTCAGCCTGAGCTAGAGTGAGACCTTAGCTCGAAAAACAAAAACAAACAAAAATAAATAAATAAATAAAGCAGTTGGAGAGATGGCTTAGCAGTTAAGGTGTTTGCCCTGCAAAGCCAAAGGTTCAATTCTCCAGGATCCACGTAAGCCAGATGCACAAAGGGGTGCACTCATCTGGAGTTCATTTGTAGTGGCTGGAGGCCCTGACATGCCCATTCTGTCTCTCTCTCTGCCTGTTTCTCTCTCTCAAATAAATAAAAGGCCAGGCATGGTGCCTCAAAACCATATCTAAATGATTCACAAAAAGAGATTTCACAAGTGTCAAGACCTTTAAGTAGAACATGGAGGGATGGGATTAGCAGTTAAGCCAAAGGACCCAAGTTAGATTCCCCAAGACCCACATAAGCCAGATGCACAAGGGGCACATGCATCTGGAGTTTGTTTACAGTGCTAGAGGCCCTGGCATGCCCATTCTCTCTGTCTGTGTCTCTTCTATCAAACTCTCTGCTTGCAAATAAATTTAAAAAATTCTTAACAAAATATTGGCAAACAGAATACAAGAATATATCAGATCATTCACCCCGACCAAGTAGGCTTTATCCCAGAGATTCAGGGATGGTTCAACATATGCAAATCGATAAATGTTATACATTATATAAATGGACTGAAGGACAAAAATCACATGATCATCTCATTAGATGTAGAAAAAGCATTTGACAAAATCCAACATCCCTTCATGATAAAAGTCCTACAGAGACTGGGAATAGAAGGAACATATCTTAACATAATAAAGGCTATTTATGACAAACCTATAGCCAACATAAAACTAAAAGGAGAAAAACTTGAAGCTTTCCCACTAAAATCAGGCACAAGACAAGGGTGTCCACTGTCCCACTTTTATTTAATATAGTACTGGAAGTCTTAGCCATAGCAAAAAGGCAAGAGACACACATAAACAGGATACAAATTGGAAAGGAAGAGATTAAGTTATCATTATTTGCAGTTGATATGATTCAATACATAAAGGACCTTAAAGACTCTACCAACAAACTGTTAGAGCTGATAAACACCTCTAGCCATGTAGCAGGATACAAAAAAAACACACAGAAATCAGTAGCCTTCCTATATGCTAGCAACAAACACACAGAGGATGAAATCAGAGAATCACTCCTATTCACAATTGCATCAAAATAAATAAATAAATAAATAAATAAATAAATAAATAAATAAAGCCGGGTGTGGTGTCACATGCCTTTAATCCCAGCGCTTTGGAGGCAGAGGTAGGAGGATCGCCATGAGTTCGATGCCACTCTGAGACAACATATTCAATTCCAGGTCAGCCTGAGCTAGAGTGAGACCTTAGCTCGAAAAACAAAAACAAACCAAAATAAATAAATAAATAAAGCAGTTGGAGAGATGGCTTAGCAGTTAAGGTGTTTGCCTGCAAAGCCAAAGGTTCAATTCTCCAGGATCCACGTAAGCCAGATGCACAAAGGGGTGCACTCATCTGGAGTTCATTTGTAGTGGCTGGAGGCCCTGACATGCCCATTCTGTCTCTCTCTCTGCCTGTTTCTCTCTCTCAAATAAATAAAAGGCCAGGCATGGTGCCTCACGCCTTTAATCCCAGAACTTGGGAGGCAGAGGTAGGAGGATTATCATGAGTTCGAGGCTACCCTGAGACTCCATAGTGAATCCAGGTCAGCCTAAGCTACAGTGAGACCCTGCCTCGGAAAACCAAAATAAATAAATAAATAAATAAATAAATAAATAAATAAATAAATATTTTAAAAAATAAAGTACCTTGGAATAAACCTAACCAAGGAAGTAAAAGATCTCTACAATGAATACTCAAGCGAGAAATTGCAGAAGACACCAGGAAATGGAAAGAAATCCCTTGTTCTTGGATTGGAAGAATCAATATTGTGAAAATGGCAATGTTACCAAAGGCAATCTACACATTTAATGCAATCCCCATCAAAATTCCAACAGCATTCTTCACGGAAATAGGAAAAACAATCCAAAAATTCATTTAGAAGCACAAAAAAAACCTCGAATATTTAAAACAATTCTGAGCAACAAAAATAAGGCTGGTGGTATCACCATACCTGATTTTTACCTATATATACAGAGCCATAGCCACAAAAACAGCATGGTACTGGCACAAAAACAGACATGTAGATCAATGGAACAGAATAGATGACCCTGATGTAAGTCCAGGTAGCTATGGCCACCTGATCTTTGACAAAAATGCTCATTGGAGTAAAGACAGCCTCTTCAGCAAATGGTGCTGGGAAAACTGGATATGTATCTGCAGAAGGATGAAAATAGATCCTTATCTTTCTCCATGCACAAGAATCAAGTCCAAATGGATCAAAGACCTTAATATCAGACCTGAAACTCTGAAACTGCTAGAGGAAAAAGCATATTGGTCTTTGCAAAGACTTTCTGAATTTAACCCCAATTGCTCAGGAAATAAAACCACAGATCAACCTCCAGGACCTCATGAAATTTCAAAGCTTTTGTACAGCTAAGGACACTGTGAATAGAGCAAAGAGGCAACCTACAGAATGGGAGAAAATCTTTGCCAGCTATACATCTGACAGAGGATTAATATCTAGGATATACAAAGAATTAAAAAAAAAAAGAAAAGAAATCAAACAACCCATTAAAAAAATGGGCCATGGAACTAGAGAGTTCTCAAAAGAAGAAATAAGGATGGTATGGTAGTTTGAATAGATGGCCCACAATATATTCAGTGTTTTGTTAGTTTGTAGTTTGCATCTGCAGCCACCTGGCTGGAGGCAGTGTCACTGGGCGGATCTTAAGGTGTGGTGGTGGGTTTGAGATTTCAATCTAAAGATATGAAAAGTGTGCCTAGCTGGAGTTCCTGAGGTGTGCTGTACTGTGTGGTTTTTGGCTTGTGGCCTCTCTCTTGCCTGGTCCTGTAAGAGCAGGCCAGCTTCTTCTGCCATTATGGAACTTCCCCTGGATCTGTAAGCTTCAGTGAATCCCTTCCTCCATAACTGTGCCTGGTCTGGAAGTTCATCTCAGCGAACCTAAAGCTGTCTGCTACAGATGGCATATAAACATCTAAAAAAAGTTCTACATTCCTAGTCATTAGGGAAATGCAGATTAAAAGTAGGTTGAGATTCCATCTCACTCCTGTCAGATTGCCTGCCATCATGAGAACAAGTGACCATAAATGCTGGCGAGGATGCGGAAAAAGAGGAACCCTTCTACACTGTTGGTGGGAATGCAATCTGATCCAGCCACTCTGGAAATCAATGTGGAGGTTCCCGAGACAGCTAAAAATAGATCTACCATATGACCCAGCTATACCACTCCTAGGCATATATCCTAAGGACTCATCTCACTACCTTAGAGATACTTGCTCAACCATGTTTATTGCCTCTCTATTCACAATATCTAGGAAATGGAACCAGCCTAGATGTCCTCGACTGATGAGTGGATAATGAAGATGTGGCACATTTACACAATGGAGTTCTACTCAGCAGTAAAGAAAAATGAAGTTATGAAATTTGCAGGAAAATGGATGGATCTGGAAAGGATTATACTTAGTGAGGTAGCCCAGGTTCAGAAAGCCAAACGACACATGTTCTCTCTTATATGTGGATCCTAGCTACCAATGATTGGACTTCTATGTGAGTAAGAATAAAACTCAGTAGCAGAAGCCAGTAAGCTAGAAAGGGGATATAAAGGGAATAGAAAGGGAGGGAGGGGGGACGTAATAGGATGGCATTGTATATATGTAAGTAGAAGAACAGATTAATGGGGGTGAAAAGGCTTGTGTGAAGTCAGGGGAAGAGTTTGAGTAAAGGAAAGGTGGAGACAGAACTAATCAAAATCTAAGAGGATATAAGTAAGTCATATGGAAACCTACTTTTCTGGATAATGGAACACTCAGGAGCCATAGATTGTTACTAGAAAATTTTCAGTGCCAGGGTGGGATACCTTCCAGTGAGTTGTTTGCCAGGGAGGTCCCTGATATCCCCAAAACATTACAGGCCATTGCTGAGGCTCTTGGTTTCCCACCAGGAATAGATGGTAAGACCATACTGTTGAAGACTCCATATACTTGGTCTGCAAAGTTACTGAGAAATCCTGCTGGAGCTGAGCTGAAAACCTCCTCCATGTGGACCAGCTGACAGAAAGTTGGAAAAAGCTATGCTGCATGCAGTTCAGTGGGAGAGAGAAAAATTACCAATGGGGATACTCACAGTGGACACTGCAAGCCTTAAATTTGGCCAGCCAGGCCAAATGAGCCAATGGGTGCAATAGTGGCATGTCTGTTACCTGGGGGAAACCAATGGCTCTCTAATTGGACTGGAGGCCCACTCCATGGGAGGGAATACATCCCTGATACTGAAAACCTACAACAGGGGTAGTCATGAGCCCTAGGGGTGTAACGTCTGCTGGTGTCTGGCTAAATGTATATACTATGCTCACCAAACTGCCCAGTAAGCACTTCTTTTAATGTTCACACCCATATATTAGTGCTACCCTCACTTTTAGTTAGAGAAGCTTCTCTTTTCAGATAGCGGTGACCTCTGGGATGACTCAGAAGGCACCATGGTGCTGAGAAATGACAGAGGAGTGCTCAGCACTGAAACATCTCTATCGCACCTTCCAAGGCTCAGGGTCCATTGCGGAAGAGGGGGCAGAAAGAATATAAGAGCCAAAGGAAGGGTAGAACTTCTTACAACGTGCTCCTCCAGACACTAAATGGCCTGGATATCCATGACCTCAAAGTGCCTGTTTCTACCTACACAAGACCATCATAATAGGAGGAAAAGATCATGACATCAAAATAAAAGAGAGACTGATTGAGAGGGGGAGGGGATATGATGGAGAGTGGAGTTTCAAAGGGGAAAGTGGGGGGTAGGGAATTACCATAGGTTATTGTCTACAATTATGGAAGTTGTAAATTTAAAAATTAAAATTTAAATTAAAAAATATATTTATAGAACCAGTTGTGGTGGCTCATGCCTTTAATCCCAGCACTTGGGAGGCAGAGGTGAGACCCTACCACGCAAAACCAAAAAAAAAAAAAAAAAATTAAAATTTAAATTAAAAAATATATTTGAGACTAGTTGTGGTGAATTTCAGGTCAGCCAGGGAGGCAGAGGTGAGACCCATGAGTTCAAAAAAAAAAGACTACATTTTTTTATAGGTCAGCCAGGGCTGGAGAGATGGCTTTTTTTATAGGGCTGGAGAGATGGCTTAGCGGTTAAGGCAATGCCTGCAATGCCTAAGGACCCCAGTTTGATTCTCCAGGTCTCATGTAAGCCAGATGCACATGGTAGCACATGCATTTGGAGTTCTTTGCAGTGGTTAGAGGCCCTGGCATGCCCATTCTCACTCTCTCTTTCTCCCCGCTCCAACCCCTCTCTCTGTCTTTAATAAATAAATAAAAATAAATCTTAAAAATATATTTTACATACTTATTTATTTAAGAGAGAGAGAAAATATGGGTGCATCTGGGCCTTCAGCCACAACAAGCTCCAGTCGCATGCACCACCTTGTGAATTTGGCTTATGTGGGTCCTGAGGAATTGAACCTGGGTCCTTTGGCTTTGCAGGCAAGCACCTTAACTGCTAAGCCATCCCTCCAGCCTGGTTTCCCTTTTTTATTTTTTATTTTTTGGTTTTTCGAGGTAGGGTCTCACTCTAGCTCATGCTGACCTGGAATTCACTATGTAGTCTCAGGGTGGCCTCGAACTCATGGTGATCCTCCTACCTCTGCCTCCCAAAGTCTGGGATTAAAGGCGTGTGTTGCCACACCCAGCTCCCCTTTTTTAAAATATATTTTATTTTTTAATTTATTTGAGAGAGAAAGAGGCAGAGAGACAGAAAGAATGGGAACACCAGGGCCTCTAGCTGCTACAAAGCAACTCCAGATGCATACACCCCCTTGTGCACCTGGCTTACATGGGTGTTGCCTTACATGGGTGTTGGGAGAATCGAACCAGGATCCTTTGGCTTTGCAGGCAAACACCTTAATCACTAAGCCATCTCTCCAGCTTTTTTTATTTATTTATTTATTTTGAGCTAGGGTCTCAAACTAGTCCAGGCTGACCTGGAATTCACTATGTAGTTTCAGGGTGGCATCAAACTCATGGCGATCCTCCTACCTCTGCCTCCTGAGTGCTGGGATTAAAGGCGTGCACCACCACACCCGCCCCCCCCCAGTTTTTTTTAATTTTTATTTTTTTCGAGAGAGACACAGAGACAGAGAGAGAGGAGAGGGAGACAGAGAGTGGGCACGCCAGCAGTCTCTCAGCTGCTGTGAATGAAATCCAGATGTGTGCGCCCCCTTGTGGGCAAGTGTAGCATTGTGCCCTTGCGTCACTTTGCATCTGGCTAAACGTGGGACCTGGAGATTGGAACCGCTGGAGATTGGAACCAGCGTTCTTAGGCTTAGGAGGCAGGTGCCTTAACCACTAAGCCATCTCTCCAGCACCCCCCCCCCAGTTTTTAAAAAAATATTTTTTATTCTATTTTTATTTTATTTGAGAGAAAGAGTGTGTGTGTTGTGTGTGTGAGAGAGAGAGAGAGAATGAATGAATGAGAATGGGCACGCCAGGGCCTCCAACCACTGGGAACAAACTTCAGATGCATGGACCACCATGTACATCTGGCTTACAGGGTACTGGGGAATCGAACCTGAGTCCTTGGGCTTCACAGGCAAGCACCTTAACCATTAAGCCATCACCCCAGCTCCTTTTTTTTGTTTATTTGTTTGTTTTTGTTTTTATTTTTTCAAGGTAATGTCTCACTCTATTTCAGGCTGTCCTGGAATTCACTCTGTAGTTCCAGGTTGGCCTCGAACTCAGTGACCCTCCTACCTCTGCCTCCCAAGTGGTAGGATTAATGACGTGTACCAGCACCTCCAGCTTCCGGTTTCCCTCTTTTATTTTTTTAAATTTTTTGTTTATTTTTATTTATTTATTTGAGAGTGACAGAGAAAGGTAGAGAGAAAGAGAGAGAGAGAACGGGCACACTAGGGCCTCCAGCCACTGTAAACGAACTCCAGATGCATGTGTCCCCTTGTACATCTGGCTTACGTGGGTACTGGGGAATCAAACCTTGAACCAGGGTCCTTAGGCTTCACAAACAAGCGCTTAACCGCTAAGCCATCTCTCCAGTCCCTGGTTTCCCTCTTTTTAAAATTTATTTTAATTATTTATTTGAGAGAGAGACAAGCAAACAGACAGACTATGGGCATGGATCAGCACCTCTTGCTGCTCTAAACAAATCCCAGATACATGTGCCACTTTGTGTGTTTGACTTTATGTGGGTACTGGGGAATTGAACCCTGGCCAGCAGGCTTTCAAGCAAGTGCCTTTAACCACCTATCTCTTACCTATCTCCCCCTCCTAGCCTCCCCCCTTCCTTCCCCTCCTCCTCCTCCTCTTCTTCTTCTTCTTTTTTTTTTTTTTTTTTTGTTTTTTTTCGAGGTAGGGTCTTGCTCTAGCCCAGGCTGACCTGGAATTCACTATGTAATCTCAGGGTGGCCTCGAATTTACGGTGATCTTCCTACCTCTCCTGAGTGCTGGGATTAAAGGCATGTGCCACTAAACCCGGCTTGGATTTCCTTCTTTTTAGAATGACAGGATCAGATTCAATTAGGTTGCAATAAGGAACTGCACTAAAATAGGGGCAGTAAGAGGCTGGAAATGTGGTTCAGTGGGTAGGGTACCTGCCTAGTATATATAAAGCCTTTTGTTCAATCCCCAGAACCCCATAAAAACTGGGTATGGTGGTGCATACCTATAAGTCCCAGCACACTGGAGGTGGATGAAGGAGGATCAGAAGCTCAAGGTCATCCTCAGCTACATATTGACTTCAAAGTCAGGATACATGAGACTCTCAAAAAAAGACGGGGGTGCATCTGGAGAGATGGTTTAGTGGTTAAAAGCACTTGCTTGCAAATCCTGACAGACTGGGTTTAAATTCCCCAGTACTCACATAAAGCCAGATGTACAAAGTGGTGCATACATCAGGAATTTATCTGCAGTGACAAGAGGCCCTGGTGCACCAATTCTCTATCTCTAAAAAAGGAAGGAAGGAAGGAGGGAGGGAAGAAAGGAAGTGAAGGAAAAGAAAAAAGAAAGAGCCAGGTGTGGTGGCACACACTTTTAATCGCAGCACTCAGGAGTCAGAAGTAGAAGGATCACTATGAGTTTAAGGCCAGATTGAGACTCCATAGTGAATTCCAGGTCAGCCCTGGACTAGAGGGAAACCCTACCCCAAAACCTGATATCTCAGCACTGGAGGCTTGGAGGCATGTGGGAGTTTGAGACCAGCCTGGGCTACATAATTAATTCCAGGATATGAAACCCTATTTCAACCATCTACACACACACACACACACACACACACACACACACACACACATACACACACACCACTGAAATAGCTCAGTGGTTAAAGGCACTTGCTTTCAAAGCCTATTGGCCTGGGTTCAATTTCCTAGTATCCATATAAAGCCAGGTGCCCAAAGTGGCACATGCATCTGGAGTTCATTTGCAGCTGCAGGAGGCTTTGGTGCCTCTCTCTCTCTCTCTCTCTCTCTCTCTCTCTCTCTCTCTCTCTCTTAAATAAGTAAATGCTTTTAAAAAAGAAAAACAAACAACAAAAAAAGGAAATGGCCAGATGTTCTTATTGTCAGTTTGGTTGTCCTTGGTCACTAGAGGCCAGAGGCAACAGCAGGAAGGGGTTTGAGCTGGAGGCATTTCTAGGGAAAAAAAATGATGTCAGTCCTTACTGAAGGAGAAGCAGTTCTTCATGTCAGAAGATCTCAATCACTGGGAGTTGAGAGATGACCCTTGGGCATCACCCTGCTGTCTGGTTCTTTTTTTTTTTTTTTTTTTTTTTTTTTTTAATGGGGGTTGTTTTTTCAAGGTAGGGTTTTGCTCTAGCCCAGGCTGACCTGGAATTCACTATGTAGTCCCAGGCTGGCCTTGCACTCACAGAGATCCTCCTACCTCTGCCTCCCAAGTGCTGGGGAGCGGACCACCACACTCAGCTCTGGTTCTTAAACATTTGGGATCTCGGGTTCTCTGGGGAGCAGATAGCCCTAGACTTCAAGAGGCAGGTAAACCATTTGCTGTCTTTTTCTGTTCTTTCCTCAAATGCTTAATTAATTAATTAATTAATTTGAGAGTGAAAAAAAGAGGCAGATATATAGAAAGAATGGGCATGCCAGGGCCTCTAGCCACTGCAAATGAACTCCAGATGCATGTACTACCTTGTGCATCTGGCTTATGTGGGTTCTGGTGAATTGAACCTGGGTCCTAGGACTTTGCAGGAAAAAGCCTTAACCACTAAGCCTTCTTTCCAACCCCCCCCCCCAATGTTTATTATCCTCCAAAATCTTACTAGTTGTGCAAGGCTCATGAATACCTGGAGCTCAACCACAAGTCCAAGAGTAAGGTCCCCAAGAATGTTAGCAGTAATAGCCACTTGCATTCTTCCTCTGGCCAGTTCATTTCATCTCAAGAGAGCTGTGTGCATGGTGGTGCACACCTGTGACCCCAGCACCCAGGAGGCTGAGACAGAAGGATCACTGTGAGATTGATTACATGGTTTGAGTCAGCCTTGGTTACAGTGTGAAATCCTGTCACAAAACAACAAAGCCAGGCGTGGTGGCACACACTTTTAATCCCAGTACTCAAGAGGCAGAGGTAGGAGAATTGCTGTAAATTTGAGGCCACCCTGAGACTACAGAATGAATTCCAGGTCAGCCTGGGGTAGAGCAAGACTCTACCTCAAAAATACACACACACACACACACACACACAGTAACAAAAGCCCGGCGTGGTGGTGCACACCTTTAATTCCAGCACTCAGGAGGCAGGTAGGAGGATCACCATGAGTTGGAGGCCTAAGACTATATAGTGAATTCTAGGTCAGCCTGAACTAGAGTGAGACCCTACCTTGAAAAACAAAAACAAACAAACAAACAAAAATCCACAAATCCTTAAAAGAACACTAAAATATACCAATACTGCCCCTCTCTTTTGTTTGTTTGTTTTGAGGTAGGGTCTTACTCTAGTCTAGGCTGACCTGGAATTCACTATGTAGTCTCAAAGTAGTCTTGAACTCATGGCGATCTTCCTACCTCTGTCTCCCAAGTGCTGGGATTAAAGGCGTGCGCCACCACGGCCCTAGCTGTTCCTTTTAACTTTCACCTGGCTTCTAGGCTGGAGGAGTCTGTCTTGGCTGGGAGCAGAGTCTGAGTTCACACCTCCCATCTAAGGAGAGAAAGGATAGGTTTCCAGAGAGAGACACGCTCCGCCCCGCCGGGCTTCAGTCACTGTTACCTCCCCTACCAAATCCCCTGGGGCAGATACCACTGAAATGAGCTAAGGTCCATGGCAGGCAGCGGTAATTATGATTTTATGGAAATACAGAAGGCTCTTACGCAAGTGCCTGACACACTTCCCGGCTGTGGCATCTGGGGCAGCCAGGTCCCCAGGGGTTGGAGGAGAGCCTCACCCAGCTGCCACCAGCCCCTGGCACTTGGGACACTGGCATAGAACTGCCCTCCCATTGCCTGTGGCACTGTCCTAACCCATGGTGAAGGAGCTGTTCTCTCGCTCCCTGTGCCCGGGGCTTCCTGGGGGGTAATAGCATGAGCTGCAGGGTGTACAAATTCCTCCCCCCTTCCCACTGCCCCCACACCCACCGCAAAGCCGCGGCTCCCCAGGAGACCGGGTCTATGTGAGGAGACAAGGAGGGTGGAGAAGTTTTCTTCTACTTTATATAAGAGGAAACTCCTCTCTCCTGAAGACATACCCCTCAGTTGATTCTTTTCTCCTTGAGGCTAACAGCAGCAGTGTGTGGGGAGCTGCCTTCCTCCTCTGGCTCTGTGCTAGGACGCCCTCTTTGCCTTCCCCTTCTCCACTCCACTATCTCACAACACCTCCGACAAGGTCCTGAACCACAGCTTTCTTTAGTCCTTTCCCCCACCCACCCACAAAGTATCTGTCGCCACCGAGTGTGGTGGCGCACGCCTTTAATCCTCTGCGCACTCGGGAGGCAGAGGTAGGAGGATGGCCATGAGTTCGAGGCCACCCTGCGTGAGACTCCATAGGGAATTCCAGGTCAGCCAGGGCTAGAGTGAGACCCTACCTTGATAAAACAAAACAAAACAAAATAAAACAAATCTGTTACCAAAGTAACAGTATTGTCATCAGCTTGGGGTGAGTAAGGGAATGGAGGGGTGTGGTTAGGGGTGAGACTTTTTTTTTTCCAAGGTAGGGTCTCACTCTACCCAGGTTGACCTGGAATTCACTCTGTAGTCTCAGGGTGGCCTCCAACTCACGGTGACCCTCCTACCTCTGCCTCCCGAGTGCTGGGATTAAAGGTGTGCGCCACCACAACCAGCTTAGGGGTGAGAATTTTGTAGAGGTGGACACTGTGTGTCTGAGGTCTTATGCTGGAGAAGGGAGCTGGCACAGACTGGCGTGGAGCTCTTGATAGAGGCAGAGTTTGAGAGTGGGGACGCCCTTGGGTTGCATGTTAGAGGCGGGACGATGCCTCTGTGCACTGTGGAGGAGAGCACCATGATGCTGAGGTGATCTCCAGGCAGACATGGGCACCTTCTTCACCTCCCCGCTAGGCTGCCTCCCAGGAGAGGTTCCATGTATGACTGGCAGAGTTTCGGCCCAGCTGCGGTGGATTAGAGTGCGAGGTAGTGAGGCCTATAATGCCTCCTTCAAACCACACCCAAGTAGAGCTGGACAGCCAAGCCAAGAGGTCCTACTAAGCGCTTGGAGCCCTTTGGTGTGTACATTCAAGGCTCTCCTGTAGACCCTGACCAAGAGGGCATTGTAATGCAGGAGCCTCTTTGGGCCCTTCTCAGGTACACTTGGAATCCGGCTGACAGAGGAAGGCATAGGGGTCTAGAATATTCTAGCCTCAGAAGAGGAAACAGCCAAAGTAAAGGCCCAGGGGTGTGAAACAGAACAGCCTGTTAAGGAAATTGCTGGTAAGGAGAGGAGCCCCTGAAAGGCAGAAAAGGAAGATAGAGGGGCTGGAGAGATGGCTTGGAAGAGAGTCTCCTCCTCACATAGGGGCTCAGAGCGGATGTGAGCTAGGGAAGGACTCCCAGCTGACAGAGAGATCACACATGTAGAGAGACAGGAAAGCTCCCAAAAGCAAGGCAGGGAAGTACCCGGGCAAAAAGAAACCCTCTCTGGCTGGAGAGATGGCTTAGCAGTTAAGGCGTTTGCCTGCAAAACCAAAGGACCCAGGTTTGATTCCCCAGGACCCACATAATAAATAAAAATTTAGAGCAGGGCGTGGCGGCACACGCCTTTAATGCCAGCACTTGGGAGGAGGTAGGAGGATTGCCGTGAGTTCGAGGCCACCCTGAGATGACATAGTGAATTCCAGGTCAGCCTGAGCTAGAGTGAGACCCTACCTCGAAAAATCAAAAAAATAAAAAAATAAAAATAAAGAAAAAAAAAAAACCCAAAAACCAACCCTCTCCCTTCCCAGAGAGGAGAATATACCCTGTACCCAGACAGAACCAGAAGAAGGGGACAAAAAAGAGGGCTTACACCTGTGCTTAGACTCCTTTCTGTGGATCAGACATCCCATTAGGATGTGCCTAGTCATCAGACTCAGGTGTGTAAGGGAGTGACCTAATTGGTTGGTGGACTCAAGAGGCTGACTCAGGAAGGGCATCCCGCAGGTGTGCTAAACCAGGGACACTTGAAGAAGCAGGAAGCTGCTGCTGGGGAATGTTGCTTGCAGTCATCTTGAATGAGACTGGGCAATGTGGCAACTCCTTGGGTCTCTTTAAAAAAAGGGCTGGGTGTGGTGGCACATGCCTTCAATCCCAGCATTTAGGGGGCAGAGGTAGGAGGATCGCTGAGAGTTCAAGGCCACCCTGAGACTACATAGTGATTTCCAGGGCCAGAGTGAGACCCTACCTCAAAAAAGAAAGAAAGAAAGAAAGAAAGAAAGAAAGAAAGAAAGAAAGAAAGAAAGAAAGAAAAAAGACCGGAGAGATGGCTTAATGGTTAAGGTGTTTGCCTGCAAAGCCAATGGACCTATTTTCAACTCTCCAGATCCCACCTAAGCCAGACACACAAAGGTGAGGCAAGCGCAATGTTGCACATGCTCACTAGGTGGCAAAGTGTCTAGAGTTTCATTGAAGTGGCTGAGTCCCTGGTGTGCCAAAGAGCCAGGTGTGGTGCACACCTTTAATCCCAACACTCAGGAGGCAGAGGTAGGAGGATAACTGCAAGTTTGAGGCCACCCTGAGACTACGTAATAAATTCTAGGTCAGCCTGAGCTACAGGGAGACTCTACCTTGAAAAAAAAAAAAAAAAAGAACAAAACAAAACAAAAACAAACAAACAAAAAAAAAACAGGTGTGGTGGTGCATGCTTTTAATCCCAGCATTTGGGAGGCATAGGTAGGAGGATTGTTGTGAGTTTGAGGCCAGCCTGGGACGACAGAGTCAGAATGAGTTCCCGATCAGAAACCCTATTTGGAAAAATAAGAAAAAAAAAAAAATTGCAAAGCCAAGAAATGTCTGAAAGGCAGTCTGAAGTCATTCTTATCACTGAAGACCTGCTTCTTAACTAAGTATAAACATCTATAATATAAATGTTAGAGAAACAAACTCTTTCTCCACCCCCACATAAATACATACATATATACTTTTTTAAATTATTAAATTATTTTATTTATTGAGGGAAGTACAGGACCAAGGGAAGGAGAATGAACACATCGCATGATCTGAGAGCCCACGTGGTGGACCTGGAAGAAACATAAAAAAAGAGAGAGAGGAAAGAAAGAAAGTACAAACAGCTCCTACCATGTGGAGGGCAGGAGCGGGTAAAGAGCCCACGTGGGAAGTAGGGTCAGGGGGCTTTCCCCTCGTCTCAACCCAGCTGGGAAGAGATGAGGGAAACTCACCAGATACTCACCAGGAGTGATCAGGTAGCCCAGAGAGCTATACTTTTTTTTTTTTTTTTGGTTGTTTTGGTTTTTTGAGGTAGGGTCTTGCTATAGCCCAGGCTGACCTGGAATTCACTATGCAGTTTCAGGGTGGCTTTGAACTCATGGCGATCCTCCTACCTCTGCCTCCTGAATGCTGGGATTAAAGGCGTGTGCCACCACGCCCGGTTCTGGACTCCTATTTTTTTCTTCTTCTTGTTTGATTTTTTGAAGTCTAGCCCAGGCTGACTTGGAAGTCACTATGTATTCTCAGGCTGGCCTTGAATTCAACTCCCTGTGATCCTCCTACCTCTGCCTCCCAAGTGCTGGGATGAAAGGTGTGTGCCACCATGCCCGGTGACACCCTAATGTTTTTACCAATGGTGAGAAGGCTATCATCAACCCTCTCTTAGAGCTGAAGCACAAGGCTCCAAAATGTTAAGCCACTTACCCAAGTCCACACAGCTAAGCTTGAATCCACACAGTGATGGTTGTGGAAACCATGCTGTTAGTCCAAGCCAGATTGCACTTCTCTTGCTAGGTATGGTGTTATACCTGTAATCCCAGTTTGGGAGGTGGAGGCAGGAGGATCAGGAGTTCAAGGGCATCCTCCATTACAGATTGAGTTCAAGGCCAGCCTGGGCTATTCAAATGAGGCCTTGTCTCAAAACCACACACACACACACACACACACACACACACGAGTGCACCTCTCTTAGTCTTCACCCTTAGGTACTCATAGTCTGGTAAGAAAACAGACATGGGGCTGGAGAGACAGCTTAGTGGTTAAATCCTTGCCTGTGAAGCCTAAGGACCCCAGTTCGAGGCTCAATTCCCCAGTACCCACATAAGCCAGATGCACAACGTGGCACATGCATCTGGAGTTCATTTGCAGTGACTGGAGGTCCTGGTGCACCCATTCTCTCTTTCTCTGTCTGTTGCTCTCAAAAAATAAATAAGTTTAAAAAAGAAAAAGAAAACAGACATGCTGGGCATTGTGGTGCACACCTTTAATCCCAGCATTTGGGAAGGAGAGGTAGGAGGATCACCATGAGTTCAAGGCCACCCTGAAACTACATAGTGAATTCCAGGTCAGCCTGGGCCAGAGAAAGACCCTACTCAGAAAACTAAAAAAAAAAAAAAAAAATAAATAAATAAAAAAAAGAATTGAAAAACAGACATTAGATCAAACAAACAAACAAACAACAATAACCAAAAAAGGTTTTAGTGCTCATGTTGACACAGGCCTTCACTCCAGACTGGAAGTAGAAAGCTAGTCTGGCTACCATCCAGGGCTACATTGAGACCCTTTCTCAACACACACATATGCACGCGCGTGTGCATGTGCACACACACACAGCCACCCCTAAAGAGTAAGCTGCAGATGACTGCAGGAAGGAGTTCCCTTGTGCTCAGAAGCACCAAGACAGAGCATGAGAACAAGGGCCAAGCCAACTGGGCTGCAGGAAGAGTGAGAGAGGCCGAAAGTCTGAACTGTGACTGTGAAGACTAAGGACCCCGGATCGAGGCTCAATTCCCACGTAAGCCAGATGCACAAGGTGGCACATGCATCTAGAGTACGTTTGCAGTGACTGGGGGCCCTGGCGCACCCATTCTCTCTCTATCTGCCTCTTTCTCTGTCGCTCTCAAATAAATAACTACATAAATAAACAAACAAAAATTTAAAAATATTTTTAGGAGCTGGAGAGATGGCATGGTGGAATTGAACCACGGTCCTCAGGCTTTGCAGGCAAACACCTTAACTGCTAGGCCATCTCTCCAGCCCAACTTTTTTTTTTTTTTTTTTTGAGAGAGTCCGAGAGAGAGAGGACGAGGCAGAGAGAGAGAGAGAGAGAGAGAGAGAGAGAGAGAGAGAATGGGTGCACCAGCAGCCTCTCAGCCACTGTGAACAAACTTCACCAATCATAAATAAATAAATTGATCAACCCTCCCCACCCAAAAAAAGATGAAAAAGCTATAGACGGGCATGGTGGTGCATGCCTTTAATCCCAGCACTTGGGAGGCAGAGGTAGGAGAATCTCTGTGAGTTTGAGGCCAGCCTGATACTACATAGTGAATTCCAGGCCAACCTGGGCTAGAGTGAGACCCTACTTCAAAAAAACAAAACAAAACAAACAAACAAACAAACAAAAAGATAAATTGAGCCAGGCATGGTGGTACACACCTTTAATCCCAGCAGTTGGAAGTCTGAGGTAGAAGAATTGGCCTGAGTTTGAGGCCAGCCTGAGCTGAGTTCCAGGTCTGCCTGGGCTAAATTAAGATCCTGCCTCAAACAAACAAACAAAAAAAAAAATGGATAAGTAGATGAATAAATAAATAAATAAATAAATAAAAATGGTTTAAAGTTTGGGCTTGGCAGAACATATGTGACCTCAGGAGGCAGAGGCACAGGCAAACCTGGTCTGCATATCATGTTCTAGGCTAGACAGGGCTACAAAGGCCTGTATTCTCAGCACTTGCAGAAGGATCGAGAATTCCACTGGTTGCATAGTAAGACCTTACCTCAATAAACAAACAAAAAGTAAAGGTTTGAAGCACAATGTGGTGGTTCACTCTTGTAAATTCAGCACTTGGAGGCTGAGGCAGGTGGCTCAAGCCAATCTGGGATATATGAGACCCTAATCTCAAAAAAAAAAAAAAAAAAAAAAAAAAAGAAAAAGAAAAGAAATTAAGAAAGAAAGAAAGAAAAAGAAAAAGGTTGAGGAGATTGCTCTGCAAAGCCTGTTGGGCCAGATTAGATTCCCCAGTACACGTGTAAAGCCAGGTGCAGAAAGTGGCACATATGTCTGGAGTTTGTTTGCAGTAACAAGAGGCCCTGGTACACACATTCTCTCTTTCTTCCTCTCTCAAATAAATAAATAAATGAAATATTTTTTTAAAAAAGTAACAGGGTTGCGGGGCGTGGTGGTGCATGCCTTTAATCCCAGCACTTGGGAGGCAGAGGTAGGAGGATCACCAAGAGTTCGAGGCCACCCTGAGACTACATAGTTAATTCCAGGTCAGCCTGGACCAGAGTGAGACCCTACCTTGAAAAAAAAAAAAAAGTAACAGGGTGTGGTGGCACATGCCTTTAATCCCAGCACTTGGGAGGCAGAGGTAGGAGGATCACTGAGTTTGAGGCCACCCTGAGACTACATAGTGAAATACAGGTTAGTCTGGGCTAGAGTGAGACCCTACCTCAATAAAACAAACCTTTAATCCCAGCACATGGGAGGCAGAGGTAGGAGGATCACCATGAGTTCAAAGCCACCCTGAGACTACATAGTGAATTCCAGGTCAGCCTGGGCTAGAGTGAGACCTTACCTCGAAAAACCAAAAAAAAAAAAAAAAAAAAAAAAAAAAAAAAGTGGTGGCACATGCCTTTAATCTCAGCACTGGGGAGGCAAAGGTAGGAGGATTGCCTTGAGTTTGAGGCCACCCTGAGATGATATAGTAAATTCCAGGTCAACCTGGGCTACAGTGAGATCCTACCTCCAAAAACCAACCAGCCAACAAAGAAGCACGGGCTGGGGACATAACAGTGATAAAGTACTGGCCTGATATACAGAAGCCCTGGGCCATCCCCAGCACTGGGAGCGGAAGCTCTGGCTCAGATGGAGAGTTGCTGGGTTAAGCGGCTGACAGGACACAGACAGGAATCTGATGAGGTTTGGATGAACCCCCCTGTATGTGGTGGGACCCAGAGTCACCTACTTTCTTTCCTGCCTCAGGCTCATTGTATCAGCACTGAGTTCACACCATGGAAGAAGGGTGGAGAGAAAGGCGTCCCTTTCTGCCTCCAGACTGATGCCTTCAAGTCCGGTGACAAAGGCTTCAGCACAGCTGCCTCATCAAAGTGTTCAAGGTCCAGGCAGTCCCCCCCCCCCCATCTGCTCTTCCTTTGTGGACTGTCACCCTGCCTTGGTGTGGCCTTTAGCCTGCCACTTTGGAACTGTCCTGGGGCTTATACCCTAAGGGGAGGTGGGCAGGTGAAGGAGGGATCTCTGAGGCATTCTTATCACTCTCGTGGAATCCAAAGAAGCTGCAAACTGACCCGGAGAAGCTGGAGAAACAGTCTCTGAGAACGCCAGGTATCAGACAGCCTGCGACAGCGAGGTCTTCTTAGGGTGTGTGTCAGCAGGAGCAGGACAAAGGTGGGGGGGGGACACTGAAGCCTCAAGGATGTGGCTGCTCCAGGTCTCTATTTCCAGCAGAGGACAGCACTGACCTGGTGGTGGTTCAGCTAAGGTTTCCAGCTGCCCCTCCTGTGCTCTGTCCCTGAGGCTTCTTGGGTCACTCCTGCAGTCTGACACCTATGTCTGGTGGGCTCTTCCTTCCTTGTTAGGATCTTCCTCCATGACAGGGACCAGGCTTGTCCCTCTGTCTGCCCTTAGTGGACATCTGGAAGAGGGTGAGAAAACTGCCACCCCTGCCTTTGGAAGGCTTAGGCCCAATGTGCTGTTTGTCCCTAGAGCTCTCCGTGGCTAGAGCCCACTGCAGGGCCAGACCCGCCTCTCAGCCCTCTTGCTCTGACCTCTTAGGCCAGCAAGCTCCTGCCCCCCCACCTCCCGGGAGGTGAGACGGGATATACCCGTGTTAGCCCCCTGGGATGAGAGTAGAGAACTCCTTAGTGGGCACAGAATGGGCAGGGTTCAGGGTGCCCTGAAGCCTGGTGGGAAGGGAGCCGCTGAGCTTCCACCTCCTCCACAGACCGTGTTCTTCACCGCACTTCACTTTGGACTCTTTGGGGTGCAGCACAACCGTGCTGGATCTTCCAATTTTCCAAACCCTGTCCCAAAGCCCTCGGAACAGGTTGGTTCTGCCCTCTGGTGACCACATGTGGTATGGCCACACTCAGTCATTTAGCTCGCAGGATGAGCTTCCTCTCAGACTTGTGAGCTTACAGGGGACTGCTTATACAGTGGAGGGTTGGTCCCCTTCCTGCCGCTATCTAAGGACTAAGGTCCCTGGGTCCATGAGGTTACCTGAGTGGCCCTCTTCATGCGTCAGGACCTAAGCCTTGGAGCCTCCCTTCCACAGACACAGCAGTGGTTGCATCAGCACCACTTTTCCAGCTACTGCTCAATGCTGACCAACTTCACTGGTGAGGCTGGGACCAGACCTGGAGGCAACTGAGGGTGGCCCGTCTCTGCCTTGACTTTCTGTGTGTCCTTCAATTAACCTCTATTAATGACCGAGAGCTACTTGGCACTCACTGTGCTAAGCTTTCTTCACGTGTATTATCCCATATACCATACACTAGCCCTTGGGGTCAGGGCCCAGAGAGGTTAAATAACTGAAGTATATACAGCTATTAAGTGGTGAAACTCCGGTTTGAATCTAAGTCTGACTCCCATGCCTGGGCATCCTAGGGCTATGTGTAGACGAACAGACTATTTTTCTTGCCTTTCACTCTTGATCTCAAGCCCTTCCCACAATGTGGCCCTAACCCTGCAGGCACCTATCTGTTGAAACTTACCCGCCAGGACCTTATCCAGATCTGTGGGGCTGCTGATGGAATCTCCCTTTTCAATAGTCTTAATTTTATGTATTTATTTATTTGAGAGAGCAAGAGAGAAACAGGCAGAGATAGAGAATGGGCATGCCAGGGCCTCCAGCCACTGCAAATGAACTTCAGACACATGTGCCACCTTGCACATCTGGCTTATGTGGGTCCTGGGGAATCGAACCGAGGTCCTTTGGCTTTGCAGGCAAACTCCTTAACTGCTAAGCCATCTCTCCAGCCCTCTTAAGAGCCATGTGCTGTGCACTGCCAACCAGGGTCCCCTTCCCACTGTGGTGGCTATTGCCAACTCAGTTAGCAGGTGTTTCATAGAATGTTTGAGTCCTAAGGTACATTTGCCGGGCGTGGTGGCGCACACCTTTAATCCCAGCACTTGGGAGGCAGAAGTAGGAGGATTGCCATGAGTTCGAGGCCACCCTGAGACTACATAGTGAATTCTAGATCAGTCTGAGCAAGAGTAAGACCCTAGTATGAAAAAACCAAAACAAACAAATAAATAAATAAAATAAATAAATAAATTTTAAAAACCCACCTAAGGTACTTTAAATAACAATCTGGGATGGGGAGATGGCTAAGTGGTTAAAGGCACTTGCTTACAAAATCTGCTGGACTGGCTTTGATTACTCAGTACCCACATAAAGCCAGATGCTCTGGGGCAGCTTGGTGGTAGAACACATGCTTAGCATGCATGATCTTGGGTTTGATCCCCAATATTGCAAAATAAAACAAAAGTTAGACTCCTGTGACCTCCCCATACTAGGTCCACACTCAATTTCAGGGACAGGGATGGGTTTTTCTCTCTCTCTCTCTTTTTAAAAATATGCCCAGGGTCTATTATTTTTAAAAATATTTACTTGAGAGAAAGAGGGAAAGAGGCAGAGATAGATATATAGATATATAGATGAGAGAGTTTAGATATATAGCATATAGATATATAGAGCTTCTATAGATACTGCAAAGATGAAATTTATGAGCCAGTCACATGCACCATTTTGAGGGCACATTAAGGGTCTAGGAAACTGCTTAGTGACCTCCTTCCCTAGTGACACTGGCAGCAAGGTCTGTCCAGGGGCTGAGAAGTGTCAACTGAATTCAGGTATGAAGGGCTGACAGACTTCCTGGTGCAGGCCCATCTGTCACTGGCTGATCTATGTGACTCAGGAGGGGTGGTGGTTTGATTCAGGTGTCCTCCATAAACTTCGGTGTTCTGAATGCTAGGTCCCCAGCTGATGGCAATTTGGGAATTAACGCCTCCTGGTGGCAGTGTATTGTTGGGGGCGGGCTTATGGGTAATATAGCAGCTTCCTCTTGCCAGTGTTTGGCGCGCTCTCCTACTGTTGTGGTCTGTCTGATACGTGACGTCCACCATCTGCTCATGCCATCGTTTTCCCCTGCCGTCATGGAGCTTCCCCTCCAGTCTGTAAGCCAAAATAAACCTTTTTTTTTTCACAAGCTGCTCTTGGTCAGGTGACTTCTGCCAGCAATGCGAACCTGAGACTGAGGTTCCTAAGAGACCTGACTGGTGAGGTTGTAGCTTCTCTCCAGAAAACCAGGCACGCGGGTGTGGCTGCATGAATCCTCTTTGGTTTGAGGATAGGAGATGCCCCGTTTCTCCTGGCTCAGGATGCCTTCCTTGGCACTTTCTTCCAGAGGATGTCTCCCTGGGCTCATCAGACTGTCTTCCAGTTCCTCGCCCCCACTTGCCTTTCATTGTTTTAGCATGTGGGAAGAGAGCATAATCTCTATGTACCTGGGTTTGTCATTCATATGTAGGTGCCCTTTCTCTTTAAACTGGATTCCCCTCAGTCTACCCTCCCCAAAGTGGGGGGGAGCTTTTTACTTTCTCTTCCCCTCACTCTGTGAAGATGTCCTGTTGGTCCCCTTTTCTTTCCTCCGCGGATAACCACCCTCCTGGCAAACCCTCTTCCCTTCCTCTTGTGCTGCCCACCTCCAGGCTCTTATCAAGAGGTGTCTCTGGATGAACACAGATGGGGAAACTGGCTGAGCTCCTGGCCCTCCTAGCCAATAGGATCCATTGCTTTTTTTCACCTTTTGCAGGGCCCTGGAGGCATCCTAATTCTCCTTAGTGACCAGGTAAAATGGCAAGTGACAGCCACATGTTCGCAGGAAGGTCCAGGTCACTCTTTTGCACCAGGCATAGTGGCTTCCTTTTCCCTGCCTGTGGTGGTTTGATTCAGGTGTTTCCATAAACTTAGGTGTTCTGAATGTTAGGTTCCCAGCTGATGGAGACTTGGGAATTAACACCTCCTGGAGGCGGTGTATTGTTGGGAGTGGGCTTATGGGTGTTACAGCCAGTGTCCCCTTGCCACTGTTTGGCACACTCTCCTGTTGCTGTTGTCCGCCTGATGTTGGCCAGGGGGTAATATCCACCCTCTGCTCATGCCATTGTTTTCCCCTGCCATGATGGAGCTTCCCCTTGAGTCTGCAAGCCAAAATAAACCCTTTTCCCTTTACAAGCTGTTCTTGGTCGGGTGATTTCTGCCAGCGATGCAGACCTGTGACACTGCCCTTGCCTTTTGTTAGGCTCCAAAGGCACAAGTGTCTCTGACCTCTTCTCTCACACGAGGTCCAGAACCTAAAGGATGAATCTTACTTTGTGGCTGTGCTAAAGAAAGGTAGGCTTTTAGGCTGGGCGTGGTGGTACACCATTGTAACCCTAGAATTCAGGAGGCCGAGGCAAGAAGTTTCCAAGTTTGAGGCTAGCTTGGGATGTGCAGTGAAACTGTCTCCAAAAAAAAAAAAAAAAAAGTAGGTTTGAGGGGGAAGTGTCCGATTGGTGTAAAAAAGGTAATAGGAGCCTAGTGTGGTGGCACACGCCTTTAATCCCAGCACTTAGGAGGCAGAGGTAGGAGGATTACTGTTGAGTTCAAGGCCATCCTGGGACTATATGATGTATTCCAGGTTAGCCTGGGCTAGAGTGAGACCTTATCTCAACCCCCCTCCCCCCACACATGTAATAGGACTGTTTGGCATATAGCCTCTTAGATGAGAACAGAGGGAAAGATGGGGAACCCTCCCGTCCCCAACACTGGCAGAAGGGCAGGGCAGATGCTTGCTGAGCACCTGATAGTGTAGCTCTGACTAGAATGCTTGCCGGCTAGCATTCAAATGTCTCCTGCCAGGCTGGCTGGTGCTGGCACTGGCACAGAGGAGGCTGGGAGGAGGTGGTTCTGAGTACGCTAGGTTGTTGTGGGTTGCTGGGCGTGTGTGTGTTGGGGGCGGGGATATATAACCTGTCTTCCAGGAAGAGTTTTTACCTTCAGTGCAGAATCCAGATGGCTACTACTTGGTTCTGACTTAAGCCCAGGATTGATGCCAGCCTGGTTCTGTGCCCAGAAGCCTTGTTAAAGTGCTCAGCTGAGGGTTGAAGAGATGCTCAGTGGTTAAAGGTGCTTGTTTGCCAAGATTACGGCTCAGGTTCAATTCCCCAGTATCCATGTAAAGCCAGATGCACAAAGTGCCACATGTGTCTGGAGTTTGTCTGCTGTGGCTCATTCTCTGTTTGCCTCTGTCTCTCTCAAATAAATAAAACTATTTTAAAAATTTATTTATTAGAGGGAGGGAAGGAGAGAGAGACGGGGCCTGGCAGGGCCTCTAGTCACTGCAAACAAACTCCAGATATTTGCACTACCATGTGCATCTGGCTTACATGGGACCTGGAGAATTGAACCTGAGTCCTTAGGCTTCATAGGCAAGCACCTTAACTGCTAAGCCATCTCTCTAGACCCTAAATAAAACATTTTTTTTTAAAGGCTCACTGACTCCCCAAGCCCCAGGTGAAGTTAGTTAAACCATCTCCTACTTTAATGTCAGGGGATCCATACAGCCTCAAGCTCACTCTTTCTGCTCAGGAGACATGGTTGGAACACAGCCTCCCTGGTGATTCTTGCAAGCTGGCCAAGCTTCAAGGCAGCCCCACCCCCCAGAACATGCACAGGAGCTTTTGCCATGCACAGTACTGGTTACTGAGCACTATATTAACTGAAAATTTTCTCACTCTATACCTGTATAAAAGTTTTAAATTTGCTGGGTGCAGTGACACATGTCTTTAATCCCAGCACTCAGGAGACGGGGGTAGGTGGATCGCTGTGAGTTCAAGGCCACCCTGAGACTGCATAGTGAATTCCAGGTCAGCCTGAGCTAGAGCAAAGACCCTACCTCAACCCCCACCCCCAACAAACAAACATTTTAAATTAGCTTGGCATGGTGAGGCACGCTTTTAATCTCAGCACTCGGGAAGCAGAGGTAGGAGGATGGCTGTGAGTTTGAGGCCACCCTGAGACTACATAGTGAATTCCAGGTCAACCTGGACCAGAGTGAGACCCTACCTTGAAAAACCAAGAAAAATAAATTTGTTTGCAGTGGCAAGAGGCCTTGGCATGCCCATCCTCTCTCAAATACCTATTTTTTGATTTTTTAAAAAGTATTTTATTTATTTGATGGAGAGAGAGAGAGAGAGAAAGAGAATGAGAATGGGCATGCCAGGGTCTCCAGCAACTGCAAACAAACTCTAGATGCATGCAACACCTAGTACATCTGGCTAATGTGGATCCTGGGGAATCAGACCTGGGTCTTTTGGCTTTGCAGGCAAGCGTGTTAACCGCTAAGCCATTCCTCCAGTTCTGATTTGATTTTTTTTTTTTTTTTTTTGAGGTAGGGTCTCACTCTACCCCAGGCTAACCTGGAACTCACAGTGATCCTTCTACCTCATGGAGTGCTGTGGTTAAAGATGTGCCACCACACCTGGCTCAAATATATATATTTAAAGATTTTTAAATTTAAATTTTTATTTATTTGCAAGCAGAGAGAGAGAGAGAGAGAGGAGAGAGGGCAGACACAGAGAGAATGGGCATGCCAGGGCCTCCAGCCACTGCAAACAAATTCCAGATGCATGTGCGCCTTGTGCATCTGGCTTACGTGGGTCCAGGAGAATTGAACTGGGATCCTTTGGCTTCACAGGCAAACATCTTAACCACTAAGCCATTTCTCCAGCCCCAAGGTTTTAAAATTTTTATTTATTGAGACAGAGAAAGTAAGAGAGAGAAAATGGGTGTGCTAGAGCCTCTACTCACTGCAAATGAACTCGACACATGAGCCCCCGTGTGCATCTGGCTTATGTGGGACCTGGAGAATCAAACTGGGGTCCTTAAGCTTCACAGACATGTGCCTTAACAGCTAAGCCATCTCTTCAGCCCTCATTTTTGTTGTTGTTGTTGTTGTTGTTGTTGCTGTTTTTTGTTTTTTTTCCAGGTAGGGGTCTCACTCCAGTCCAGGCTGACCTAGAACTTACTCTGTAGTCCCAGGCTGGCCTTGAACTTACAATGATCCTCCTACCTCTGCCTCCCAGAGTGCTAGGATTAAAGGTATGCTCCACCATGCCTGGCTCAAATATTTTTTAAAATTTTATTTATTTGAGGGAGAGAGAGAGAGAGAGAGGGAGGGAGAGAGAATGGGCACACTAGGGTTTCCAGACACCGCAAAGAACTCTAGACACATGTGCCACCTTGTGTATCTGGCTTAGGTGGGTACCCACGTAGATACTCAAGTTTGTCTGCAGTGGATAGATGCCCTGGTGAGAGAGGCAGATAGAAAGACATGCCTTTAATCCTAGCACATAGGAGGCAGAGGTAGGAGGAGCGCCGTGAGTTCGAGGCCACCCTGAGACTACATAGTGAATTCCAGGTCAGCCTGGACTAGTGAAACCCTATCTGGAAAAACCATAAAAAAAGCCGGGTGTGGCGGCGCATGCCTTTAATCCCAGCACTTGGAGACAGAGGTAGGAGGAATGCCATGAGTTCAAGGCCACCCTGAGACTACATAGTGAATTCCAAGTCAGCCTGGGCTAGAGTGAGACCCTATCTCGAAAAACAAAAACAAAACAAAAAAAAATGGAGACAGGGTATCATATAGCCCATGCTAGCCTCAGGATCCTCCAGTGTTAGTAAGTGTGACTATACTGTTCAATTCTACTAAAGGATAGGGACCTCCTACAATTACTTTTGCACATCTCTCAATTCTAGAGGCCACAGCACAAGTTAGATATGGAAATATTTGCTGAAATGAAACTAATGAGATCGGCTAGATCAGCTAACACATGAGTTTTTTGTTTTGTTTTATTTTGTTTTTTAAGGCAGGCTCTCACTGTAGCTCAGGGTGACCTGGAATTTACTATGTAGTCTCAGGATGACCTTGAATTCATGACACTCCTTCTACCTCTGCCTCCCAAATGCTGGGATTAAAGGTGCGTATGACCGCACCAGGCACCCGGCACAAGTTTTTTTTGTTTTTTTTTCCCCTCTAGGTAGTGTCTTACTCTAGTCACAGCTGACCTGAAACTCACTCTATAGCCCAGGCTGGCCTCAAACTCATGGTAATCCTCCTACCTCAGATTCTAGGATTAAAGGTGTGTGCCACCATGCCTGACATACAAATGTTACCTGTGCACCATTATCTCATTTAATTCCCACAGTTCTATGGAGTAGATACTGCTATCTCCCATTTTTCCAATGAGGCCCTGAGATAGAAGGGATGTCTGAGAACAAGGGACCGTTGATTGTTCAGAGCTAAATGAAACATGGCTATCACCCTGCTTCCCAGGCTCAGGGAACACTGCAGAAATGGGATGGAGAAATGGCTTAGCAGTTAAGGCACTTGACTGTGAAGCCTAAGAACTTATATTCAAATGTTCAGGTCCCACATAGCCAGACACACAGCCTGGGAGCTGACCTGGAATTCACTATGTACTCTCAGGCTGGCCTCGAGCTCATGGTGACTGTCTTACCTCTGCCCCCCAAGTGCTGGGATGAAAGGCACGTGCCACCACGCCTGGCTTCAAGAAAACAAATTTTAAAAGCAAAGTGTACAAAAGAAGCCCCTTCATGTAGCCTAAGGAGCTCCTGCAGTTCTAGGAGTTAGGAATCACCATAGCAGTTAGGAATCACTGCTCCAAGTCAGGCTATTTCCACAGGAAAATAAAAAGTCTTCACAGCTTATTTTCTTTAATTACATCATAAAACAAAATTAGAACATACAGGAAACAATAATAGTTACATAACAATTTACTGTATATATTTATATATAAAAAACATTTCTTTAGTCCAAAGATTTTTAAAGCAAAAGGAATCCTCTACTGCCACCTTGGATTTTATTTATTTTAAATAACTCCCTACCCCCGTCCTCAGGCGCCAAAAGTATGAGGTGGAAATACAGTCCCTTAGACAGCTAATGGAACCTGGTGTCAAGTCCCCATCCATCTGGAGCCCCGTGGGGCCCAGGGAGCCGCTGAGCACTGGCAGTGCCTGCCCGCACAAGGGAGCTGCAGGAGGCGCGGAACGGCTGGGCACAGGGATGAATCCGCCTGGGCTGACCAGAAGAGTTCCTCCAACAGCACCATTTACCCTCCATCTCTGTCCCTGAGCGGAGTCTGACAGGCATGGGTAGTCCTCACAGTCCTCTGAGCGCTGCACAGGCCGCGGTACTCAGGTCTGTGCTCTCAGGGTCACTGGAAGGTGGGCAAAGGTGACCAGAGACAATCCCTGGGAGGACAAGGGAGAAGGCCCGAGCGGAAGCAGCGGAAGGCTGAGAGGAGACAGCAACGGAGAAAGGCAGATTTAAGAAGCCTCTCCCCTCCAGCAACCCTTTGGGGTGGGTAGTCACACATTCTCGGGGGTCAGTTCCAGAGCCACGTCACGGTGAGGAGGAACGTGGGAAGTCACTGGAGAGCTGGTCTCATGGTTCTCGGACATGTGCCAACAGGCTCCAGAGGTTAGTGTGTGATGTGAGGGTTTGAGGAGAAGGGTTAGAGTAAGGGAAGAAGTCACAGGCTTATCCCTTCCTGTACTTGGTAGAAATTAAGAGTCAGAAGCACAGGTAGGAAATCAGCCTTACGTGAGGTGGGGGTGTGTAAACTGAGGAAAGTAGCAGCAAAGGTCTCACTTATTAAAGATCTATTATACAGCACTAGAAAGAGAATTGTCTTTGGGGAGACAGGGGTAAAATATTAACCAAACCATACCAGTTAGACTCAAATTTTTAGGATTTTCTACGACTCTAAGTTCTCATTCTCTAGTGCCATTAAAAAAAAAAAAAAAGAAAAAAAAAGAGGGACGAATGATTTCAGGGCTGAGAAGTGTTAGGTAAAGGTAAGAAACATACAGGTGTGATCAACAGTGGGGTACAGATCGGAGTTGTTAAAAGTAGCAAGTGAAGCAAGATTTTTATCCACAGCAACAAAAAAGACATTTCAAGACTTCCCTAGTTTTTGAGGCTCAGCAGGAAAGGCTGCCTCTGTCCCCTCAGGTCTTCCTAGGGTGAGGATTCCTGTTCCCTGCCCCACAGTCTCGTTCTGGTACTAAAGCCATGCCCAGAAGCAGGAGGGAAGCCTGATGGATATTTCAGGGTACCACTCCCCATCTGGGTGACTATCATCAGAAGAGAAAGAAACTCACTGTGCCAGGGAAAGGTCAGAGACACTAAGAGGAAGAGGAAAGTGACGTGGCACGTATGAGGCAGCAGTTAACATGGGCTCAGGACAGATGCATCCCAGTTCTAAAACCATTCTGTTTCCCTTTGAGCCTTGTCTACCATTTCCCCATGGCGATTCTTCAAAATAAGACATGTTTGGAAAACACACAAAGTAGGAAGGATCACCACTAGGCCTCTGCTTGCTCACGGTTCTTCTTCCTAAAAGAGCAATCAAAGCCACGCTGGCTGAGGAGCACACTGAGACTCAGCACCTGGAAGCTAAACCCTACAAAGTTTGACTCCAAACATTGGGAGCAAACATGGGAAGCACAGGTGGATGCTCTCCAACATTCCACATGTGACCTTGTACAAGTTTTTCTCCTGAAACTTTCTCAGACTCAATTGAGTGGTTACATAGGGACTTTCCTAAAAGCCCAAGATCAAAGGCTTCAGAGGCACAGGAATGCTGTGCTGAAGAATGCAAGCAGACAGTACAGGGAGACCTGGCATGAACGGGAAGCCGCACAAGTCCTTCATGGGAAAACCTCACTTGCCTCCTGTGGTCTTTCCTGGCAGAGGAAAAGACAGCAAGGTTAGAGCAGCTGGTGCTTACATAGCCTGTATTCTGTGCTGGAGAATGCAGATGTAAAGTAAGAACATTTGGATATAGCAATTACAGCCAAATTTTATTCTTATATCACCTATCTTCCACAGCTTTCTGTATCTTCCAATCTCACAATGCAAATTTAAGATAAAAATAAAGGTGAGGAGAGCTTAGGACTCCCTATTTCCCCTCATCCTTCTGTTTTGGAATTCTTTGGCTCAGAACGATTGTAAGGGTTTCTGCTTCAAGACTTCCAACCAAACATTCTATACCTCTTCTCAAACAAGATTTGGCTAATTCATGAATGTCAGCCAGGGGGAACCACAGGATAGAAACCCACCTATAAAACATGCATACAAGGAGGGAAAGGTAGAATAGGCCCCTTTGTTTAAACCTTTCCTTTCACTGATGGCTACTGGTATGAGCAGTGTGACTTTCAGAGCAATAAACAGTCAATGGCCAAGACTCCAGGCAGCCACCCTCTTCTCTTCCCCACCTACTCACACTTTCTAACAACTTCAAGCCAAATCAGGTTCTATCATCATGGATTTGGCTTGGTTTCCATGGCATCAGTGGGCTATCAAACCAAAACCAACACGTTTTACAAGGTAATTAGAAGGAATAAAACAAATGGACTCTGGTAGCATTCCAGCTACAGTGAACAGTTCAAACAGTCTGGAAAGCCCCAGATAAAGCAGGATTAAATTATTCACCAGGTTTTCCTCTAAAATATTCGGAACATTTCTGGCTTATATTCTGCTAAATCAACCTGATGGATGGAGAAATCCAACTGGAAACTTACAAAAACCATCTAGGGAATATGTTCTAGTAAAGATGAAAGAACAGGAGGAGAAAACTTTTTGTTGTTTTTCGAGGTAGGGTCTCACGCTAGCTCAAGCTGACCTGGAATTCACTATGTAGTCTCAGGGTGGCCTCAAACTCATGGCAATCCTCCTACCTCTACCTCCCAAGTGCTGGGATTAAAGGCGTGCACCACCATGCCCAGCTGAAAACTTTTTTTTTTTTTTTTTTTTTAACAAAAAGTACAATGTGCTTTCAGATTCCAAATATTGGGGAAAAGGGCTGAAGTTAGGTATCTTTATTCCTCATATCCAACAGTCTGAATAAATAAAAACAAAAAAAAAAATCTTTAAAGGGTCTGGGGAGATGGCTCGGTGGTTAAAGGCACTGCAATGCCTACCAGCCAGGTTCCATTCTCCAAGACCACATAAAGCCAGATGTACAAAGTGGCACATGTGTCTGGAGTTTATTAGCAGTGGAGAGACCCTGGTGCACCCATTCTGTCTCTCAAATTAAAAACAAGTTTTTTTTTTTTTTTTTTTAAAGCCTGAACCCAGCAACTTTTATTTTAACTCAATTCAAACCAAGAGAACAAACACTGAAGCCCACCAAGTAAGAATGGTCCAATCACTTGACTGTCCCTGAATTCAAGGCTGCCTGGAACAGCTTGTCTTGATCAGGGCCAGGACTCAGACAATGCTAGAGCAGAGACATCTGTCAATAACCCAGCAGCAGTACTGCAGTTGAAAGCGGCTTCAGAAGGCAAGGACGGGTGTAGGAAGAAAATGCTGTGGACTGATGAAGAGGATGTGGAAGAATGGAGCAGCAGAGGACTGATGGGAGAATAATACAATGACACTAGGAGAAGGCTGCTTAGAAACGAGATGGTCTGTATGTTCAAGAACTTTCTCCAGACACACGGCCATCATTCCTCCTGCCCACCTGTAGGCTTATGGAAACAGCTTTGAGAGTGCCTCCTCCTTTTTATTCTTATTTTGGCTTTTTAAGACAAGGTCTTACTACATAGCCCAGGAGACTGACCTCCAACTCTAGATGCTCCCATCTCAGCCTCTCTGTTCCTTCTTATTCTAAAGCTCTTTTCTCTGTTCACTTTGTATTGTTTTCATTACAAAAGGCATATTTTGGAGTGGGTGTGAAATTAGACAAATGCACCAATAACATTCTCTCTCTCTAGACAGGTCCTTGCTGTGCAGCCCATAGACTAGCCTGGAACTCGCAGCAATCCTCTTGCCTCTGCCTTCTCTAGTGCTGGATTATAGGCATATGCCACTACATCTGGTTTCCAATAAGTTTTTTTTTTTTTTTTTTGGTATTGTTTTGTGTTTTGAATCAGAGTCTCACTCTAGCTCAGGCTGACCTGGAACTTGTTCTGTAGCCCAGGCTGATCTCAAAAGCACAGTGATCCTTCTACCTCAGCCTTCCGAGTGCTGGGACTAAAGGTGTGCATCACCATGCACAGCTTCCAATAAGTTTATACTAAGGACTTAGTAGGGCTGGGGACATAGCTCATTGGTAGAACACTTGCCTTGCATGTGTAAGGCCTTACGTTAAATCCCTGGCACAGTAAAAAGAAAATCACAATCAGAAACAAACCCTGCTGAATTCTCAAAAGCACTCCACACGCTCAGACAGGAAGCATTTATGTTAGCTTTCTACCTGACCAAAACTTACCATGTAGTTCTATCATTTTCATCAGCTGGTACAGGTTGCCAATCAACATTAAAAAAAAAAATCTAGGAATGGAGAGATTGCTTTCCTGAGAAGCCTAAGGACTCAGGTTCGATTTCCCAGGACCCACATAAACCAGCTGCACAAGGTGGTACATGCATCTGAAATTCGTTTGTAGTGGCTAGAGGCCTCGGCACACCCATTCTCTCTCTCTGACTGCCTCTCTCTCTCTCAAATAACTAAATAAATAAACCTAAAAAAATCTATTTTCCTCCAAGCCATAAGTTTTTTAAGAAACAAACATGTCTCCTGCCTGACTAGATGACAGGCATGCACACCCCTACAGCTGCTCCGTCACTTGACGTGTTCTTGGCCCAGAAAGGCCGGAATGTTCCCCAATATTAGGGCTCACCAGGCCCACTGGAACTGCATGTGGCAATATCCCTTGAGTAGAGAAACAGCATTTTCAACATGTGAAGTGCCCCAAAAAACAACAACAAAAAACCTACCTTAATAGTCTCAATGGGGGCAATTCAAATCCATATTCGTTAATCAATCCAGGTTTTATCATCAAATTGTTTAGGCACTTAGAAACAACAACAAAACTGCATACTTTAGAACAGATACCACCTAAGTATGTCTGTCTGTCTGTCTGTCTGTCTGTCTGTCTGTCTTGTCTTTCTTTTCTTTTGCAAGGTAGGGTCTCACTATAGCCCAGGCTAACCTGGAATTCACTATGTAGTCTCAGGCTGGCCTCAAACTCACAGCAATCCTCCTACCTCTGCCTCCCAAGTGCTGGGATTAAAGGCATGTGCCACCATGCCCAGCTAAGTATTTTTTTAGTTGGGTTTGAGTGAATGATCTGAGGTTTTAAATACTCCCAGAAGTGTCTGTGTGTAGGTATGTGTATTTGTATATGTAAGGTATAACCAGAAGAGTGAGTCTCATTTAAAAGTAGTCTGGAAAAATAAATAAATAAAAAAGATAATGGGGTCAAGGTAGGAGGATCACTGTGAGTTTGAGGCCAGCCTGGGACTACATAGCAAGTTCCAGGTCAGCCTAAGCTAGAGTGAGACCCTAGCTCAGGAAAAAAAAAAATGTCTGGGGCTGTGGCTCAGTTAGTAGAGTGTTTATTTATTGGGAACATAGCCTCGGTTTAATCCCTAACATCATATAAACTAGGAATGGTGGAAAAATGCCTGTAATCCCAGCATTCTGGAGGTAGAGGCAGGAAGATCAGAAATTCAAAATCATCCTTGTCAACATAATGAGCTCAAGACCAGGCCCTGTCTCAAAAAAAAAAAAAATGTATTGCACCTGGTGTGGTGGTTCATGCCTGTAATCCTAGCATTTGGGAGGCTGAGGCAGAGGGTAGCCAAAATTTGAGGACAGCCTTGGCTAGAGTCTGTCTCAAAAACAAACAACAACAAAAAACCCCACCTGAATATTCCTGCCATATGCAGTAGTATCAGCCTCTGTAGTCTCGACTACTAAGGAGGCTGGCTAAGGCAGGAGGATACCTTGAGCCCAGGAGTTTGAGACCAGCCTGGGCAACATAACAAGACATCTCAAAAAAGAGGGAAGAGGCCAGGCGTGGTGGTACATGCCTTTAATCCCAGCACTCAGGAAGAGGTAGGAGGATCGCTTGAGTTCAAGGCCAGCTGAGACTACATAGTGAATTCCAGGTCAGCCTGGGCTAGAGAGAGAACCCAACTGGAAAAAAAAAAAAAAAAAGAAAGAAAGAAAGAAAAAGAGGGAAGAGATAGATATTATCTATAAGGTAATCTGAAAAGAGAATAAGAGGAAGGAGGAATGAGAAACACGAATAATTTGAGCTTTAAAAGGAGCGTAAGATAGGATTCAAAGAAATTCAGTAAGACAAATAAATCAGGCAGTATATACTTCTAGGACCCTTATATTTGACTGCTTTCTACATCGATGAGGACTATATCAGACTTCATTCTTACATTCACTGTGGAACCAGGATCTGCAACATTAAAATAAACCTTTCCAACTATCTGGTCATGTGGAACCTAGTCTAAGATCATGGAAGATTACACGCAAGTGTCTTCCAAGTCCTCCTCTTCAAACCACACTATTAAAGACTCACACGAGGTTCTTGGAGTTTAGAAATAATGTTATGCTTTAGAAACTCTAGTTCTCTTATTCTGTGATATTTTGGGGGAGGGGAACATCTTGGACATGGAGATTAAGTTCCTTCACCCAGCTCTGGTGTCAGGTGCCCAGGCTGAGCAGACACTGCATCTCTACTCCCTCTCTTCTGGTGGCCCCACTGCCTCCACATTCACATTCCATTCAGAGGAAATCAGGAGCAAAAGAGAAATACCATCAACAGGTTTGGGTCCTTTGAGGTACCAACCTCAGGTATGATCCTGTTAACACTGACATGCAGACAGCCAGCTGTCATAGGGCTGTTCTTGTATCTCTGATGGGATGAAAGAGAGAAAATGACTGCAGTGCCTCTAGCTGCATTCCTGCTAAAGCAAGTCACTTCACAGACACTGGCCACAGAGGCCACTGGTCACACCTGGATTCCTGTGAACACATGACAATGCCAGTCATTCATGCCTGAGCTTGAGTGGTGGGGCTCTATTTGAGGCCTTGTCATCTACTCTTTACTAATAATGGATGTCTCTCTTTCTTTCCTTGATAAGCTAGTGGGGTTTGACCGAAGGAAAGTAAGCAGGGGGAATACTGGGCACGATGTGCAAATAGCATAGGTCTTAAGATTCAACACAAACCCAAGGCAAAGTTCGTTTTCATCACAGTGGTTCAACTCTATTTCTTCTTATAACTTTCTTAGTTTTGTTAAAGTTTCCTTTCAGATTGGCAAAGATTGATTCAGGCAGGGTCCCCTAATGGTAAAATTTGGATTAAAAAATATTTATTGATAATGGTTCTTTTAAAAATGTTTGGTAACCCCAACTAATCATCCAAAATGCAAACTGTAAACACAACAGCAGAGGAACAATTGAGTGTGAGTAGGCAGACTATGAATGGATGACAGACTGAGCCAAGTGCAGGAGGGAGCAAGAAAATGGAAGACAGGTGCACAACTGTGATACAGACAGTGACAACTTGAGTAAATAAGTAATCACATTTGGACGCCAGTGATTCCACACAGCCATCTGGGAAACCTGTGGGCCAAATACTAAAACATCGGAGGAATGGATGAGCCTTCTTTGTGAGCATGCTCAGCATGTTGGCATGGAAACAAGGAAGCACAGAGCTCTGTAGGCATCTCACAATGGATGGCTACCATTTCTAGGATGCCCAGAAATTTCCTTTCTGGTCCCTGGATACATATATTGTTTTTCCATGCTTTCCTTCACGCTGGAGAAGTGCAGTTACTGTTTCAAAATCCCCAACGAAACCCCTTAACAAAATAAAGAAACCACAGCAGCAGTGACACTGGGTTTGCTGGAATGTCCCCACCCTCTACCATGGCCTGTGATCCGAGTTTTACCAATCCACTGATGAAGCCATATGAACATCAGTCCCATGGTCACAGAACTACAGTGGATGGGGTGAGGGTGTGTGTATGCCTGTGTATGTGTGGCTCTTGGGATCTGGACACTTCTCTCGCTTTGTAACCCTTGTCCAGAACGCTGGGGTCGCTTCCACTGGAGAGACTCCACAGTAACTCTAGAAGTGTCATTAAGTACTCAGTTCACCAAGGTTGACCACCTCCATTGTCATAGGATGATGCAGCATCTGCAGAAGCGCTGTCTGCTGCCCCCTACTGATGGGGGTGGAGTGACAGGTGCGAAGTAGGCGTGGACTTTAATATTGGGTAAATGGGTCTGAAACAAGACAGAAACGTTACTGAGAGAGGCCTTAAACAGAAAGAACCAAGATGCTTCTCCGAAAAATCACTGAAGGGCTGGGGCGATGACTCAGTCTTTAAGTGCTTGTATGACAAATGTGAGAACCTGAGTGTGGAGCCCCAACACCCAGGCAAAGCTGGATGCAGCAGATCTCTGTGGCTAGCTGATCTAGCTGGGTTGGTGGGGAGCTCCAGATTTTGTGAGAGACTTTAGCGCAAAAAAAAAAAAAAGGTAAGGACTATACTTTCAGGGATAATTTTTATAGTTCCTTACTAGAGAAGCTTCTCTGACTGTGTAGAGTACCGAAGTACGGGGTGGGGGGGAAGGTGGAGAGTGACTGAGAAAAACACTTGATGTCAATTATCTCTGGCCTCCATAAACACATACTTGCATATGTCCCACTCCCCCCACATACACACTCCCCTCAGAAAAAAAACAAAAACCCAGGGCTGGAGAGATGGCTTAGCGGTTAAGGAGCTTGCCTGAGAAGCCTAAGGACCCAGGTTAGATTCTCCAGGTCCCATGTAAACCAGATGCACATGGTGGTGCATGCATTTGGAGTTCATTTACAGTGGCTAGAGGCCCTGGCATGCCCATTCTCACATACTCTCTCTCTGTCTCTAATAAATAAATAAATACAAATATATCAGAAAAAATAAATAAATAACTCAAATCACTGTGGGGCTGCCTGGATGTGCAAGCAGAGTGGGGGGTGAGCACTAGTTAGGATGTTTAGAGGTCGAAGTTCTACTTTTGCCCATGCATGTTACTCACAATGACCAAATCAACCCATGAAAACTTCAGAATTTGTTTCTGTATCAATAAAACTGGGGGGTGAGGCATGACACTAATTTGTGAATTCCCAGTTAGATTCCTGTGGTGGTCTGCGTGTGAATGTCCCCCACAGCCATTGTAATTAAGCCTCATACTCTATCCCCAGCTGGTGGAGCCTTGCTGGTGGAGCCTTGCTGGAGGAGGTATGTCACAGGGGGCGAGCTTGTCAGTTCCAGCCAGCTCAGACTCTCTCTCCTTCCTGCCTGCTTGTAAGGAAACGTGATGTCAGCTGTATGTTCTTAATATGTTTTCCCTGCCATGATGAAACTTCTTGAAACTATAATCCAGAAATGAAGCCTGTTCTTGCTTTCCATGAGCTGCTTCTGGTTAGGTGTTTTGTCCCAACAACAAGAAGGAAATTGGCTATGCATGGTGGCACATGCCTTTAGCTCCAGTATTTGGGAGACAGAGGTAGGAAGATCAACATGAATTCAAGGCCATCCTGAGACTACATACTGAATTCCAGGTCAGCCTGGGCTAGAGTGAGACCCTACTTCAAAAAACAAAACAAACAAAAATTACTTTTTTACCAGTCACTGTACACAAGGCCCTTCTTTCAAATTTAAGGGAGTCTTACTGCTTCTTTTCTTTTTTTGAACATGTGAGGTTTGCATGCATGCATGCGTTTGTACATAGGTACATGTGTGCATGTGGAGGCCAGAGGTTGATGTCTTCTCCAATAGCATGCTCTCCATCTTATTTCTTTACACAGAGTCTCTCACTGATCCCAGAGCTCACTGATTACTTGCCAGTAATCCTCCCCCGGGCTCCCCTGTTTCCTTCTCCCCAGTGCTGGGATTACAGGTGCATTCTACCACACCTGGCATTCTACATGGGTGCTGGGGATCCAAACGCAGGTCCTCATGTTTGTGGAGCAAGCACTTTACCCAATGAGCAATCTCTCTAGCCCTTTCTATTTTATATTAAAAAAAAAAAAACCAAAAAAAACAAACAAAAAAAAACCCCCACAAAGCTGGGTGTGGTGGCGCACGCCTTTAATCCCAGCACTTGGGAGGCAGAGGTAGGAGGATTGCCATGAGTTTGAGGCCACCCTGAGACTACATAGTGAGTTTCAGGTCAGCCTGGGCCAGAGTGAGACCCTACCTCAAAAAACCAAACCAAGGGCTGGAGAGATGGCTTAGCGGTTAAGGCGCTGGCCTGCTAAGCCTAAGAACGCTGGTTCCAATCTCCAGTGGTTCCAATCTCCAGGTCCTACGTTTAGCCAGATGCAGTGATGCAAGGGCGCAATGCTGCACTTGCCCACAAGGGGGCGCACACATCTGGATTTTGTTCTCAGCAGCTGAGACTGCTGGCGCACCCATTCTCTGTCTCCTTCTCCCTCTCTGTCTGTCTCTCTCTGTGTCTCTCTCCAAAAATAAATAAAATATATATATATATTTTTTGGTTTTTCTAGGGTCTCACTCTGGCCCAGGCTGACTGGAATTAACTATGTAGTCTCAGGGTGGCCTTGAACTCAAAAACCTTTGCCTCCCGAAATTAAAGGCGTGCGCCAAAATAAAATAATTTTTAAAAAATTGAAAAAAAACAAACCAAACCAACAACAACAACAAAAAAAACACAACAGGACTGGAGGATGGCTTAGCGGTTAAGGTGTTTGCCTGCAAAGCCAAAGGACCCAGATTTGATTCCCCAGGACCCACATTAGCCAGATGCACAAGGGGCGCACATGTCTGGAGTTCGTTTGCAGTGGCTGGAGGCCCTGGTGTGCCCATTATCTCTCTCTCTGTCAAATAAATAAATAAATAAATAAATAAATAAATAAATAAATAAATAAAAATAAAATATTTTAAAAAAAAACAAGGGCTGGAGAGATGGCTTAGCGGTTAAGGTGCCTGCCTGCGAAGCCTAAGAACACCCATTAGAATCTTCAGGTCCCACATTTAGCCAGACACAAAAGTGATGCAAGCATGCAATGTCACACATGTGCACAAGGGGGTGCACACATCTGGAGTTCATTCACAGCAGCTGAGAGGTCCTGGCCCATTCTGTCTCTCTCTCAAACAAACAAACAAACAAAAAACCCTTTATTATCCTTTAAGAACATTCTTCTACGCCAGGCATGGTGGTGCATGCCTTTAATCCCAGCACTTGGGAGGCAGAGGAAGGAGGATTGCTGTGAGTTCGAGGCCAGCCTGAGACTACCCAGTGAACTCCAGGTTAGTCTGGGCTAGTGAGACCCTACCTGAAAACAAACAAACAAAAACCATGCTTCTAGCCGGGCGTGGTGGCGCATGCCTTTAATCCCAGCACTTGGGAGGCAGAGGTAGGAGGATCGCTGAGAGTTCGAGGCCACTCTGAGACTACATAGTTAATTCCAGGTCAGCCTGGACCAGAGTGAGACCCTACCTCGTGAAAAAAAAAAAAAAAAAAAAAAAAAACAACAACAACAAAAAAAAACATGCTAATCTTCACTACTATTTCTTTTTTTAAAAAAATTTTATTTTTTATTGACAACTTCTTTAATCGTAGACAATATCACATGGTACTTCCCTGCATCCTCCATTTCACTACTATTTCTGAATGCCTACTATGTACAAGGCAATAAGCTACTCATCAGGTGAGAGGCTTGCAAAGATAATCAAGATAGGGATCTGGTCCTGGAGGAGCTTATAGGCTTTGGCTGTGATAGCTACAGAGAAAATTCAAAAATGCTACGTGAAGGCAGGCATGGTGGTGCATGCCTTTGATCCTAGCACTTGGGAGGCAGAGGTAGGAGAATTGCCATGAATTTGAGGCCATCCTGAGACTACATAGTCAATCCAGTTCATTCTGTGCTATCGTGAGACTTTACCTCAAAAAAAACCCCAAAAACAAAAACAACAAAGAAAAAAAAAAAAAACTGTGGTGGCACATGCCTTTAGCTCCAGTATTTGGGAGACAGAGGTAGGAAGATCAACATGAATTCAAGGCCATCCTGAGACTACATACTGAATTCCAGGTCAGCCTGGGCTAGAGTGAGACCCTACTTCAAAAAACAAAACAAACAAAAATTACTTTTTTACCAGTCACTGTACACAAGGCCCTTCTTTCAAATTTAATGGAGTCTTACTGCTTCTTTTCTTTTTTTGAACATGTGAGGTTTGCATGCATGCATGCGTTTGTACATAGGTACATGTGTGCATGTGGAGGCCAGAGGTTGATGTCTTCTCCAATAGCATGCTCTCCATCTTATTTCTTTACACAGAGTCTCTCACTGATCCCAGAGCTCACTGATTACTTGCCAGTAATCCTCCCCTGGACTCCCCTGTTTCCTTCTCCCCAGTGCTGGGATTACAGGTGCATTCTACCACACCTGGCATTCTACATGGGTGCTGGGGATCCAAACGCAGGTCCTCATGTTTGTGGAGCAAGCACTTTACCCAATGAGCAATCTCTCTAGCCCTTTCTATTTTATATTAAAAAAAAAAAAACCAAAAAAAAACAAACAAAAAAAAACCCCACAAAGCTGGGTGTGGTGGCGCACGCCTTTAATCCCAGCACTTGGGAGGCAGAGGTAGGAGGATTGCCATGAGTTCGAGGCCACCCTGAGACTACATAGTGAGTTTCAGGTCAGCCTGGGCCAGAGTGAGACTCTACCTCAAAAAACCAAACCAAGGGCTGGAGAGATGGCTTAGCAGTTAAGGCGCTGGCCTGCTAAGCCTAAGAACGCTGGTTCCAATCTCCAGTGGTTCCAATCTCCAGGTCCTACGTTTAGCCAGATGCAGTGATGCAAGGGCGCAATGCTGCACTTGCCCACAAGGGGGCGCACACATCTGGATTTTGTTCTCAGCAGCTGAGACTGCTGGCGCACCCATTCTCTGTCTCCTTCTCCCTCTCTGTCTGTCTCTCTCTCTCTGTGTCTCTCTCCAAAATTAAATAAAATAATTTTTTGCCTCCCGAGTGCTGGGAAAAATTGAAAAAAAAAAAATTGAAAAACCAAACAAACCAAACCAACAACAAAAAAAAAACACAACAGGACTGGAGGATGGCTTAGCGGTTAAGGTGTTTGCCTGCAAAGCCAAAGGACCCAGATTTGATTCCCCAGGACCCACATTAGCCAGATGCACAAGGGGCGCACATGTCTGGAGTTCGTTTGCAGTGGCTGGAGGCCCTGGTGTGCCCATTATCTCTCTCTCTGTCAAATAAATAAATAAATAAATAAATAAAAATAAAATATTTAAAAAAAAAACAAGGGCTGGAGAGATGGCTTAGCGGTTAAGGTGCCTGCCTGCGAAGCCTAAGAACACCCATTAGAATCTTCAGGTCCCACATTTAGCCAGACACAAAAGTGATGCAAGCATGCAATGTCACACATGTGCACAAGGGGGTGCACACATCTGGAGTTCATTCACAGCAGCTGAGAGGTCCTGGCCCATTCTGTCTCTCTCTCTCTCAAACAAACAAACAAAAAACCCTTTATTATCCTTTAAGAACATTCTTCTACGCCAGGCATGGTGGTGCATGCCTTTAATCCCAGCACTTGGGAGGCAGAGGAAGGAGGATTGCTGTGAGTTCGAGGCCAGCCTGAGACTACCCAGTGAACTCCAGGTTAGTCTGGGCTAGTGAGACCCTACCTTGAAAACAAACAAACAAAAAACCATGCTTCTAGCCGGGCGTGGTGGCGCATGCCTTTAATCCCAGCACTTGGGAGGCAGAGGTAGGAGGATCGCTGAGAGTTCGAGGCCACTCTGAGACTACATAGTTAATTCCAGGTCAGCCTGGACCAGAGTGAGACCCTACCTCGTGAAAACCAAAAAAAAAAAAAAAAAAAAAACAACAACAACAACAACAAAAAAAACATGCTTCTAATCTTCACTACTATTTCTTTTTTTAAAAAAATTTTTATTTTTTATTGACAACTTCTTTAATCGTAGACAATATCACATGGTACTTCCCTGCATCCCTCCATTTCACTACTATTTCTGAATGCCTACTATGTACAAGGCAATAAGCTACTCATCAAGTGAGAGGCTTGCAAAGATAATCAAGATAGGGATCTGGTCCTGGAGGAGCTTATAGGCTTTGGCTGTGATAGCCACAGAGAAAATTCAAAAAATGCTACGTGAAGGCAGGCATGGTGGTGCATGCCTTTGATCCTAGCACTTGGGAGGCAGAGGTAGGAGAATTGCCATGAATTTGAGGCCATCCTGAGACTACATAGTCAATTCCAGTTCATTCTGTGCTATCGTGAGACTTTACCTCAAAAAAAACCCCCAAAAAACAAAAAACAACAAAAAAAAAAAAAAACTGTGGTGGCACATGCCTTTAAGCCAGCACTCAGTGGGCAGAGGCAGGAAGATCACCATGAATTCAAGACCACCCTGAGACTACACAGTGAATTCCAGGTCAGCCTAGGCTAGAGCTAGACCCTACCTCAAAAAACCAAAAACTGGCCGGGCATGTGGTACATGCCTTTAATCCCAGCACTTGGGAGGCAGAGGTAGGAGGATCACTGTGAGTTCGAGGCCACCCTGAGAATACAGAGTGAACTCCAGGTCAGCCTGAACTAGAGTGAGACCCTACCTCAAAAAAAAAAAAAAAAAAAAAAAAGAAAGAAAGAAAGAAAGAAAGAAAGAAAGAAAGACCAAAAACAAGACTGGAGAGATGGCTTAGCGGTTAAGGTGCATGCCTACCAAGCCTAAGGACCCCAGTTCGATTCTCCAGGTCCCATGTAAACCAGATGCACATGGTGGCACATGCATCTGGAGCTCATTTGCAGTGGCTAGAGGCCCTGGCATGCCCATTCTCTCTCTCTCTCCCTCTCTAATAAATAAATAAATAAAAATTAAAAATAAACTATAAAAAAACCACAAACAAAGCCGGGCGTGGTGGCACACGCCTTTAATCCCAGCACTCTGGAGGCAGAGGTAGGAGGATTGCCGTGAGTTCGAGGCCACCCTGAGACTACTTAGTTAATTCCAGGTCAGCTGGGGCCAGAATGAGACTCTACCTCGAAAAACAAAAACAAACAAAAAAACCCACAACCCCCCCCAAAAAACAGAAAACCCCCACAAACAAACAAAAAAAAAACACAGGGGGCTGGAGAGATGGCTTCATGGTTAAGCGCTTGCCTGTGAAGCCCAAGGACCCTGGTTTGAGGTTTGATTCCCCAGTACCCAAGTAAACCAGATGCACAAGGTGGTGCATGCATTTGAAGTTCATTTGCAGTGGCTGGAGGCCCTGGTGAACCCATTGTCTCTCTCTTTCTCTCTCTGTCTGTCTTTCTCAAATCAATAAAAATAAAATAAACAACAACAACAACAACAAAAAACAGAACAAAAAAAAGTACTATGTAACTTCAAGGACAAAAAACCCATCTGAGGATTCAGAGAAGCAAGAGACTCCTGACAGTCAAGAATATGTAAGAAACATATATACTAGGCCATGTAAGAGGCTCTAAGCCTGGCATGGTGCCACACTTCTGGAATCCCAGTACTTGGGAAGTACAAGTAAGAGGATCAGGAGGTCAAGGTCATCCTCAGATAAACAGTGAGTTTGAGGCCAGCCTTAGCTACATGAGACCCTGTTTAAAAAAATAAATAAATTGGGCTGTAGAGATGGCTTAGTGGTTAAGGTGTTTGCCTGCAATGCCTAAGGACCCTGGTTTGATTCCCCAGGACCCATGTTAGCCAGATGCAGAAGGGGGCTCATGCACCTGGAGTTCCTTTGCAGTGGCTGGAGGCCTTGGCATGCCCATTCTCTCTCTGCCCCTTTCTCTCTCTCAAGTAAATAAATAAATAAATGAATAAAAATTAAAAAAATCTAAACCGGGTAGCCTTTAATCCCAGCACTTGGGAGGCAGAGGTAGGAGGATCATCGTGAATTCAAGGCCACATTGAGACTACATAGAGAATTTAAGGTTAACCTGGGCTAGAGTGAAACTGTATCTTGAATAAACAAAACAAAACAAAACAAAAAAATCTATTTGTGCTGGGCGTGGTGGCACACGCCTTTAATCCCAGCACTCGGGAGGCAGAGGTAGGAGGATCATCATGAATTCAAGGCCATCCTGAGACTACTGAGTGAATTCCAAGTCAACCTGGGCTAGAGCAAGATCCTACTTCGAAACACCAAAAAAAAATTAAAAATAAATAAATAAATAAATAAATAAATAAATAAGGGCTGGAGAGATGGCTTAGCAGGTTAAGGCACTAAGGACCCAGGTTTGATTCCCCAGGACCCTCATAAACTAGATAGGTACACAAGGTATATGTGTCTGGAGTTTGTTTGCAGTGACTGGAGGTCTTGGAGAGCCCATTCTCTCTATCTGCCTCTTCCTCTTTCTCTCAAATAATAAAAAATAAATAGAACCAGGCATGGTGGCGTATGCCTTTAATCTCAGCACTTGGGAGGCAGAGGTAGGAGGATTGCTGTGAGTTCGAGGCCACCCTGAGATTACATAGTGAATTCCAGGTCAGTCTGGGCTAGACTAAGACCCTACTTTGAAAAACCAAAATAAGTAAAAAAGTAAATAATAGGTAAATAAAGGGGCTTTAGTGGCCTGTGACTTTCCCGCTCTGTTACTATAAGGTGCCCCTTGCAGGTGTACTCGCAGCCCTCTCTCTGAATTGACAAGAGGAATGGAAGGGAACTTGCAGCTCAGGAAGCAGCTCCATACTCCTTTTGTGTGCAAGGTCATGTGGGTCAACATGGATATTTTAGAGTGTCTTTCCTGAGGCAGGTGTAAAGTAGATCTTTCAATAAATGTTTCTCTTTTCCCCTTCAATTATGTCTCTTCAGTTGAAAAATCTTAACATATAGATTTATTCAGATTTTGAAGATTTTTCTTTTCTTTCTCTTTTTGGTATTGTGGATAAAACACAGGACATATTGCATGTTAAGCCTTCTACCCATAAGCCATATCCCTAGCCCTCTCTTTTTTATTTTATTTTTTGAGGTAGGGTCTCTCTTTAGCCCAGGCTGACCTGGAATTCACTATGTAGTCTCAGGGTGGCCTCAAACTCATGGCAATCCTCCTGCCTCTGAGGGCTGAATTAAAGGCATGTGCCACCATGCCCCGCCCTGACCCCTCTTTACTTTTTATTTTTAATATATTTATTTGAGAGAGAGAGAAAGAAGCAGAGAGAGAGAGTGAGAGAAAGAGAGAATGGGCATGCCAGGGCCTTTAGCCACTGCAAATAAACTCCAGATGCATGCGCCTCCTTGTGCATATGGCTTACATGGGTCCTGGGGAATTGAACCAGGGTCCTTTGACTTTGCAGGCAAATGCCTTAACTGCTAAGTCATCTTCTCCAACCCTACTTTTTATTTTTAGACATGGACTCACTAAATTGTCCAGGCAGGCCCTGAACTCATTCCATAGTTCAAGCTGGCTTTGCATTTGCAATACTCCTGTCTCAAGTCTTCTGAGAGTGCCCTAGGATTACAGGTGTATAATATAACCATTTCCTGATCTTGCTAGGATCTTGCTCTAGCCCAGGCTGACCTGGAATTCACTATGTAGTTCCAGGCTGGCCTTGAACTCATAGTGATCCTTCCACCTCAGCTTCCCAAGTGCTGGAATTAAAGGCATGTGCCACCATGCCTGGCCAACTACTTTCTCTATATTATTTTTCTCTCCTTTAGTATCGAAAGCTGGCATGCTTCCCCCACCCGTACCCCTGACTCTGGAGATATAATTAATACCTGGATCTACCAAATAAACTCTGCTGGAAAATCTACTTTCCTCCCCTTCAGTGGGAAGTTTTCTAAGTTTCCTTCTGAAACCTCAGATAAAATCTATTTACCTTGAGGTTTGTTTGTTTTCCATTCCCACCCCCACCCCCCACCCTTGCTAAATGTCCAAGTAAATATAAAAATCACAGAAATGAGCTGGGCACTTTTGATCCCAGCACTCGGGAGGCAGAGGTAGGAGGACTGCTCTGAGTTTGAGGCCACCCTGAGACTACACAGTGAATTCCAGGTTGGTCTGGGCTAGAGAGAGACCCTACCTCAAAAGAAAAAACAACAACAACCCCTCCTCCACAGAAATAGAATTCTGAACAAGAAAGAAAAAGGAAGCTTGGTGAGAAGAGCAGAGCTGGAGGGTGTGATGCAGCGTTTTTTACCCTGAGTCTCTTGATTCCAGCTCTTGTGATTTGCTGGCAGTCATAGAGTTCTATCCGCTCAAGGCTGTGACAGCTTTTCAAGTGCTCCAGGGATGCATCAGTGATTAGTGGGCAGTTGTCCAGCTCAATCACCTCCAGCTGGTCATGGGCACAGGCCCCATTCCCCAGGTGACGAATTCCATCGTCTGTGATCAGCTCACAGTGAGACAGACTCTGCAGCCAAACATAGCAAAGACAGTGTAATAACTTGGCATTCTTCTCGCCACAGGCTTATACACCATCAGAAAGGAGATCTTTTTGGTCCAGTTTTGGACAACAGTGTACTACCAAACATACAAAAAATATCTGTTGTTTTGTTCTGGATACAGAACAATTAGCCAAAATATCACTCAACAGAATCACTAAAAGTAGAAGTAAGAGGAGCTGCCCCTGTAAAACATCAACTGGTTCTGAGATATCATATCAATATACAACCTGGGCTGGCCTCAAGCCCTGGGCAGTCTTCCAGCCTCAGCGTCCTGAGTGCTGGGATTACAGGCATGTGTCACCCTACCCAGCTATCACACGTTTGGAGTAAATACACTTACATACCAAACACTGGAAGTCAAACTCACCAATACTTGAAGTCGAGGACAGTGAATAGAAAGTTGGATTAATGTGCTATCTGTTATCTGAAAGAAACATGTAAATTTGTTTTAGGTAAAATTATACCATTATTTTAATCTCATGAGCTGTACTCCACTCTTTTTTTTTTTTTTTTTTTTTTTTCAAGGTAGGGTCTCACTCTAGCTCAGGCTGACCTGGAATTCACTATGTAGTCTCAGGGTGGTCTCGAACTCACGGCAATCCTACCTCTGCCTCCCAAGTGCTGGTATTAAAGGCGTGTGCCACCACGCCCGGCTCCACTCTTGACTATACTTATTGTCTAGACATTATCAAGTAACAAACCTTGTGGGCCGGTGGGGTTGTGCATGCCTTTAATCCCATCACTTGGGAGGTACAGGTGGGAGGATCACCATGAGTTCCAGGCCACCCTGAGAGTACATAGTGAATTCTAGGTCAGCCTGGGCTACAGACCCTACCTTGCAAAACAAAAAACAAAAAACAAACAACAACAACAACAACAAAAATCCTTAAGTTTTAAGTTCCATGGGCTACCTGGAACTTAAAAAACATACCCAAGTGAGGCCCAAACATATCAAGGCCTTTCTAATCTTCATCTTTGGAAAGGATTCAAAATTCTTGGACTGAAGAGATGGCTCAGCAGTTAAAGACTTCTTAGCAAATCTGATGGCCTGGGTTGGATTCCCTAGTATCCACATAAAGTCACATTTACAAAGTGACACATGTGCCTGGAGTACATTTGCAGTGGCAAGAGACCTGGCATACTCATATTCTTTCTCCCTCTCTCTCAAATAAATACACAAATTTAAAAAGGAGGGCAGGAGGGAGTGAAAACAAAACAAACAAACAAGCAAAAAACAAAAAGAAACAAACTCAAATTTCTTTTTATTATAGTTCAAATTTCATTCATTTATGTACCTGCTTCTCACACACAGATTTTATTTATTTATTTATTTATTTATTTATTTATTTATTTATTTATATTTATTTATTTATTTGAGAGAGCGAAAGAGAGAGGGGAAAGAATGGGCACACCAGGGCCTCCAGCCACTGCAAATGAACTCCAGATGCATGCGCTCCCTTGTGCATCCGGCTTATGTGGGTCCTGGAGAATTGAACCGGGATCCTTTGGCTTTGCAGGCAAATGCCTTAACCACTAAGCCATCTCTCCAGTCCCTCACACACAGATTTTAAAATAAAGGGATCAGGGCTGGAGAAATGACTTGGTGGTTAAGATGCTTGACTGCAAAGCCAAAGAACCCAGGTTTGATTCCCCAGGACCCATATAAACCAGATGCACAAAGTGGTACATGTGTTTGGAGTTGGTTTGCAGTGGCTGTAGGCCCTAGGATGCCCATTTTCTCTGTTTTTCTCTCTCAAATAAATAAATAAAAATTTTAAAAAATGAATCAAATATTAAAGGCATTTGATGCAATTATGAAGCCATTTTATTTATTTATTTGATTTATTCTTTTTTTTTTTTTTGGTTTTTCAAGGTAGAGTCTCACTCTAGTATAGGCTGACCCGGAATTCACTATGTAGTCTCAGGGTGGCCTTGAACTCACAGTGATCCTCCTACCTGTGCCTTCCGAGTGCTGGGATTAAAGGTGTGCTCCACCACACTTAGTTTTCTTTTTTTGGTTTTTCAAGGTAAGGTCTTCCTCTAGCCAGGCTGACCTGTAATTCACTATGTAGTCTTAGGATGGCCTTGAACTCATGGCAATCTTCCTACGTCTGCCTTCCAAGTGCAGGTGTCACCACACCTGGCTTTATTTATTTATTTGCTTTCATATTTTATTTTTTAATATTTTATTTATTTGAGAGAGAGGAAGAGAGAGAGGAAGAGGCAGATAGAGAGAATGGGCATACCAGGGCCTCTAGCCACTGCAAATGAACTCCAGATGCATACTCCACCTTGTGCATTTGGTTTATGTGGGTACTGGGGAATTGAACCTAAGTCCTTAGGCTTCACAAGTGCCTTAACCATTAAGCCATTTCTCCAGCCCTATTTTTATCTTTTTTGAGAGAGACAGAGTGAGAGAAGAAGAGAGAGAATGGGCATGCCAGGGTCTTTCAGCTGCTGTGAACAAACTCCAGACATATGCACCCCCTTGTGGGAATGTGTGGTATTGCACACTTGCATCACCGTTGCCTCTGGTTTACATGGGATCTGGAGGATTCGAAAAGTTCTTAGGGTTCACAGGCAAGCGCATAAATCACTTATCCACCTCCCAAGCCCAATTTTTGTTTCTTTGAGTCAGGGTCTCATGATCCCAGGCTGGGATCTTTTACATCTAGAGTGTTGGGATTACAAATGTGTGCTACCATGCTTGGTTTATGGGCCTCCTTAGTATCTATCTCAGATATTTTTCTTGCTTGGTTTTGTAATAAAAAATATTTCTCTAAGACTAATTTAAATTGCTAGACTTTGAAGAACCTTTTTCTGAAGTGTTTTGCTTGTTTATTTATTTAAAATTTTATTTTATTTATTTATTATTTGCAAGGAGAGAGAGAGAGAGAGAGAGAGAGAGAGAGAGAGAGAGAGAGAGAGACAGACAGAGAACGGGTGCACCAGGGCCTCTACCCACTGCAAATGAACTCCAGATGCATGTGCCCCCTTGTGCATCTGCCTTATGTGGGTACTGGGGAATCAAACCTGGGTCCTTTGGCTTTGCAGGCAAGCACTTAAACAGTTAAGCTATCTCTCCAGCCATTTCTTACTTTTTTTTTGAGAGTGTCAGAGAGACAGAGAGAGAATGGGTGGGTGCCAGCAACCTCTCAGCTGCTGTGAATGAACTGCAGATGCATGCGCCCCCTTGTGGGCAAATGCTGCATTGCGTCCTTGCGTCACTTTGCGTTTGGCTAAACATGGGACCTGGAGAATTGAAAGGGTGTTCTTAGGCTTAGCAGGCAGGCACCTTAACCGCTAAGCCATCTCTCCAGCCCTGTTTGTTTATTTTTTGAGGTAGGGTCTCCCTCTAGCCCAGGCTGACTGGGAATTCACTCTGTAGTCTCAGGGTGGCCTTGAACTCACAGCGATCCTCTACCTCAGCCTTCAAAGTGCTGGGATTAAAGGCATACACTATCATGCTGGGCTCTTTTCTGAGTTGTAAGCATTTAAAGTTCTGTTGTGTTTTAAAAAATTTATTCATTTATTTGAAAGAGAAGGATTACCCCCAAAACATTACAGGCCATTGCCAAGGGTTTTCCACCAAGAATAGATGGTAAGACCCTATTGCTGAAGACTCCACATTCTCGTGCTGAAAGGTCACTAAGAAATCCTGCAGGAGCTGAGTTGAAAAACTTCCTCAGAAGCCGGGCGTGGTGGCACACGCCTTTAATCCCAGCACTCGGGAGGCAGAGGTAGGAGGATCGATGAGAGTTCGAGGCCACCCTGAGACTATATAGTTAATTCCAGGTCAGCCTGGACCAGAGTGAGACCCTACCTCACAAAACCAAAAAAAAAAAAAAAACTTCCTCAGTATATGCCAGCTGACAGAAATCTGGAAGAAGTTATGCTGCATACAATACCATTGGAGAGAGAGAAATCTCCAGTGGAGATAAACAACAGTGGACATTGCAAGACTTAAGTTTGGCCAGCCAGACCAAATGAACCAATGGGTGCAATAGTGGCATGTCTATTATGGGGGAAAACAACCACTCTCTAATCAGACTGGAGGCCCACTCCACGGGAGGGAATACATCCCTGATACTGAAAACCTATGACAGGGGAAGTCATGAGTCCTAGGGATGTAATATTTGCTCGTATCTGGCTAAATGTATATACTATGCTCATCAGACTATCGGGTAAGCATTTCTCTTTTTTTTTGTTTTTTCTTCGATTTTTTGAGGTAGAGTCTCACTCTAGCTCAGGCTAACCTGGAATTCACGATGTAGTTCTCAGGGTGGCCCCGAACTCACAGCGATCCTCCTACCTCTGCCTCCCGAGTGCTGGGATTAAAGGTGTGTGCCACCACACCCGACCCCCCCCCCCCAGGAAAAAAAATTTTTTGAGAGAGTCTCACTATCTTGCCAAAGTTGGCCTTGAACTCTTGAGCACAAGCAACAGGGACTATAGATGCATGGCATTATGCCTGGCCTAAGAGAAGGAACTATTTAAACAGTTATGGCTCAAACACTTGGATGACTCTTTCTTTCTTTCTTTCTTTCTTTCTTTCTTTCTTTCTTTCTTTCTTTCTTTCTTTCATCTTCTTATCTTCCTTCCTTCCTTCCTTCCTTCCTTCCTTCCTTCCTTCCTTCCTTCCTTCCTTCCTTCCTTCCTTCCTCCCCTTCCCTTCCCTTCCCTTCCCTTCCCTTCCCTTCCCTTCCCTTCCCTTCCCTTCCCCCTCCCTCCCTTCTTTTTGGTTTTTCAAGGTAAGGTCTCACTCTGGCACAGGTTGACCTGGAGTTAACTATGTAGTCTGAGGGTGGCCTTGAACTCACAGTGATCCTCCTACCTCTGCCTCCCGAGTGCTGGGATTAAAGGTGTGTGCCACCACACCCAGCTTTTTATTTGAGAAGCAGGGGCGGGGGGAGAAAATGGGCACACCAGAGTTTCTAGCTACTGCAAATGAATTCCTGATTCATGTGCCACTTTGTGTATCTGGCTTATATGGATCCTAGAGAACTGAACCTGGGACCTCTGGCTCTGTAGGCAAGTGCCTTAACTGTTAAGCCATCTCTCCAGCCCCTCCTTTTTGAGACAGGATCTTGTTATATCACCCTGCCTGGTCTGGTACTATGCCCCCCAGGTTGGCCTAGAACATGTAGCAATCCTCTGCCTCAGGCTCCTACTGCTGGGATTACAGGTGTGCACCACCATGCCCAGTTTTGTCATTTCTCTTTAAAGCCAACCTTATTGCTGGTATATTACTTCTCTCTCTTGCCCCATTTTTCCCTCCCTCTTTACTTCCCTCTCCAGTTCTGATACTTGAATCCAGTTCCTTGCATATGCTAGATGAGTTCTCTAACCACTGAGATGCATCTCCACTTGCATGTATTTCCATAGTTATTTAACAACATACCACAACTACTCCTTCCTGGCCGCCTGCAAGACCCCTCCACAAATGGAGACTCCATCGTGCTACCAAGTAGTTGTATCCTACATTAGAGGAAGGAACTGGGCATTCTGATGTACAAATAGTAAGTAAGTTTCTATCATAGTGTACTTGTCAATAAAAATATACGCTCTTACCTGAACACATTCTTCCAGGTCCATCTTTTCAAGCTCATGGCAATTCTACAAAATACAAAGCCAAACAATCAATTTACTATACACTTTGTTTGTTTCTATTTTTTTTTAATATTACTTATTTATTAGAGAGAGAGAGAGAGAGAATGGGCATGCCAGGGTCTCCAGCCACTGCAAATAAACTCCAGATGCATGTGCCCCCTTGTGCATCTGGCTTATGTGGGTCCTGGATGATCAAACGGGGATCCTTTGGCTTTGTAGGCAAATACCTTTACGGCTAAGCCATCTCTCCAGCCATGTTTGTTTTTGTGTTAGGGTCTTGCTATAGCCCAGGCTGGCCTCCGCAAACAAACTCCAGATGCATTTGCCACCAAGTGCATCTTGGCTTATGTGCATCCTGGGGAACTGAATTTGGGTTCTTCGGTTTTGTAGGCAAGCACCTTAACTGCTAAGACATCTCTCTAGCCTTTTTTTTTTTTTTTTTTTTTTGAGGCAGGGTCTCACTTTAGCCCAGACTGATCTAAAACTCATTTAGCCTGTCCTTCAATTCTTGGTCATTCTTCTACCTCAGCCTCCCTGGTGCTGGGATTATAGGTCCACAACTAGCTCAGTATAAACTTTTTTTTATTTTTAAAGATTTATTTTTATTTATCACAGACAAAGAGGGAGAGAGAGTGTGAAAATGGGTGCGCCAGGGCCTCTAGCCACTGCAAACGAACTCCAGACACATGTGCCACCATCTGTATCTGGCTTATATGGGACCTGGAGAATTGAATCTGGGTCCTTAGGCTTCGAGGCATGTGCCTTAACTGCTAAGCTGTCTCTCCAGCCCTTTGTTTTTTTAATTTTAATTTTTTTATTTTTGGAGAGAGAGAGACAGAGAAAGAGGGAGAGGAAGACAGATAGAGATGGGCACGCCAGCAGCCTCTCAGCTGCTGCGAATGAAATCCAGATGTGTGCGCCCCCTTGTGGTCAAGTGCGGCATTGCGCCCTTGCGTCACTGCATCTGGCTAAACATGGGACCTGGAGATTGGAACTGCTGAAGATTGGAACCAGCATTCTTAGGCTTAGGAGGCAGGCGCCTTAACCACTAAGCTATCTCTCCAGCCCTGTTTTTTTTTTTTTTAAATATTGTATTTATTCATTTATTTGAGAGAGAGGAAGAGAAAGAGAATAGGTGTGCCAGAGCCTCCAGCCACTGCAAACAAACTCCAGGTGCATGCACAACCATGTCCATCTGGCTTACATGGATTCTGGGGAATTGAACTTGGGTCCTTTGACTTTGTAAGCAAGTGCCTTAACCTCTAAGCCATCTCACTAGCCTGCTTTTTGGTTTTTGAGGTAGGGACTCACCCTAGCCCAGGCTGATTTGGGACTTTACTATGTAGTTTCAAGCTGGCTTTGTATTCAGTGAGCCTCCTACCTCTGCCTCCGAAGGGTTAGGATTAAAGGCATGTGCCACCATTCCTGACTAAATTTTTTTTTAAATTTTTATTCATATGAGAGAGAGAGAATGAATGAGTATGCCAGGGCCTCTAGCCACTGCAAACAAACTATAGATGCATGCACCACCATGGGTTACATGGGTTCTGGAGAATCAAACCTGGGTCCTTAGGGTTTGAAGGCAAGTGACTTAACTACTATGCCATTTCCCCAGCCCTAAATTTCTTTTTCTTTCTTTTTTTTTTTTAATTTTTAAAATTTTTTTAAATTTATTTTTGAAGAGAGACAGACAGACAGAGAGGGAGAGGGAGACAGATAGAGATGGGCGCACCAACAGTCTCCCAGCTGCTGTGAACGAAATCCAGATGTGTGCGCCCTCTTGTGGTCAAGTGCATCATTGCGCCCTTGTGTCACTTTGCATCTGGCTAAACGTGGGACCTGGAGATTGGAACCACTGGAGATTGGAACCAGCGTTCTTAACCACTAAGCCATCTCTCCAGCCCTCTTTTTCTTTTTTAAAAATACATTTTTTTGAGAGAGAGAGAGAGGAAGAGGCAGAGCGAAGGAGAGAATGGGCGCCAGGGCCTCCAGTCACTATAAATGAACTCCAGATGCACGTGCCCCCTTGTGCTTATATGGGTCCTGGGGAATCAAACCAGGGTCCTTAGGCTTTGCAGGCAAATGCCTTAACCGCTAAGCTATTTCCCTAGCCCCGTCTTTTTCTTTTATTAGGGAAGCTGAGGTAGGAGGACCACCATGAGTTTGAGGTCCGCCTGAGACTACATAGTAAATTCCAGGTCAGCCTGCCTTTAGTGAGACCCTATTTAAAAAAACAAAAATATGGCTGGGCATAGTGGCACATGCCTTTAATCCCAGCACTCGGGAGGCAAAGGTAAGAGGATCACCATGAGTTTGAGGCTACTCTGAGACTACATAGTGAATTCCAGGTCAGCCTGGGCTAGAGTGAAACCCTATTTAAAAAAAACAAAAATATGGCTGGGCATGGAGGCACACGCCTTTAATCCCAGCACTCGGGAGGCAAAGGTAAGAGGATCACCATTTGTTTGAGGCTACCCTGAGACTACATAGTGAATTCCAGGTCAACCTGGACTAGAGTGAAACCTTACCTTGAAAAAAACAAACAAACAGAAGCCGGGCGAGGCAGCACACGCCTTTAATCCCAGCACTCAGGAGGCAGAGGTAGGAGAATTGCTGAGAGCTCCAGGCCACCCTGAGACTACATAGTTAATTCCAGGTCAGCCTGGACCTGAATGAGACCCTACCTTGTAAAACCAAAACCAACCAACCAAACAAACAACCCCAAAACCCCAAACAACAACAAAAATACTGGGTGTAGTGCTGAACGCCTTTAATCCCAGCACTTGGGAGACAGAGGTAGAAGAACCACCATGAGTTCAAGGCCATCCTGAAACTACATAGTGAATTACAGGTCAGCCTGGGCTAGAATGAGACCCTTAAAAAATAAGATAAAATTAAATAAATAAATAAATAAATAAAATAAAACCCCACTCCTGACTTATGTTTTCGTTTTGTTGTTGTTATTGTTGTTGTTTTGTTGGTTTTTCGAGGTAGGGTCTTACTCCAGCCCAGGCTGACCTGGAATTCACTGTGTGGTCTCAGGGTGGCCTGGAACTCACAGTGATCCTTCTACCTCTGCTTCCCAAGTGCTGAGATTAAAGGCGTGCACAACCACACCCAGCTTCTTTTCGCTTTCTTGAGACAAAGTTCCTGTGCATCCCAGGCTTACCATGAACTCATGATGTAACCAAGTATGGCTTTAAACGCCTGATCTTCCTATCTACACCCTTCAAATGCTGGTATTACAGGTGTGCACCTCCACTTGGAATTTATGCTATGCAGAGCTGAGGATCCAACACAGGGCTTTATGCATGTTAGGCAATTCTCCTAACAGAGCCATGTCTGTAGCTGTAGCCCCAGCGAATCTCTTACAAAGCACCAGGAAGCCCCTGCTTCCTTAAATCCACAATCTTAGCCAGGTGTGGTGGCGCACGCCTTTAACACCAGCACTCAGGCGGATCGCCATGAGTTCGAGGCCACTCTGAGAATACAGAGTGAATTCCAGGTCAGCCTGAGCTACACTAAAACCCTACCTCGGAAAAAAAAAAATCCACCATCTTAAAGAAACTGTGCCATGTTCTACAATACAGGTATGCATTTCCAGAGCTGGCACCAGGCCTGTATAGCTACAGGATGCCTTCAAAGACTCAGGAAGACTAGCAACAGAGGCATCCTCCCTGGTTCATACCCTCAATTCTCGGCTATGCTAATTTCTCTTGCTGCTTTTTCTTCTGAAATAAAAATTCTAAGAAAACCTATGTACACCCAGAAAAAAAATACTTACCCTGGCCAGAGTGGTAAAGCCCACATCTGTTAATTGAGAACATCTTGCCACTTCTAATATTCTGTTAACAAAAACAGAACAAAACAAAGTGAAAGTCAAGCTCTTAGTCCCCGAAAACTGGTTTCATGAAAACAGCAAGAATTTAAGAAAACGATTGCCTATTCGCTAATGATGCATCATCTAGAGTGACAGTAACAGCTAAGCAAGCCTGTATACAAATCTTGCTATTTGTTTTCATCATGAAGTGGTCCTGTAAATATCATATTTCAGGCTGTTGCAATCAAACACAGAAAAATATAACTGAAGCTTGTAGTTAATGCCAAAATGCATTAAAAGCCTTCTTGATGGCATACTGCTTATCCCCAGAGGGCAGCCTGCTCCTAGAAAACAAAGGAAATGAAGATAAATACTATATTTCAGTTAACCTATTGCTGAACAAATTATTTTCTTTCTGTGTTTTACATGTAGGCTCATGCAGATTTAAATACATCTTTAAAATGTCACAAAAGCTGGGCGTGGTGGCACACACCTTTAATCCCAGCATTTGGGAGGCAGAGGTAGGATCACCCTGAGTTCGAGGCCACCCTGAGACTACACAGTGACTTTCAGGTTTCACTAGAGTAAAATCCTACCTTGAAAAAACAAAGCAAAACAAAACAAAACAAAAAGCAATGAAGGGACTGTGTAATTACAGGTCTGTCCCAAATATGAAATTCTCTACTAAAAAAGCTTCCTGCCTCTTCACACTGGCTCCCAGGGAGGCTCAGTTGAGAGGGAAGCTGGGCTGACAGCTACTCTTTTTTTCAGAAACTGCTGAACCCCATCTGAAAAATAACCACAGGATTAGAAAATCAAAAATCACTCTTTTCTGTGCAGTCTGGTGTATGATGATACTGAATAACATTTACCTGTTTCCTTTTTCAAAAAATATTTTTATTTATTTATTTGCAAGCAGAGATAGATAGAGAGAAGAGAGACAGAATGGGTGTGCTAGAGCCTCCAGCCACTGCAAACAAACTCCAGATACATGAACTACTTTGTGCATACAGGGAATTAAACTAGGGTCATTAGGCTTTGCAGGCAAGTGGCCTTACCGCTTGAGCCATCTCTCCGGTCCTCAAATTTCATTTTAATATCATTTATTTATATTTTTAAGCAGAGAGAGGGAGGGGGAGATAGAGGGAGGGAGGGAGAGGGAGAGAGAGAGAGAGAGAGAGAGAGGGAAAGAATGGGTATATCAGGGCCTCTTACCACTGCAAATCAATTATAGATGCATGCACCACTTTATGTATCTGGTTTGGTGTGTACTGGGGAATTAAGCTAGGGGCTAACAGGATTTGCAAGTAAGTACCTTAAGCCAATGAGCCATCTCTCAAGCCCTCACTTTCAAATTTTTGACTGAAGTTTAAAAAATTAAAATAAACTATAAGGCAGCACTATCAAATAAAAAGCAACTAGAAATGAATAGTACATCTAATGAAAGATCATGTTCTAACTGAGACAATACTTCTGATTGTCATATTTAAGAGCCTTTATATTCTAATAACATCATGATCCCCACAGAAGGCTGGCACCAAAGACTCCTTGCTTTAAAAAAAAAAACCTTTCTTTATTTTATTTATTTGAGAGAGAGAATGGGCATGCCAGGGCCTTAAGCCACTGCAAATGAACTCCAGACACATGTGCCACCTTGTGTATCTGGCTTATATGGGTCCTGGGGAATAAAACCTGGGTCCTTTGGCTTTGCAGACAAATGCCTTAAGCACTAAGTCATCTTTCCAGTCCACCCCTTGCTTTAAATAGAAAAGATAATGTGTATTCTTTTTAGAGAGACATTTGGTAATTTCTTTAGCTCCTGAGAAGTACTCTACACCAGGCCTCTGATGGTATTGATTTTGAACAAGTCTATTACCTACTAAGGAACTTTGATACTTGTAACAATCTTGATTAGGCTTATCACTAATCATCAAAAAAAGAGGTCGGGGCTGGAGAGATGGCTTATTGGTTAAGGTGCATGCCTGTGAAGCCTAAGGACCCAGGTTCGATTCTCTAGGTCCCATGTAAGCCAGATGCACATGGTGGTGCATGGATCTGGATTTCATTTGCAGTGGCTAGAGGCCCTGGCACACCCATTCTTTCTCTCTCTCTCCCTTTCTCTGTCTCTGATAAATAAATAAATAAATAAATAAATAAAAATAAATCTTTTTTAAAAAGTTTAAAACTAAGGGTGTAATATCTGCTGGAGTCTCGCTAAATGTATATACTATGCTCACCAAACTGCCCAGTAAGCACACCCATATATTAATGCTACTCTCACTTTTGGTTAGAGAAGTTTCTTTTTTCAGATGGTGGCAACCTTGGGATGATTCAGAAGGCACCATGGTGCTGAGAAGAAGGGACAAAGGAGTGCTCAACACTGAAATGTCTCAAACCCACTGTCCAAGGCTCAGGGTCCATTGCGGAAGAGGGGGCGGAAATAATGTAAGAGCCAAAGGAAGAGTAGGACTCCTTACAACGTGCTCCTCCAGACACAAAATGGCCTGGATATCCATGACCTCACAGTGCCTGACACTACCTACATAAGACCATCATAATAGGAGGAAAAGATCATGACATCAAACTGAAAAGAGAGACTGACTGAGAGGGGGAGGGGATATGATGGAGAGTGAAGTTTCAAAGGGGAAAGTGGGGGAGGGAGGGAAATAACGGGATATTGTCTACAATTAAAGAAGTTGTCAATAAAAAAAAGTTTAAGGGGGCTGGAGAAATGGCTTAGTGGTTAAGGCGTTTGCCTGCGAAGCCAAGGATCCCGGTTCGATTCTCCAGGACCCACGTAAGCCAGATGCACAAGGGGCACACGCATCTGGAGTTCATTTGCAGTGGCTAGAGGCCCTGGCATGCCCATTCTCTCTCTGTCTGCCCCTCTTCTATCTCTCTCTCTGTTTGCAAATAAATAAAATTTTAAAAAATATTAAAAAAAAAAGAATTAAGTTGGAAGTTAAAAAAAAAAAAAAAAGCTTAAAAGAGAAGTGATTTCATGGGCTCTGATGCCAGAATGCCTGGCTCTGAATCCATACTCCTGCACTTAATAACTTTGGGACCCTGAGCAGGTTGCTTCACCTCCCTGTGTTTTGGTTTTCTCTTCTATGATATGAAGACAGTGACAGTCCTTATACTTACAGAGGTTACATGAATTTCTATATGTAAAGCACCTAAACCACCACCTAACTTATGCGCATTATGTAAGTGTTGTTCTAAAAAAATAAAAAAAGGTAGTGGGGATCATATTGTCATAAAACAGCATGTGGTGCTCTTGTGGAGTATCAGTACAGTTTGATTCTGTGTGCTCTCTGACACAGAATCTCAGCCAACCCCATATTCAGGCAGACAGGAGAATCCACAGAGAAATAAGGCTGCTCTAAAAGATGATCACCTCAAAGAGGTCATTTTATTTTATTTTATTTTTGGTTTTTCGAGGTAGGTTCTCATTCTAGTTCAGGCTGACCTGGAATTCACTATGTAGTCTCAGGGTGGCCCCGAACTCATGGCAATCCTCCTACCTCTGCTTCCCAAGTGAGGGGATTAAAGGTGTGTACCATCACGCTTGGCAAGAGGTCTATTTTAAATATTCTCTTCTGCAGATCACTCTGATATGAATGGCTTTAGGGTGGGCTTTTAAAAACTGGAGGCTACAGAGATTGCTCAAAGGTGAAAAGCACTTGCTTGAAAAGCCTGAATGCCCTGGTTTGATTTTCCAGTACCCACATAAAGCCAGATGCATAAAGTGGTGCATGTATATGGGGTTTGTTTGCAATGGTAGGAGGTCCTGGCATGCCCATTCTCTCTGTCATATATACATTTTTTTTAATCTGGAGGGGTTGGAGAGATGACTTAGTGGTTAAAAGGCACTTGCTTGCAGGGCCTGATGGCTCAGGTTTGATTCCCCAGTACCCACGTAAAGCCAGATGCACTAAGTGGCACATGTGTCTGGAGTTCATTTGCAGTGGCTAGAGGTCCTGCATTCTCTCTGCCCTCTTTCTCTCTCTCTCTCTCTTTCATGTGTGTCTCAAATATAAAATAAAGCTGGGCAAGGTGGTGCTCACCTTTAATCCCAGCACTCGGGAGGCAGAGGATCACTTTGAGTTCCAGGCCACCCTGAGACTACATAGTGAATTTCAGGTCAGCCTGGGCTAGAGCAAGACCCTCCCTTGAAAAACCAAAAATAAATAAATAAATAAAATAAAATAAAGGTGACTTAGAACAAACAAATAAATGTATTTAAAATAAACTGGAGGGCTGGAGAGATGGCTTAGTGTTTAAGGCGCCTGCCTTCCAAGCCTAAGAACGCCCATTTGATTTTCCAGGTCCCATGTTAAGCCAGACATGTGACGCAAGTGTGCAATGGTGCACTTGCCCACAAGGGGGCGTACACATCTGGAGTTTGTTCACAGCAGCAGAAATGCTCTGGCGTATCCATTCTCTCTCTCTCTGCCTCTTCCTCTCTCTGTTTCTGTCTCTCAAAATAAAATAAAATAAAATAAGGGCTGGAGAGATGGATTAGCAGTTTAGGCATTTGCCTGCAAAGCCAAAGGATCTCGGTTCAATTCTCCAAGACCCACGTAAGCCAGATGCGCAAAGGGCACATACATCTGGAGTTCGTTTGCAGTAGCTAGAGGCCCTGGCATGCCCATTCTCTCTCTGTCTGCCTCTCTTCTATCTTTCTCTCTCTATGCTTACAAATAAATAAATAAAAATTGAAAAGAAATCTTTAAATGGTGATAACTTTTCTAGTACAGATATCAACTAGTAGGACTTGGGGACTGCTGCCTCTGGCTCATGCCAATTACATGTAATCCAAGCACAAAACAGGTAAGGGCCATCTAGAAGGGTGGTGGCACTGCAGTGTCTGCCTTAAAACTTCAAAGTTCCAGGGCTAGGAAGATGGTTCAGTGGTTAAAGGTACTCGCTTGCAAAGTCTACTGATCCAGGTTTGATTCCCAACCCACCCGTGGAAAGCCAGATGAAAAAAGTAGCACAAACGTGTCATAGTCTTTTGCAGTGGCAAAAGGCCCAGGTTTGTCCCCCCCGCCCTACACAAATATAAAGAAATATAAAATTAAAAAAAAAAAAATTCAAAGTTCCCAGAAATAAGTAATAGTGAAGCAGACTTTTCCCCCTTTCCTTGATTTTTTTGAGCTAAGTAAGAGATGTTTACCTAAGCCGAGGGCAGTTCTGACCTAGAGCATTCAGGATGGCATCTGTGATATTGGAGCAGCCAGAGGCACAGAGGGACTGTAACTTATGGCAACCTCTGCATATAGTAATGAGACCTTCATCTGTGATTTGCTAAAAATAAAAAAAAAAACAAAAGAAAAAATCCACAAATATTAGTAACTCAGCAGAAGAAAAAGCAAAAATTAATACTTGTGTGAAAATAGTACCAAAAAGAAACTCAGCAGATTTACTATCCATCAGACAGCTGATCTACAAGAAGCACTTTGTTTCTGCCTTCCAGATCTCTTGATTTAGTTCGGAAGAGACTCTGCTCATTTGCAGTATAAAGGGAAGAAGCTGTAAGAGGGCGCTTTTAATTTAATGAGAATGGGAGGGGCTGGCTAGATGGCTCGGTGGTTAAAAGGCACTTGGTCGTCTGTAGAGCCTAATGGCTGGGTTTGAACAGCATAGGCATGTTATGGTGTAGGTTTAATTGAATGACTTAAAACCAAGAAAACATAAGACAGCAGTATTTTAAAACATGGAGTGCTCAGTTGACCAAGAGTGTTTGCTTAGCATTTATAAAGCCCTGGGTTGTATCCCCAGCACTGCGTAAACTGGGTCTATGACCTGTAATCCAAGCACTCAGAAGGTGGAGATAGGAGGATTAGAAGTTCAGGTTATCTTCCTATACACAGTTCTAGGCCTGCCTGGGCTATAATAAATCTTATCTCAAAAAAACAAAAAACAGGGATGGAGAGATGGCTTAGTGGTTAAGCGCTTGCCTGTGAAGGCTAAGGACCCTGGTTCAAAGCTCAATTCCCCAGTACCCACATAAGCCAGATGTACAAGGTGGAGCATGCATTTGGAGTTCAATTTCAGTGGCTGGAGGCCCTGGTGCGCCCATTCTCTCTCCCTCTTGTCCCTCTCAAATAAATAAATAAGAATAAACAACAAAAAAAGCAGCACACACACAAAAAAACAAAAGTAAACATTGAAAAACAACTAGACCGCCAGGCATGGTATTGCATGCCTTTAATTCCAGCAGTCGGGAGGCAGAAATAGGAGAGGGATCGCCATGAGTTTGAGGCCACCCTGAGACTACAGAGTGGGTTCCAGGTTAGTCTGGACTAGAGTGAGACCCTACCTTGAAAAACCAAAAAGAAAACAAACAAACAAAAAAACAACAACTAGATGGGTGTGGTGGTGTACATCTTTAATCCCAGCACTTAGGAGGCAGAAGTAGGAGTATTGCTGTGAGTTTGAGATCAGCCTGAGACTAGAGGGAGACTCTTACCTTGAAAAACCAATAAAAAAAACCAAGCAAACAAAAAACCTGGATGGTAGTTTCAATCTCACACAGTATTCACTTGTTTCTAAAATTTTTGTTTGTTTGTTTTTGGAGGTAGGGTCTCACTCTTCTCAGGGTGGCCTCGAACTCACAGCAACCCTCCTACCTCCATCTCCCGAGTGTTGGGATTAAAGGCATGCACCACGACCAGATTCCCCAGTTCAAGTTTATCATGGGCTATATAGCTAGTTTAAAACCAGCCTTGGCTACAGTAAGATTCTGTCTTAAACAGAAAACAAAACAAAATGGGCTGGAGAGATGGTTCTTGGTTAAAGTGCTTGCTCATAGAGTCTGACAGCCTGGGTTCAATTCCCCAGTACCCATGTAAAGCCAGATGTATTAAGTGGCACATGCATCCGGAGTTTGTTTGCAGTGGATAGAGTCCCTGGTGTGCCCATACTATCTCTCTCTCTTCTTGCAAAACAATAAAGAAAAAAAATTTAAAACAAGCCAGGTATGGTGGTACAAACCTTTAATTCCAGTAACCTGGAAGCAGAGGCAGGAGGATCACTGTAAGTTAAGGCTAGCCTAGGACTACAGAGTAAGATCCAGGTCAGCCTGTGCTAGAGTGAGATCCTACCTCAAAAAAAACAAAAAACAGGACTGGAGACATGGCTTAGCAGTTAAGGTGCTTGCCTGCGAAGCCAAAGGACCAAGGTTCAATTCCCCAGGACCCATGCAGACCAGATGCACAAAGAGGCACATGCATCTGAAGTTTTTTAGCAATGGCTGGAGGCCCTGGCGTCCCATTCTCTCTCTCTCTCTCTCTCTCTCGCACTCTCTCTCTAAAATAAATAAATAAAAATAAAATATTAAGCCGGGCATGATGGCACATGCCTTTAATTCCAGCACTCAAGAGGTGGAGGTAGGAGGATCACTGTGAGTTTCAAGGCCAGCCTGAGACTTCATAGTGAATTCCAGTTCAGCCTGGACTAGAGTGAAACCCTACCTTGAAAAACAAAAACAAACAACCACTATATATTGAAAAATTGTTTGGGGCATAAAAAGAATTCTCAGGAATGCTGAGCATCATTTTGTATTGTAGTAAAGGAATGACTCCTGAACTGAGATTCACAGGAAGATACACAATTACAGAACTGGTTGTTTACACCTACTGCGATTCAGGAAACCAAACTAAACCAGCAAATACCCAGATAAGCCACTGGTCTTTAAACTTTTTGTTTTTATTTTTGAGGTAAGTTCTTGCTCTATAGCCCTGTCTGGCACGGAAGTCCCTATGTAGACCAGGTCTGTTTCTGCCTGAGTGCTGTGATTACAGGTGTGAGCCTGTATGGCTTTTTCTTTTTTTCCTTTTTATGAAACAAGGACTCACATAGCCCAGGCTGGATTTGAGCTTGCTAGGAGGCCAAAAATGGCCCTGATCTGCTGATCATCCTTGCTTCCACCTCCCAAGGGCTAGGCTTTTCAGTTATGTCACAGCGCTGTAAGTACTGGTCCTGATGAATTACTAATACAGAAGCATCACAGGAAGAGATGCTTACTAAGCAAGTCTGCAAGTTCAAAGTCACCAGTTCAGGACAGTGTGCTCCTATGTACTTGAGAGCTTCATCTTCTAGCTGCAAAGATTAAAAAACAAGGAACAGTGATTACTAACATTGTTCCAAAGGAAGAAAATGGAAAAATACACACATTCACCAATACATTCTCAAATAGCTAACCAAGTTTCAAAGGGACAACGAACTGGGCATAAAAAACTATGATGACCACACAAATACAGTTCCTAGTATTGTAGAGTTATCAGCGGGTTTACAAGTCAGTTTTTGCCATATCAAAGTATTATTATTATCTAATTGAGGATAAGACTGAATCTTTTAGTTTTAGTGTTTATGGGTTTTCTTTCTTTCTTTTTTTGTTAAGACAAGATCTTGCTATGCAGCACTGGCTGGCCTGAAACTCCCTATGCAAACAAAACCAGCCCCAAACTTACTACAGTTCTGCCTCTGCCCTCCTAAATGCTGGGATTACAGTTGTGAGCCATCAATCTGGCTATGGATTATAATTCTTATAAATTAAGATTTCCTCACAGTACTTTGTGTTAGGATTATGAAGGTAAACCAATTTTTAAAATCCAAACACAGTTTCTTAAAGACGAAGGAGCTGAGGAAGGAATCGGCAGTGCTTATCTGCTGCTGGAAGATCAGTGGCATGCCTACAGCCCTGAGAACAGATGGTAAGTAATTGATCATAATGATGCAGTCCAATCAATATTTTCCAGGATTCCACAAATAACCAGAATATCAAGCTGTTGCTCTAAGGCAGTCACACATCAAAAGTTCTGTTTCAAAGTAGTTCTTTCCATAATGGAATAAGAGTGAGGGCATTTTTAATGGAATCCAAATGTGCCTTTAGTAAGCACTAATAAAATAATGGCTAGCCCTATTTGTCAGTCACATTTAAATCCACTCTTCCCCCCCCCTTTTTTCGAGGCAGGGTTTCACTCTAGTCCAGGCTGACGTGGAATTTACTATGTAGTCTCAGGATGGCCTTGAACTCACAACGGTGATCCTCCTACCTCTGCCTCCCTAGGGATTAAAGGTGTGTGCCACCATACCCAGCTTAATTTTTTAATTTTGAGATAGGGTCTTCTTATGTAGTACAGATTGGCTTGAAACTCACTATATAGGCCCAGGCTGTTCTTGAACTCCTGATGTTCCTCCTGTCTCAGCCTCCTTAAGTGCTGGGATTACTGGCATGCATCACCATGCTCAGCTTTATAAAAGCTTTAATGACAGTAAGTGCTGTATTTGTGATATTACATATTATACTTGGCACATTTAAGAATAATTCCTGGTGGTTAAACAAGCGAAAACTTCCAAGACTCTTTTTTGCTTATTCAGTTCAAAGTATTATGGAGTAAAGAAACTTTCTTTTCAGTAGATTAAACTATACTATGTTCGTGTTTCACCCCACCTTCCCCATACCCCACAGTTTATATTTGGTTAGACAGTAATTCTTCCCATTCTTCAACTCTAAGAGAAACACTTTAACTCTTGGTAAGCATGTATCTTTGGTTAGTAATATCTACCAGACAGTTTCCTCAAGATGAACATCTTAGGGATGCTTACAGAGAGCTCCCAGCTCCCCTTTCACAAGCACGCCATAAAGCATTACCTGTGTGCAGCCTTTTAAGAACAAGGCTTTGAGACCCCCACAGCCTCTCACTAGTGCTTGAATGCCATCCTTGGTTACTTGGTCACACCAGGAAATGTTCAACTGCTCCAACAGTGGACACCCCTCACTTAGGATAAAACAAAATGAGAGAAGCATATCACTACATCTGATTCCAAAGCCACCAAAGTCTCATTTTCTTGGTATTCATGTGGAGTTTATCACTAGGTAGGGTACAGCTTACCCAGCAAGCACAATGCACAATATTGTTTTTCAAATACAAACAGGAAATGGAAATTAATGACAGAGTAATAAGAGTTCAGATTAGAATACGGATTCTTCATCAAGTAATTCTATGATACAAATTAGCAATTAGGATTCTTAAATTTTATTTATTTATTTTTAAATATTCTTTTTTAATTTTTTTAAATTTTTTTATTTTTGGAGAGAGATAGAGACAGACAGAGAGGGAGAAGGAGACAGATAGAGATGGGCGCGCCAGCAGTCTCTCAGCTGCTGTGAATGAAATCCAGATGTGTGCGGCCCCTTGTGGTCAAGTGCGGCATTGCGCCCTTGCGTCACTTTGCATCTGGCTAAACATGGGATCTGGAGATTGGAACACGGTTCTTAGGCTTAGCAGGCAGGCGCCTTAACCGCTAAGCCATCGCTCCAGCCCTATTTATTTATTTTTTATCTATTTTTTTTTTGAAGTAGGGTTTTGTTCTACCCTAGGATGACCTGGAATTCACTGTGTAGTCTCAGGATGGCCTCAAACTCACAGTGATCCTCCTACCTCTGCCTCCTGAGTGCTGGGATTAAAGGTGTTGTGCCATCACGCATGGCTTAAACTTTTATTTATTTATTTATTTATTTATTTATTTATTTATTATTTTTTTTTTTTTTTGGTTTTTCGAGGTAGGGTCTCACTCTGGCTCAGGCTGACCTGGAATTAACTATGTAGTCTCAGGGTGGCCTCGAACTCATGGCAATCCTTCTACCTCTGCCTCCCAAGTGCTGGGATTAAAGGCGTGCGCCACCACGCCCAGCCCCTTATTTGTTTTTTTGAGGTAGGGTCTCACTCTAGCTCAGGCTGACCTGGAATTCACTACGGAGTCTCAGGGTGACCTCGAACTCATGTAACCCTCCTACCTCTGCCTCCAGATTTGCACCACCATACCTGGCTGTTTATTTATTTATATTTTAATTTTTTTATATTCTATTTTTATTTTTATTTACTTGAGAGAGGGAAAGAGGCAGAGAAAGGGAGGGAGAGAGAGAGAGAATAGGTGTGCCAGGGCTTCCAAGCCACTGCAAATGAACTCCACATGCATGAGCCACCTTGTGCATCGGGCTATGTGGGTACTGGGGAATCGAACTGAGGTCCTTTGGCTTTGCAGGCAAGTGCCTTAACTGCTAAGCCATCTCTCCAGCCCTATTTATTTATTTTTAATATTTTATTTTTATTTATTTGAGAAAGATAGAATGGGTGCATCAAGGCCTTCAGCTACTGCAAACAAACTCCAGACATATGTGCCACTTTGTGCATCTGGCTTATGTGGGTCTTGGGGTATCGAACCTGAGTTCTTGGCTTTGTAGACAAGCACCTTAACCGTTAAGCCATCTCTCCAGCCCTTAAACTTTTATTTTTCAAATGAACACAAGATGCACAAGATGGAGCTGGAGAGATGGCTTAGTGGTTAAGGTGCTTGCCTGCTAAGCCAAAGGACCCAGGTTCTAATTCTTCAGGACCCGCATAAACCAGATGCATGAGGTGGTGCATGCATCTGGAGTTTGTTTGCAGTGGCTGAAGGCCCTGGCCCACCCATTCTATCTGCGCCCCCCTCAAAATAGATTAAATTTTTTTTAAGTTAAAAAAAAAAAAGATGCAAAAAATGCCTGTGTCACTTTTTTTTTTTTTTTGGTTTCTCGAGGTAGGATCTCACTCTAGCCCACGATGACCTGGAACTCACTATGTAGTCTCAGGGTGGCCTTGAATTCATGGCGATCCTCTTACCTCTGCCTCCCAAGTGCTGAGATTAAAGAGGCATGAGCCACCACACCTGGTTTATGTCACTTTTTTAAAATTTATTTTTATTTGAGATGGAGAGAGGGAGAGAGAGAAAGAGAGAAAATGGGTGCACCAGGGCTTCTAACCACTGCAAATGAACTCCAGGCACATGCGCTACTTTGTGCATTTGGCTTACATGGGACCTGGAGAATTGAACCTAGGTTCTTAGGCTTTGCAGGCAAGCACCTTAACCACTAAGCCATCTCTCCAGGCCTAAACTATTCTTTTATTTATTTTATTTGTTTGAGAGAGAGGCAGATAGAGAATTGGCATGCCAGGGCCTCCTGCCACTGCAAATGAACTCCAGACACATGCACTACCTTGTGCATCTGGCTTTAAGTGGGTACTAAACTTTTATTTTTTAACAAAATCACAAAGGCTCTATATATTTCCATAATTGGGACAGCTCTAGAGTAGTTTCTACAGGCTAAAATTAGGATATATTGAGTTCAATGTCTGCCTTTAAAATATTGGCTTAGGGCTGGAGAGATGCTTAACAGTTAAGGCACTTGCTTGAAAGGCCAAAGGACTCAGGTTCAATTCCCAGTACCCACGCAAGTCAGATGCATTAAGTGGAGCATATATCGTTTGTGTAGCAGACAGCTTCAGGTTCGCTGAGATGAACTTCCAGACCAGGCACAGTTATGGCGGAAGGGATTTATTGAAGCTTACAGATCCAGGGGAAATTCTATAATAGCAGAGAAGCTGGCCTGCCTTTACAGGTCCAAGCAGAGAGGGAGAGAAGCCACAAGCCCACAAAGCCACACAGCACAGCACACTTCAGGAACTCCAGCTAGGCACACTTTGCATATCTTTAGATTGAAATCTCAAACCCACCACCACACCTTAAGATCCGCCCAGTGACACTGCCTCCAGCCAGGTGGTGCAGATGCAAACTATAAACTAATAAAACACTGAATATATTGGGGGCCATCTATTCAAACTACCAGTTTGCAGAGACAAGAGGTCTTGGCACACTCACTCACCCTCCCTCTTTCACAAATAAATAAAGAATTAAAAAAAAATTAAAAACACTAACTTTAAGACGGTACTTTCAGGGATAGAAATGTTACCATATTTACTACCCTACTTGGCAAATGGTCTTCGCTAACTACATCCTCATCATTCACAAGGATGCCTACAAGGATCTATGTTTATAGATTACTTTCATTCTAATTAAATATTTCTTTTGGGGCTGGAGAGATGGCTTAGCAGTCAAGACATTTGCCCATGAAGCCTAAGGACCCAGACTGAACTCCCCAGGATCCACATAAGCCAGATGCATAAGGTGGTGCATGTGTCTGGAGTTTGTTTGCAGTGGCTGAAGGCTCTGATGTGTCTGTTCTCTCTCTCTTCCCTTCCTTTCTCTGTCTCTCAAATAAATAAATGTTGAGCCATCTCTCTAGCCCTCTTATTTCTTTTTGATACAGGGCTATATAATCATGGCTGGCCTGGAACTTGTGGCAATCCTCCTGCCTCAGCCTCAACAAGTGCTAGAATCACAGTGTGTGACACCTTGGATTTATTGGGGTTTTTTGTTTGTTTGTTTAATTTATTTATTTGATAGAGAGGAAGGGGCAGATAGAGAAAGAATGGGCATGCCAGGGCCTCCTGCCACTGCAAATGAATTTCAGACACATATGCCACTCCATGCACCTGGCTTATGTGGATACTAGGAATTGAACTTTGGTCCATAGGCCTTGCAGGCAAGTGCCTTAACCACTAAGCAATCTCTCTAGCCCATGTTATTATTATTATTATTTATTTTTATTTATTTATTTATTTTTTTGGTTTTTCGAGGGTCTCACTCTGGTCCAGGCTGACCTGGAATTAACTATGTAGTCTCAGGGTGGCCTCGAACTCTCAGCGATCCTCCTACCTCTGCCTCCCAAGTACTGGGATTAAAGGTGTGCGCCACCACGCCCGGCCTCTAGCCCATGTTTTTAAAAATTATTTTATTTATTTGAGAGAGAGAGGGAGAGAGAGAATGGGCATGCCAGGACCTCCACCGCTGCAAATGAACTCCAGACACATGTACAACCTTGTGACTCTGGCTTACAAGGGTTGTGGGGAATCAAACTTGGGTGCTTTGGTTTTGTTTGGTCTGCAAAGCCAAAGGACCCAGGTTTGATTCCCCAGAACCCATGTAAGCCAGATGTACAAGGTGGCACATGTGTCTGAAGTTTGTTTGTAGTGGCTGAAGATCCTGGCATGCCCATTCTCCCTCTCTATCTACCCTTCTCTCAAATAAATAAATAATTTTTAAAAGTAGCTTTACAAAGAATGTGATCATTATTTCACCCTTCTTCTTCTTCTTTTTTTTTTTTTTTTTTTTTTGGTTATTCGAGGTAGGGTCTCACTCTAGCCCAGGCTGACCTGGAATTCACTATGTTGTCTCAGGCTGGCCTCGAACTCACAGTGATCCTCCTACCTCTGCCTCCCGAGTGCTGGGATTAAAGGCGTGCGCCACCACGCCCGGCTTCACCCTTCTTTTAAGATATATCTTCTTTGGGATGTGGTGATAAAAGATTCAGAAGTTCAAGGTCATCCTCTGCAACACAGGGAACTTGAGGTTAGCTTAGGCTATGTAAGATTCTGGGGGGAGAGTTAATCAAAATCTAAGAGGGTATGAATAAGCCATATGGTAACCTACTTTTTGGACTTTTTTGGTGCACCCAGAAGCCATAGATTGTTACTAGAAAAATTTCAGTGCCAGGGATGGGATACTTCCAGCAAGTTGTTGGCCAGGGAGGTTCCTCATGCCCCCCAAACATTACAGGCCATTGCCAAGGCTCTTGATTTCCCACCAGGAATAGATGGTAAGACCCTATTGCTGAAGACTCCACATGCTTGTGCTGAAAGGTCACTGAGAAATCTTGCTGGAGCTGAGCTGAAACCTCCTCTGTGTAGACCAGCTGACAGAAAGGTGGAAAAAGCTATGCTGCATGCAGCTCTATGGGAAAGAGAGAAGTCATCAGTGGAGATAAAAGTGGATACTGCAAGCCTTAAGTTTGGCCAACCAGGCCAAATGAGCCAACAGGTTCAATAGTGGCATGTCTGTTATGGGGGAAACCAACTGCTCTCTAATTGGACTGGTGGCCTGCTCCATGGGAGGGAATACATGCCTGGTACTGAAAACCTATGATGAGGGAGGTCATGAGCCCTAGGGGTGTAATGCCTGCTGGTGTCTGGCTAAATGCATACATTATGCTTACAAAACTGCCCAGTAAGCACTTCTCTTAATGTTTATGCACACACATATATATTTATGTAATATATATAATAAGTATAATATATATAATAAATTATATATATATGTATGTATATATATAGAGAGGTAGGATCTTGCTGTAGCCCAGGCTGACCTGGAATTAGTCTCAGAGTGGCCTCAAACTCATAGCAATCTTCCTACATCTGCCTCCCAAAGTCTGGTATTAAAGGCAAGTGCCACCATGCCCACCTATACCCATATATTAATGCTATTCTCACTTTTGGTTAGAGACGTTTCTCTTTTCAGATGGCAGTGACATCTGGGATGACTCTAAAGGCACCAAAGTGCTGAGAAGGGACAGAGGAGTGCTCAACACTGAAGTATCTCTATAACACCTTCCAAGGCTCAGGGTCCACTGCAGAGAGGTAGCAGAAAGAATGTAAAAGCTAAAGGAAGGGTAGGACTCCTTACAATGTGTTCTTCCAGACACAAAATGGACTGGATACCCATGACCTTGCAGTGCCTGGCATTACCAACCAAACCCTCATAATAGGAGGAAAAGATGATGACATCAAAATAAAAGAGAGACTAATTGAGAGGGGGAGGGGATATGATGGAGAGTGAAGTTGTGAAGCAGAAAGTGAGGGGGGAGGGAATTATAGCTTATTGTGTATAATTATGGAAATTGTCAACAAAAAAATTAAGAAAAGAGATAAGCCAGGAGGGGTGGCGCACGTTTTTAATCCCTGCACTTGGGAGGCAGAAGTAGGAGGATAGCCACGAGTTCCAGGCCACCCTGAGACCACATAGTGAATTCCAGGTCAGCCTGGGCTAGGGTGAGACGCTACCTCAAAAAAACAAAAAAGAAAAAGAAGAAAGATATATTTTCTAAATTGGTCTGCTGGTATAGGTCTGTAATCCCATCTACTTGAGAGACTGAGGCAAGAATCACAAGTTCAAGGCCTGCTTGGGCTACACAGTGAGTTCAAAGCCAGCCTGGGAAAGTTGGTGAGACCCTGTCTTAAAAATAAGAGGCCAGGGGCTGGAGAGATGGTTTAGCAGTTAAGGCGCCTGCTTCCTAAGCCTAAGAACTCTGGTTCCAATCTCCAGGTCCCACGTTTAGCCAGATGCAAAGTGAGGCAAGGGTGCAATGCCGCACTTGACCACAAGGGGGCACATGCATCTGGATTTCGTTCACAGCAGCTGAGAGACTGCTGGTGCGCCCATTTTCTATCTGTGTTCCTCTCCCCCTCTCTCTGTCTTTCTCTCTGTGTCTCTCTCTAAAAAATAAAAATAAAAATAAGAGGCCAGGAAGCTGGGTGTGGTGGTGCACACCTTTATTTTCAGCACTTGGGGAGCAGAGGTAGGAGAAACGAAGAGAGTTTGAGGCCACCCTGATACTACATACTGAATACTGAAGTCCGGGTCAGCCTGAGCTACAGTGGGACCCTATCTTGAAATGCACCCCCCCCCAAAAAAAAGATGAGGCAAGGCATGGTGGCACATGCCATTAATGCAGCACTTGGGAGGCAGAGATAGGATGATTTCTGTGAGTTTGAGGCCAGCCTGAGACTACAAAGTAAACTACAGGTTAGCCTGGGTTAAAGTGAGATCCTACCTTGAAAAACCAAAAACAAACAAACAAACAAACAACTGCTAAGCCATCTCTCCAGCCCAAACAAACAAATAAATAAAAAGAGGTTGGACACCTAGTGGCACATGCCTATAATCAGAGCAATTGGGATACAACAAAGGCAGGAGGATCTAGAGTTCAAGGCCAGAGTTGGCTACATAAGGAGTTCAAGACCAGCTTGGGCTGCATGAGGCACTGTCTTACATAAACATAAAAACCAAACAAAAGGGCTGGGATGATATAACTCAGTGGTTAAGGTGCCAGCTTCACAAACTTGCCCTGAGATCAATCCCCAGTACCCATGTAAAAAAAAAAAAAACACCAGGTGTAGCAGTTGAGAATGGTGTTCCCAAAAATAATTTTGCATTTGTCCACATATAAATGCAAAAATTAAATAAGTAAATAAAGCATTTAAAAATATTTTTTAGGGGCTGGAGAGATGGCTTAGGGGTCTTGCTATAGCCCAGGCTGACCTGGAATTCACTATGTAGTCTCAGGGTAACCACGAACTCTTGGCCATCCTACCTCTGCCTCCCAAGTGTTGGAATTAAAGGCGTGTGCTACCACACCCAGCTTATGTTTTTTTTTTCCCTTTGGAGAGAGACAGAGAGAAAGAGAGAGAAAGAGAGAATGGGTGTGCCAGCAGCCTCTCAGCAGCTGTGAAGAACTCCAGATGTTTGTGCCCCCTTGTGGGCAAGTACGGTATTGCACCCTTGTATCACTTTGCATCTGGCTAAATGTGGGTTCTGGAGAATCGAACAGGTGTTCTTAGGCTTAGGAGGCAGGCGCCTTAACCCCTAAGCCATCTCTCCAGCCCTGTTTTTTAAAATTAATTAATTAATTTGACACAGAGAGAGAATGGGTGTGCCAGGGCCTCCAGACACTGCAAACCAACTCCAGATACGTGTGCCCCCTTGTGCATCTGGCTAACATGGGTCCTGGGGAATTGAACCTGGGTCCTTTGGCTTTGCAGGCAAACACCTTAACCACTAAGCCATCACTGCAGCCCCTCTTGTGTTTGTTTTTTTTAAATTTTGTATTTATTTATTTATTTATTTATTTATTTGCAACAGACAGAGAAAGAGGCACACACAGAGAGGGAGAGAATGGATGCAACAGGGCCTCCAGCCACTGCAAACAAACTCCAGATGCATGTGCCACCTTGTGCATCTGGCTTATTTGGGTACTGGGGAATCGAGCCTCAAACCGGGGTCCTTAGGCTTCACAGGCAAGGGCTTAACCACTAAGCCATCTCTCCAGCTCCCTCTTGTGTTTTTTTTTTTAATATTTTATTTTATAGCTAGGTATGGTGGCCCATGCCTTTAATCCCAGCACTCGGAAGGCAGAGGTATGAAGATCACCATGAGTTCAAGGTCACCCTGAGACTACATAGTGAAGTCCAGGTCAGCCTGGGGCTAGAGTGAAATGCTACCTTGAAAAAACAAAAAAAGCCAGTAAGCTAGAAAGGGGATAGAAGGGTGGGGGGAACTTATAGGATGGTATTGTATATATGTAAGCAGAAGAACAGATTAATGGGGGTGAAAAAGCCTAAGTTAGGTCAGGAGAAGGGATTGAATAAAGGAAAGGTGGAGGGAGGGATAATGAAAATCTAAGAGGATATAAATAAGTCATATGGAAATCTACTTTTTTCTGGACAATGGAACACTCAGAAGCAATAGATTGTTACTAGAAATTTTCAGTGCCTGGGATGGGATACTTCCAGCGAGTTGTTAGCCAGGGAAGTCACAGATATCCCCAAAACATTATAGGCCATTGCCAAAGCCCTTGGTTTCCCACCAGGAATAGATGTTAAGACCCTATTGCTGAAGACTCCACATACTTGGGCTGCAAGGTCACTGAGAAATCCTGCTGGAAATGAGCTGAAAGCCTCCTCCATGTGGACCAGCTGACAGAAAGCTGGAAAAAGCTATGCTGCATGCAGGTCAATGGGAGAGAGAAAACACCAGTAAGGATACTTAACAGTGGACACTGCAAGCTTTAAATTTGGCCAGCCAGGCCAAATGAGCCAATGGGTGCAATAGTTTCATATCTATTATATGGAAAACCAACCGCTCTCTAATTGGACTGGAGGCTCACTCCATGGGAGGGAATACATCCCTGATACTGAAAACCTACAACAGGGGTAGTCATGAGCCCTAAGGGTGTAATGTCTGCTGGTGTCTGGCTAAATGTATATACGATGCTCACCAAACTGCCCAGTATGCATTTCTCTTAATGTTCATACCCATATGTTAATGCTCTCACTTTTGGTTAGAGACGCTTCTCTTTTCATATGGTGGTGACCTTGGGATGACTCAGAAGTCACCATGGTACTGAGAAGGGACACAGGAGTGTTCAGTACTGAAACATCTCTAACACACCTTCCAAGGCTCAGGGTTCATTGCAGAAGAGGTGGCAGAAAGAATGTAAGAACCAAAGGAAGGACTCCTTACAACGTGCTCCTCCAGACACAAAATGGCCTGGATATCCATGACCTCACAGTGTCTGAAGCTATCTACACAAGACCATCATAATAGAAGGAAAAGATGATGACATCAAAATTTTAAAAAAAGAGACTGATTTAGAGGGGGAGGAAATATGATGGAGATGGAGTTTAAAAGGGAAAGTGGTGGGTGAAGTACCATGGGATATTGTCTATAATTAAGGAAGTTGTCAATAAAATTTTTAAAAATAATTTACTCCCCCTCACCCCCGAGGTAAGGTCTCACTCTAGTTCAGGCTGACCTGGAATTCACTACGTAGTCTTAGAGTGGCCTTGAATTCACAGAGATCCTCCTACCTCTGCCTCCCAAGTGCTGAGATTAAAGGTGTGTACCACCATGCCCAGCTTATTTACTTATTTTGAGAGAGGCACAGATAGAGAGAATAGGCATGCCTCCAACTACTGCAGATGAACTCCAGACACATGTGCCATTTTGTATATCTGGGCCCTTAGGTTTCCCAGGCAAACACCTTAACACCGTTGAGCCATCTCTCCAGCCCTCTTTTTTTTTTTTTTTTTTTTTTTTTCGAGGTAGGGTCTCACTCTAGCTCAGGCTGACCTGGAATTTACTATGTAGTCTCAGGGTGGCCTAGAACTCACGGTGATCCTCCTACCTCTGCCTTGGAGTGCTGGGATTTAAGGTGTATGCTACCATGCCCGGCCCTCTTATGGTTTTTGAGACAAGGTCTCACTATGTAGCTTAAGCTAACCTCAACTTCATGATCTTCTTGCCTCAGTCTCTCAAGGGCTGGGATTATTGGGGTGCTCCAACCACACCAACCTTTATAAACATTAAAATAATTAAAACTCATTGTTTACTATATACCAGATGCCCTTTAAACCCTATATATACTAGGTTGAACTATATTAAGCACTTATAACACAAAAAGTACTGAACATAAAGCCAGCTGTGGTAGCACATGCCTTTAATCCCAGCACTCCAAGGCAGAGGTAGGAGGGTTGCTGTGAGTTTGAGGCCACACTGAGACTACATAGTGAATTCCAGGTCAGCCTGGGCTAGAGTGAGACCCTACCTTGAAAAAGCCAAAAAAAAAAAAAAAAAAACAATGCTGAGCATAGGCATTTTGTACAATTCAGCCTAATAGTAGCTTTTTTTTGTTTGTTTGTTTTTTGTTTTTTTGATTTTTGAGGTAGGGCCTCACACTCTGGCCCAGGCTGACCTGGAATTCACTATGTAGTCCCAGGGTGGCCTCAGACTCATGGTGATCCTCCTACCTCTGCCTCCTGAGTGCTAGGATTAATGGTGTGTGCTACCACGCCCAGTGCTAATAATTTTTGTTTAGTCCTAGTAAGAAAGCTATGACAGACTGGAGAGATGGCTCAGCAGTTAAGGTGCTTGCCTGAAAAGTCAAAGGATCCAGGTATGATTCTCCAGGATCCACGTAAACCAGATGCACAAGGAAAAACTCTGAAAGGTATGCTTACCCAAAGCATCTAGTTCATAATATGGCTCCAAACCCTATTTCATTTTTTATTTTATTTATTTATATTTTTTTCATTTTTTTATTTGAGAGAGAGAAAGAGAGTGGAGAAAGAGGCAGATAGAGAATGGGCATGTCAGGGCCTCCAGCCACTGCAAACAAACTCCAGATGCATGTGCCCTGCACCCTTGTACATCTGGCTTATGTGGGTCCTGAGGAGTTAAACCTGGGTCGTTTGGCTTTACAGGCACACACCTAAATTGCTAAGCCATCTCTACAACCCTATTTTTTGTTTTAATTAATTAATTAATTATTTTGGTTTTTTGAGGTAGGGTTTTACTCTAGTCCAGGCTGACCTGGAAATCACTATGTAGTCTTAGGATGGCCTTGAACTCTTGGTGAACCTTCTATCTCTGCCTCCCGAGTGCTGGGATTAAAGGCATGCGCCACCATACCTGGCTCTCCAGACCCTATTTTAAATCACTAAACTATCATAGTGCATGGCATTTTCTTTACTACCTTTAAAAAAAAGACGTTCACGAAAATCTAAACATTAATGAATAAACTATATTATTGTTCAAAATACTAGTTACTCTTAGTAATTTCACTTGAATATATTCTGTAAATTAAAAAATTTGTTTATTTATTTGAGAGAAAGAGGAGGAGGGAGAAAGAATATGGACACACCAGAGCTTCCTGCCATGACAAATGAACTTCACATGCACGTGCCACTTAGTACATCTGGCTTTATGTGTGTACTGGGAAACTGAACCTGGGTCTTTAGGCTTTGCTGGCAAGTGCCTTAACCACTCCAGTCCTTTTTATTTTATTTTATTAAAAAAAATTTTAATCCTGTAATTTTAATTTGGGTATGTGGTAAGATAAAAACCTACTGGGAACTATATAGTACATATCCAAAAAATAAAAACACTGATGTCACCCTCCAAGGCTCAAGGCCCATTGCGGAAGAGGGGGCAGATAGAATGGAAGAGCCAAAGGAAGGGTATGACTCCTTACAATGCAACTGTCCAGACAGAAATTGGCCTTGATATCCATGACCTTGCAGTGCCTAGCAATACCTTCGCAAGACCCTCATAATAGAAGAAAAAGATGATGACATTAAATTAAAAGAAAGACTAGGGCTGGACAGATGGCTTAGCGGTTAAGGCGCCTGCCTGCTAAGCCTAAGAACCCGGTTCCAATCTCCAGGTCCCATGTTTAGCCAGATGCAAAGTGACGCAAGGGCGCAATGCCGCACTTGACCATCTGGATTTCGTTCACAGCAGCTGAGAGACTGCTGGTGTGCCCATCTCTATCTGTCTCCCTCTCCCTCTCTATCTGTCTCTGTGTCTCTCTCTCCAAAAATAAAAATAAATAAAATAATTTTAAAAAAAGAGAGAGACTAATGGAGAGAGGGAGGGGATATGATGGAGATTGGAGTTCTAAAGGGGAATGGGGGGAGGGGAGGGAAATATCATGCATTTTTTGTATGTAAGTATAGAAGTTGTCAATAAAAAAAGACAAGGAAAAAAAATAAATAAAAACACTGATGTCAAGCCGGGCGTGGTGGCACACGCCTTTAATCCCAGCACTCGGGAGGCAGAGGTAGGAGGGTCGCTGTGAGTTCGAGGTCAGCCTGAGACTACATAGTTAATTCCAGGTCAGCCTGAGCTAAAGTGAGACCCTACCTCAAAAAACCAAAAAAAAAAAAAAAAAAAAACACTGATGTGAAGCCGGGCGTGGTGGCGCACGCCTTTAATCCCAGCACTCGGGAGGCAGAGGTAGGAGGATCGCCGAGAGTTCGAGGCCACCCTGAGACTACATAGTTAATTCCAGGTCAGCCTGGACCAGAGTGAGACCCTACCTTGCAAAACAAAACAAAACAAAACAAAACAAAACAAAACAAAACAAAACAAAACAAAACAAAAAAAACACTGATGTCTTCTATTCCAACTGTAATTTCAGATATATATATATAATTTTTGTTTTTTGTTTTTTCGAGGTAGGGTCTCACGTTGGCCCAGGCCTACCTGGAATTCACTCTGTAGTCTCAAGGTAGCCTCAAACTCACAGCGATCCTCCTACCTCTACCTCCCAAGTGCAGGCATTAAAGGTGTGCACCACCATACCAGGCTAATTTCAGTTATATTTTTAAGGATGAATTAATAGGCTTGCTTATTATATGAAACTTACCTCAGAGCTTTGAGAGACATGTTTGTTATTGATGTACAGGAAGCCAAGTCAAGGTGTCTGAGTTTGGAGCAGAACTTGCTAAGGCTAGTACATGTACTGAAATGGAGAAAGAAGAAAATAACAAATAAATATTCAAAATAAACAACAGATCATTTTTTCTTTTCTTTTCTTTTTTTTTGGTTTTTCGAGGTAGGGTCTCACTCTAGCTCAGTCTGACCTGGAATTAACTATGTAGTCTCAGGAAGGCCTCAAACTCAGGGCGATCCTCCTACCTCTACCTCCTGAGTGCTGGGATTAAAGGTGTGCCACCACGCCCCACTTAGTTTTTTTTTTTTTGTCAACTCCATATCATGCACCTTTCTTAGTAAACATGCATGTGTGTATCAGAACTGTAAGAGTTCTTATGCTTTATATTAACAACTGGGATTAGCACATTAAGTATATGAGTGCTAAGAGGTCTACAAATCCAGAAATACCAGAAAACTAACCAGTTCTTGCTGACAGACAAACATGAGGACCAAAAGCTCTGCTTCTGTTCTTCCACTTAAATCTCTATTTAAGATATCTGCTAGCCGGGCGTGGTGGCACACGCCTTTAATCCCAGCACTAGGGAGGCAGAGGTAGGAGGATCACCGTGAGTTCAAGGCCACCCTGAGACTACAGAGTGAATTCCAGGTCAGCCTGGGCTAGTGTGAAACTCTACCTCGAAAAACCAAAAAAAAAAAAAAAAAGATATCTGCTTGCTTGCATGGCAGTAATGACAGAGCTGGACTTTTACAAAGTAGACAAAGGAAGGAATGAGATGAAATAAGTTAAGTTATATACATTCTCTTTAATGATATTTTTTTGTGATGCTATGGATCAAACTCAAGGACATGCAAGATAAGCACTTTACTGTCTCCTGCATCCTTTGTAACCTTTAAAAAAAATTTTAACTGGATGTAGTGGCAGCACCCTTTAATCCCAGGAGTTGGGAGGCAGAGGCAGAAGGATCCGTGTGAGTTTGAGGTCACCCTGAGAATTACAAAGTAAATTCTAGCTCAGCTTAGGTAAACTGAGACCCTACCTCAAAAAAACAAAATAAGAAAAAAACCAAAAAACAAAAAAGTCTTACTTATTTGGGCTGGAGAGATGACTTAGCAGTTAAGGTGCTTGCAAAGCCAGAGCACCCAGATGTGATTCCCCAGGACCCATGAAAGGCAGGTGCACAAAGTGGTCTGGAGTTTGTTTGAAGAGGCTAGAGGCCCTGATTCACCCATTCTCTCTATTTGCCTCTCTTTTTTGCTTTTTAATGTTTTTCTTTTTTACTCTTCTTTTTGGGGTAGGGCACTAGGGCCTCTTGCTATTGCAAACAAACTCCAGACACATGTGCACCATGTGCATCTGACTTACATGGATTCTAGGGAATTGAACCTGGGTCCTTAGGCTTTGCAGGCAAACACCTTAACTGCAAAGCCATCTCTCCAGCCTTATCTGCCTCTTTCTCTCTCAAATAAATAAAAATATTTTTTATTATTTATTAGAGTCAGAGAGAGGGAAAGAGAGAGAGAGAGGGAGAGTGAGAATGGGTATGCCAGGCTCTCTAGCCACTGCAAATGAACTCCAGATGTGTGCGTGACTTACGTGGGATCTGGAGAATCGAACCGGGGTCCTTAGGTTTTTCAGGCAAACACCTTAACAGCTAAGTCATCTCTCCAGGCCAATAAAAATATTTTCAAAAATTTTATTTGATTGGGAGGGAGAAAGGAGGTGGGGGAGAGAGAGAGAGAAATGGACATGCCAGGGCATTCTGCAACTTGGAACACAGGCCATCAAGCTTTGCAAGTAAGTACCTTTAACTGCTTAACCATCTCTCCAGCCCCTGTAAACATTTTTTAAATTTCAAAGTATTGATATAATTATTGATATTTTGAGTATAGTCATTTTATTTTGAGGGATGACTGTGGCAAGTTTGCATATCGTCTATACTTTGCTTTTTATGTGGGTACTGGGGAATCAAACTCCAGTCCTTAGACTTTGTAGGCAAGTTCCTTAACCACTGAGCCATCTCTCTAGCCCTGTAATTCAAATTCAAAGCAATATTCTTGCCACATCTACCCATGTGCTGGGACTATAGACATGAGCCACCACCATGGCCAATAGCATTTATTTTCATCCAACTCAAAAGTTTTAAAATATTATTTATTTTTATTTATTTATTTATTTATTTATTTATTTATTTATTTATTTATTTATTTATTTTGATGTCTCGCTCTAGCCCAAGCTGACCTGGAATTCACTATGTTGTCTCAGGGTGGCCTTGAACTCTTTGGCGATCCTCCCACCTCTGCCTTCCAAGTGCTGGGATTAAAGGCGTGCACCACCACGCTTGGCTAAAATTTGTTATATATTTTTTAATTAAAAAAAATTTTTTTGAGGTAGGATCTCGCTCTAGCCCAGGCTGACCTAGAACTCACTATGTAGTCTCGGGGTGGCCTTGAACTCATGGCAATCCTTCTACCCCTGTCTCCCAAGTGCTGGGATTAAAGGCTTGAGCCACCACACCCGGGTTTATTTTTGTCTTTTTTTTAAAAAAATATTTTATTTATTTATTTATTTGAGAGAGAGGGAGAAAAAGGTAGAGAGAGAGAGAATGGGCACAGCAGGGTCTCCAGCCACTGCAAAGGAACTCCAGATGCATGTGCCCCCCCTTGTGCATCTGGCTTACGAGGGTCTTGGGGAATCGAACCGGGGTCCTTTGGCTTTGTAAGCAAGTGCCTTAACCACTAAGCCATCTCTTTAGCCCCAGCTCTTGATTTAAATAATTTTGTCTTTTATTTATTTTTTATTTTTTAAATTTTATTTATTTGAGAGAGAGAGAAAGAGGCATACAAATAGAAAGAGAGAGAGAGAGACGGAAAGAATGGGTATGTCAGGGCCTCTAGCCACTGCAAATGAACTCCAGACACATGTACCACCTTGTGCATCAGGTTTATGTGAATCATGGGGAATTGAACCTGGATCCTTTGGCTTTGTAGGCAACTGCCTTAACAGCTAAGCCATCCCTCCAAATCCTTGTCTTTTATTTTTTTTAATATTTTATTTTTATTTGCAATCAGAGAACAAGAGGGCCACCTTGAGACTACATAGTGAATTCCAGGTCAGCCTGGACTAGAGTGAAACCCTACCTTGAAAACAAAACAAAAATTATATATGAGAAAATTATAAGGGCTTTAAGATTTACCCACGTATTTACATTTCTGAGTTACCATTTGATACTTCTTTCATCTTGAAGTGGGTCATTTTATGCTTGTTCTATTAGGTATTCATTTTATTGAACCTCTCAGAGTCACAATACTTCTATCAAATGTAGACAACTTTTAGGTAGGTGCAGTGGCTCATGCCTACAATCCCAGCATTTGGGAAGCTGAGGTAAGAAGAATCAGCGTGAGTCTGAAGCCAGCATGGACTACACAGTGAGTTCTAGGTTTCATTAGCCCAGGCTGACTTGGAACTCATGGTGACCCTTCTACCTCAGACTCTTAGTTCTGGAATTCCTATTTTGTTTTTGTTTGTTTGAATTTTGAAACAGGGTCTCATGGACTCAAGGTTGGCCTTGAATTCCTGACCCTGATGTTTCCAACATTCCAACTGTACCACCATGACCAGTTTTTTTTGTTTTGTTTTGTTTTGGTTTTGGTTTTTCGAGGTAGGGTCTCACTTTAGCACAGGCTGACCTGGAATTCACTATGTAGTCTCAGGGTGGCCTTGAACTCATTGCAATCCTCCTACCTTTGCCTCCCAAGTGCTGGGATTAAAGGTGTGTGCCACCACACCCGACTCAGTTTGTTTTGTTTGAGTCAGGGTTTCTTTCATAGACTGGTCTTGAACTTGAGATTCTCCTGCCTCTGCCTCTCAAGTGCTGGGATTACTCAATATGCCATCACACCTTGCTTAAGTATACATTGTTATATAAGGTAACAGTGGGGGCCTGGAGTATTAGACTTGTCTCTCCTTATTTATTAAGTTTCCCAATCAACTTATAGAAATAGTATGTATGATTATTTGTAACCAATATTTGCATGTGAAACACCTGCATCCTCCACTGATTGAAGCCAAGGCCTCCAATGTGCTGGACATGTGCCTAACCACTGAGCTGGGTCCTTAGCCCTCTAATTTTTGTTTTTATTAGTGCTGAAGATTGAACCCAAGGTCTAGACAAGAGCTCTTACACCCCGATTTCTATTTCTTTCCTTTAACTAAAAAAATCAAGGGCTGGAGAAATGGCTTAAAGTGCTTGCCTGAAAAGCCTAAGGACCCAGATTTGATTCCCCAGTACCCCTGTAAGCCAGATGCACAGGGTGGCACATGCGTCTGGAGTTCATTTGTAGTGGCTGGAAGCCCTGGCATGCCCATTCTCTCTCTGTCTCTCTCTCTCAAATAAATAAATAAACATATTTTGTTTGTTTTGTTTTGTTTTTTTGAGGTAGGGTTTCACTCTAGCCCAGGCTGACCTGGAATTCACTATGTAGTCTCAAGGTGGCCTTGCAACTCATGGCGATCCTCCTACCTCTGCCTCCCGAGTGCTGGGATTAAAGGTGTGCGCCACCACACCCAGCTCAAATCATTTTTTGTCTCCTATCTTCCTCTTTCCCCTCTCCTCCTATGTCTTCCCCCAATCACAGCCTCATTTCTGCTTTCATGGTTTGCCCAGGCCACCTTTTCTCAATACCTCTTTCTCCCCTTTTGTGTTCTACTTCGTTCTATAACCTATACCTACTCTCACATCCCTATTCACATACACAACAATTTTAAAAATTAAGATCTTGAGCCAGGCGTGGTGGCGCATGCCTTTAATCCCAGCACTCAGGAGGCAGAGGTAGGAGGACCGTAGTGAGTTCAAGGCCACCCTGAGACTACATAGTTAATTCCAGGTCAACCTGAGCTAGAGTGAGACCCTACCTCGAAAAAAAAATTTTAAAAAATTAAGATCTGCATGAGAGAGGACATGTGGTTTTTTTTCTTTCTAGGCCTGGGTTACCTTACTTAGTATAATCTTTTCCAGTTCCAACTTTTTTATTTTTGGTTTTTCTTTGTTTTTTTTTTCTTGTTTATTTTTTTACTTATTTATTTGAGAGTGACAGACAGAGAAAAAGGCAGACAGAGAGAGAGAGAATGGGCACGGCAGGGCCTCTAGCCACCGCAAATGAACTCCAGATGCATGCGCCACCTTGTGCATCTGGCTTATGTGGGGTCCTGGGGAATTGAGCCTTGAACCAGGGTCCTTAGACTTCACAAGCAAGCACTTAACGACTAAGCCATCTCTCCAGGCTTTTTTTTTTTTTTTTTTGAGGCAGGGTCTCAGTCTAGCTCAGGCTGACTTGGAATTCACTATATAGTCTCAAGGTGGCCTTGAAATCATGGCAATCCTTCTACCTCTGCCTCCCGAGTGCTGGGATTAAAGGCATATGCCACCACGCCCGGCTTTTTAAAAAATTTTTTGAGGTAAGGTTTCACTCTAGCCCAGGCTGACCTGGAATTCACTATGTAGTCTCAGGGTGGCCTCCAACTCACAGCAATACTGATTCTCCTACCTCCTGAGTGCTGAGATTAAAGGTGTTTGTCTCCATGCCCAGCTGACTTACTGTTTAAAAACACAATACTGGGCTGGAGAGATGGCTCAGAGATTAAAACACTTGCCTGCAAAGCCTAAGAACCTGGGTTCAATTCCCCAGTACCCATGTAAAGCCAGATGCACAAAGTGGTGCATACATCTGGAGTTCATGTGCAGTTGCTAGAGGCCCTGACACACCCATTCCATGTGTCTCTCTGCAAATAAGTAAATAAAAGTACAATACTTACGCATCTGTAGTCTTTGTACACCCATTTAGATTCAGTACTTCAATGTTCCTACAGTTTTGTGCAAAGGTCCTTCATGAGAGAGAAACAAATAAAAATTTCAAGTAAAATAGGCAAAATACTAAGCATAGAACATACAAGGCATTATTATTGGTAATACTGGCTGCTGGTACCTATAGCATTAAAACATTTGGTATCTTGAATGTCCTGCAATAGACTCGGGGTTTTTTTGTTTTGTTTTGTTTTGTTTTTTAAATTAAAAAGCTTGTCTCCAAGGCTGGAGAGATGGCTTAGTGGTTAAATGCTTGCCTATGAAGCCTAAGGACCCCGGTTCGAGGCTCGATTCTCCAGGACCCACGTAAGCCAGATGTACAAGGGGGTGCATGCAATGTGGAGTTCGTTTGCAGTGGCTGGAGGCCTTGGCACACCCTCTCTCTCTCTCTACCTGCCTATTTCTGTATCTCTCTCTCTCTCAAATAAATAAAAATAAATAAATAAATCAATAAATATATTTAATTAAAAAAAAAGCTTGTCTCCAGTTGCCTAAGTCTCTGCTGTTTAGCTGCCAGATTTTGGCTCTTGCATGTGGTGCTGGCTGTGTGGTTTTTCTCTATCTTCTTGGATCTGTGAAAGGGAGCCAGCCTCTTTTGCCATTATGGAACTTGTCCTGGATCCATAAGCTTCAAATAAACCCGTTTCTCCCATAAACTATGTCTGGTTTGGAGGTTCATCCCAGCAGTGTAGAGATGATGACAGCAGAAGACGAGGAATATATACTTGGTTTTCATCCCTGGCTCCCAGGATAGAGCTCCCAAGACCCTTGTAATTTTCTGAGTGATAGTGTTACAGGAAACTGAGGCACACAGAGCCAGCCCTATAGACAGAATGTTTATTACCACATGGGCCTAAGGGAGTCTCTTCCAAAGCTTGAGCACTGAGCACTGATGTCTCAGAGGTTTTATAGGCAGTATGGCAGGCAGTTTGACATCACCTTGAGTTCTTTACACTTTTGGTGGATTAAACATCTGGGCTATGTGACCGAGGACTACAAGAAGAAAATTACAGAAGCTCAGGGGAGTTTGTCTATGGCTGCACTAACCACATAACGTATTATAAGTAGGATGCAACTGCAACAATTGGGAAGAGACTCAGACATGCTGTCTCTCTGGTAAAAGCTGTCAAGCAGGATGAGCTCTTGGGACAAAGGGGCATTAGAGTATCATTTGGATCTGGTTTCTCTGTCAAATTTCTTCCTCCACTACCATTATAAAAGGGATGATAGGAGTATCTTTTGTTCTTTTTTTTTTTTTTTTTTTTTTTTTTTTTTGAGGTAGGGTCTTGCTCTAGCCCAGTCTGACCTGAAATTCATATGTAGTCTCAGGGTGGACTTGAACTCACAGCAAACCACCTACCAATACCTCCCGAGTGCTGGGATTAAAGGCGTGTGCCACTATGCTCAGTCTTCTTTTGTTCTTAATATGTGGTCTTCAACTATACCTTCAGCATGAATCTTTAAGGACATGAGAGTTTGTGGGTAGATGCTGAGTAAGTGGCATGCTCCAGCTTCACAGGACATATGCTCTAGTCTTCAGACCCTTCTAAATCTTGCCCAAGCACCTCACCTCTGTACAATTGTATCCTTTATAAAAAACTTATGGGCTAAGCCGGGCGTGGTGACACACGCCTTTAATCCTAGCACTCGGGAGGCAGAGGTAGGAGGATCGCCGAGAGTTCGAGGCCACCCTGAGACTACATAGTTAATTCCAGGTCAGCCTGGACCAGAGTGAGACCCTACCTCGCAAAACCAAAAAAAAAAAAAAACTTATGGGCTGGGTGTGCTGGTGCCCACCTTTTATCCTAGCACTTGGGAGGCTGAGGAACGGGGAAGACTGCTGAGTTCAAAGCCAGCCTGAGACCACAGCAAGACCCTACCTCAAAAAACAAACAAAAAACTTGTACAGCAATTTAAAGTCTTTCCTGAATTCTGGGAACTACTGTAGCAATTTAACCCTTGGTTTACAGAGCACTGACCTATAATAGTAATGTGGGACTTCTAACTACCATCTAAAGTAGGGAGGGGCCTACTGCTAGACAAAGATGCTAGCCTATGTGGGCTGAGCTAACTCTGGGTGGTTAGTGTTAGCACTAAATTAAGTTATAAGGCATCCAGGTGATATCTTCAGAATTAAAAGACTGGTTGATGGGTGAATGAAAAAGACCCTAGCCTACTCATTTGTTATCAGAAGTATGAATAAGAATAGTTTAATATGATACAAAGTAGTTGGTAGATAGATATAATAAATAAATCAATTTTCAACAATAAACCGTGGTTTAAATAGTAAATTTGAAAACTCCACCCTGTTCCACTCTGCTCTGCTCAGCTCAGCTCGTTTCTCTACTCCATCTGTATACCTCTCTTCAATATGGCCACAAGGGTACACGTGAGCCTGGCTGGGGTGGGGGAAGAGTATACAACTGTTTCTGGGTTTGGATGGCTTTTCCACTTATCCCTGCTTTATAGTTTGGGGTAACTTCTCTCTTTGATTACTTGCATGATTATTCCTCTGGTGTCTCAATCTACCATGTGCAGGTTTCTCCTAAGTTTTCCTACACAAGCTCCTAGAGTCCTACTTCCCACATGTTTATGACTCTGTTTTAGCTTTCCTTCCTAGCTCCCAATTTCCCTTAAAGAAACTCCACAATTTGTGATTTTTCCCCCTCAATAAACTTAGTAATTCATAGTTTTAAAAAATTTTACTTTGATATTCTGAGACAGGATCTTACTATGTAGCCCAGGATGGCCTGATCTATCTTTGAGTTAGCAAAAGTTAGGGGGAAAAAACACACAAAAAACGGCCATGCATAGTGGAGCACGCCTTTAATCCTAGCACTGGGAAGGCAGAGGTGGGAGGATTCTTGTGAGTTCGAGGTCAGCCTGAGACTACATAGTGAATTTCAGGTCACCCTGGACAAGAGTGAAACCCTACCTCAAAAAACTAAAACAACCCCCCCCCAACAATGTATTTAAATGTCCCCAAAGAACCATTATAATGTGGAATCTAGTATTTTGGGGAAGGAGTTACTTCTTCCCTCACGTCCCTCCTTCCTTCCTTCCTTCTCTCTCTTTCTCCCTTTCTTCTTTATTTGTTTGTTTTATGAGGTAGGGTCTCATTCTAACCCAGGCTGACCTGGAATTCACTATGTAGTCTCAGAGTGGCCCTGAATTCGGGTGATCCTCCTACCACTGCCTTCTACCTCTGCTTGGAGTGCTAGGACTAAAGGTGTGCACCACCACACCTGGCTTGTTCTTTATTTTTTTTTTTTTTAAATATTTTATTATTTATTTATTTGAGAGAGAGAGAGAGATACAGAAATAGGTAGAGAGAGAGAGAATGGGCACGCCAGGGCCTCCAGCCACTGCAAACGAACTCCAGATGCATGTGCCCCCTTGTGCTTCTGGCTAACGTGGGTCCTGGAGAATCGAGCCTTGAACCAGGATCCTTAGGCTTCACAGGCAAGCGCTTAACCGCTAAGCCATCTCTCCAGCCCTTGTTCTTTATTTTTAAAACCACATTTATTTATTTATTTTGGAGACAGGGCTTTCTATGAAGCCCAGGCTGACCTGGGACTTATGACTCTCCTGAGTGCTGGGATTACAAGTGTGCACCACTATGCCATGACTCCATACTTTCTATCATTGGAAACAATGTACATGTGTTTGCATTTTTAACAGTTTAATTCGAAAAGATTAATAGTTTATAAATAGATGTTGTTGTTTTACCTTAATGCATTGTCTCCTACTCCAAGACACCCACGGAGACTTAACTTTCGTAAAAAGCCCCCACATCGTTTTGAAATGTTCTCCACTACTCGGCCCTGTAAAGAGAGACAGGTAAACAAAATTATAATCTACCTCACTGCTTTTGATAAGAATACACCCTCATTTTAACAGTCAACAAACAATGACAAAAGACTTCTGCTTGTTTCAAAGACCTAATTAGGCGAGAATATTTCAACTTATTCTGAGAAAGCTTTTCTGACTAACTCATCTACTTAAAATATAACTCATTTTGTTAAGCCTGTATAACAACTTGTTCTCTTACAGCACTATGTGCGTGCATATTGCCCACTTGGGCTAAATCACAGCTACTGAAGGACAACATTTTTATCTTGGGGTCCTGCCAAAGTACTAATGTTGTAGTGCTCTGCATAACGCAGGGCCTCTATGAGCACTTAGCACCTCGCTGGATGATCCTGTGTGTCATGCTGCTTCAAACAAACCTACGTTCATGAGGACAGTGAAAAACAAAATGCAGGATAATATCTGTGGGTATTATTATTTTTTTTGTGCATGTGTAAGTGTGTGGGGTTTTTCGAGGTAGGGACTCACTCTGGCCCATGCTGACCTGTAATTCACCACGTATTCTTACGGTGACCTCAAACTCAGGTGATCCTCCTACCTCTGCCACCTGAGTGAAGGCTATTTGTTTTTTTCAAAGTAGGGTCGCACTCTAGTTCACGCTGACCTAGAACTCACTCTGTGGACCCAGGCCAGCCTAGAACTAACAGCAGTCCTCTTGCCTCTGCTTCCCAAGTGCTGGGATTAAACATGTGACATGTGTACCCCATGACTACCCCAGTGTTACTTTAAAAACACTTTCAAGCCAGGCATGGTGGCGCACGCCTTTAATCCCAGAACTAGGGAGGCAGAGGTAGGAGGATCACCGAGAGTTCGAGGCTACCCTGAGACTACATAGTGAATTCCAGGTCAGCCTGAGCCAGAGTGAGACCAAACCTCGAAAAACCAAAAAAAAAAAAAACCATTTTCAGAAGACAATGGAATGTTCATGTAAAGTTTTTTTTTTTTAAATTTATTACATGGACCCTCAAGAGATTTATTTATTTTTGTTGTTGAGGCAGGGTTTCACTCTAGCTCAGGCTGACCTGTAATTCACTAAGTAGTCTCAGGGTGGCCTCGAACTCAAGGCGATCCTCCTATCTCTGCCTCTTAAGTGCTGGGATTAAAGACGAGCGCCACCACGCCCAGCAAGAAAATTTATTTCTGCTGGAATTTAAAAGAAAAGGTTCTTATTTAATCCTTGTTATTACCATGAGGAAGCTACTGGCTTCAATAACTGACAAAAAAAAAAAAGCTAAGAAACACACAGTTTAAATTTAAATCAAAATAATCTGAGCTCAAGCTGTCATACTTGTCTTTTCCTGACTTCTTTCTTTTTGAAACAGGGTGTTACCATATAGCCCCCTTTGTCCTGGAACTCACTATATAGCTGAGGCTAGCCTCAAACTCATGATCCTCCTGTCTTGGCCTCCCAAGTGCTGGGATTACACGCACATGCCACCATGCCTGGCAGCCACTATGTTTTTATATTAGAGATAAGAGGCTGGATCAAAAGAGGAAATGAAGCCGGGCGTGGTGGCGCACGCCTTTAATCCTAGCACTCGGGAGGCAGAGGTAGGAGGATCGCAGTGAGTTCAAGGTCACCCTGAGACTACATAGTTAATTCCAGGTCAGCCTGGGTCAGAGTGAAACCCTACCTCGAAAAACCAAAAAAAAAAAAAAAAAAAAAGGAAATGAAGCAGGGAGAGAATAAATCACCTCCCCCCCCCCCAAAAAAAAAACTACCTTTCTTGCCAGGCATGGTGGTGCACACCTTTAACTCCAGCACTTGTGAGGTAGAGATAGGAGGATTGCTGTGAATTCAAGGCCACCCTGAGATTACATAATGAATTCTGGGTTAGCCTGAGCTAGAGTGAGACCCTACCTCAAAAAAAACAACCAACCAACCAAACAAATAAAACAAAAAAACTACCTCTCTCTAGCAAAAATCAATTTACTAATGATTTTGGGGCTGGGAGAGATGGCTTAGCAGTTAAGGCACTTGCCCGGGAGCCTTTTTGATTCCTCAGTACCCACATAGCCAGTTGCACAAGGTGGCGTATGCATAGTTTGTTTGCAGTGCCTAGAAGCCCATTCTCTCTTTCTCTCTCTGACTCTCTCAGATAAATAAATAAATAAAGTCAGCTGGGCGTGGTGGTGCATGTCTTTAATCCCAGCACTCGGGAGGCAGAGGTAGGAGGATCGCCGAGAGTTCGAGGCCACCCTGAGACTACATAGTTAATTCCAGGTCAGCCTGGACCAGAGTGAGACCCCACCTCACAAAACCAAAATAATAATAATAATAATAAATAACTTTAGTTCTATTCTTTATTCACCATAAAACTATCTGCTTTTCTGGTTCCCCAAGAACCAAAAAACACATCTGAAGAATACAAATATCATCCCAATACATCTAATTCTACCTATTCTTTCAATATGAAAAAAAAAAAAAAAAAGTCCTATTCTGAAGAATTTGGAATCACTTCAGGGAAATAATTCCACTTATCCTCAAAAACTGAAGAAACTTCTCTTGAGAACACTGGGGCTCCCAGGAAGCTTGAACAAAGTGAAGATAATAATCTTGCCAATGAAAAAAAGATTTATATGGCTAGCTAACCTGTTCCACGCTGTTAATTACTAACAAGAGAAATGGGCCAAACACCACATAATTATACCTCAATATCCCTCTGGAAATCAAACAGGTCAATTCGCTGCCAGTTACTGCCATCCAGAGCCAGAACATTCCAGGCCTATTTTGAAGAAAAAGAGATGGTATGAATAGAAGCTGAAATGAAAGGAAAACCCAACACTACTTAAATTCACAACTCAACCAATTAATAATTAAAATGGACCAAAAAGTTCCTTAGCCCCTACCATTAACCTCTAGATGAACTGCCTTAATCCTGATCCCTATTTCACTTTCCAATAAGACTATCTCATCAATGAGAAAATGCCAGTCATGGTAGCGCATGCCTTTTATCCCTGCACTTGGGAGGCAGAGGTAGGAGGATCGCCATGAGTTGGAGGTCACCCTGAGACTACATAGTGAATTCCAGGTCAGCCTGGGCTAGTGCAAAACTCTACTTTGGGAAAAAAAAATCAATGAAAGCGCACAGATACTAGCAGCATAAAACCTCTTTGTTTTTTTTTTTTTTTTTGGTTGTTTTTTCTCGTTGGGATTAAAGGCATATACCACCACGCCCGACTTGTTGCTTTTTTATGTAGTTTCACTCTAGCCCAGGTGGACCTGGAATTCACTATGTAGTCTCAGGCTGGCGTCCACTCATGACAATCCTCCAATCTCTGCCTCCCGAGTGCTGGGATTAAAAGTGTACATCATCACACTTGGTATGCCTCCTATAGATTTTAAATATATTTTTATTTATTTGTATATATAGAGAGAAAGGGCATGCCAGGGCCTCTTGTCACTGCAAATGAACTCTACATGCATGCACCGCTTTGTACATCTAGCTTTATGTGCGTACTAGAGAAATGACCCTTGGCCACCAGACTTTACAGGCAAGTGCCTTTAACCATTGAGCATCTCCCCAACCCTCCTCTCTTAAGGCAGGTTCTTACTGTAGCCCAAGTTAGCCTCAATTCCTGAGTACTAGGATTACAGGCAAAAACTATGATTCTAGTTTCTAATCCCAAAATGAGGTAGAAGTTCAGCTGAATCAGAGATTTCTGCTCTAGTCCTACACTGAGAACAGATGAGATAAACTTTGAATACTGCTCTGCTCAATATGTATTTGCTAAGTACAGCATTACTTGGTCAAACTTGAAACAACAGACTGACCTGAGACTTAGTAAAGATATGATCATTTCTCTGTATTTAATATTTGTCTAATTAAAGCCAGGAGTGGTAGCACAGACGTAGGGGGATTGTGAGTTGGAGGCCAGCCTGAGACTACATAGTGAATTCCATGTCAGCCTGAGCTAGAGTGAGATCCTACCTCAAAAACAAATAAACAAAAAAAAAAATTGTCTAATTATCAATTTGCTAACTCAGGCATGTTTTATAATTGATCAATATTCTATACAACTTGATTCAGTCATTTTTATTGACAATTTTCTTTAAGATTTATTTATTTATTTACTTATTTATTTAAGAGAGACAGAGAGAATGGGCATGCCACAGTCTCTAGCCACTGCAAATGAACTCCAGATGCATGTGTCACTATGTGCATCTGGCTTATGTGGGACCTAGAGAATCGAACCTGGGTCCTTAGGCTTCACAGGCAAGAGTTTCAACCACTAAGCCATCTCTCCAGCCCTGATTCAGTCATTAAAAAAATTATTTTGTGATGCTAATGATCAAACCAGGGTTTTACACATGTTAGCTGGGCAAGTACTCTACCACAGGGCTGTATCCCTAGTTCAGTGGGGTTTTTTGTTTTTTTTTTTCCCCCCTCAGGTAAGAGCTCACTTTAGCCCAGGCTGACCTAGAATTCAGTATGTAATCTCAGGGTGGCCTTGAACTCATGGTGATCCTCTACCTCTGCCTCCCAAATGCTGGGATTAAAGGCACACACCACCATGCCTGGCTTTTTAAAAAAATATATTTTATTTACTTATTTGCAAGCAGGGAGAGACAGAGAGAACAGAGAGAATGGATGCACCAGGACCTCTAGCCACTGCAAATGAACTCCAGATGCATGTGCCACTTTGTACATCTGGCATTACGTGGGTACTGGGGAATCAAACCCAGGTTGTTCCGGTTTGTAGGCAAGTGACTTAACTGCTAAGCCATCTCTCCAGCCCCCGGTGTTTTTTTTTTCTTCTTCTTTTTTTTTTTTTTTGAGGTGGGGTCTCACTCTGGTCCAGGCTGACCTGGAATTAGCTATGTAGTCTCAGGGTGGCCTCGAACTCATGGCAATCCTCCTACTTCTGCCTCCCAAGTGCTGGGATTAAAGGCGTGCACCACCACGCCTGGCTTTTTGTTTTTTTTTTTTTGAGGTGGGGTCTCGCTCTGCCCAGGCTGACCTGGAATTCACTATGTAGTCTCAGGGTGGCCTCAAACTCTCGGCCATCCTCCTACCTCTGCCTCCCGAGTGCTGGGATTAAAGGCATGAGCCACCACGCCCGGCTCTTTTTTTTTTTTTAATTGGTGTTTCAAGGTAGGGTTTTCCTGTAGCCCGGCAGACCTCAGGGTGGCCTCGATTTCAATGTGATCCTCCTACCGCTGCCTGCTGAGTACTGGGATTAAAGTGTTAGGGTTTTTTGTTGTTGTTGTTGCTGTTTGCTTGTTTGTATTTATTTATTTATTTATTTGGGAGAAAGAGGCAGAGGGGGAGAGAGAATGGGCGCGCCAGGACTTCCAGCCACTGCAAATGAACTCCAGATGCATGCGCCACCTTGTGCATCTGGCTTACGTGTGTTCTAGAGAATCAAACCGGGATCCTTTGGCTTTGCAGGCAAATGCCTTAACTGCTAAGCCATCTCTCCAGCCCTGTTTTGTTTTTAAGTGGTTGCTTATTTGCTTGGAAACAAGGTCTCACTAAATAGCTCAGGCCAGCCTCCAACTTTCCATCCTCCTGCCTCAGCCTCCAAAGTGCCAGGATTCTGGACATAAGAATCAGTGGTCATCTTAGGTCTGAAATATAGTTATTTCTCACACATCTCTTCAATAAACTAGTGGAAGGCAAGAAAATCTGTAAGTTTTTCAACATTCAGGATTAAGTGAGAAATAAATTAAGTAGGAGTTAATCTGTTATGGGTCATTCCATATTTGGATGACTTTAAAAGCTTTCCCTGCTGGCTGTGGTGGTGCATTGGCTTTAATTTCAGCATTGAGCTAGAGATGGACTCTGCCTCAAAAAAATGCCTCCCAGGGCTGCAGAGATGGCTTAGTGGTTAAGGCACTTGCCTGCAAAATCAAAGGACCTTGGTTCGATTTCCCAGTACCCACATATGCCAGATGTACAAGTGGCGCATGCATCGGGAGTTCATTTGTAGTGGCTGGAAGTCCTGGTGCACCTATTCTCTCTCACTCTGCCTCTTTCCCTCTGTCAAATAAATAAATAAAAATAAAAAGATATTTTAAAAAATGCCTTCCTGGGCCTGGACACTTTAGCCCAGGCTGACCTAGAATTCAGTATGTAATCTCAGGGTGGCCTTGAACTCATGGTGATCCTCTACCTCTGCCTCCCAAATGCTGGGATTAAAGGCACACACCACCATGCCTGGCTTTTTAAAAAAATATATTTTATTTACTTATTTGCAAGCAGGGAGAGACAGAGAGAACAGAGAGAATGGATGCACCAGGACCTCTAGCCACTGCAAATGAACTCCAGATGCATGTGCCACTTTGTACATCTGGCATTACGTGGGTACTGGGGAATCAAACCCAGGTTGTTCCGGTTTGTAGGCAAGTGACTTAACTGCTAAGCCATCTCTCCAGCCCCCGGTGTTTTTTTTTTCTTCTTCTTCTTTTTTTTTTGGTTTTTTGAGGTGGGGTCTCACTCTGGTCCAGGCTGACCTGGAATTAGCTATGTAGTCTCAGGGTGGCCTCGAACTCATGGCAATCCTCCTACTTCTGCCTCCCAAGTGCTGGGATTAAAGGCGTGCACCACCACGCCTGGCTTTTTGTTTTTTTGTTTTTTGAGGTGGGGTCTCGCTCTAGCCCAGGCTGACCTGGAATTCACTATGTAGTCTCAGGGTGGCCTCAAACTCTCGGCCATCCTCCTACCTCTGCCTCCCGAGTGCTGGGATTAAAGGCATGAGCCACCACGCCCGGCTCTTTTTTTTTTTTTTTTAATTGGTGTTTCAAGGTAGGGTTTTCCTGTAGCCCCGGCAGACCTCAGGGTGGCCTCGATTTCAATGTGATCCTCCTACCGCTGCCTGCTGAGTACTGGGATTAAAGTGTTAGGGTTTTTTGTTGTTGTTGTTGCTGTTTGCTTGTTTGTATTTATTTATTTATTTATTTGGGAGAAAGAGGCAGAGGGGGAGAGAGAATGGGCGCGCCAGGACTTCCAGCCACTGCAAATGAACTCCAGATGCATGCGCCACCTTGTGCATCTGGCTTACGTGTGTTCTAGAGAATCAAACCGGGATCCTTTGGCTTTGCAGGCAAATGCCTTAACTGCTAAGCCATCTCTCCAGCCCTGTTTTGTTTTTAAGTGGTTGCTTATTTGCTTGGAAACAAGGTCTCACTAAATAGCTCAGGCCAGCCTCCAACTTTCCATCCTCCTGCCTCAGCCTCCAAAGTGCCAGGATTCTGGACATAAGAATCAGTGGTCATCTTAGGTCTGAAATATAGTTATTTCTCACACATCTCTTCAATAAACTAGTGGAAGGCAAGAAAAATCTGTAAGTTTTTCAACATTCAGGATTAAGTGAGAAATAAATTAAGTAGGAGTTAATCTGTTATGGGTCATTCCATATTTGGATGACTTTAAAAGCTTTCCCTGCTGGCTGTGGTGGTGCATTGGCTTTAATTTCAGCATTGAGCTAGAGATGGACTCTGCCTCAAAAAAATGCCTCCCAGGGCTGCAGAGATGGCTTAGTGGTTAAGGCACTTGCCTGCAAAATCAAAGGACCTTGGTTCGATTTCCCAGTACCCACATATGCCAGATGTACAAGTGGCGCATGCATCGGGAGTTCATTTGTAGTGGCTGGAAGTCCTGGTGCACCTATTCTCTCTCACTCTGCCTCTTTCCCTCTGTCAAATAAATAAATAAAAATAAAAAGATATTTTAAAAAATGCCTTCCTGGGCCTGGAGAGATGGCTTAGTGGCTAAGTGCTTGCCTGTGAAGCCTAAGGACCCTGGTTCAAAGCTCAATTCCCCAGGACCCACATAAGCCAGATACACAAAGTGGCACATGCATCTGGAGTGTGTCTGCAGTGACTGGAGGTCCTGGCATGCCCATTCTCTATCTATCTGCCTCTTTCTCTTTCTGTCTGTCGCTCTCAAATAAGTAAATAAACAAAAAAAAATTTTATATGCCTTCCTTACTAAATTTAAATAATAAGCAAAAGTCCTATTATTTGGAGGCAAAAATTTAAAGTAGGGCTGGAGAGATAGCTTAGTGCTTAAGGTGCTTGCCTGCAAATCCAAAGGACCCAGGTTCAATTCTCCAGGTTTCATGTAAGCCAGATGTACAAGGTGGCACATGTGTCTGGAGGCTCTGGCGTGCCCATTCTCTCCCTGCCTCTCTCTCTCTCTCTGCCTCTTTCTCTTTCAAATAAATAAATAAAATATTTAAAAATTATATATTCTTTTTTAAGGGGTGTGTATGTGTGTGTGTGTATTGAGACAAGATCTCACTTTACCTATAGCCCTGGCTGACCTGGAACTCAGTATGTAAGACCAGATGACCTCAAACTCAAGATCCTTCAAAGTGCTGGGATTACAGGCATGTGCTACCACATCTGACAAATTTAAGAAGCAATTTAACATTGGTTATACTTATAGGCATTTTTCTGAAATTATAAAAAGGAAATTCTGGAGCTGGAGAGATGGCTTAGCAGTTAAGACATTTGCCTCCAAAGCCAAAGGATCCCGGTTCGATTTTCCAGGATCCATGTAAGCCACATGTACAAGGGGGCACATGCATCTGGAGTTCGTTTGCAGTGGCTGGAGGCTCTGACACACCCATTCTCTCTCTCTCTCAAATAAATAAATAAATAAATTTTAAAATCTGAGTTTTTTTTAAATAAAAATAAGGAAATGTCATCTAATGAACAAGAAACATGTTAGGGGCACGAGGATAAACAAACAGTTATTCTAAAACCAGATGAAGTCCTCTTAGATGATCAATGTTACTTTTCTCTTTGTAGATTATTTTTCCAATGGTTTCTTTTTTTTATTTTTATTTACTTATTTGAGAGATAGAGACACAGAGAGAGAATGGGCATGCCAGGGCCTCCAGCCACTGCAAATGAACTTCAGATGCATGTGCCACCTTGTACATTGGCTTATGTGGGTAACGGGGAATCGAACCAGGATTCTTAGGCTTCACAGGCAAGTGCCTTAACTAGTAAGCCATCCCTCCAGCCCTTCCAATGGTTTTTTAAATGGTTAACTACAGAAGGCAACAAACAAAATGTTTAAAAATCATATGTTTAGTAGATTCTAGGGCTAAATATAAATTTCTGATTGTATGATATTTCTCATTTCCTTATACTACTTTCTCTAACAAGGAAGCAGGAAGCATGTAGAAGAACTCAGTTTAAAATTAGAAATGGGCCGGGTGTGGTGGCGCATGCCTTTAATCTCAGCACTGTCTTGGCCTCCCAAGTGCTGGGATTACACGCACATGCCACCATGCCTGGAAGCCACTATGATTTTATATTAGAGATAAGAGGCTGGATCAAAAGAGGAAATGAAGCCGGGCATGGTAGCGCACACCTTTAATCCTAGCACTCGGGAGGCAGAGGTAGGAGGATCGCTGTGAGTTCAAGGCCACCTTGAGACTACATAGTTAATTCCAGGTCAGCCTGGGCCAGAGTGAGACCCTACCTCGAAAAACCAAAAATAAAATAAAATAAAATAAAATAAAAATAAAATTAGAAATGGTAAGTTTCTCCCTAGTGTCTGCATTTAAACAACAAAACAAAATAAAACAAAACAAAGAAATCCAAAGAGGTGGTGGTGTGGTTCAGTGGTAAGAGGGCTTGCCTAGCATATTCATAGTCCTGTGGTTCAAACCAGGTTTTGTAAAAGCACTACTCCCTCCTTTCCTTAAATGAAAGCCATAATTAAACTCATTTATGAGACTCTGCAACTGGAAATTCAGGCACTGGGTCTGGGTACTTTGTTTCTGAATGAGGACTTCAACTTCGTAGAGACAGAAAGGACATTTTTTTTATTTTTATTATTATTTTTTTTTTGGTTTTTCGAGGTATGGTCTCACTGTGGCCCAGGCTGACCTGGAATTAACTATGTAGTCTCAGGGTGGCCTTGAACTCATGGCGATCCTCCTACCTCTGCCTCCCGAGTGTTGGGATTAAAGGCGTGCGCCACCACACCCGGCTTAAAAATTTTTTTAAATTATTTTTTATTTATTTTTGGCGAGAGAGACAGAGAGATAGAGAGGGAGAGGGAGACAGAGATGGGTGCGCCAGCAGTCTCTCAGCTGCTGTGAACGAAATCCAGATGTGTGCGCCCCCTTGTGGGCAAGTGCGGCATTGTGCCCTTGCCTCACTTTGCATCTGGCTAAACATGGGACCTGGAGATTGGAACCGCTGGACATTGGAACCAGCGTTCTTAGGCTTAGCAGGCAGGCGCCTTAGCCGCTAAGCCATCTCTCCAGCCCAGAAAGGACATTTTTGAGAATGGTCATATTTAATTTTATGGGCTGGGAAAATGACTCAGCAGTTAAGGTGCTTGCCTGCGGAGCCTAATGACCTAAGTTCAATTCCCCAGTACCCATGTAAAGCCAGATACACAAAGTGGTACATGCATCTGGACTCTGTCTGCAGTGGCTGGAGGCCCTGGTGTGCCCATTCTCTCTGTTTGTTTCTCTTCTCTCCCTCTCTCTCTCTCTCCCTCTCTCTCTCTCTGCTGGCAAATACATATATATATATATATATATATTTTTTTTTTTTTTTTTTTTTTTGGTTTTTTGAGATAAGGTCTCACTCTGGCTGACCTGGAATTCACTTTGTAGTCTCAGGGTGGCCTCGAACTCACGGTGATCCTCCTATCTCTGCCTCCCGAGTGCTGGGATTAAAGGAGTGCGCCACCACGCCCAGCTAAAAATATTTTTAAAAATAAATTTTCTTTATTTATTCATGTGTATGCCATGGTATATGTGTGGAGGTCGAAGGACAACTTTGAGATGTCCGTGTTCCTCCTTTGAGATAGGGTCTCTTGTTGCTATAAATGAACTGCAGACTGCAAAGGAATGTCAGACTAGTTGGCCTGAGAGCTTCAGATTCTCTTGGCTCCACCTCCCAAAGTCATAGTGTGGCACACTGGGATCAGAGGTGCATATGCCACTTTTTTTTTTAAGTATTTTATTTATTTATTTATTTATTTATTTATTTATTTATTTATTTATTTCAAAAAGAGTGAGAGAGAGAGAGAGAGACAGATAGAGAGAATGGGCACGTCAACTGCAAGTGAACTCCAGACGCATGTGCCCCCTTGTGCATCTGGCTTATGTGGGTCCTGGGGAATCAAACTGAGGTCCTTAGGCTTTGCAGATAAATGTCTTAACTGCTAAGCCATTTCCCCAGCCCTTGAATGTGCAACTTTGCATCCAGTTTTCAGTGGGTGCTGGAGGATTGAACCTGGGCTGTCAGGCTTTTGCAAACAAGCACCTTTAACAGCTGAGCCTTCTTCCCAGCCAAATAATGGTCACATTTTGAAGGACTACAATTATTGGGGACAAAAATGTCCTTAAAGAAATCATAACACTACTGGTTGTTTCCAAAAAGGTTGACATGCAAATTAGGCATGGCTTTTAGGATACAGAAATTATTTGAAAGTTAACATACTAAGTTTTTGGAATGTGGTGGCAAGTGGGGGTTATATTGGTGGTTTCAAGAGATAGCTAGGGGTCTGGAGAGATGGCTTAGCAGTTAAGGCACATGCTTGTGAAGCCTAAGGACTCGGGTTCAATTCTCCAGGTCCCATGTAAGCTAGATGCCCATAGTGGCGTATGCGACTGGAGTTTGTTTGCAGTGGCCAGAGGCCCTAGTGCACATACTCTCACTCTCTCCCTCTGCCTTTTTTTCTCTAATAAATAAATAACTAAAAATAAATCTTTTTTAAAAAGAGATATTAGGGGCTGGAGAGATGGCTCACTGGTTAAGGCACTTGCCTGCAAAATCTAAAGACATGAGTTCGATTCCCTGGTACCCATGTAAAGCCAGATGCACAAAGTGGTGCATGCATATGGAGTTTGTTTGCAGTGGCTAGAGGCCCTGGCACACCCATTCTCTCTCTGTTTCTGTCTCTCTGCTGGCAAGTAAATATTTTAAAAGATTTTATTTTTATTTATTTATTAGAGATAGTGGGAAAGAGAGAGACAGAGAATGAGAATGGGCGCACCAGGGCTTCCAGCCACTGCAAACAGATGCATGCACCCCCTTGTGCATCTGGTTTATGTGGAACCTGGAGAATTGAACCTGGGTCCTTAGGCTTCGCAGGCATGTGCCTTAACTACTAAGCCACCTCTCCAGCCATAAAAAAGTTTTGTTTTTTTTTTTAAAGAGCCAGGGGGCCTGGAGAGATGGCTTAGTGGTTAAACACTTGCCTGTGAAGCCTAAGGACCCTGGTTCGAGGCTCAATTCCTCAGGACCCACGTAAGCCAGATGCACAAGGTGGCGTATACATCTGGAGTTCGTTTGCTGGAGGCCCTGGCAAGCCCATTCTCTCTCTATCTGCCTCTTTCTCTGTCTGTCACTCTCAAATAAATAAATAAAAAATAAACAAAAAATAAATAAATAAAAATAAAAAAGAGCCAGGGGCTGGAGAGGTGGCATAGCGCTTGCCTGCGAAGCCTAAGGACCCCAGTTCGAGGCTTGATTCCCTAGAACCCACGTAAGCCAGATGCACAAGTTGGCGTGTGCATCTGGAGTTCGTTTGCAGTGGCTAGAGGCCCTGGCGCACCCATTCTCTCTCTGTCTACCTGCTTCTTTCTCTCTCTGTCTGTTGCTCTCAAATAAATAAATAAACAAAACTTTTTTTTTTAAAAAGCCAGGTATGGTAGCACACGCCTTTAATCCCAGCACTCAGGAGGCAGAGGTATGAGGATCACTGTGAGTTTGAGGCCAGCCTGAGACTACATAGTGAATTCCAGGTCAGCCTGGGCTAGAGTGAGACCCTACCTCGAAAAACCAAAAAAAAAAAAAAAAAAAAAAATATATATATATATATATATATATATATATGAGAAAAAGAGAGACATTTGAATCCATCTAATACTACATATTATAATATATGTAATATTGAGCATATAGCAGTTTCTCAGTATTTGTTAAATGAATGAACAAAAAACTGGCATGAAATTTAAGACAATTGGAGGTGCATAATCATTTTACTAAATTACTTATTATATATTTGTACTACAAAAGTGATTAGAAATGGTTCACAAAGCAATTTTCCCAGAATCGAGATTATACCCTTCATATTAGTGGTAGTAGGACAGTACTATTTGGCATTTTTTGTTGTTGTTTTGGTTTTTTGAGGTAGGGTCTCACTCTAGCTCAGGCTGACCTGGAATTTACTATGTAGTCTCAGGGTGGCCTCGAACTCATGGCGATCCTCCTACCTCTGCCTCCTGAGTGTTGGAATTAAAGGTGTGCGTCACCACGCCTGGCTCTGTTTGGCCAGTTCATCACAGAGGTGTCAATTGACAAATTGGAGAGGTAAGCCTAATATAAAAACTGATTTTAGGAATGAACTCTGCTCTGCAACTTTTATTTTCCTCTCCTAATTTTAACAATCATCTTTTGAGGAAAGAATATGTAGAAATGACACGAGAATTAGATGTACAAGGGCCTTTTATATATCCATGAGTTGGTGTAAAATGAACTATAAAAATAGTTCAACATGATTTCATCACGATTTTGAATCCAGCCTAGTTAATTTATATGGTCAATTCTTTTCACTTAAAATATCCTCTCTGTTTATATTTTGTAAATGAGTAACAAAATGTTAGAGTAGAATCCAATCATAGAATTGCATGGGAGGAGTAAGCCATGAATGAAATAACATACTTTGCAACAAAACAACATACAAGTACTACCTAAAATATCTAAACTAAACGGTTGGTCTACTACAGAGGTTGTCAGGCCTCAGTGTCCCTCAGTAACCATGTCAATCATTCTTACCCTGGAGACCTGAGCACAGCGACACAAGGTAACGACATCCAGGAAAGAAAATATCCTAAAAAGAAAAGAGAGGGGGACAAATTTTATCATTTCTCTTTTTTTGTTTGTTTGTTTTTTGAGGTAGGGTCTTGCTCTAGCACAGGCTGACCTGGGATTTACTCTGTAGTCTCAGGCTGGCCTCGAACTCATGGCAATTCTCTTACCTTCTGTCTCCGAGTGCTGGGATTAAAGGTGTGTACGAACTCGCCCAGCTATTTTTGTTTGTTTCTTATTTCCTTCTTCTTTTTTTAAAAATTGAAACACGGTCTCACTATGTAGACTATACTAACCTTGAACGTATGATCCTCCTGCCCTAGAATCCAGAGTTGCTAGGATTACAAGTGTGACCATCAAGCCCAGCTTCTTTTTTTTAATACATTTATTATTTATTTATTTATTTGAGAGAGAGAATGAAAACATCAGGGCCTTCAGCCACTGCAAACTAACTCCAGATGCATATGACACCTTGTGCATCTGGCTTACGTGGATCCTAGGGAATCGAACCTGGGTCCTTTGGCTTTGCAGGAAAGCACCTTAACTACTAAGCCATTTCTCCCAGCCTTTTTTTTTTCTTGTTCCTTTTTATTTATTTATTTCTAATTTAATTAATTAATTTTTACTTGAGACAGAGAGAAAGAGGGGCAGGGAGAAAGAGAGAGGAAGAGAGAGAGAATGGGCACGCCAGGGTCTCCAGCCACTGCAAATGAACTCCACACACATGTGCCACCTTGTGCATCTGGCTTATGTGGGACCTGGAGAATTGAACCTGGGTCTGTAGGCTTTGCAGGCAAGTGCCTTAACTGCTAAGCCATCTCTCCAGCCCTTCTTTTTTTTTGTAGTTAGTGTACAAAATAGTGGATTTTATTATGACATTTTCACACATGCCTATCACTAAACATTGCTCAAAGTAATACTGTTTTTTGTTTTCAAATTCATCCCTCTATTACTCTCATCCTCCTCCCCATCTTGCTGGTCCCAAATAGTCCTATAAGAATTTTCTCAATTTTAGCCTATAAGTAGCAATGTATACCAATATCTCAAACACATATGCATGTACGCACACTTCCACATACAAACACACACACAAAAACCATCAAGGAAGAAATGGCTTAGCAGTTAAGGTGTTTGCCTGTGAAGCCAAAGGACCCAGGTTCGATTCCCCAGGTTTGATTCCCCAGGTTTGATTCCCCAAGACCCATGTAAGTCAGATGCACAAGGGGCACATGCATCTGGAGTTCGTTTGCAGTGGTTAGAGGCCCTGGCATGCCCATTCTCTCTCTGTCTGTCTCTTCTATCTCTCTCTCTACTTGCAAATAAATAAATAAAATTTAAAAAATTTTAGGAGCTGGAAAGATGGCTCACTGGTTAAAGGCACTTACCTGCAAAGACTAATGACTCGACTTCAATTCCCCAGTACCCATGTAAAATCAGATGCACAAAGTGGTGCATTCATCTAGAGTTCATTTGCAGTGGCTAGATGCCCTGGCATGCTCATTCCTTTTTCTTTTTTCCCCACTGTAGGTTGTTGCTCTAGCCCAAGCTAACCTGAAATTCATTATGTAGTTTCAGGGTGGCCTTGAACTCACAGCAATCCTCCTCCCTCTGCCTCCCGAGCGCTGGGGATTAAAGGCATGTGCAACCACACCCGGTTTTCAGACTTTTGTGTTAAGTATTATTTATTTATTTGCAAGGAGATAGAGACTGAGAGAAGGAATGGATATGCCAGGGTGTCCTGCCACTGACAACAAACTCCAGATGTATGCACCACTTTGTGCATCTGGATTTATGTGGTACCAGGGATTCAAACCTGGGCTGCTAGGCTTTGCAAGCAGGTGCCTTTAACCACTGAATCATTTCTTCAGCTCCCAAACTATTTTTGTTTTTTTTTGATATAGGGTCTTGCTCTCACCCAGGCTGACCTGGAATTCACTATGTAGTCTCAGGGTGGCCTCAACCTCAGGGTGATTCTCCTACTTCAGCTTCCCAAGTGCTGGGATTAAAGATGTGCGACACTCCACCCATCCCCCAAACTATTTTTTTAATAATTGGGTTTTTTTTTGGTTTTTCAAGGTAGGGCCTCACTCTGGCCCAGGTTGACCTGGAATTAACTATGTAGTCTCAGGGTGGCCTTGAACTCATGGCAATCCTCCTACCTCTGCCTCCCAAGTGCTGGGATTAAGGGTGCGTGCCACCACACCCGGCTAATAATATTTTTAAATATATTTATTTATTTATTTGAGAGAGAGAAAGAGACAGAAAGAGGGGAAGAGAGACAGATAGAATGGGCATGCCAGGGCCTCCAGCCACTGCAAACCAACTCCAGATGCATGCACCACCTTGTGCATCTGGCTTACGTGGGTCCTGGGGAATTGAACCAGGGTTCTTTGGCATTGCAGGCAAATACCTTAACCACTAAGCTATTTCTCCAGCCCCCCCTTTTTTTTTTGAGAAACAGAAAGAGAGAGAGAATGGGTGCACTTGGGTCTTTCAGCCACTGTGAATGAACCCAGACACATGCGCCTCCTTGTGGGCATGTGTGGCATTGCATGCTTGTGTCATGTCACTGTTGCGTCTGGCTATAGGTGGGATCTGGAGGATTTGAACAGCAGTTCTTAGGCTTCACAGGCAAGTGCCTTAACCGGTAAGCCATTTCTCTAGCCCCTCAAAACTATTTTTTTTTTTTTGGTTTTTTTTTGTTGTTGTTGTTATTATTTCCCAGGTAGGGTCTCACTCTAGCCCAGGCTGACCTGGAATTCACTATGTAGTCTCAGGGTAGCCTCGAACTCACGGCAATCCTCCTACCTCTGCCTCCCGAGTGCTGGGATTAAAGGCGTGCACCACCACACCTGGCTTAAAACTATTTTTTTTTTTTTTTTTTTGGTTTTTCGAGGTAGGGTCTCACTCTGGCCTAGGCTGACCTGAAATTAACTATGTAGTCTCAGGGTGGCCTCGAACTCACAGCGATCCTTATACCTCTGCCTCCAAGTGCTGGGATTAAAGGCATGCGCCACCACGCCCGGCTTAAAACTATTTTTAAGTGTATAGTTCAGTAGCATTTGATACAGGTTCTCATTATTATGTAACCATCTCTAAAGCTAATTTTATCTTCCCAAATTGAAATTCTGTATTAAACAATAGTTCCCCATTAACCCCCTCTCTTCCAGTCTTTGGCAGCTACTATTTTATTTTCAGTCTAGATGAAGTTGACTAATCCAATTACTTAATGTTTATCATTTGTGTTTTGCTTATTTCACTTAGCATGTCTCCAAGGTTCATTCATATTATAGCATGACTTTGAATTTCCTTCCAAATAGTTCACTGTATCTGCGTACCATATTCTGTATATCCATTGATGAACACAGGTTGTTTTCATGTTTGAACTTTGCTCCTATGACCATGAGTATCCAATGACCTGTTTGTGTTCCTGTTTTCAATTTTTTTCAGGAATATATCCAGAAGATCAGCTGGATCATGTATTTTAATTTTTTAAATATTTAAGAGAGAGAGAAAAGGAGAGAGGGCACATCAGGGCATCCTGCCACCTTAAATAAATTCCAGATGCCTTTAATGCCAGTATTTGAGAGGCAGAGGTAGGAGGATTGCTGGGAATTCAAGGCTATCCTGAGACTACATAGTGAATTCCAGGTCAGCCTGGGCTAGAGTGAGACCCTACCTTGAAAAATTAAAATAAAATAAATAAAATTTTCCACTTTTAAAATATTGATTACAAAAATAAATAAATAAATAAAATATTGATTACATACTCTAGCCAGGCATGGTGGTGCACACCTTTAATCTCAGCCCTCTGCAGGCAGAGGTAGGAGGATCTCTGTGAGTTCAAGGCCATCCTGAGATTACATATTGAATTCCAGGTCACCCTGGGCTACAGCGAGACCCTACCTCAAAAAACAAAACAATACACACACACACACTACATACTTTACTGACAAATACAAATACAGTATACACTACAAATCTAGGCACCACAATTTGTACAATAAAAAGCTTTTTTAAAAATATATTTTTTAGCTAGGCATGGTGGCACATACCTTTAATCCCACCTTCAGGAGGCAAAGTTAGGAGGATCGCCATGAGTTCGAGGCCACCCTGAGATTACATGGTGAATTCCAGGTCAGCCTAGGCTGGAGTGAGACCCTACCTTGAAAAAACCGAAAAATGAAAACAACAACTATATATATATATATATATATATATATATATATATATATATATATATATTTGAGATAGAAGAGAGAGAGAAAGAGGCAGATAGAGAGAGAAAGAATGGGGGGAGCTGGGGAGATAGCTTAGCAGTTAAGGCTCTTACCTGCAAAGCCAAAAGACCTAGGTTCGATTCCCCAGGACACACATAAGCCAGATGCACAAGGTGGCACATGCATCTGGAGTTCATTTGCAGCAGCTGGAGGCTCTGCCATGCCCGTTCTTTCCACCTCTGTCTCTGCTTCTCTTTCTCCTCTCTCTCTCAAATAAATAAATAAATAAATAAATAAATAAATAAATAAATAAATAAAATATTTTAGAGAAAGAATGGGTATACCAGGGCCTTCAGCCACTGCAAATGAACTCCAGGCACATGGGCCACCTTGTGCATCTGGCTTAGGTGGATCCTGGGGAATTGAACCAGGGTCCTTTGGCTTTGTAGGCAAGTGCCTTAAACCACTAAGCCATCTCTCCAGCCTCGAACTCACAGCAATCTTCCTACCTCTACCTGTGTCAGGCTGGCCTCAAACTCATGGCGATCCTCCTACCTCTGCCTCTTGAGTGCTGGGATTAAAGACATGCACTACCACACCCGGCCAGCTTATATTTTAAAAATATTTTTTATTTATGTATTAGACACAGAGAAGGTAGGAGATGGGTGCACCAAGGCCTCTAGCCACTGCAAATGAATTCCAAATGCATGTACCACCATGTGCATCTGCTTACATGGGTTGTGGGAAATCAAACCTCTTTCCTTAGGTTTTGTAGGCAAGCACCTTAACCACTAAGCCATATCTCCAGCCCAACAATAAGCTTATTGATGCAACAAATATTACTTCATGGCTGAAATACTGCCCCCATCATCATATATGCAATATATATATATATATTTTTTTTTTGATTTTTCGAGGTAGGGTTTCGCTCTAGCCCAGGCTACCTGGAATTCACTATGTAGTCTCAGGGTGGCCTTGAACTCAATACCTCTGCCTCCTGAGTGCTGAGATTAAAGGTGTGCGCCACCACGCTCAGCTTGCAATTTGTTTATATAGAGTTTCATAACCTAGCTACTATTATGTATTCATCTGAGCACCTAAGCAAATCGTTTCTTTTCTTGGGCAATTTTTATAACTATAATATTACATAGGGTGAGCAGGGGGTTGAAGGAAGAACCATAGTTCATCCACCCAGCAGACTTTAGTAACCTTTCAATAAAATGGTTCTCCAGAAGACTAGGCATAATCTACCTACACAGGCACTCCTTTAATCTCAGCACTCAGGAAGCAGAGGTAGGATGATCTCTATGAGTTTAAGGTCAACTTAGACTACAAAAGTGAGTTGCAGGTCAGCCTGGGCTAGAGTGAGACCCTGTTTAAAAAAACAAAAACAACAACAACAACAACAAACAGGGCTGAAGAGATGGCTTAGTGGTTAAGGCACTTGTCTGTGAAGTCTAAGGATCCAGGATCAATTCCCCAGGACCCACATAAGCTAGGTACACAAAGTGGTGCATGCATCTGGAGTTTGTTTGCAGTGGCAAGAGGCCCTGGCACACCCATTCATATTCTCTCACTATCTGCTTCTCTCTTTCAATATATATATATATATATATATATATATATATATATATATATATATATGAACAAACAAAAAAGCTAGCAAGTTGGGAATGGTGGCACATGCTCCCAGCACTCGGGTGGCAAAAGTAGGAGGGTAGGAGGATCACCGTGAGTTCGAGGCCACCCTGAAACTACATAGTGAATTCCAGGTCAGCCTGAACGAGAGTGAGACCCTACCTCAGGGAAAAAAAAAAAAAAAAAGCAAGCAGGCACTCTAGACAGATTTGAAAGGACAGGTTAGGGGTCAGATGTGTGCAGACCAGGAGACCCCAGGAAGCACTCTCAGAACTTACTGTTCTGTTGTTACAGTTTACTGATGTGGTTCTAAGTCAAGATCCCACTGAGGGTGGTCATCACCTGGATTTGGACATTACTGAATTTGCTCTTTTTGTTTAAATATATATTTTTAATTTATTTATTTATTTATTTATTTGAGAGAGAGGGAGAGAAAATAGGCGTGCCAGGGTATCCAGCCACTGCAAACAAACGCCAGATGCATGCACCCCCTTGTGGGTCCTGAAGAATCAAACTGGGGTCCTTTGGCTTTGCAGGCAAGTGCCTTAACCACTAAGCCATCTCTCCAGCCCAAACTTGCTTTCTTAAGAAGTAGACAAATAGTCATTGTGATCCTCTGTCTTAAGTAATAAGAGCTTAGTTCTTCCAGTACTAATTTGGCTCTCTTAATAAGATGATATGATAAAATCTTAGTGTTTATATTTCTTCTATCATCCCTCAAGTAGTTTGTGTGTTGGGTGTTTTCTATTTATTTTATAGGCTTGAGTCTGGAGAAATTTTACCTCTAGAAACTTGAGAACAAGAACTGTGAGGGAAGACAGTCAGGAATTTGGCTGGAACTATTTTTCTTTTGCTCACAATGAATGCTTATACAAGATAGCAACATCAAGCCAGGCATGGTGGCGCACGCCTTTAATCCCAGCACTTGGGAAGTCAGAGGTAGGAGGATCACTATAAGTTCGAGGCCACCCTGAGACTGAATTCCAGGCCAGCCAGAGCTAGAGTAAGACCTACCTCAAAAAAAAAAAAAAAAAAAAAAAAAAAAAAAAAAGAGCAACATCAAATAGAAAACATCATGAAAGTTACTTGTGAATAAATGTTAGTAGTATAAAACTGGAGGAAATGATACTAGTATCTTATATGATGGGCAAAAATAATAAACTACACAGTATTTCGTCCTTATTGCTTTTCGTCATCTTCAGGTATCTAAGATCCAGGGATCTTAGACTGTGTGTACAGTAGTCATTTCCTCCATTTCCTCTTAATGTACATAGTTCTGAGAACACTTATATCTGCACATGTCTAGAATGGTTAAGATCAGAGATATAAGAAAGAAAAAATGGGGGGACTTAATAGGATGGTACTGTGTATATGTAAGTAGAAGAACAGATTAATGGGGGTGAAAAGGCCTAAGTGAGGTCAGGGGAAGAGACTGAGTAAAGGAAAGGTGGAGGGAGGGCTAATCAAAATCTAAGAGGATATAAAAAATTCATACGGAAACCTACTTTTCTGGACAATGAAATGCTCAGAAGCCATAGATTGTTACTAGAAACTTTTCAGTGCCAGGGATGGGATACCTTCCGGTGAGTTGTTGGCCAAAGAGGTCAGATACCCCCAAAACATTATAGGCCATTGCCAAGGCCCTTGGTTTCCCACCAGGAATAGATGGTAAGACCCTATTGCTGAAGACTCCACATACTTGGGTGGCAAGTTCACTGAGAAATCCTGCTGGAGCTGAGCTGAAAGCCTCCTCCATGAGGACCAGCTCACAGAAAGCTGGAAAAAACTACAATGCATGCAGTTCAATGGGAGAGAGAAAACACCAGTGAAGGTACTCAACAGTGAACACTGCAAGCTTTAAATATGGCCAGCCAGGCCAACTGCTCTCTAATTGGACTGGAAGCCCGCTCCGTGGGAGGGAACACATCCCTGATACTGAAAACATACGACAGGGGTAGTCATGAGCCCTAAGGGTGTAATGTCTGCTGGAGTCTTGCTAAATGCATATACTATGCTCACCAAACTGCCCAGTAAGTACTTCTCTTAATGTCCAGACTCATATATTAATGCTACTCTCACTTTTGGATAGAGAAGCTTCTCTTTTCAGACGGTGGTAACCTTGGGATGATTCAGAAGGCACCATGGTGCTGAGAAGAAGGGACAGAGGAGTGCTCAGTACTGAAATGTCTCAAACCTACCTTCCAAGGCTCAGGTCCATTGCGGAAGAGGGGCGGAAAGAATGCAAGAGCCAAAGGAAGGGTAGGACTCCTTACAACGTGCTCCTCCAGACACAAAATGGCCTGGATATCCATGACCTCACAGTGCCTGACACTACCTACATAAGACCATCATAACAGGAGGAAAAGATCATGACATCAAACTGAAAAGAGAGACTGATTGAGAGGGGGAGGGGATATGATGGAGAGTGAAGTTTCAAAGGGGAAAGTGGGGGGAGGGAGGGAAATAACATGGGATAGTGTCTACAATTAAAGAAGTTGTCAATAAAAAAATAAAAATTAAAAAAAAGAAAAAGAAAAAATGAAGGAGCTGCTGATGTCCAAGGATTCTGTATGATTGTTTTGACAGGGCCTCTAGCCACTGCAAATGAACTCCAGACGCATGTGCCACATTGTGCATCTGGCTTTACGTGGGTACTAAAGAATTGAACCTGGGTCTCTTTAGGCTTCACAAGCAAGAGCCTTAACTGCTGAACCATTTCCCCAGCCCTGTTTGATTATTTTAGTAAGTTTCTACTCTTAAGGTCAGGCTTGGTAGGTCATACCTGTAATCTCAGCATTTGGGAGGCAGAGGCAGCAGAATTGCAAAAAATCTTTCTGGACTACCGCCATATAGCAAGTTCTAGACCAGCCAGGAATACATAGTGAGACCCTGTATCAAAAAAAGATGTCTCAGCGGTTAAGGTGTTTGCCTGCAAAGGCTAAGGATGCAAGTAAGATTCCCCAATACCCACATAAAGTCAGATGTACAACGTGGCATGTGCATCTGGGCTTCATTTGCAGTGGCTAGAGGACCTGGCAAGCCCATTCTCTCTATTTACCTCTTTCTCTCTCTTAAATAAATAAATAAGTAAATAAATAAAGTTTTTTTTTAGGGCTGGAGAGATGACCTAGCAGATAAGGTGCTTGCCTAAAAAGCCAAAGAATATAGGTTCCATTCCCCAGTACCTATGTAAGCCAAATGCACAAGGTGGCACATACGTCTGGAGTTTGTTTGCAGTGGCTAGAGGCCCTGGCACGCCCATTCTCTCTTTTCTCTCTATCTGCCTCTTTCTCTCAAATAAATAATAAATAAATAAATACTTTTAAAAAACAACAAATAAAATTTAAAATAAACTAGAAAAAGGGCTGGAGAGATGGCTTAGCAGTTAAGGTGCTTGCCTAAAGCCCAAGGACCCAGGTTTGATTCCCCAGGACCCACAAAAGCCAGATGCCCAAGGTGGCATATGCATCTGGAGTTTGTCTGCAGCAGCTGGAGGCCCTGGTATGTCCATTCTCAATTTCTCTCTCTCTCTCAAATAAATAAATAAAAGTAAGTAATAAATAAATAAATACACACACCTTTAATCCCAGCACTCAGGAGGCAGGGGTAGGAGGATTGCCTTACGTTCAAGGCACCCTGAGACTACATAGTGAATTCCAGGTCAGGCTGACCTGAGACCATACCTCAAAAAACCAAAAATAAATAAATAAATAAATAAAATGAATAAATAATTAAAATAAAAGGAAGGAAGATCCGGGCCTGGCATGGTGGCACACGCCTTTAATTCCAGTACTTGGGAAACAGAGGTAGGAGGATCACTGAGAATTCAAGGCCACCCTGAGACTACATAGTGAATTCCAGGTCAGTCTGAGCTATAGTGAGACTCCACCTCAAAAAACAAAAAACAGAGTCTGCTCTGGTGGTGCATGCCTTTAATCCCTGCACTCAAGAGGCAAAGGTAGGAGGATCACTGTGAGTTCGAGGCCAGCCTAGAACTACAGTTTAAGTTCGAGGTCAGCCTGGGCAAGAGTGAGACCCTACCTCAAAAACACAAACAAAAAAACCTACAGGAAGATCCCCAAAATCAATCAACTTGATAGTCTAGTATATTTCTGTCTTTCTTTTTCTTTTTGTTTTTCTGAGGTAGGGTCTCACTCTAGCTTAGGCTGACCTGGAATTCACTATGTAGTCTCAGGGTGGCCTCAAACTCACAACAATCTTCCTATATCTGCCTCCCCAGTGCTGGGTTTAAGGAGTGCACCATCACGCCCAGCTATTTCTGTCTTTCTTTTTATGTAAGACAATCTTCCTTGTTGTTTAAGACAATTTGAGTTGCAGTTTTTATTACTGGTAGGTATTTTAAAAGTTTTAAATAGTTTTAAAACTTTTAAAATCTATTTATTTTTATGTATTTGAGAGAGAGAGACAGAGAGAATGTGCACACCAGGGCCTCCAGCCACTGTAAACAAAGTCCAGATGCATGTGCCACTGTCGTCTGGCTTACGTAGGTCTTGGAGATTCGAACCTGGGTCCTTTTGACTTTGCAGGCAAGTACCTTAACCGCTAAGCCATCTCTCCAGCCTACTGGTAGTTTTTGAAAGCAACACTGTATCAACTGACTGTCAGAAGTCTACATTATTAGGTCCTATTGTTCTTAACTATTATAAAGGATGTTACAAGACGTCATAAAAAAATTGTGGCTGAGCCAGGCATGGTGGCACATGTCTTTAATCCCAGCACTCGGGAGGCAGAGGTAAGAGGATTACCGTGAGTTTGAGGCCACCCTGAGACTACGCAGTGAATTCCAGGTCAGCCTGGGCTAGAGTGAGACCCTACCTCGAAAAAAAAAAATTGTGGCTAAATTTTCAGGCAAGCACCTTAACTGCTGAGCCATCTCTCCAGTCCCATGTGGCTGAATTTTCTATGGATCATTATCTGAAAACCTCAACAGACTTCCACTTGAGAAATTATTCTTAGAAATAAGAGCTAGGGAAAACATTACTTTCTTTTTTTCTGTTAAAAATGATCTTCCACTTATGCTGTCAAGAACTTTAAAGCTAAATCTGTAACTCATCTATAGGAACTATGTTGGCTCATGTAAGAGTACATCTGTTTCCTTTCTGACTTTAATTTATTACTTCATATTTTTATTTATTTTTCATTATATTTTTATAGCCACGGTTATTTGTATTTACTGTATTTGCTCCTGATCTAAGGCACCACAAAGTTCATAAATAAAAAAGAGATAGCTGTCAATAGTTATAGCTATTAAAAAAAAATCTCAAAAAAAACCCCACAAAAAGTTATAGCTGTTTTCTTACACAGGCATGCACGCTGGCACACACATACATACGAAGTATTGTTAATAGTGCTCACTCATAAGACTTAAACAACCTTAACAGAACATTTAAGCTGAAATAACATGAGTGCAGAGTTACCAGCATACAAAGCCAAACTTCGGTATCTTCTAGTCACACCCTATCAGTTATTTACTATCTCAGCCCTGGCAGCCACTACTCTACTGTGTCCCCACAGACTTGTCTGTTCTCAACATGGATTCTCTCTGTCTCTGCTCTTTTTCAGTCAAGACTAGCTGACCAGGGAGCCCCAGTGATTCTTCTGTTTAAACCTATCATTCAGGACACAGTGATCAGGCGTGCATAGCCACACTGTTTACATGGATGCTGGGGATTGAACTCAGGTCCTCATGCTTGCAAGGCAAGCACTTTTATCTGCTGAGCCATCTCCCCATGCCATAGACATTTTATATAAACAGAATACAGTAATGAGGCATTTTTTTGTCTAGCTGTTTTCAATGAGCACGTTTTCAAAGAAATTTTTTTTTCAAGGTAGGGTCTTGCTCTAGCCCAGGCTGACCTGGAATTCACTATGTAGTCTCAGGGTAGCCTGGAACCCACAGCAATCCTCCTACTTCTGCCTCCTGAGTGCTGGGATTAAAGGTGTGCACCACCACACCCAGCTTGATTCTTTTTTTGTTTGTTTTTCGGCAAGGTTCTCACACTAGGTCACTCTGACCTGGAATTTATGCTTTAACCTGGCTAGCCTGGAGTTCATAGCAATCCTCCAAACTTAGCGCCCTGAGTGCTAGGATGAAAAGTATGCACCACCATATCCAGTTCATATTTTATTCTTTATGTGGTCAAATAATATTCTGTTTTACAAATATGCATTTTATTTATCCTTTAGTTTGTGGAAACTGGGCTATTTATACTTTTTAACTATTATGAATAATGTTGTTATAAAATTCCAAGTGTGTTATAAATTCCAAGTAGAAATATTGGGTTTGTATGTTATTTCCATATTTAGCTTTTGAGAACTACAAAGCTGCTTTCCACTGTGGTATAGTAGTTTTTACATTCTACCAGCAATTTATGAGGTGAATTTCTCTACATGATTGACCATATATGTTTCTTTTCTTTGTTTTTGTTTTTTTGTTTTGTTTTTTGAGGTAGGATCTCACTCTAGCTCAGGCTAACCTGGAATTCACTATGTAGTCTCAGGGTGGCCTCAAACTCACAGCGATCCTCCTACCTCTGCCTCCTGAGTGCTAGGATTAAAGGCTTGTTTTTGTTTTTCGAGGAAGGATGTCACTCTGTCTCAAGCTGACCTGGAATTCACTATGTATTCTCAGGGTGGCCTCGAACTCATGGCGATCCTCCTACCTCTGCCTCCTGAGTGCTGGGATTAAAGGTGTGCGCCACCACACCTGGCCTTATTTTCTGAATTTTTTCCCCCTTAGGGTTTTCCCCAACATATAGTCTAGGCTGGCCTCTGTCTCAGGTGAGCAAGGCATCACTATGCCCAGCAAAAAAGGTATGTGTGTGTTTTAGCATATTCAATTTTTCTATAAATATAAAGTTATTTAAGAAAATTTGGGCTGGAGAGATGGCTTAGTGGTCAAGGTGCTTGTCTGCAAAGCCAAAGGACCCAGGTTTGAATCCTCAGTACCTACATAAGCCAGAAGCACAAGATGGCACATGCATATGGAGTTAGTTTGCAGTGGCTAGAGGCCCTGGCACACCCATATTCTCTCTGTCTCAAATAAAAATAAATTTTTTTTTTTTTTTTTTTTTGTTTTTCAAGGCAGGGTCTTTATCCAGGTGTGGTGGTGCATGCCTTTAATCCCAGCACTCGGGAGGCAGAGGTAGGAGGATCACCCTGAATTCAAGGCCACCCTGAGACTACATAGTGATTTCCAGGTCATCCTGGGCTACAGTGAGATCCTACCTCAAAAAACCAAAAAACAAAAACAAAATAAATAAATAAATAAAATAAAATAAAAAAGGCTGAGGCTGGAGAAATGGCTTACGGTTAAGGCGTTTGCCTGCAAAGCCAAAGAATCCTGGTTCAATTCTCCAGGACCCACGTAAACCAGATGCACAAGGGGGCGCATGCATCTGAAGTTCGTTCACAGTGGCTGGAGGCCCTGGCACACCTACTCTCTCCCTCTTTCCCTCTCTCTCTACCTCTTTCTCTCTCTCAAATAAATAAATAAAAATTAAAAATATATAGATTAAAAAAAAAAGAGGGCTGGAAAGCTGGGCATGGTGGCTCATGCCTTTAATCTCAGCACTTGGGAGGCATAGGTAGGAGGATCGCCATGAGTTCAAGGTCACCCTGAGACTACATAGTGAATTCCAGGTCAGCCTGAGCTAGAGTGAGACCCTACCTTGAAAAACCAAAGGGGGAGGGAAAGAGGGCTGGAGAGATGGTTTAGTGGTTAAGGCACTTGCCTACAAAGCCAAAGGACCCCGGTTCGATTTCCCAGAGGACCCATGTAAGCCCGATGCACAAGGTGGCACATGCATCTAGAGTTTGTTTGCAGTGGCAGGAGGCCCTAGATCACCCATTCTCTTTCTCTCTGCCCTTTTCTCTCTCTCAAATAAATAAAAAAATTTTTTAAAAAAAGAAAATTTAGGGCTGGAGAGATGGCTTAGCGGTTAAAGCACCTGCCTCCTAAGCCTAAGGATGCTGGTTCCAATCTCCAGCGGTTCCAATCTCCAGGTCCCACGTTTAGCCAGATGCAGTGACGCAAGGGTGCAATGCCACACTTGCCCACAAGGGGGCGCACACATCTGGAGTTTGTTCACAGCAGCTGGGAGACTGCTGGTGCACCCATCTGTCTCCCTCTCCCTCTCTGTCTGTCTCTCTCTGTGTCTCTCTCCAAAAATAAATAAAATAATTTAAAAAAATATATTAAAAGTTTTATTCATTTCCTTATCTGTAGGATAATGATATATTAAGGGAAAAGGACTATACAGATCAATACTATATTATCATAGGGTTTTTATTCAAATTATTATACATTAAACTGTAGCATAAAAAGATATTTCCATTAAGGTTAGAAATAAGACTAGAAGCCAGGCATGGTGGCCTTTAATTCTAGAATTTGGAAAGCAGAGGTAGGAGGATCCCTGTAAGTTTGAGACCAGCTTGGGACTACAGAGTGAATTCCAGGGTTAGCCTGGGTTACAGCAAGACGCTACTTTGAAAAACCAAAATTTAAAAAAAAAAAAAAGAGGGCTGGAGAAGATGGCTTAGTGGTTAAGGCGTTTGCCTGCAAAGCCAAAGGACCCCAGTTCAATTTCTCATGTAAGCAAGATGCACAAGGAGGCACATGCATCACGAGTTCGTTTGCAGTAGCTGGAGGCCCTAGCATGCCCATTCTCTCTCTCACACACACACACTCTACCTCTTTCTCTCTCTCTCTCTCTCTCTCTCTCTCTCTCTCAAATAATAAATAAAATATATATTTTTAACAAAGGAAGAAGAGTAGAGGGATGGCTTAGTGGTAAAGGCACTTGCTTGCATAGCCTGATGTCCTGGGTTCTAATTTCCAGTACCCACATAAAGCCACATGCACAAGGTAACACATTCACCTGGAGTTTGTTTGCAGTCCTAGAGCCCCTGGTGTGCCTATACTTTCTTTCCCTCTCTTCTGTCTCTGCTTATAAATAAATAATAAAGTATTTTAAAAAGAAAGAAGACAAGAATAGCAAATAGTATTACCTTCATTAATCATTATTTTGAACATTTAAAAATATTTTATTCATTTATTTATTTGAGAGAAAAGCAGATAGAGACAAAGAGAAAATGGGCACACCTAGCCACTGCAAACAAACTCCAGACAGGCGCGCAACCTTGTGTATTTGGCTTTACATGGGTCCCGGGGAATCAAACTCAGGTCATTAAGTTTTTTTTTGTTGTTGTTGTTTGTTTTTAAAATATTTTATTTTTATTTATTTATTTGAGAGAGAGAGAGATACAGAAACAGGGAGAGAGAGAATGGGCATGCCAGGGCCTCCAGCCACTGCAAACGAACTCCAGATGCGTGTGCCCCCCTTGTGCATCTGGCTTATGTGGGTACTGGGGAATCGAGCCTCAAACAGGGGTCCTTAGGCTTCACAGGCAAGCGCTTAACCACTAAGCCATCTCTCCAGCCCCATGGTCATTAAGTTTTTCAGGCAAGCACCTTAACTGCTAAGCCATCTCTCCAGCCCTATTTTGGACATTTTAACTAAAGTAATAATGAAAAAGTTCATAGCAAATGTTAGAAGATAGTTTTTCTCCTACATATGTCCATATTAATAAAAACAAATTTTAAAAAAGGAAGTTTTTCTCATAAGTGATATAAATCTAAGAAACAACTAAAATTATTGATAAGACAGATGAGGCAGTACATACCTCTAATCCTAGCACTTAGGAGATAGAGGCAAGAGACTCAGGAGTTCAATGCTTGCCCAGGCTATATGAGATAGAATCAAAACAACAACAAAAGCCAAGCGTGGTGGCACATGCCTTTAATCCCAGCATTTGGGAGGCGGAGGTAGGAGGACTGCCATGAGTTCAAGGCCACTCTGAGACTACAGAGTGAATTCCAGGTCAGCCTAAGTTAGAGTGAGACCCTACCTCAACAACAACACCACCACCCAGCCAATCCAACAATAGCAATGAAAGTTCTTTGCAATAAAAACATATGAAAAAAAGTGATCTTTTGCTGGGCATGTGTATGGCACAATACAGGCCTGGTCCTAGCCAAACCGTATGGCAGAAGACAACAGGAAGTGGCTTCTGTAAAAATGGCGTTTTGTTAAAGCCCACTGCTGGATAGCAGGCCTCCCCCTCCTGTTTGTATAAAAGAAGGGAGGAGATGTCGGAGACCATGAGCAGCATAACAGCCATCTTGTATGAGAAGCCATCTTATGGACTCAAAAGGCCTTAGGATCAGAATTGCCCCAGCTACAAGCCCTGGCTGCAGGCGATTACTTTATCTGCCTATCGGAATGTAACAACAGACCTTCCCATGACCCCTGGGATTAAGAGTCCCATGATCTAACCTTATCAATCAGAACATCTTGTAATCCTGGGTCAGTGACCCCTGGGATTAAGAGTCCCATGATCAAACCTTATCAATCAGAAAGTCTTGTGACCCTGGGTCAGTTTCTAGTTTACCTTCCTCCTGCCTCCCCTATATAAACCTCTGTGAAAAATAAAAATTTGAGACTTTGACCAGGAAAAAAAAAAAAAAAAAAATGGCGTTTTGCGCAGGCGTGATGTGACAACAGTTACAGCCCCACGCTCGTGAGAAGCCTACTACGAGATGTTCTGTCCAGAGACAAGCTGTCATTGGTCACCAAAAGGGGACCACCCCATACAAGGATTAACAGCCCCTTAAAACCCATGTGCACTTCCTGAATAAACGAGTTTGTGGATTCTCGCTCCGCTTTCACCCAACTCCCGGAGTCTGTGTCGTGACTCCGCGCTGCTCATCCCAATTCGGCAGAGACCCTATCGTCCCTCCTGAGCTGGCCTTGGGGGGGACCCCAACAGGCATGATGGTGCACACTTCTAATTCAGTACTTGAGAGGCAGAGGTAGGAGGGTCACTTTGAGTTCAAGGCCAGCCTGGGACTACAGAGTGAGTTCCAGGTCAGCCTGGGCTACAGTGAGACCCTACTTTGAATAAAAACAAAAAAGAATAGCCGGGCATGGTGGCACATGCCTTTAATCCCAGCACTTGGGAGGCAGAGGTAGGAGGATTGCCATGAGTTCAAGGCTACCCTGAGACTACATAGTTAATTCCAGGTCAGCCTGGACCAGAGTGAAACCCTACCTCAAAAAAAAAAAAAAAAGAAGAAGAAGATGGAGGCTGGAGAGATGGTTTAGTAGTTAAGGTATTTGGCTGTGAAGCCTAAAGGACCCAGGTTCGATTCCCCAGTACCCACATAAGCCAGATGCACATGGTGGCACATGCGTCTGGAGTCTGTTTGTAGTGGCTAGAGGCCCCGGTGTGCCCATTCTCTCTCTCTCTCTCTCAATATAGATGCCTCTTTCTCTCTCTCTCAAATAAAATAATTTTTAAAAGAAGCAAAACCATGAAGCAGGAATAAGAATACTTATCTGCTAGGACTATAATACTTTTAAGTAGTTTTCTCTGAGCAAAATAATGTGTTAATATTGCAAAAGAAAATGCAGTTTCTTTCTGTTATGGTATTCTAACATTTGTATTTATTTATTTGAGAGAGAGAGTGAGAGAGGCAGATAGAAAGAAAAAGAATGAGTGCACCGCAGCCTCCAGCCACTGCAAATGAACTCCAGGTGCCTGCGCCACCATGCACATCTAGCTTTATGTGGGTCTTGGGGAATCGAACTTGGGTCCTTCGGCTTTGCAGGCAAGCGCCTTAACCGCTGAGCCATTTCTCCAGCCCCCTCTGTTATGATATTCTATATAAATAAACACAGAATGTTATGAGTAAGTACCTAAATAATACAAGGGCTCTGAAAATAACTCTCTAAATACCAATCTTTTTTTTTTTTTTTCCTCCTCCAAGGTAGGGTCTTACTTTAGCCCAGTCTGACCTGAAATTCATTCTGTAGTCCCAAGTGGGCCTCAAACTCACAGTGATCCTCCTACCTCAGCCTCCTGAGTTCTGGGATTAAAGGCGTGCCCCACCATGCCCAGCTACCAAATACCAAATTTTTCCTAGGTGATTCAAGTGAGACATCTTTAAAGCAGAAGCTATGCAGTTTATCTCATGAGTAATCCTAAAATGCAGTTTCTTCATGTTAAAAGTAAGATAAGGGCTGGAGAGATAGCTTAGCGGTTAAGGCTCCTGCCTGCTAAGCCTAAGAATGCCAGTTCAATTCTCCAGGTCCCACATTTAGCCAGCCACAAAGTGACACAAGGGCACAATGCTGCACTTGCCCACAGGGGGGTGCACACATCTGGAAATTGTTCACAGCCACTGAGAGACCATTGGCCAGCCCATTCACTATCTGTCTCTCTCTCTCTCTGTCTCTCACAAAAAAAAAAAAAAAAAAAAAAAAAGTAAGGTAAAATCCAGGGTGTGAGGAAAGGATTTCAGATTAATTGTTGCTTTTTTCTTTTTAAAACAAAGAGTTGTAACTCTTCAGTCTAGTTATTCAGTACAGGTAACATTATTTTTTTTTTTTTTGGAGCGAGACATAGAGAGAGGGAGAGGGAGACATAGAAAATGGGCACACCATCAGCCTCTCAGCTGCTGTGAATGAACTCCAGGCACATGCACCCCCTTGTGGGCAAGTGAGGCATTGAGCCCTTGCATCACTGCATCTGGCTAAACGTGGAACCTGGAGATTGGAACTGGCATTCTTAGGCTTAGCAGGCAGGCTCCTTAACCCACTAAGCCATTGCTCCAGCCCCAGGTAACATTTTATTGCAAGTATCAGTCACTTCATAGGCAATGGGATAAACAGCAGGGGGATGGGCTGGACTACAACCACTACTCACAGGACTTAAAATAATCATAAGTTAAATATTTCTACTGATTTCACATCCATAAGGCAAAGAGAACATAAGTATACAAAATCATACATAGATACAAACTTTAAAAAAGCTGTTACTGGGCTGGAGAGATGGCTTAGCTGTTAAGGCGCCTGCCTCCTAAGCCTAAGAACGCTGGTTCCAATCTCCAGAGGTTCCAATATCCAGGTCCCACGTTTAGCCAGATGCAGTGATGCAAGGGCGCAATGCTGCACACCTTTAATCCCAGCACTTGGGAGACAGAGGTAGGAGGATCGCTATGAGTTCGAGGCCACCCGGAGACTACAAAGCTAATTCCAGGTCAGCCTGGACCAGAGTGAGACCCTACCTTGGAAAAAAAAAAAGGGGGCTGGAGAGATGGCTTAGTGGTTAAGGCGCCTGCCTCCTAAGCCTAAGAACGCTGGTTCCAATCTCCAGCAGTTCCAATCTCCAGGTCCCACGTTTAGCCAGATGCAGTGACGCAAGGGCGCAATGCCACACTTGCCCACAAGGGGGCGCACACATCTGGATTTCGTTCACAGAAGCTGAGAGACTGCTGACGCGCCCATTCTCTATCTGTCTCCCTCTCCCTCTCTCTCTGTCTCTCTCTCTGTGTCTCTGTCTAAAAATTAAAAAAAAAATAAAAAAATAAAAATAAATTTTAATAAAAATTTTAAAAGCTGTTACTAAATTAAAAAGTTAAAGTAAGTGTAAAATTCCAGACAATATATGTACATATATATATAAAACAACCTCATAAAATTAATATTCAGACTTACCGTAATAGAAGTTCTTTGGGAAGTTTTTTATTGATTACAGCTTCATCACTATTTGAGAACATCTGCAAAAACAAAACCATTGTGTGTTACTTAACATTTTATCATGTTCAATCAACACTTTAGTAAGGTAATTCTCTTAAGGGAGAGGTAAAAACATATAGGGCATTTTATAAGTCTGAAGTGCATTTTTACGGATGCATGAAAAATGTCTTTAAAGCGTTTAATTACTCCTTTTTTATCTTTTCTTTCTGAGAAGGGGTTCATAGTAAAGTACCCCAGGATGGCCTCAATCCTGCTAAGTAGCTGAGGATATCTACCACCCAAGAGCTGGGATTACAGGTGTGCCCCAGTGTACTCAATTTTAACTCCCCGCTCCTTTTAAAAGAATATTTTTATTTATTTGTGGCAGAGAGAGAAGAGAGAACAGGCACACCATGGCCTCTAGCCACTGCAAAGGAACTCCAGATGTATGTGCCACTCTGTGCAGCTGGCTTTACGTGGGTACAGGGGAACTGAACTTGGGTCCTTAAGCTCTACAGGCAAGCACCCTAACTGCTGAGCTATCATTCCAGCCCTTCCACCTCCTTTTTGTTGAGACATTATCTCATACAGAACAGGCTGCTCTCAAACTGATCATCCTGTCTTAGCCTTCCCAGTGCTGAGATTACAGTGTGTGTCACCACACCCAGTTTAATTCTGTTGAGGCAAATAGTGCATTGCAGCCATAAGAATGACAGTATGTGTCAGTACTGTTTTAAGTACCTGTCATGTATTAATGTTTTTAATTTTGACATCACCTTTAATATCTTTACAGATAAGGAAACAAAGTTACAAAAGCATTATGGCTCAAGGTCAAGGTTATAGACTATTTGTAAATGCCATTAAGATAAGAAGATTGTAACCAAGTGTGGTGGTTCATGCCTACAACTCCAGCAACTTGGAGGTTACAGTGGAATTGCCCTGAATTTAAAGGTCTACGTGGACTACACAGGGAGACCTTAACTTTGGAGTTCTCTAACCTTGGCTCACATTTACTTTATCAAAGAGATTCTCAGAAACTTGGAATAGGGCTGAAGAGATGGCTTGCTTGCAAAGCCTGATGGTCTGCGTTCGATTACCCATTACCCATGTACACAAAACAGTGCATGCATCTGGAGTTCATCTGCAGTGGCAAGAGGCCCTAGTGTGCCTGTTCCACCCTGCCCTCCTTTGCTTGCAAATAAATAAAAAAATGAAAAAATTAAAAAAAAAACCTGGAATAGTATAATTCTCTTCTGTGTCTTATATTTCATGTACAAAACTGGTATGCATTTTTATTTATTTATTTGAGGGGGGGCAGATATAGAGAAAGAGAGAATGGGCACACCAGGGCCTTTTAGCCATCACAAGCGAACTCCAAATGCATGTGCTCCCTTGTGCCTCTAGCTTACGTGGGTCCTGGGGAATCGAACCAGGGTCCTTAGGCTTCACAGGCAATCGCCTTAACAGTTGAGAGAGAGGGGCAGAGACAGAGAGAATTAGCACACCAGGGCCTCTAGCCATTGCAAACAAAAAATATATATATAGGGCTGGAGAGATGGCTTAGTGGTTAAGGCATTTGTCTGCAAAGCCAAAAGATTCTGGTTCAATTCTCCAGGACCCACGTAAGCCAGATGCACGAGGGGGCACATGCATCTGGAGTTCATTTGCAGTGGCTAGAGGCCCTGGCACACCCATTCTCTCTTTCTCTGCCTCTTTCTCTCTCTCAAATAAATAAATAAATAAATTTTTTTAAACCAATAATCAACCAGCCAGCCAGCCACCACAGAGCAAAACTACAGCCAAAAGGTCACACAGCAGACTTCAGGAACTCCTGCTAGACACATTTGCATATCTTTACAATGGAATCTCAAACCCATCACCACACCTTAAGACCAGGGCCCCAGTGACCTTGCTCTAGCAAGGTGATTGCAGATGCAAACTATAAACTAATAAAATACTGAATATATTGGGGGACATATATTCAAACTACTACATTCCGCCCTGGCCCCCAATATATTCTATCACACATTGTAAATTGTACTCAGTCCAATTTCAAAGGTTCTCACAGTCTTGATCAACTTAAGATAGTGAGTCCTGTAAAATCAAACAAGTTAAATACTTTCAACATGTAAAGGCACAGAGTAAACATTTTAACTGGTATAAGGCATAGCAAAGAGAGACTAGAATAATGCAAACTCAACCACCATCAGCAGTCATCAAACTTCTGCAGTTCAAGTTCAATATAACCAGAGACTGACAGTCTCCAGGTTTTCCAACTCCGCCTCCAGCTGGGCAGAGTCGCCAGGGAAAACTTTCATCCCATGCCAACACTGCACTCCATGGTAGCCCTTTGCACAGTCCTGGTATATCCAAAACATCTTCAGGTCTCCATGCAAACCACGGTCCATCTTCCAAAAGGCTCTTCCAGCCTATTCCTGAGGGTCTTCATGCCCTGCCTCATGCTGCATCTCAGCAGCAGCTCCTGGAACCGTGTGCAACTCATGACCATTCTATGCATTTTTCATATTTCCAAAACTAATACCAGGTGTGCAGGACACAGCCATATTCTTAATCCAGGGACAAAATAAACCATAGCCTTGAAAAGCAGGTTCCTTCTCCAGTCAACTCTTTCCAAAGAGTTTGTATTTTTAACAGTCTTTCCTCAGGCATCCTCTCCATTGTTTTAATGTAAATCAAGTCTGGCCACCTTCCTTCCACCTTCCTTAAGATTGCTAATGTGTTGACAATAGCAGCTCCAGTAACCTAAAACCAGTCTCAGTGCCTCTGCTTTTAACTTGCTTGAGGTTTTCCAACTTAAAATCTTAAAATCTCAGTCCGATATCTTTAGCCAAGCACATCAGTCCATTACAAATTTAACCTTGATCAAACTTTCTGGGCCTGGATAGCAGAACGTAGCCATCCCTTATGCCAGTAGCCCAGTTCCAACAAAGTCCTCTGCAGTCTTTCCTTCCCCTTAGAAAGCTCATAAGCCAAGCCTCAAGTTCAATCCTATCTGCACTTAGCATTCTCAAACTCTCATCAGAATAGTCCATAAAACTTGGCTTACCACTCCAGAAGGCATCTTCAGTTGCAAGCACCAAGTCCATGCCCATTCCTCCAAAACAAAGGTTCCAAAAGACGAATATCCACACAGTCAGGTTCATCTCACCCCACACTCCTCGGTACCACTTTACTGTTGCAGACAGCTTCAGGTTCGCTGAGATGAACTTCCAGACCAGGCACAGTTATGGAGGAAGGGATATTATTTATTGAAGCTTACAGATCCAGGGGAAGTTCCATAATGGCAAGAGAAACGGCCTGCTCTCCACAGGGCCAAGCAGAGAGAACAAAGCCAACCAGCCAGCCAGCCACCACAGAGCAAAACTACAGCCAAAAGGTCACACAGCAGACTTCAGGAACTCCTGCTAGACACATTTGCATATCTTTACAATGGAATCTCAAACCCATCACCACACCTTAAGACCGGGCCCCAGTGACCTTGCTCTAGCAAGGTGATTGCAGATACTGAATATATTGGGGGACATATATTCAAACTACCACAAGAAGCTTTCTCTTTTCAGATGGTGATGACCTTGGGATGACTCAGAAGGCACCATGGTGCTGAGAAGAAGTGACAGAGGAGTGCTCAACACTGAAACATCTCTACACACCTACCAAGGTCCATTGTGGAAGAAGTGGCAGAAAGGATGTAAGAGCCAAAGGAAGGGTAGGACTCCTTACAATGTGCTCCTCCAGACACAAAATGGTCTGGATATCCATGACCTCACAGTGCCTGACACTACCTACACAAGACCATCATAATAGGAGGAAAAGATCATAACATCAAAATAAGAGATAGACTGATTGAGAGGGGAAAGGGATATGATGGAGAGTGGAATTTTGAAGGGGAGAGTGTTTGTGGGGGGGTAATTACTATGGATTATTGTCTACAATTATGGAAGTTGTCAATTAAAAAAAAATTTAAGGGCTGGAGAGATGACTTAGTGGTTAAGGCATTTGCCTGCAAAGCCAAAAAATCCAGGTTCAACTCTCTAGGACCCACATAAGCCAGATGCACAAGGGGGTGCATGCATCTGGAGTTTGTTTGCACTGGCTGGAGGCCCTGGCCTGCCCAGTCTCTTTCTCTCTCTGCCTCTTTCTATCTTTCAAATAAATAAATAAAATATATTTTAAAAATAAATTTAGGGCTGGAGAGATGGCTTAGTGGTTAAACGCTTGCCTATGAAGCCTAAGGACCCCGGTTTGAGGCTCGATTCTCCAGGACCCACGTAAGCCAGATGCACAAGGGGGTGCATGCATCTGGAGTTTGTTTGCACTGGCTGGAGGCCCTGGCCTGCCCAGTCTCTTTCTCTCTCTGCCTCTTTCTATCTTTCAAATAAATAAATAAAATATATTTTAAAAATAAATTTAGGGCTGGAGAGATGGCTTAGTGGTTAAACGCTTGCCTATGAAGCCTAAGGACCCCGGTTTGAGGCTCGATTCTCCAGGACCCACGTAAGCCAGATGCACAAGGGGGTGCATGCATCTGGAGTTCGTTTGCAGTGGCTGGAGGCCCTGGCGCACCCATTCTCTCTCTCTCTCTCTTTCCCTCTCTCTCTACCTGCCTATTTCTGTATCTCTCTCTCTCAAATAAATAAATTAAAATAAAAAAAACTTTAAAAAAAATAAAAAATAAGCCGGGCGTGGTGGCGCATGCCTTTAATCCCAGCACTCGGGAGGCAGAGGTAGGAGGATCGCCGAGAGTTCGAGGCCACCCTGAGACTACATAGCTAATTCCAGGTCAGCCTGGACCAGAATGAGACCCTACCTCGCAAAACCAAAAAAATAAAAAATAAAATAAAATAAAAAAATAAAAAATAAATAAATTTAAATTTAAAAAGCCAAAAAAACAAACAAATAAATAAATGCAGTCTTACAATGCAGTCTTCTAGTCACAAAATGGCCTGGATATTATTATCCATGATCTCACAATGCCTGGCACTACCTACACAGGACCCTCATAATAGGAAGAAAAGATGATGACATCAAAATAAAAGAAACTAAACAGAGCATGGTGGTGCACTCCTTTAATCCCAGCACTTGGGAGGCAGAGGTAGGAGGATCGCCATGAAGGCCACCCTAAAACCACATAGTGAATTCCAGGTCCGCCTGGACTAGAGTGAGACTCCACCTTGAAAAACCAAATAAAAGAAATAAATAAATAAAATAAAAGAGACTAAGCTGGGCGTGGTGGTGCCCCCCCTTTAATCCCAGCACTTGGGAGGCAGAGGTAGGAGGATTGCCGTGAGTTCAAGGCCACCCTGAGACTACATAGTTAATTCCAGGTCAGCCTGGACCAGAGTGAAACCCTACCTCAAAAAACCAAAATAATAATAATAATAATAATAATAGTTATAAATAAATAAATAAATAAATAAATAAATAAAAGAGACTAATTGAGAGGGGAGGGGATATAATAGAGAGTGGATTTGTGAAGGGGAAAGTGGGGGAGGAGAGGGAATTATCATGGTTTATTGTCTGTAATTATGGAAGTTGTCAATAAAAAAAGCATTTGGTTGAAATTTAAAAAAAAAAAAAAAAAACAGGGGCTAGAGAAATGGCTTAGCAGTTAAGGTGCTTACCTTCAAAGCCAAAGGACCTCGGTTTGATTCCCTAGTACCCATGTAAGCCAGATGCACAAGGTGGTGCATGTATCAGGAGTTTGTTGGCAGTGGCGGGAAGTCCTGGCATGCCCATTGTCTCTCTCAGCCTCTTTCCCTCTCTCAAATAAATAAATAAAAATTAAAACATTTAAAAAACAATGAAATAAAGCATTTGGTTAAAATTTTTAAAAAAGCAGGGGCTGGAGAGATGGCTTAGCAGTTAAGGCACTTGCCTGTGAAGCCTAAGGACCCAGGTTTGATTCCCCAGCACCCACGTAAAGCCAGATGCACAAGGTGGTACATGCGTCTGGAGTTCATTTGTAGTGGCTGGAGGACCTGGCGTGCCCATTCTCTCCCTCCCTCTCTCTTTCAAATGTCGTTTGACTAGAACTGCATGTTGCTGAAGAAGCCTTTTGCTTTTCTTTTTGTGGCAGGGTCTCACTCCTGCCCGAGTAGACCTGAAACACACCAATTCTCCTACCTTGGCTTCCCATGTGTATTACAGGCATGAGCCAACACAACCAGCTTGAAGGCTGCAGTTTTACTTATTATTATTTGTTTGTTTGTTTTTTCAAGGTAGGGTCTTACTCTAGCCCAGGTTGACCTGGATCTCACTATATGTAGTCCCAGGCTGGCCTTGAACTTATAATGATCCTCCTACCTCTGCCTCCTGAGTGCTAGGATTAAAGGTGTGCGCTACCACACCCAGCTTATTATTGGTTTTTTTAAATAAATTTTATTATTTTATTTATTTATTTATTTATTTTGTTTTTTGAGGCAGGGTCTTACTCTAGCTCAGGATGACCTGCAATTCACTATGTAGTCTCAGGGTGGCCTTGAACTCTCAGCAATCCTCATACCTCTGCCTCCCAAGAGCTGGGATTAAAGGTGTGTGCCAACATGCCCGGCTAATAAATTTTTTTTTTTTTTTGGTTTTTTTGAGGTAGGGTTTCACTCTGGTCCAGGCTGACCTGGAATTAACTATGTAGTCTCAGGGTGGCCTCGAACTCTCAGCAATCCTCCTACCTCTGCCTCCTGAGTGCTGGGATTAAAGGCGTGTGCCACCACGCCTGGCTTCCGGCTAATAAATTTTATTTTAATTTATTTATTTGGAGCAGAGAGAAAGAGGCAGATAAAGAGAGAGAGAATGGGTGAACAAATTCCAAATACATGCACCACCTTGTGCATCTATCTTATGTGAGTACTGTGGAATTGAACCTGGGTCTGTAGGCTTCACAGGCAAATGCCTTAACTGCTAAGCCATCTCTCCAGCCCCTCTTCCCCCCACCTCTAGGTAGGATCTCACTCTATACTCCCAGGCTGGCCTCCAACTCATGGGGACCCTCCTACCGAGTGCTGGGATTAAAGGCATGCAACACCACATCTGGCTGAAGGCTGCAGTTTTTTTTTTTTAATGTATTTTAATTTATTTATTTGAGAGAGAGAGGCAGATAGAGAGAAAGAGAGAATGGGTGCACCAGGGCCTCTAGCTACTGCAAATGAACTTCAGACGCATGTTCCCCCTTGTGCATCTGGCTTACGTGGGTCCTGAGGAATCGAACCATGGTCCTTAGGCTTCACAGGCAAACACCTTCAACGCTAAGCCATTTCTCCAGCCTAGTTTTTTTTAAAGACTTTAAACAATTTTGTTTATTTATTTGAGAGTGACAGACAAAGAGAGAAGAGGCAGATAGACAATGGGTGCGCCAGGGCCTCCAGCCACTGCATGCAAACGAACTCTAGATGCATGTGCCACTTTGTGCATCTGGCTTACATGGGTCCTGGGGAATCAAGCCTTGAACAGGGTCCTTAGGCTTCATTGGCAGGCACTTAACCGCTAAGCCATCTCTTCAGGCCCTTTAATACTTTTTAAAAAAAATTTATTTTTAGTTATTTATTTATTACAGAGTATGTATGTGTGAGACAGAGAGAATAGGCACGTCAGGGCCTCTAGCGACTGCAAATGAACTCCAGATGCATGTGCCACCAGGTGCATCTGGCTTCTGTGGGACCTGGAGAATCAAACCTGGGACCTTAGGCTTCACAGGCATGTGCTTTAACTGCTAAGTCATCTCTCCATCCCAAGGCTGCAGTTTTAATACAAGCAGGAAATGAAGGGGGGGGGAGAAAAATCAGACTGCAAATGACTGGAGGGCAATTTACCAACTAACAGCTAACCACCCACATCCAGAGTATAGGAAAGAAATTAAATATCACTCCCTCCTTCACTAGAGTGAGACCCTACCTAAAAAAAAACAAAAACAGCCGGGCATGATGGTGCACACCTTTAATCCCAGCACTCTGGAGGCAGAGGTAGAAGGATCGCCATGAGTTCGAGGCCACCCTGAAAATACAGAGTAAATTCCAGGTCAGCCTGGGTTAGAATGAGACCCTACCTTAAAAAAATCAGAAAAGAAAAAAAGCTATTTCTTGCTATCTTGTAAAAGAAAAAGGAAAAAGAAAAAGAAAGCAAAGAAAAATATATCCTTTGCTTTCTATGATAAATTCGGAAAATTGATTGCACAACATTTAAATGCACTTAATACTAATAAACTTAGCTTATAAACTTAAAACAGTAAAATTTTATGTAGTACTTATTTTACCACAATTACAATTTTAAAGGTTTGTGTTTTTTTACATTTTAACATATGAGAAATGAGGATTATGTTATAAATTCAAAAGTATTAGGCCGGGGGTGGTGGCACACACTTTTAATCCCAGCACTCAGTAGGCTGAGGTAGAAGGATTGCTGTGAGTTTGAGGCCACCTTGAGACTACATAGAGAATTCCAAGTCAGCCTGGGCTAGAGCAAGACCCTACCTCAAAAAAAAAAAAAAAAAAAAAAAAAAAAAAAAAAAAGTATTTTGTGGGATGTAATAAGTGCCTTTTTTGTTTCTTTTTATTGTTGCTTTTGATTTTTCACTTAAGACAGAGTGTGTAGACATGTATAGGCGCACCAGGGCCTCTTGCTGCAAATGAACTCTAGTTGCATGTGCCACTTTGTGAATCTGGTTTCACATGGGTACTGGAGAACCAAACCCAGGCCAGCAGACTTTGCAAGCAAGTGCTTTTAATCACTGAGCCCTCTTCCCAGCCCCAATGGTGCATTTCATAATTTGTATTTTTCAACCCAGATTATCTTCAATTTGCTATTAGCCTAGGATGATCCTGAACTTGTGTATCTACTTCCTGTGTACTGTGATTGCAGGCATACACCACCACATTCGGTTACTACAGTCTGAGAATTAACCTAGGGCTTTGCACATGTGAAGCACTCTAGCAGTTGGGCTATATCCTAAGCCCCTGAAACTTGTATTTGATTTTTTAAATTTTTAGTTATTTATTAGAGAGAGAGAGAATGTGCACACCACGGCCTCTAGCCACTGCAAACAAACTCCAGACGCATGCACCACCTTCTCCATCTGGCTTACATGGGACCTGGAGAATTGAACCTGTATCCTTAGGCTGCACAGACAAGCACCTTAATTGCTAAGCCACATCTCCAGCCCGTTTGTTTTGTTTTTAATAGAGGCTGGGTCTCACTCTAGCTCAGGTTGACCTGGAACTCATTCTATACTCTGTAGTCCCAGGCTGGCTTCAAGCTCACAGCAATCCTTCTACCTCTGCCTCCCAAGTGCTAGGATTAAAGGTGTGTGTCATCATGCCAGGCTGATTCAATTTTTTAAAAATATTTTTTATATATTTATTTATTTATTTGAGAGAGAATGGTGCACCAAGGCCTGTAGTCACTGCAAATGGAACTCCAGAAGCATGTGCCACCTTGTAAATCTGGTTTATGTGGGTTCTGGAAAATCAAACCTGGGTCCTTAGGCTTTCCAGGCAAGCACCTTAACCACTAAGCCATCTCTCCAGGCCTGATTTGATTTTTAAAAATTTTTATTTATTTATTTATTTGAGAGAGAGGGGGAAGAGGCAGTGAGAGAGGGAGAGAGAGAGAATGGGTGCGCCAGGGCTTCTAGCCACTGTAAACAAACTCCAGATGCATGCACCACCTTGTGCATCTGGCTTATATGGGTCCTAGAGAATTGAACCTGGGTCCTTTGGCTTTGCAGGCAAATGCCTAACCGCTAAGCCATCTCTCCAGGCCCTGATTTGATTCTTATATAGTAAATTTTTATATAATATAATTATTGTCAGGTATTCCATGAAGCTTTTCCTCTCCTAGGTGGATGCTGTCACTATCCTTTCTCCTATGAAACTTTGAAGCACCCCAAAGCTCAGAACAGTTTCTGAGCTGGCAAGGTAACCTATATATCAGAAAGAGGAAAAGGATTTGTCTGTTTAGTTCACCATGATGTAGTCAGCAACCCACAGTGCACAGAGATTGCTGAATCAATGAATGTTATTTATACCTTAGGGGTCTGGAAGTACTCTAATCCCTCTTTTTGATTGTAAATTCTCAGTAGGATTTTATAGCCTTTTCACTTCGTGCCTCTAGTACAGTCCCTTGCAGAAGCCATAGAGTAACTAAGATGAACGATGTCAGCACAGCAACAGGTTGCATATCATTTAAGACAGAACACTGAAAACATTTAAGAAATAGTGAAAAATAATTAAAGGCTTTGGAAACAGCAACATTAGTGATGGAGGACTGGAGAGATGGCTTAGCAGTTAAGGCCCTTGCCTGTGAATCCTAAGTACCCAGGTTTGGTTCCTCAATACCCATGTAAACCAGATGCACATGGTGGCACATGCTTCTGGAATTCATTTACAGTGGCTAGAGGCCCTAGCGTGCCGATTCTCTCCCTCCTTCTCTCTCTCAAACAAACAAACATAAATTAAAAAAAAAATTTCTTCTAAAATTAATGATGGCAAGCTGGGCGTGGTGGCACACGCCTTTAATCCCAGCACTAGGGAGGCAGAGGTAGGAGGATCACCGTGAGTCAAAGCCACCCTGAGACTACACAGTGAACACAGTGAATTCCAGGTCAGCCTGGGCTAGAGTGAGACCCTACCTCAAAACAAACAAACAAACAAAAACCCACAACCCCCCCCCAAATAAACCATAAAAATAAAATTAATGATGGCTAAGTATAAAATCCTTTGGATTGTTTGTATGATTTTTTTATGGTTTGTTGAGGATGGGTGCATCAGGACTCTAGCCACTGTAAATGAACTCCAGATGCATGTGCCACCATGTGCATCTGGCTTACAAGGGTACTGGGGATTTGAACCTGGGTCCTTAGTCTTCACAGGCAAGCACCTTAACCACTAAAGCCATCTGTCCAGCCCTCAATGTGTTCTTCTTTTTTTTTCTGGTTTTCAAGGTAGGGTCTCACTCCAGCTCAGGCTGACCTGGAATTCACTATGTAGTCTCAGGGTGGCTTCAAACTCACGGTGATCCTCCTACCTCTGCCTCCCAAGTGCTGGGATTAAAGGCGTGTGCCACCTTGCCCAGCCCTAACATGTTCTTAAAGAACAATACGATACCAAGAATAATTTGATGTTTTTGGAGATGCACAGTGAGATTTGTATTCTTTGTTAAAATTAAAATAAATTTCTAAGTTTCGTTTTGCTTTTTGATAGGAGGATCTCACTCTAGTCCCAGACTGGCCTCAAACTCATGGTGGGTTCTGGGGAGTCAAACCTGGGTCCTTAGGCTTCACAGGCAAGTGCCTCAACTCCAGCCTGTTTTAGTTTTTTTGTTTTGTTTTTTGTTTTTTCAAAGTAGGGTCTCACTCTAGCCCAGGCTAACCTAGAATTCACTATGTAGTCTCAGGGTAACCCCAAACTCACAGCAATCCTCCTACCTCACCACCATGCCTGGCTTAAATGTATAGCCCAGACTAGCCTCGAACTTCTGATCCTTCCTGCCTCTACCTCTTCAGCAATATCCTACTGGTGTGTGCCACCACAACTGGCAATTTTTTTTTTTTTTTGAAGCCGGGTCTCATTCTAGCCCAGGCTGACCTGAAACTGTGTAGCCCAGGCTGGTCTTGAATTCACAGTGATCCTCCTACCTCAGCTTCTCAACTTATGATGCAAAATTTTGAGGTTAAATAGAGGTCTCAGGATTGTGAACCCCAACTTTTGGGATTTTATACTATTTTAACAAAGAATTGATAAAACACTCAAGTACGGTAAATTACAAAGTATTAAGTTTATTTAAGAAAAACATGACAGGCTAGAGAGATGGCTTAGTGGTTAAGTGCTTGACTGTGAAGCCTAAGAACCCCAGTTTGAGGCTCGATTCCCCAGGACCCACATAAGCCAGATGCACAAGGAGGTGCATGCATCTGGAGTTTATTTGCAGTGACTGGAGGCTCTGGAGCTCCCATTCTCTCTCTCTCATATAAATAAATAAATAAAGCCAGGTGTGGTAGTGCACATATTTAATCCCAGCACTGGGAGGCAGAGGTAGGAGGATCACAGAGAGTTCGGGGCCACCCTGAGACTACATAATGAACTCCAGGTCAGCCTGAGCTAGAGTGAGACCTTACCTCAGAAAAAAACAAAAAACAAAAATAAAATAAAGTAAAATAAAATAAAAAATAAATAAAATCTTTAAAAAAAGAAAAAACATGAATTATGAAGCATATTGGAGGGGGGAGGAAGATCCAGGGATAAGACCAGCTGCAAGACTCAAGCCAGAGGATAATTCTCTTCCTTGCCCCACTGGAAAGGGAGAGGGGTGCAGGAGGGGAGCACCACCATGGAGAAATCTCCGGGGGTGAAAGGGCTCTGGAGCAGACATAGACACCCACCAGTGGAAGGCAAAGCACAAGACCCAAAAGATCCCCTTCACATAAAATAAAAGAGATGATTAAGAAATAGCGAAGGACACAGAGATCAAAGAAAAACCATATACTTAAACAAATGAGAAAGTACCCCTGAAGCCTGACACAGATAGAAGGGAAGCAGAATACCCGGGCTGAGAGAAGCGCTCTCCCCTTCCCAGCCAAGCTGAGAAGGAGTTCTGGTATTAAACATTTTTTTGTTTTTCAAGGTAGGGTCTTACTCTAGGCCAGACTGACCTGGAATTCACTACGTAGTCTTAGGCTTGCCTGAGTGTTAGATTAAAGTCACCACACCTGGCAATTTTTTTTTTTTCAGTTAGGCATGGTAGTACACACCTGTAATCCCAGCATTTATGAGGCAGAAGCAGGAAAAATGCCACAGTTTGAGGCTAGCTCTGGGCTATATTAAGAGTTCTAGTGCTGGAGAAAGAGTTGAGTGATTAAAAGCACTTGCTTGCCAAGCTTGACTGCCCTGGGTCAATTTCCTAGTACCCACATAAAGCCAGATGCACTAAGTGGTGCATGTGTCTAAAGTTCATTTGCAGTGACAGAAAGTCACTCTATCTGCCTCTTTCTCTTTGTCTCTTTCTTAAATAAATAATTTTTGTAAAGGATGTCTAGGCCAGCCTGGGTTACATAGCAAGACTTTGTTTATCAAAAAAAAAAAAAAAAAGTTGTAAGGGATGTGGCCCTGTGCTTACCTGGCATGCTCGAGGGCCCTGGTTCCTGGTTTTATTCTCCACACCACAAAAGCAAACAAACAAACAAGCTAAACCCATCCCCCAAAAGTTGTAAGGCAGAGACTGTAGCTCAAGAGATTGAGGGCTTGCTGAGCATGTGTGAGACCCAAACCCTAGCACTCTACCAGCAACACAGCACTGCCAGCTCAGCACTGCTCTGTCACTGGTAGGTATGATTTGTGGAGGAACTTGCTCTCTAATCTCTGAATCTTTGCTGTGAGAGTTTGGCTGCCTAGCTATTTCAGTGATATTGTCTTAATGGACCTCAGCCAGAGGTGGAGCCAAACAAATGGAATCATTGTGTTTACCCAAACTTTCTGCAAAGAGCAATCTGGACCACCACAGGTAATGCCTGAATGGCAGCTGAAGTTTAACTCAGCTACCTTCTTCCCCTCTTTCCCTGCCTGAATCCTATTCACAGGTCAGTAAGTCCTCTTCAGCTAAAGAGTTGCCTCAGTTGTATACAGCTCTATATGTAGTTACTAAGTCTCTACATTGCTCCTGTCTTGAAAGAGTACTACTAATGCCCATTTGTAACAAAAAATTTTATGTGTGTACATATGGGCACATATGTGTGCCAGGGTGCACATGTAGAGGATAACCTTGAGATCTGTGCTCTCCCTCCACTTTCAAGACAGGATCTCTGGCCATGGGAACACACCAGTCTAGCTTGCCCATGAGCTCTGGGTATGAATTCTCTATGTTCTGCCTCCCACTGTCTTAGGTGCATCGGGATCACAGAATCATGCATCACTTTGTGTCTAGCTTGACAAGCAAGCATCCTTAACACTGAGCCATATCCCCAGACCACTGCCCATTAAAAAAAATTTTTTACTTATTTATTTGCAAGGAGAGAGAGAGGGGGGGATGGAGGGAGGGAGGAAGAAAATGAATATTGGTATGCCAGAGCCTCCAGCTGATGCAAACTCCAGATGCATGTACCACTATACGTCTGGCTTAATGCGGGTACTAGGGAATTGAACCCAGGTCCTTAGGTTTTGCAGGCAAAAGCCTTAACCAGTGTGCCATCTCTTCAGGCCCACTGCCCATTATTTTATTTTAGTTGTCTTCTTTTTATTTTTATTTATTTATTTGACAGAGAGAAGGAAGGAGGGACGGGGAAGGAGGGAGAGAATGGGCATGTCAGGGCCTCCAGCCATTGCAAACTAACTCCAGACACATGTGCCACTTGTGCATCAGGTTAACGTGGGTCCTGGGGTATTGAACCTGGGTCCTTTGGCTTTGCAGGCAAATGCCTTAACTGCTAAGCCATCCCTCCAGCCCTTAGTTGTCTTCTTTTTTTGATTTTTTTTTTTTTGAGGTAGGGTCTCACTGTAGCTCAGGCTGACCTGGAATTCACTGTGTGGTCTCAGAGTGGCCTCAAACTCATGGCAATCCTCCTACCTCTGCCTCTTAAGTGCTGGGATTAAACCTCTGCCTCTTACCTTTTTTTTTTTTTTTTTTTGTGCTGGGATTAAAGTCTCAGGGTGGCCTCGCCACCACTCCCAGCTTACCTTTTTAATGAGATATCGTGTTCTTCATACATGTTGGAGATAAGACTTTATCCACAAGTTCTCCTATTTGATTTATAAATACTTTATCCCATCATGTTAGACTGTGCCTTCTATTATCTGGCTGGCCTTTAATGTGAAGGGATCCTGCTGCCTCTTCCTCTTGAAGGCTGAGAGAAAAGGCCTGTGCTACTACACCTGCCTTTTGTTTTCATTTGACACAAGTTCTCCCTATATAGCTCAGGGTGGCATCAAACTCAGGATCCCCCTGCCTCCAGCCCCAGAGCACTGAGATCACAGGTTTGCACCACCATGCCTAGTCTTCTATTTCTTCTTTTTAATAAGATATCACTTTTCTACCTCATTGGAGGTAAAGTTTCACTGGATCTCGATCTGTTGGGGTTTGGGGCTGTGCTTGCTCAGAGCCTCCAGGGAGTCTCCTGTCTCCACTTCCTATCTCACTATCACTGTGCTGGGATTGTAGAAACCACCAAGGCTTCTGGCTATCTGTATGGAGTTTGAGAATAAAACTTGCATACTCAGTCTTGAGTGGTGAGCACTTGACCCACTGAGCCATCTCCCGAGCCCCTTCTATTTTTTATATGTGCAGGCATGCACACGTGCACATGTGTACATGTGCATGTGGAGGTCAGAAGACAATCTTAGGTGTGGTTCCTGGGGCACCATTCACTTTATTGTTATTGTTGTTTTGAGGTAGGGTCTCATTCTACCCAGGCTGACCTGGAATTCGCTTTGTAGTCTGAGAGTGCCCTCAAACTCAAGGCAATCCTCCTACCTCTGTCTCCCAAGTGCTAGGATTAAAGGTATACGTCACTATGCCCAGCCTGGCCAATTTTTAAACATGTATATTTCAGTTTATTTTATTATTTATTTGCAAGCAGAGATAGAGAGAAGAGAGACAGAGAATAGGTGCTCCAGAGCCTCCAGCTGCTGGAAACAAACCCCCAATGCATGAGCCACTTGTACATCTGGCTTTATGTGGATACTGGGGAATGGAACCCAGGTCATTAGGCTTTGCAAGTAAGCACATAACCACTGAGCCATCTCTCCAGCCCCTGAACATGTATATATTAAAATTTTTTTCCTGGCAGTTGCTCTAGTAATTTCTTTTTAAAAATATTTATTAGCTGGGCATAGTGGCGTACACCTCTAATCCCAGCAGGGGGCAGAAGTAGGAGATCACCATGAATTGGAAGCCACCCTGAGAATACAGAGAGAATTCCAAGTCAGCCTGGGCTAGAGTGAGACCCTACCTCGAAAAACTTTTATATATATATTTGCAAACAGAGAGATAGAGAGAAGAGAGACAGAGAGCAAGAGAGAATGGGCATGCCAGGGCCTCAAGTCACTGCAAACATAATCCAGATCCATGAGTCACTTCGTGATATGGCTTTACGTGGGTACTGGGGAATCAAACCTGGATCATTAGGCTTTGCAGTCAAACACCTCAACCACTGAGCTATCTCTCCATCCCATGGTCTGGTAATTTCAATATGTAACCTAACTTGCTACAATCTACTTCAGATTGTACTAATTTAATTAATGTAAAGCACAGTAACTATACTACAATATAACTCAACTTTTCCCTTCTCTTTTTTGCTATTATTATACATTACATATTTATATGATAAGCCCAAAATTACAGTTCTGAATTATGCAAATGTCTAATTCAGTTAAGATAATAAAGGAATGATTTATTTATAGATTTTATATTTACCTCTATAATTAACATTTACAGTGCTTTTTTTTTACAAGTTGCCATCTGGTACCATATCCTTTTAGCTTGAAAAGCCTTTAATAGTTCATGTACGGCAGATCTGCTCACAACAAATTGTTTCAGTGCTTGCTTACTGAAAATAACTTTTATTTTGCCTCAATTTTTATTAGCATTTTTTATTAATTTTGCTGTGTGCAAAAAGTGGTGTGTGTGAATGAGATGTGGTGTGTATACCAGACAGATGTGCTTTCCTGTGGCTGGGTGCACTTGTCTGTGGTGGCCAGCTCTGTTGCTCTTCTGCCAGGTTTTTTTTTTTTTTTTTTTTTGGTTTTTCAAGGTAGGGTGTCACTCTGGTCCAGACTGACCTGGAATTAACTATGTAGTCTCAGGGTGGCCTCGAACTCTCAGCGATCCTCCTACCTCTGCCTCCCGAGTGCTGGGATTAAAGGCGTGCGCCACCACGCCCGGCTTGGCTTCTTTTTAAAAAAATTTATATTATATTATATTATTGTTGTTAATTTATTTGAGAGAGGGAAAGAGGCAGAGAGAGAGAGAGAATGGGTGCACTAGGGCTTCCAGCCACTGAAAACAAACTCCAGATGCATGCATCTGGCTTACGTGGGTCTTAGGGAATCAAACCGGGGTCCTCTGGCTTTGCAGGTAAGCGCCTTAACCACTAAGCCATCTCTCCAGCCCTAGCTTCTTTTTTAAAAAAATTATTTATTTGCAAGCAGAGAGAGATAGAGAGGCAGAGAGAATGGGTGTGCCAGGGCCTCCAGTCAATGTAAATGAACTCCAGATGCATTCACCACTTCACGCATTTCTTCTGCCAGTTCTTTGAGTCCTAACTGTGGAGCCTGATGAGTTCTGGGGATTCTCAGGTCTCTGTTCCCCTATGGGACTGGGATATAGATGGGTGTGGTCATGCCCAACTACTTATATGGGTCCTAGGATTGAACTCCCAGCTGTCTCTCAGGTCTCCCCAGACCTTCACGTTTGTACAGGAAATGCTCTTAACTGCTGAGCCATCTTTCCAGCCCTAAGTCTCTTGCCTACATCTCAGAAGTGCTGGGGAGCTGGAGAGATGGTTTAGTGGTTAAGGCACTTGCCTATAAAGCCAAAGGACCCAGGTTCAATTTCCAAGATAAGCCAGATGCACAAGGTGGCGCATGCATCTGGAGTTCATCTGTAGTGGCTAGGGGCCCAGATACACTCTTCTCTCTATCTGCCTCTCTGTCTTTCAATAAATAAATAAAAATTTAAAACTTCAAAATATGGGGTGGAGAGATGGCTTAGTCGTTAAGGCACATGCTTGAGAAGCCTAAGGACCCTGGTTCAATTCTCCAGGACCCATGTAAGCCAGATGCACAAGAGGGTGCATGCATCTGGAGTTCGTTTGCAGTGGCTAGAGGCCCTGGCATGCCCATTCTCACTCTCCCTCTCTCTCTCTAATAAATAAATAAAAATAAAATCTTAGCTGGGTGTGGTGGCACACGCCTTTAATCCCAGCACGTGGGAGGCAGAGGTAGGAGGATCGCCATGAGTTCAAGGCCACCCTGAAACTACATAGTTAATTCCAGGTCAGCCTGGACCAGAGTGAGACCCTACCTTGAAAAACAAACAAAAAAAATGTATTAGGGTTCTGCATAAAAAAAGAATCAAAAGTGATAATGATAAGTTTTGATAATATTTTTAGTTGTTTTACTGAATCACCTTTTAAGTATTCATCTAGGTTAGATGAAATGTGTACCTACTATAAGATTTATCATTGGGTATACATATTTATTACAGTTTTTGATAACTTTCATAAAATTACCTCTGATCACTTTACTGATATTGAAGGATTAGAAACAGATTATAATCACCTAATATGTAAATAAGCCATAAATACATAAAAATCTCTGAGCCGGGTATGGTGGCGCACGCCTTTAATCCCAGCACTCGGGAGGCAGAGGTAGGAGGATCGCCAAGAGTTCAAGGCCACCCTGAGACTACATAGTTAATTCCAGGTCAGCCTGAGCCAGAGTGAGACCCTACCTTGAAAAACCAAAAACAAAACAAAAAAAAATCTCTGAAACTCTAGTTCGTCAGTTTGTAGTATAATCTTATTCAAGTATTGATAACTTCATCATGAATAAAACAGAATTTTAAGTTATACCCATCAGTAATGTTAGCAATGTATTGAGTTACAACCAACCAACAGTCAAATTTGGGTATAGAACCCATATTGCTGGAATTCTAATTAAGCAATAAAAATTCCAAGAGAAATACTGACTTCATTTACAATTTATACTTAGAATGGTACACAGACATCACTCCTTCATAGGCCCTTGGGAGAAAATTAGCTTCTAATTCTCTATTCACAGACTTTGAAAAAATGAGATAAATGCATAGATGATTAGCAAGTGGCCAAGAAAATGCTTTCTAAGAAAAGTCCCTGTAGTTCATGTACAACAAGGGCCTATGAAGAGCGCTTACTTTTCCTCTCCTGTTAACTTCATGAGAAGCAAGCTTACAGGTACCATAACTAATACAGCAGGGTAGTCTACTGCATCTGTTCTACAAAACTATGATTAATAACTCTACCTCTTATATGTGTCTGTTACTGTATTTTAATTCCTTACCTAACACTGAATTTATTACATCAAATTGTGTATGTGGTTTGTGCCACTGATTTTAAACTCGTATCTTAGCACGTCACCACATAAATGGTGGCTTTATTTGAAAAACAAGGAATTTAGAAATATTATGGATATCTTATTTTTATAGACAAAAACAGATATTTAAGCATCATGTTACCTGTACTGACCATAAAGGCAAAGTTTGTAAACAAAGGACAAGTATTTTTAAAGGCATATTATCTGTTTCTGTACGTTCTTTTAATGTTACTTTCTCAGTTGTAAAATTAAGTAAGCTATCTCTGGAGCTGGTTTTGTCTACAGATTTTGTCAAGTTGACATACGCAGCATTACACCAAAGCCGAGTTCATTGTCCTTACTTGCATTTGGACCATTCTGTGCTCTTCTTTCCTATGAATGTCATACACAAAGGTCAATGAGGGTTTGAAAATGCACTGATAGTTAAATCAAAATGTCTTCTCACATTTATCCTTCCCTAAACATTACGACTTAAGGTTGACAAAAACATGTACCTGTAATTGTACACCTAAAGTGAAAATTATTCCTGACTGTAAAACAAATCAATTAGGCATGTAATGGTTTTCCAATGGTGTGTAGTTATAGTGTTGCTCACACTTGCTGTACACTTGTAAACAGTCGTCTTAAATGAAAAATGGACTGTGTACTGAGCTGAGCTTACCTAATAAAAATTACAATCAAATTAAAAAAAAGAATCAAAGGAGATACATGTACATGTGTAAGTCTGTGCATATCTATATAGCTACAACTCTATATCAAGAGACTTATTCTGGGAATTAGTTTACAAGGATGGTGTCATTCAGCTGAAATTCAAAAGCGCAGGAGCTCTGATATCCAAGGGCAGGGAAAGAGGAATACCTCAGCCCAAAGAGAGAACTCTTCCTTCCTTCATCTGCTCTGTTGTTCCACTCAGGCCCTAAACACATAGTAGTGTACTGATTCAAATGCTTACACAAACCTGGAGATTATGTGAGCTACATCCCCCAGCCTTTTTTCTCAATTTGTGAGACAGGGCCTCATCTACATTGCTCAGGCTGGCTTCCAACTTGTGATCCTCCTGCCTCAGTCTCACAAGTAGCAAGGATGTGCATCACCATGTCCAGCCAATATCAGGTTTTTGGTTGGTTTTTTTTTTTTTTTTTTTTTTTTTTTTTTTTTTTTTGGTGCACCAGGGCCTCCAGCCACTGCAAACAAACTCCAGACGCATGTGCCACCTTATGCATCTGGCTTATGTGGGTCCTGGGGAATTGAATGGAGATCCTCTGGCTTTGCAGGCACCTTAGCAGCTAAGCTATCCCTCCAGCCCAGAAGAGCCTGCAAAGCCAGATGAACAAGGTGGTGCATGTGTCTGGAGTTTGTTTGCAGTGGCTGGATGTCCTAGCACACCCATTCTTTCTCTTTCTCTCAAATAAATAAATGACTTTAAAAAAAAAAAAACTATTTTTGTCGGGCATGTTGGCACACACCTTTTATCCCAGCACTTGGGAGGCAGAGGTAGGAGGATGGCCTAGAATTCGAGGCTACCCTGAGACTACATAGTGAATTCCAGGTCAGCCTGAGCTACAGTGAGACCCTACCTTGAAAAACAAAAAACAACAACAAAAAACCCTATTTTTAATGCATCTAGGATTAATATCATGACCATGTGATATTTTGATGACTTTTTTTTTTTTAAGAAATTGACTTCTAAGATACTTATTTATTTATTTATTTATTTATTTTTAACTTTTTGGTTTTTCAAGGTAGGGTCTCACTCTAGCCCTGGCTGACCTGGAATTCACTATGTAGTCTCAGGCTGGTCTCGAACTCACAGCAATCCTCCTATCTCTGCCTCCCAAGTGCTGGGATTAAAGGAATGCGCCACCACGCCTGGCTATATATATGGTTTTTTGAGGGAGGGTTTCACTCTATTCCAGCTGACCTAGAACTCAAATTCACAGTGATCCTCTTATCTCAACTTCCTCAGTACTGGGATCCACCTACCATGTTAAGAAATAGCCAAAAGGCTCACCAGAGGCTGAACAGATAAGGTTCAGTTTTCCAAATTACTAGATAAATAAGGATGGTATACCTGTGGTCTTTCTCGAATTGTTTTTTAGGATTAGCATGCAAAGTAATGGGTTTTATTCTGGCCTCTCCATACATATTTGTGCCATTATACTTTGTCCTCATTACTCAGTCCCAGGTACGTTCAAAGTATGAAAGTGCCAATTAATACTTCAAAACCCCATTTCTGAGTACCAATTTCTCTATCAAACAAGGTTTTCTCAGGATAGCAAAGCAACCTGTTAGGAAATAGGAATTCGTTAGGAAGTAGACCATAACATAGCTGTAGGAAGATCTAGTGAGATGAAATGTGGAAGGAGGAGCTGGAACATCAGAAGAAGAGTCATCATATTCAGCTAAAATGCTGTGAACAGGGCCTGGGGAGGTCTGTGAGAGGTGGGCCTTGTTCTGTCCATGTGCATGATGAAGTGACACAGAGAAGCTAGGCTGGGCATGGTGACTTGTTCCTTCAGCCTCACTCTCAAAGGGAAGCTGAGGAAGGAGGCCTGCCCTGAGTTTGAGGCTAGCCTGAGCTACAAAGTATGAGGCTAGCCAGAGGTAACTAGCAAGACCCTGGGATGGGTGCTAGAGAGAACTATGCCATTTGCAAAGAATTTAGCAGAAACAAGGAGAACCTAGCCTTTGCTGGACTATAAAAGAGCTTTAGCCAGGCATGGTGGCACATGCTTTTAATCCCAGCATTTTGGAGGCAGAGGTAGGGGGATCTAAGTTTGAGACCAGCTTGGGACTATAAAGTGGGTTCCAGGTCAGCATGGGCTAGAGTAAGAACCTACCTTAAAAAAGCAAACAAACAAACAAACAAACAAAAAATAGAGCCAGGCATGGTGATGCATGCCTTTAATCCCAGCACTCGGGAGGCAGAGGCAGGAGGATTGCCATGAGTTCGAGGCCACCCTGAGACTACATGGTGAATTCCAGGTCAGCTGAGCTAGAGTGAAACCCTACCTTGAAAAAAAAAAAGAGCTATATACCTTTACTATCTCTCAAGCCAGTAAGAGTCTCAAAGTAATAATACCTCCATGGAAAAATATCTGTTCAAAGGAATAGCTATAAACTCCTTTAAGACCTCTCAGCTACAGAGAGACAAGGAAATTATGCCACAGTGGCCTTCAGATCCAAAGAGGAGTCCTCTGTCGTGAAAAAAGTTTTGGATAGTGTATTTTGGGGAACATGGAATGTACAAAGTCAGGTTAACCCAAAACATCTTCAAGGAAGTTATAGTAGATGAATTAAAAGGCACAGTTCAAAATGAAAAGAAACCTCTGGGTTCCAAACTTTCCACAGGAAGGAAGTACACTGAGAATGTTACTTTACTAGGCTTCAAAAGACATTGCTTTGCTGGGTGTGGTGACCCATGCCTACAATGTCAGCACTCAGGAGGCAGACGCAGTAGGAGCATGAGTTTGAGGCCAGCCTGGGCTAAATTATGAGACCTGGTCTACAAAAACAAAACATGTGGAAATGATGCTGGGTGATTTCCCCTCCTGACCTATGGAGAGATTACATGGAAAAGAAGAACCAGATGACAGCAACAGCAAGGTCTCAGACTGTAATAAAGACCCTGTTACACACTCCACAAACAGTTAAATGACCAGATGCATGCAGCCTCATGAGTGACCTTTTAAAAGCAAAGTAGACCTGCCAGGGTGAAATAACTGTTTTAAGCTCCTAAATGATTTGACTTGAGGTTAAGGGGCTATTGGACAGCAAAGACTACAAAACAGGTTCTATGTTGAAAGACTGTATGACTCATGCTCTCAATTTTACAGGTATAAACAAAAGTTGTGACATGCAAAGGCAGCCTGGCATGGGTCAAATTTATAGTGACGTGAACATATTGGGGAAAGATTAAGAATTTTCAAAAAGAAGTCCAGTTGAAGCTTTAGAAGACTTTTAAAAAATATTTTTCCTGGACTGGAAAGATGGCTTAGCAATTAAGGCACTTGCCTGCCAAGCCTAAGGACCCATGTTTGACTCTCCAGGTCTCACATAAGTCAGACACACAAGGTGACACATGCAAAAGATTGCACATGCCGGGCGTGGTAGCACACGCCTTTAATCCCAGCATTCAGGAAGCAGAGGTAGGAGGACTGCCAAGAATTCAAGGCTACCCTGAGACTACAGTGAGATTCTACCTTGAAAAACAAAACCAAAAAAAAAAGGCCACACATGCGTAAAAGGGGGCATCTGGAGTTTGATTTGATTTCAATGGCTGGAGGCCCTGGCACACCAATATTCTCTCTCACACACATTAAGGAAAAAAAAAAAAAAAAAGGTCAGTCTGTTGGGCTTGCCTCAAAAAAAAAATGTTTTTCCTATAAGTAATTTTTACTAGATTATGCCATTCCTAACTTTAACCAACACCAGATGTTTCTCCAATGGGCTGGTCTTCTTGCCAGAACCCAAAAGAAAAAACATTTTGTATGGCTAAATAAATCTAAAAAAAATAAGTTTATAATTTCTCCACCCAACAGCTTGTCCCTCACAGAAATATAATTGCTTTTTTGAAACAAAATGTTGCCAGTACATTACCATATCATGACTAAATTTCTCCTAACAAAGACATCTCTAGATGAAAACACCAAGGAAGGAATACATTTAGAAAACAGACACAGGGGCTGGGGGAATGGCTTAGAAGTTAAGGCATTTGCCTGTGAAACCAAAGGACCCTGGTTCAATTCCCCAGGACCCATGTAAGCCAGATGCATAAGGGGGCACATGTGTCTGGAGTTCGTTTGCAGTGGCTGGAGGCCCTGGTTCACCCATTCTCTGTCTCTCTCTCTCTCTCATTCTCTTTCTAATAAATAAAACTTAAACAACAAAAAAAAAAAAAAAAAAGAAAGAAAACAGGGGTGGAGAGATGGCTTAGCAGTTGAGGTGCATGCCTGCAAAGCCTAAGGACCCCAGTTTGATTCTCCAGGTCCCACGTAAGCCAGATGCACATGGTGGCACATGAGTCTGGAGTTTGTTTGCAGTGACTAGAGGCCCTGGAGCGCCCATTCTCACTCTCTTTCCCTCTCTCAAATAAATAAAAATAAAATCTTTTAAAAAAACAAGAAAGAAAGAAAACAGACACTGTACTTAGTCAAACTTCTGCTTTGGACACCTTGTAACATCTGATTCAACATCACAAATTTTCTTTTATACTGATTTCTATTTTGTTTACTTAACTGAAAACTACATCCACTATCAATTCTTTGCCCACACTCAGGGGGAAAGTATACATTTTTATTCTGGTGTTGTTGCTATTATTTCTTCTAATAATTTGGTTTTGAAAACATTTGGCAATATTCTAGGGCCCTAAGGACTCCATGAACTTTCAAGAACTCCTGGATAGGGCTGGAGAGATGGCTTAGCAGTTAAGGCACCTGCCTGCTAAGCCTAAGAACGGAGGTTCCAATCTCCAGGTCCCACATTTAGCCAGACACAGTGACGCAAGAGCGTAATGCCGCACTTGCCCACAAGGGGACGCATGCATCTGGAGTTTGTTTACAGTGGCTGAGAGGCTACTGGCGTGCCCATTCTCTGTCTTCCTCTCCCTCTCTGTCTCTGTGTCTCTCTCCAAAAAAAAAAAAAAGAGAGAACTCCTGGTATAGTTGGATCTCATGTTAAGCTGGTACTGCTCAATAGCAGAAATCCTCCATGCTCTACCAAACACTTCTGTTAAAATTATGAAATGAAGCTGGATGTGGTGGTGCACGCTTTTAATCCCAGCACTTGGGAGGCAGAGGTAGGAGGGCCAGCTTGAGTTCGAGGCCCACCTGAGACTAAACAGTGATTTCCAGGTCAGCCTGGACTAGAGTGAAACCCTAACTTGAAAAACAAATGACAACAAAAAAAGTTATGAAATGAAAGAACTGAGAACTCAAAGTGGCAAGTTTCACATCCATCTCTCCTCCTCACTTTTCCCAGCTCCATCCCATCTGCATGCACACAGGAGATACTGCAAAGCAACATTTGACTCAGACTAGATTATTTCAAAATGCCACAGAGGTTGGTAAATGAAAGGAAAGTAGTTTGACTTCCTCATGTACTAATTCTAGTACACATGACAGAAAGTGAATACTGGCAAAAACAGTAAAATTTTCCAAGATATATGTAAGACAGTAATTTTACATTTCTCTCACAAACACAAAATCTAAGACACCTTAGTGCAGTGGATATATTTCTAAGACACTATTACTTTATTATTTGTGCTCTTATTTATAGAAAAAGCATCCCTGGGGCTGGACAAATGGCTTAGCAGTTAAGGCATTTGCCTGTAAAGCCAAACCCTAGAACCCATGTATGCCAGATGCACATGGTGGCACATGCATCTGGAGTTCCTTTGCAGCAGCTAAAGGCCCTGGTGCACCCACTGTCTCTCTCTTTCAAATAAATTAAAAATTTAAAAAAAGAAGCTGGGTGTGGTGGTACACACCTTTAATCCCAGCAATCGGGAGGCAGAGGTAGGAGGATCACGGTGAGTTCGAGGCCACCCTGATACTAACTACATAGTGAATTCCAGGTCAGCCTGGGCTAGAGTGAGATCCTACCTCAAAAAACAAAGAAAAAAAAGAAAATGTTATTAATACTCCAAAAATATTTTAGAACTTTTAGGCCCTAATAATACAGTAGAATTATCAGGATCAAAATAAATAATGGGGCTGGGCGTGGTGGCGCACACCTTTAATCCCAGCACTCAGGAGGCAAAGGTAGGAGGATCGCCATGAGCTCGAGGCCAGCATGAGACTACATAGTGAATTCCAGGTCAGCCTGAGCTAGAGAGAGACCCTACTTCAAAAAAATAAAAATTAAAAAAAATAAAATAAAGAATGGGGGCTGGAGAGATGGCTTAGCAGTTTAAGGCATTTGCCTGCAAAGCCAAAGGATCCCGGTTTGATTTTCCAGTTCCCACGTAAGCCAGATGCACAATGGGGTGCATGTGTCTGGAGTTCGTTTGCAGTGGCTAGATGCCCTGGCATGCCCATTCTCTCCCTTTCTCTAATAAATAAATAAAATATTTTTAAAAAATAAAAAGAGTTAAAGAATGGCTGGGCCTGGTGGTGCACACCTTTAATTCCAGAATTTGGGAGGCCTAGGTAAGAGGATTGCTATAAGTTCAAGGCCAGCCTGAGACTATGTAGTAAATTTCAGTTCAGCTAGGGTGAGACCCTACCCTGAAAAAACAACAAAAAGAAATTTTTAATTAAAAATAAGTAAAGAGTGCAAGGCATAATTAGGTGATGGGCTGGTATTAATTAGCATTCCAGCCGTTAGCTACCTAGAAGCTCTCTAGAATATGTGATATAACTCAAGTAAATTTTGTAAATATTTTTCTTTATTTATTTGAGAGAGAGAGAGAGAGAGAAAGGGGGGGGCATGATAGTGTACACCTTTAATCCAAGGTAGGAGGATCGCTGTGAGTGTGAGGCCAGCCTGAGACTACACAGTTAATTTTAGGTTAGCCTGGGCTAGAGTGAGACTCTATCTCAAAAAAAAGAAAGAAAAGAAAAAAAAAGAGAGAGAGAGAGCGAGCGTGTGTGTGTGAGAGAGAGAGAGTGAGAGAAGTGAGAGAAAGCCTATGTATGTATGCCACCAAAATTGAACTCCAGATGCATGCACCACTTTGTGCATCTGGCTTTACGTGGGTATCGTGGAATCAAACCCAGGCCATCAGGCTTTGTAGGCAAGCGCCATAATTGCTAAGCCATGTCTCCTGCCCAATTCTAGATTTTGAATCATTGCCTGCTTTCAATCTCAAGCCTCATCCTTGACGTTCTTTTTTTTTTTTTTTTTTTTTTAGAGAGGGAGAGGAAGACAGATGGACAGATAGAGATGGGTGTGCCAGCAGCCTCTCAGCTGCTGCAAACAAAATCCAGATGTGCGCGTCCCCTTGTGGTCAAGTGTGGCATTGCGCCCTTGCATCACTGCATCTGGCTAAACATGGGACCTGGAGATTGGAACCAGCGTTCTTAGGCTTAGGAGGCAGGCACCTTAACCACTAAGCCATCTCTCCAGCCCGACGTTCTTTTTTTAAATTTTTTTCTAATTTTATTTATTTGCAAGCAGAGAGAGATAGAAGAGAGGCAGAGAGAGAAAATGGGCACGTCAGGGTCTCTAGCCACTGCAACGAACTCCAGATGCATGTGCCCCTTGTGCATCTGGCTTACGTGGGTCCTGGAGAATTGAACCGGTAACCTTTGGCTTCACAGGCAAACACCTTAACTACTAAGCCATTTCTCCAGTCCCCTTTTTTAAAAATATTTTTATTGGGCTAGAGAGGTGGCTTAATGGTTAAGGTGCTTGCCTATGAAGCCTAAGGACACAGGTTCAATTCCCCAGAATCCACATAAGATGGATGCACAAGGTGGCCCATGTGTCTGGAGCTCCTGGTCAGTGGCTAGAAGCCCTGGCGTGCCCATTCTCTTCCTCCTTCTCTCTCCCTCTCTCAAATAAGTAAAAATATTTTTAAATTATTTATCTATCTATTATCTATCTATCTATCTATTTACTTGCAAGGGGAGAGGAGAGAGAATGGATGTGTCAGGGCCTCTAGTCCCCCTGCAAACAAACTCCAAATGCATGTGCCACTTTGTGCATCTGGCTTTACATGGGTACAAGGGATTCGAACCTAGGTCATTAGGTATTGCAGACAAGCACCTTAACCACTTGAGCAATCACCCCAGCCCAACATTCTTTTTCCTCCTACATTTTTGGTACTGGGGATTGAACCTAGGGTCTTGTAAACAAACAACACTCTACCACTGACCTATATCCCTAGTCTTTTGTTTTGTTTTGTTTTGTTTTTTTGTTTTGTTTTGTTTTTGCTTTTCTGAGGCAGGGTCTCACTCTAGCTCAGGCTGACCTGGAATTCACTATGTAGTCTCAGGGTGGCCTCGAACTCTCTGCAATCCTCCTACCTCTGCCTCCCGAGTGCTGGGATTAAAGGTGTGCGCCACCACGCCAGGCTTGTTTTGTTTTTCAAGGTAGGGTCTCACTACTCTAGCTCAGGCTGACCTGGAATTCATTATGTATTCTCAGGGTGGCCTCAAACTCACGGTGATCCTCCTACTTCTGCCTCTCCAGTGCTGGGATTAAAGGTGTGTACCACCACGCCTGACTCCCTAGTCCTTTTTATTTTGTTATAAGGTCCTCTTAAATTTCTCCAGTCTGGCCTCAAATTCCTGACCCACCTGCCTCAGCCTCTCCAGTATCTGGGGTTACAGGTATAGGTCACCAAGCCCTTCATTTTCTTTCCCTCCACTCATGGTGTGGTATGCACAAATATGCAGATGAATGTGTATACAGGAAGGCTAGAAGAGAACATCAGAGAGGCATCCCTATCCCTGCTATCACTCTCCTGTGAACTTCCTTGAGACAAGAGTTTCTTACTGATTCTGAAGCTTGCCATTTTTGCAAGCCCCAGAGGTTCTCTAGTCTCTGCTACCCATACCACTGTTTACCTGGGAGCTGGGAAATTGAACTCATGCAGTCTCAGGCTCCCTCAGGCCCAAAGCTTGTGTGGGAAGCTCTAAGCCATGTCTTCACCCTCTCTTCCTTTTAAGGTGGAGTCTAATTTAGGCTAATCTTCAGCTCCTGGGGCTCAAGTGTTTCTCCCATCTCAGCCTCCCAAGTAGCTAAGACTCAAAGGCTGAGGAAAGAAGATTATCATGAGTTTGAGGCCAGCCTGGTGGCACAGCAAGATCTTGTCTCTAAAAAAAGGGCTGGAAGACAGAAATTGGCCTTGATATCCATGACCTTGCTGTGCCTAGCAATACCTCCACAAGACCCTCATAATAGAAGTAAAAGATGATGACATCAAATTAAAAGAGAGACTAATGGAGAGAGGGAGGGGATATGATGGAGAGTGGAGTTCTAAAGGGGAATGGGGGAGGGGAGGGAAATACTATGCACCTTTTGTATGTAAGTATATTTTGTTGTCAATAAATTAAAAAAATAAAAAATAAAATAAAATAAAAATAAAAATAAAGGGCTGGAGAAATAGCTCTGCAGTTAAGGCACTTGCCTCCAAAGCCTAAGGACCTAAGTTGGATTCCCCAGTACTCACGTAAAGCCAGATGCACTAAGTGGCACATGCATCTGGAGTTTGTTTGCAAGTGGCAAGAAGCCCTGGTGTGCCCATACTCACTTTCTCTGTCTCTTTCTCTCTCTCAAATAAGTAAATAAAATTAAAACAAACAAACAAAAAAACAATGCCAGGAATGGTGGCACATGTCTTTAATCCCAGCACTCAGGAAGCAAGGGAAAGGTAGGAGGATCACTGTGAGTTCGAGGACAGCCTGGGACTACAGAGTGAATTCCAGGTCAACCTAGGCTAGAATGATACCAAAAAAAAGAGGGCCGGAGAGATGGCTTAGTGGTTAAGGCACTTTCATGCAAAGCTTAAGAACTCATGTTCAAATCTCCAGGTCCCACATAGCCAGACACATAGTGACGCAAGCGAACAATGCACAAGGGGGGGGGTTTGCACGTGTCTGGAGTTCATTCACAGCGGCTGACGGCCCTAGCATGTCCATTCTTTTTCTCTCTCTCTCTCTTTCAAAATAAATAATTTTTTTTAAAAAAGAAAGAAAAAAAAGTCCTTCTATCTTTTTAGGTGTGACAGAAGGAGACTAAGGAGAGAACCCAGGGCCTTACACATACTAAGCAATTCCACAGACCACTGGACTACAATGCCAGGCCTACCCTTTTTGTCTTGTTTTGCTTTGAGATAGGGTCTTGCTATATAAATCAGGCCGATCTCAAAGTCTCCATCCTCCAGCTTCAACCTCTCCAATGCTGAGATTAGACATGCACTGCTACTCTTGGCTCCCAATTTTTATTTTCCAAAAGGTGAGGTGATACTTCTCATCTGTGCTTTCTTCTCATGGTCATTTTTGTCCCAGTGACATCATGCATGCCTCATTTGACTGTCACAACAAGCTTGAACAGAACGATTCACTGTTAGCTTCACTTTATAAGAGAATTGAGGTAAAGAAGTTAAATACATTCCCTAAGATCTCATACAGCTTTAAGTAGTGATCCCAGACAAAATTTGTATTGATGAAGAAATTAGCTTTGCCATAATTAGACAGTGAATTACTCACTAATTAAAAGAAGGGAAGAGCTTCAGAAAATGTTTTACTTGACAAACTATAATCTCTTTCAGATATAATATCAGCACTTTTTAAGCTTACTTTTCTTTTCTTTTTTTTTTTTTTTTTTTTGAGGTACGGTTTCACTCTAGTATAGGCTGACCTGGAATTCACTATATAGTCTCAGGGTGGCCTCGAACACATGGTGATCCTCCTACCTTTGCCTCCCAAGTGCTGGGATTAAAGTAGAGCACCACTACACCTGGCTGCGTCTGCCTTTTTTGTTGTTGTTGTTTTTTTGTTTTTCGGCTTATCGAGGTAGGGTCTCACTGTAATCCAGGCTGACCTGGAATTAACTATGTAGTCTCAGGGTGGCCTCAAACTCATAGCGATCCTCCTACCTCTGCCTCCAAAGTACTGGGATTAACGGCGTGCGCCACCACGCCCGGCTGCTGCTTTTTTTTTTTTTAATGTTTTATTTATTCAAGTTTTCTTGTCTTTTTCTTTTGTTCATTTTTGGCAGTGCTGGGGATTGAATTAGTTTCTGGAATGTGTACTAGGCAAGTACTAAACTACTGAGCTACATTCCCAGCCCTTGCTTTTGTGAGACAAGATCTCTACATGTAGCTCCAACTGGCCTTGAACTTGCTATACAGCTCAAAATGGCCTCCAACTCTTGATCCTCCTGTCTTTGTCTCCCTAGTGCTGGGATTATAGGCATGAGCCTCATGCTTAGCTCCTCTACCCTTTTGGAGTTTTCTAAATTGTGAATATATAGGCCCATTTTACCCATTCTCTACTGAAAATCACTAGATTTTCCTCTTATACTGAAAGCTGCACTTTTTTGGTTCATCTACTTGAGGATCTTGAAGCCCTTCTTCTTATAATTCTTCACTATAATTTTATATTCATATTTAAAGACTCTAAATTTGCCATGTAAAGAAAAGGAGGTAGTTTAGTCTCCAGTTTCTAACAGGTGAGCACTTTTCTTCCTAAAGGCATCCCTTTCCCTTGATTTGTAACAATGGTCATAACAACTCCTCATGTGCTTGGCCAAAAGGAAAATACAAAACAACTGTTATCCTAAGTCCCTAATATACATACATTATATCTGATCAAGTAAAATTGGAAATAAACAACAAAATAAGGTCCCCCAAGACTTCACATATCTAAAATTTTGCACAGACAACAATAGTGAAGCAGAAGTTTGAACCCAGGTAGTCTGACTCCACAGTTTTGCTTCAAACATTTAACACTCAAGTTCTTCTTTCTAAGAAGGTAGAAACTAGGTAGCCTAGGCTGTCCTGGGACTCATGAGCCTCCTGCCTTCATGGCCTCAGTGCTGGGTCAGCACTGTCCCAGCTATCCCAGGCTGGTTAGTCCCTCTAAATTATTGTGCTTCAAAGGGTCACTGAAACCAGCAGTGTGGGTATTAAAAGCTAAGATTCTTGGAAATACAAATTAGTAGATCTAAGTGATTTGCCAACTTTCACGTGATCATCAAATGAAGTACAGTTTGAGAGCCACCGCTATAAATCACAGTTCCTGAAATGCTGAGTTCTGGGCTTGTTATGAGATAATCATTTATTTTATTGTTTATTTTTTTGTTTTGTTTTGTTTTGTTTTACGAGGTAGGGTCTCACTCTAGCTCAGGCTAACCTGATATTCTCACTATGATCCTCCTACCTTTGCCTGCCAAGTGCTAGGATGAAAGGAGTGTGCCACCACACCCGGCTTATTTTATTGTTTAAACCATAATAGATAAGCTTCTACTACAGCAGAGACTATGCTAACTGGTTCTAAAAATGAACACACAGGGCTTGAGAGATGGCTTAGTGGTTAAGGTGCCTGCCTGCCTGCCAAGCCTAAGAATGCCCCTTTGATCTCCAGGTCCCACGTTTAGCCAGACATAAAGTGATGCAAGTGTGCAATGCCATGCTTGCCCACAAGGGGGCGCACACATCTGGAATTTGTTCACAGCAGCTGAGAGGCCGCTGGCACGCTCATTCTTTCTCTCTCTGACTCTGCCACTCTGTCTCTGTCTCTCTCAATTATAACAACAACAACAACAAAAAAAAAGAACACACAAAAACCAAGATACGGGGCTAGAGAGATGGCTCAGTGCTTGAGTACACTTCTTGCCCCAGCATAAGGGCCTGTGGGTGACTCTCCAGAATACCCATGAAAAGCTGGGTGTAGCCATGCATACCCATAACCCCAGCTGGGTAGGAAGTGGAGACCAGAGAATGAATTGCTGAATTGTGTACAGCAAGCTCTGGAGCCCGTTGAGACTCCATCAAAAAAAGAAACTTTTGGGTGAATGATAGGAGACACCACATGATTTTCTCCAGCCACAAGTAAGCCCACAAGGCACTGCTTAAGCACATATATCACACACACCACACCAAAACCAGTGATAATAAAAATCAACATACAGGGTGCTGTGGACATGGCTCTGTAGATAAAGAGCTTACTGTGCCATGTATAAGGACCAGAGTTCAGATCCCCAACATCCACATAATGTCAGTGGGTGTGGCAGCCGTCTGTAATCCAAAGGGTTGGGGAGGGAGATTCAGAGGCTCCCTAGGGCAAGCTGGCTAGCTAAACTACTTGCATCAGCGAGTTCTTGGTTCAAATGAGAGAACCAGCCTTTATTGGAGAGTGCTTCAGGAAGACATCCATGTCAACTTCTGGCCTAGACAGGAGCATGAATACATGTGCAAATGCCCCTGCATGGATATATACACACACAAATCAACATATAAGTTTTGTAGTTTTCTAATGACAGTAAATCCTATCATCTCTACTTTTTTTGGACTTTGGAACATTTCAAATTTCCAAAATCAAAACTTTAAATGAGATTATTTATTTGAGAGGGGAGAGTAGATAGAGAATGGGCACACCAGGGCCTATAGCCACTGCAAACAAACTCCACATGCACGCGCCACCTTGTGCATCTGACTTTATGTGGGTACTGGTGAAGTGAACCTGGGTCCTTAGGCTTCTAAGGAAAGTGCCTTAACTGTTAAGACATCTCTCCAGCCCTTTAAATTTTTTTAAAAAATATTTTATTTATTTGTAAGGAGAGCAAGAACAAAAAAGAGAGAGACAGAAAAAGAGAGAAATTGGGCATACCAGGGCCTCTAGCACCTGCAAATGAACTCCAGAAGCATGTGCAACTTTGTGCATCTGGCTTATGTGGGTACTGGGGGATAGCTATCTCTCCAGCCCCCCAAATCCAAACTTTTTGTTTGAGTGCCATAAACAGAAAATCTTCCACCTGCCCTCAGGGGATGAGAGCAAGTCACATTAAAATATGGTACAAAATTACCTCTGAGCTATGTGTGGGTACATATATAAACACAAATTTTATTTTATTTTATTTTATTGGTTTTTTTTAGAGGTAGGGTTTCACTCTGGCCCAGGCTGACCTGGAATTAACTATGTAGTCTCAGGGTGACCTTGAACTCATGGCGATCCTCCTACCTCTGTCTCCTGAGTGCTGGGATTAAAGGCGTGCACCACCACGCCTGGCCTATTAAACACAAATTTTAAGTTTAGACTCAGGAGGCCCATCTCAAGTTATTTCATCATATATATGCAAATATTTCAAAATAAAAACATATGAAATATTTCTGGGTCACAAGCATTTTAGAAAAGGAATTACTGACTTGCATAGAATACTTCTCTCCATGTCTACCACAATCAAATACATATAAAATATTAGTCACTTCTACTTATTGCAAGAGCTTTGAATACAGTTATATAAATCTCCACAAATAAAAAGTGATACGGAAGCCAGGCATGGTGGTGCTCAGGAGACAGAGATAAGAGGATCACTGTGAGTTTGAGGCAAACCTGGAACTAGAATGAGTTTCAGATCAGCTTGACCTAGAGTGAGATCCTACCTCAAAAAAAAAAAAAAAAAAAAAAAAAGTGTGTGATACTGGGGCTGGAGAGATGACTCAGCAATTCAGAGCACTTGCAAAGCCTGACAGGCCAATTTGGATTCCTCAGTTCCCATGTAAAGCCAGGTACACAAAGTGGCATGCGTCTAGAGTTTGTTTGCCAGTGGCAAGAGGCCCTGGTGCGCCTAGGGTATATAGTGAGACCCATCTCAAAAAATTGAAGGAGGGCTGAAGAAATGGCTAAGCAGTTAAAGACACTTTTTTTGTAAAGCCAACCTGGGCTCAATCTCCTAATACCACCGAAGCCACATGCACAAAGTGGTACATATACCCGGGGTTTGTTTGCAGTGGCAAGAGGTTCTGGAGCAACCATTCTCTTTTTCTCTTCCCCCACCCTTCGCAAATAAATAAATAAATAGTTTGTTTTGAGGCAGGGATTCACTCGAGTCTAGGCTGACCTGGAAGTCACTATGTAGTCTCAGGGTGGCCTCGAACTCACAGTGATCCTCCTACCTCTGCCTCCCAAGTGCTGGGATTGAAGGCATGCGCCACCACACCAGGCCAGACTGGTCTTGTTTTATGCGAGAGAGTAGAGAGATAATTGGCAAGCCAGGGCCTGTATCCACTGCAATCAAACTCCAGATGTGTGTGTCGCCTTGTATGCACATGCGACCTCATGTGCTTGCATCACCTTGTGCATCTGGCTTACATGGGATCTGAAGGGTCAAACATGGGTCCTTAGGCTTTGCAGGCAAGCACTTTAACTGCTAACTTATCTCTCCAGCCCAATAAAAATATTTTTTAAAGCCAGGCGTGGTGGTGCACACCTTTAATCCCAGTCCTTGTGAGGCAGAGGTAGAAGGAGTGCCATGAGTTTGAGGCCACTCTGAGACTACATAGTGAATTCCAGGTCAGCCTGAGCTAGAATGAGACCCTACCTCAGAAAAAACAAAACAAAACAAAACAAAACAAAAAACTGAAAAAAAGGGCTGGAGAGATGGCTTAGTGGTTAAGGCACTTGCCTTTAGAACCTAACAACCCAAGTTGGATTCCTCAGTACCCATGTAAAACCAAATGTACAAAGTGGAGCATGTATCTGAAGTTCATTTGCAGCAGTTGGAGGCCCTGGCATGCCCATTCTTCTCTGTCTCTCTTCTATCTCTCTCTGCTTGCAAATAAATTTTTTATATATATTTATTTATTTATTTATTTATTTATTTGAGATAAAGAAAGAGGCACAGAGAAAGAATGGACATGCTAGGACCTCCAGACACTGCAAACAAATTCAAGATTCATGCGCCCCTTTGTGCATCTGGCTTACGTGGGTCCTAGAGTCAAACCAGGATCCTTTGGCTTTGCAGGCAAATGCCTTAACCACTAAGCAATCTATCCAGCCCCTGCAAATAAATTTTTAAAAAACTGAAGAAATAAACAAACCAAAAGCTGGTACTGGTGGTATATACCTTTAATCCCAGCAATGGGCAGGCTGAAGCAGGAGGATCTTGAAGTCCAAATTTTCCTGGCTACATATTTAGACCCAGACTCAAAAATGCAAAAACAGAATAAGGCATGATAGTACACACCTATAATCTCAGTACTTGGGAGATAGGGGAAGGAGGATCAGGAGTTCAAGGTCAATCTGGGCTAAATGAAACCTTGTCTTAATACCCCCCACACAGGAAAAATACAAAAACAGACCAATGTTATTTTTTAAGTAGTTTTATGACAGAAATGGCATTTTGTTTTTTAGTTTATCGAGGTAGGGTCTCACTCTAACCTAGGCTGACCTGGAATTCACTATGTAGTCTCAGGGTGCCCTCAAATTCCCGGAGAGCCTCCTACCTCTGCTAAGATTAAAGGTATGCACCACCATGTCCAGCCAGAAATGGCATTTTTAAACCAGTTAGAAAACCAGAAAAATCTCTCCTCTCCACTCTCCTGCCTCTCTCACACACTCACCTCTCAATGAGAAAAAGAAATAAAGGCAGATAAATTAAAACAAACCAGTGTGGATAATACTGACTAAATGGATTATGATAACTGATTATCAATACAGAAGAAAAGTTCCGTTTAACTAGGCCTTATAAATAAATTCCAAGTTACTGGGATATAGTTTATTTAGCATGAATAATGACCTAGGTTCAATCCCCAGCATCTTCTAAATAAACTCCAAGTAATTAAAAAAGTTACATGCAAAAATAACAATAATACAAAGCCAGGTATGGTATTGCACATCTTTAATTCCAGCACTTGGAGAGGCCGAGGTAGGAAAATTGCCATGTGTTCAAGACCAGCCTGGGTTATAGAGTAAGTCCCATGTCAGCTTGGGTTACAGTGAGACCCTACTTCAAAAAAAAAAAAAAAATAGAGCTGCAGAGATAGATCAGTAGTTAGGGCGCTTGCCTGCAAAGCCTAATGACCAAGGTTTGATTCCCCAGTACCCACGTAAAGCCAGATGCACAAGTGGTGCATGCATCTGGAGGTCCTGGTATGCCCATTCTCTCTACCTGTCTCTCTTCTATGTCTCTCAGCTAAATAAATAAATATATTTTTTCAAAAATGAAAATAAGGAGCTGGAGAGATGATTTAATAGTTAAGGGATTTGCCTGCAAAGCCTAAGGACCCAGGCTTGATTCCCCAGGACCCACATAAGGCATATGCACAAAGCAGTACATGCATGTGGAGTTTGCTGCAGCTGGAGGCCCTGGCGTACCCATTCCCTCTTTCTCTCTCTCTCGAATAAATAAAGTAAAAATTAAAAACATATGAAAATAAGTAAATTAATTAATAATAATGCAGCTGCCATGGTCCGAATGTTTGTATACATTCACAATGAGAATGAAAGTCCAAGGTGATGATGTCCTAAGAGCTGGAGGGTGAAGGGTACACCATTGGAGAAAGTACTTATGAATGGGATTGATTTGCTTATAAAAGTCTTACACATTCTAGGCAAGTGCTTTCTGACTGAATGACAACCCCAACCTATTCTGGGTATTTTGCTTGCTTTTGAAAAAGAGTCTCTATGTAGCCCAGGCTGGTCTTGAATTAGTGATCCTCCTGCCAATCTCCCAAGTGGTAAATTCCAGGCATGTATTACCATGCCCAACTTTAAAACTTATTTTTAGATGTACAAGTAAGAGACTGGAGTCCTACCTCACACTATGTACAAAAATTATTCCAAGTGGATCAGGGACTGCAAGAGCTAAAACTATAAAACTTCTAAAAGATCCTATGGAGTAAAATATTTTGAAAGGAAGGGGGAGCTTTGCAAACTCCCCTTGCCTCCCTGGGCCTTGCTTCCTTCTCTTACATTCTGGGTTTAAGCTCCCTTCTCTTAAAGCTCTTCCTCCTAAAGCTGTAAGCCGGGCGTGGTGGTGCACACTTTAATCCCAGCACTTGGGAGGCTGAGGTAGGAGGATCACTGTGAGTTCAAGGCCATCCTGAGACTACATAGTGAATTCCAGGTCAGCCTGGACTAGAGCAAGACCCTACCTCAAAAAAAAAAAAAAAATAAAATAAAATTAGTCATGTGTGAATGTGCACACCTTCAATGCCAGCATTTAGGGAGGCAGAGTAGGAGGACAGGCCTAATTTGAAGCCAGCCTGGGACTACACAATGAATCTAGGTCAGCCTGGACTACTAGAGTGAGACCCTGCCTCAAAAATAAAATAAAATAATAAGATAACTAAAATTAAATAAAATAAAGGCCAGGTGTGGTGGCATACACCTTTAATCCCAGCACTTGGGAGGCAGAGGTAGGAGGATCACTGTGAGTTCAAGGCCATTCTGAGACTACATAGTGAATTCCAGGTCAGCCTGAGCTAGAGTGGGACCCTATCTTGAAAATACAAAATAAATAAATAAAATAAAGGAAGGGGGAAGAAGATGCTAAACAACATTTCCAGTATAATCTTGTTTAATCATAAAATGTTAATCTATAATGGATATTAATTTATAGAAAGAAAATAATAAGCAGTTAACAATGGTTACTTTTAAAAAAATTTTGTTTGGTTTTTCAAGATAGAGTCTTTCTCTAGCCCAGGCTAACCAGGAATTTACTACGTATTCTCAGGCTGGCCTTGACCTCACAGCGATCCTCCTACCTCTACCTCCAGAGTGCTGGGATTAAAGGCGTGCGCCACCACACCTGGCATAAACAGTTAACAATAGTTACATCTGAAGTATAAGGTGGAGGAGGAGGGAGGGAGAAAAATTACTTTTTTCTCTCCTTTTTTGGTTTTTGGAGGTAGAGTCTCACTCTAAGCTAGGCTGACATGGAATTCACTATGTAATCTCAGGGTGGCCTCAAACTCAAGGAGATCCTCCCACTTCTGCCTCCCAAGTGCTGGGATTAAAGGTGTGTGCCACTATGCCTGACAAGAATTACGTTTACTTGAAACTCACTTTGAGATGAACAGAAAGCTAGACTTTAGAGGCTGGCAAGATGGGTCCATATTTAAAGGCATTTGCTGGCAAAGCCTGCTGTTCAGGGTTTGTTTCCCCAATACCCACAAAAAGTCAGATTCACAGAGTGGCACATGTATCTAGAGTCCATATACAATGACAAGAGGCCCTGACTCACATTTTCTCTCTCTTACTAATAAATAATTTATTTAAAAAAAAAAAGAACATTATATGTTAGCTTCTCTTCTAAGAATAAATACAAAAGAAAGAATTTAACCTTTCCTTCCAGTCCCAAATTAAACCTTAGGGCTTTTCCTATAACTCTTATTGTAAAAATAGAAATGGGTAAAAGAAGCACATTAAGTCAAAGAACTTGTGGCTACTTTATTTAAGGTAGCCTAAGTGATTTTTTTTTCAAGTTTCCTTTAATAAAATAAGGGAAGCACTCCACATAGATTACATATGGGTTAACCAACCTCAATCCAACCCAACAGCAGTGAAAGAACTACAACAAAGTTTACTGACTTAGCCCTGAATTAAGACTTGTGCTTAGCTAGGCGTGGTGGCTCATGCCTTTAATCCCAGCACTCGGGGGGCAGAGGTAGGAGGATCGCCGTGAGTTCGAGGCCACCCTGAGACTACGTAGTTAATTCCAGGTCAGCCTGGACCAGAGTGAGACCCCACCTCGGAAAAAAAAAACGACTTGTGCTTAGACTTCAGTAAGATTACATCCTTACTTAAAGGGTACCATACTCATGAGCCATAACAACTACATATAAGTACTATGTGGTGCCTATAGACTTTTTTTATTTTATTGTTTCAAATTTTTATTTCATTTATTTTTTGGTTTTTCAAGGTAGGGTCTCACTCTAGCCCAGGCTGACCTGGAATTCACTATGTAGTCTCAGGGTGGCCTTGAACTCATGGTGATCCTCCTACCTCTGCCTCCCAAGTGCTAGGATTAAAGGCATGCGCCACCACGCCTGGCTAGAGCTTTATGATTTCTTATAACCATTTCACTGTTGTAGTATGAATTTAATTAATATTAGCTGAAAATCAAATCCAGGGCTAGAGAGATGGATTAGCAGTTAAGGTGCTTGCCTATAAAGCCTAAGGACCCAGGTTTGATTTCCCAGAGCCCAGAGCCAGCCAGATGTACATGGTGGTGCGTGCTCCTGGAGTTCTTTTGCAGTGGCTAAAGGCCCTGGCATGCCCACTCTCTCTCTCTCATAAATAAATAAATAAATAAATAAATAAATAAATAAAGAAAGAAAGAAAGAAAGAAAGAAAGAAAGAAAGAAAGAAAGAAAGAAAGATGTTAAAAAATTAAATCCAGCTGGGCATGGTGGCACACACCTTTAATCCTAGCACTTGGGAGGCAGGGGTAGGAGGATCACCATGAGTTCGAGGGCACCCTGAGAATACATAGTGATTTCCAGGTCAGCCTGGGCTAGAGTGGAACCCTACCTCAAAAAAAAAAAAAAAAATTAAATCCAGCCAGGTGTGGTGGCGCACACCTTTAGTTCCAACACTAAGGAGGCAGAGGAAGGAGGATCACTGAGTTTGAGACCAGCTTGCTTGGGACTACAGGGTAAATTCCTGGTCAGTCTGGGCTAGACAGAGAGACCCTATCTCAAAAAAGCAAAAAAAAGTAAAATTCTATCTGGATAAAATAATTTGATAAAATTTATGTGACTTACTGTATGATCCACATTTGAGAAGTATCAAAGGTCTGTGTGTACATGAATTAAATATAATATAAATACAATTTTTCTGGACTGATGGACTGGGGTGTAGCTCAGTGAAGGAGTATATCATGGTGAGACCCTGACTGAGATCTCCAGCACTGCAAAGAAATAAAAATAAGATATAAGAAATAATTATTCTTTTTTGTTGTTGACATAAGGTCTTGCTATATGTGCCCTGGCTAGCCTTGAACTTACTATGTAGCCCAGGCAGTGTCTTTAGTGCTAGCTAAGCTCAATTATTCTCATATTCATTTGTATGTCTCTCTCTCTCTCTCTCTGACAGGATCTCATGTAGCTCAAGCTAGCCTCCAACATGCTGGGGATGACCTTGAACTTCTGATCATATGGCCTCTACCTCCCCAGTGCTGGGATTACATGCATGCACCAACACATCTGGTTTATGTGATGCTGGGAGTCAAACCCAGGGCTTCATTCCCTCTAGTCAGGAATTCTACCAAGTGAGTTACATTCTCAGCCCTCAATTATTCTTTCTTAAGGAATGTGTTGACCTCAGTAAAGCTGTACTTTTTGTTGTTGGGCTTTAAAAGAAAAATCAGATCTACAATTGGGAATCTTTTTGTATAACACAAGTCAGTTGTGACTAAGAATAATGAATATTAATGAAGTTTCTTATCTTCCACATTTACAACTCATGATAATGTGGAAAGTATTGCACTAAATAAATGTTTTATTTTATCCAAAGAGAATTCCAAAATACCAGTTTTCTCCTCTACAAGTGAGTTGCAGAAATAAATTATAATCTGATTTTGAATTTAGTCACTCATAGCTTTATTTCCTACAAATCAAAGAAGGAAGAATGGCCAGTTTCTGGGGAGTAAAAAGCTGACTGATCCAGTGTTTTTAAATGTCAAATTACCATTTAGCGCCAGAATGCCATCTTAGGAGATATTTACGCATATTTGCCTAACAATGGCTATAATAATGGTTACAATATAAACTCCAGATTGAAACACTGCTAAATTACTACCGTTTAACTACAATGATTAAAATTTACAGGCATTCCTGTTTAATAAACCCACGATATAAAACTGAATCAAATTAGGAGATGATTATTTACATTAGCCCTTTTGCAAAAGAATTTTCCTACTAAATAATACTATGATATTACACACCTATAACTCCAGCACTTTGGGGTGGTGGAGGCAGAAGGATCAGGAGTTTAAGGTCACTTTGTGCTACAAGGCTCCCTGTCTCCAAAATAAATAAGGCTGAGAGATGGTTTAGCAATTAAGCACTTGCCTGTGAAACCTAAGGACCCTGGTTCGAGGCTTGACTCCCCAGTACCTCATAAGTCAGATGCACATGATGGCTTACACGTCTGGAGTTTGTCTGCAATGGCTAGAGGCTCTGGTACGCCTATTCTCTCTCTCTCTCTCTCTCTCTCTCTCCCTCCCTTTCTCTGTCTCTAATAAGTAATTAAATAAAAATAAAAATAAACTTAAAAAATAAATATTGAGCTGGATAGAGAGATGGCTTGCCTGCAAAGTCAAAGGACCCAGGTTTGATTCTTCAGGACCCAGGTAAGCAAGATGCACAAGGTGGCTTATGCATCTAGAGTTCATTTGCAATGGCTGAAGGCCCTTATGCGCCTATTCTCTCTATATATCTGCTTCTCTCTCTCTCTCAAATAAATAAAATAAATTTAATTAAAAAAAATTAATGGTCTATTGAGTTTGCCTAGTGGTTAAAGGTGCTTGCTTGCAAAGCCTGTGAGCCCAGGTTCAATTCCACAGAACAAGTAAAGCCAGATGCAGTGGCAAAAGGCTCTAGTGAGCCTGTATACTTTCTTTCTCTCTCCCCATCCATCCTTCTCTCTCCCCCTTTACAAATATAAATATATATATATATATACACATACATATTTTTTTTGTTTGTTTTTAGAGGTAGGGTCTCATTTTAGCTTAGGCTGACCTGGAATTCAGTATGTAGTCTCAGGGTAGCCTTGAACTGTTGGCGAGCCTCCTACCTCTCTGCCTTCCCAGTGCTGGGATTAAAGACATGTGCTACCACACCCAACAATAAAAATATTTTTTTAAATATTAATAAGTTTTTAAAAATCTATTTATAAACACTTCCTTACAAAGTAATAATAGACATCAATTATTCAGCCCTACTGTATGGTAGATAACTTGCTAAATGCTACACAAACATTATAGATTTACTAGCACTTGGGAGGCAGAGGTAAGAGGATTGCCATGAGTTCAAGGCTACCCGAGATTATATTGTTAATTCCAGGTCTGGCTGAATGTGACACTACCTCTTAAAAAAAAAAATTATAGCCGGGCGTGGTGGCGCATGCCTTTAATCCCAGCACTTGGGAGGCAGAGGTAGGAGGATCACCACGAGTTCAAGGCCACCCTGAGACTACATAGTGAATTCCAGGTCAGCCTGAGCTAGAGTGAGACCCTACCTCAAAAATTTTAAAAATTATAGAGCCGGGCGTGGTGGCGCACGCCTAATCCCAGCATTCGGGAGGCAGAGGTAGGAGGATCACCATGAGTTCAAGGCCACCCTGAGACTACATAGTGAATTCCAGGTCAGCCGGGCCAGAGTGAGACCCTACCTCGAAAAACCAAAAAAAAAAAAAAAAAAATTATAGATTTAATCCTCACAATCCAGGAGCATCTTATACCCATTTTAAAGACTGAAACTTGCGAAGAGACAAATAACTTGTCCAAGCCACACAGATAGTAAGTAGCAAAGCCATAGTTTAAACTTTGGCTTCAAAGCTAATATTTTGAAAAATTATTTATTTACTTGAGAGAGAAAGAGTGAGAATGGGTGTGCCAGGACCTCTAGCCACTGAAAATGAACTCCAGATGCATGTGCCACCTTGTGCATCTGGCTTATGTGAGTATTGGGGAAAATGAACCTGGGTCCTTAGGCTTCACAGGCAAGTGCCTTAATCACTAAGCCATCTCTCTAGCCCAAGCTAATACTCTTAAATAAGTTCTAGATATAAAAATAAATTCCATAATTACCAAGAAATAGGAATCACAACATACTAAATTCTAGGATATCACATAACCAAATCCATTTCTCAGTTATTTGGTCAGACCACCTCCCTAATTCTGCCTTTTGTCAGTCTCCATTTAGCAGCACCATCTAGTGTACAATTACAAAGGCTAATTGGCTTTTCTTTACTAGGACTTGAGCAAAGAAATTTAAGACACTGGCAATAAGCTAACCATCTATTCTCATTACAGAGAATCACAGAATTTCCACAGGAAAAGGAACCTTAGAGTTGAAACAATGGAAGTCTAGAAAAGGTAACTTACCAAAGTCTTGAAGATACCAGTAACACTAGAAACTAGAATTTCACTAGCATATGTCAGATGCATACAAAGAAACACAAATGTAGGGGCTGGAGAGATGGAGTGGTGGTTAAGGCATTTGCCTGCAAAGCCAAAGAACCCAGGTTCGATTCCCCAGGACCCACATAAGCCAGATGCATAAGAGGCACATGTGTCTGGAGTTTGTTTACAGTGGCTAGAAGCCCTGGCGTGTCCATTCTCTCTCTGTCCATCTCTCTTCTCTCTCTTTCTGCTTGCAAATAAATAAATAAAATTAAAAAAAAAAAAAAAAAAAAAGAAGCTGGGCAAGGTGGTGCACACCTTTAATCCCAGCACTCGGGAGGCAGAGGTAGGAGGATCGCTGTGAGTTCGAGGCTACCCTGAGACTACATAGTGAATTCCATGTCAGCCTGAGCTAGAGTGAGACCTACCTCGAAAAAAACCAAAAAAATAAATAAATAAATAAAAAAAAAAAGAAACATAAATGTATATTTAAAAGCCTGTTGTTTTTGTTTGTTTGGTAGTTTTTGGGGTTTTTTGTTTTGTTTTGTTTTGAGAGAGACACAGAGAGAGACAGACAGAGAGACAGGGAGAGGAAGACAGAGAATGGGCATGCCAGCAGTCTCTCAGCTTCTGTGAATGAAATCCAGATGTGTGCGCCCCCTTGTGGGCAAGTGCAGCATTGCGCCCTTGCGTCACTTTTTGCATCTGGCTAAATGTGGGACCTGGAGATTGGAACCGCTGGAGATTGGAACCAGTGTTCTTAGGCTTAGGGAGGCAGGCGCCTTAACTGCTAAGCCATCTCTCCAGCCCGTTTGTTTTGTTTTCAAGGTAGGGTTTCACTCTAGCCCAGGCTGACCTGGAATTTACTGTGTACTCTCAGGATGGACTTGATGTCACAGCAATCCTCCTACCTCTTGCCTCTGGAGCATGTGCCACCATGCCCAGCCTAGAAGAGCCTTTTTAAAAAACTTTTTAAAGTTTTTAAATTATTTATTTATTTAAGAAAAGAGAGAGGGACTGGGTACTCAAGAGCCTCCAGCCACTGTAAACAAACTCCAGATGCATGTGCCATCTTGTGCATCTGGCTTACATGGGTTCTGGGGACTTGGACCTGAGTCCTTTGGCTTTGTGGGCAAGTACCCTAACAGCTAAGCCATCCCTCCAGCTCAGAAAAGCCTTTTTTAAATTTTATTTTTCAAGGTAGAATTTCACTGTAGCCCAGGTTGACCTGGAATTTACTCTGGATTCTCATAACAACCCAAGTTGGATTCCTCAGTACCCATGTAAAACCAAATGTACAAAGTGGAGCATGTATCTGAAGTTCATTTGCAGCAGTTGGAGGCCCTGGCATGCCCATTCTTCTCTGTCTCTCTTCTATCTCTCTGCTTGCAAATAAATTTTTTTATATATTTATTTATTTATTTATTTATTTGAGATAAAGAAAGAGGCACAGAGAAAGAATGGACATGCTAGGACCTCCAGACACTGCAAACAAATTCAAGATTCATGCGCCTTTTTGTGCATCTGGCTTACGTGGGTCCTAGAGTCAAACCAGGATCCTTTGGCTTTGCAGGCAAATGCCTTAACCACTAAGCAATCTATCCAGCCCCTGCAAATAAATTTTTAAAAAACTGAAGAAATAAACAAACCAAAAGCTGGTACTGGTGGTATATACCTTTAATCCCAGCAATGGGCAGGCTGAAGCAGGAGGATCTTGAAGTCCAAATTTTCCTGGCTACATATTTAGACCCAGACTCAAAAAATGCAAAAACAGAATAAGGCATGATAGTACACACCTATAATCTCAGTACTTGGGAGATAGGGAAGGAGGATCAGGAGTTCAAGGTCAATCTGGGCTAAATGAAACCTTGTCTTAAATACCCCCACACAGGAAAATATAAAAACAGACCAATGTTATTTTTTAAGTAGTTTTATGACAGAAATGGCATTTTGTTTTTTAGTTTATCGAGGTAGGGTCTCACTCTAACCTAGGCTGACCTGGAATTCACTATGTAGTCTCAGGGTGCCCTCAAATTCCCGGAGAGCCTCCTACCTCTGCTAAGATTAAAGGTATGCACCACCATGTCCAGCCAGAAATGGCATTTTTAAACCAGTTAGAAAACCAGAAAAATCTCTCCTCTCCACTCTCCTGCCTCTCTCACACACTCACCTCTCAATGAGAAAAAGAAATAAAGGCAGATAAATTAAAACAAACCAGTGTGGATAATACTGACTAAATGGATTATGATAACTGATTATCAATACAGAAGAAAAGTTCCGTTTAACTAGGCCTTATAAATAAATTCCAAGTTACTGGGATATAGTTTATTTAGCATGAATAATGACCTAGGTTCAATCCCCAGCATCTTCTAAATAAACTCCAAGTAATTAAAAAAAGTTACATGCAAAAATAACAATAATACAAAGCCAGGTATGGTATTGCACATCTTTAATTCCAGCACTTGGAGAGGCCGAGGTAGGAAAATTGCCATGTGTTCAAGACCAGCCTGGGTTATAGAGTAAGTCCCATGTCAGCTTGGGTTACAGTGAGACCCTACTTCAAAAAAAAAAAAAAAGAGCTGCAGAGATAGATCAGTAGTTAGGGCGCTTGCCTGCAAAGCCTAATGACCAAGGTTTGATTCCCAGTACCCACGTAAAAGCCAGATGCACAAGTGGTGCATGCATCTGGAGGTCCTGGTATGCCCATTCTCTCTACCTGTCTCTCTTCTATGTCTCTCAGCTAAATAAATAAATATATTTTTTCAAAAATGAAAATAAGGAGCTGGAGAGATGATTTAATAGTTAAGGGATTTGCCTGCAAAGCCTAAGGACCCAGGCTTGATTCCCCAGGACCCACATAAGGCATATGCACAAAGTAGTACATGCATGTGGAGTTTGCTGCAGCTGGAGGCCCTGGCGTACCCATTCCTCTTTTCTCTCTCTCTCGAATAAATAAAGTAAAAATTAAAAACATATGAAAATAAGTAAATTAATTAATAATAATGCAGCTGCCATGGTCCGAATGTTTGTATACATTCACAATGAGAATGAAAGTCCAAGGTGATGATGTCCTAAGAGCTGGAGGGTGAAGGGTACACCATTGGAGAAAGTACTTATGAATGGGATTGATTTGCTTATAAAAGTCTTACACATTCTAGGCAAGTGCTTTCGGACTGAATGACAACCCCAACCTATTCTGGGTATTTTGCTTGCTTTTGAAAAAGAGTCTCTATGTAGCCCAGGCTGGTCTTGAATTAGTGATCCTCCTGCCAATCTCCCAAGTGGTAAATTCCAGGTATGTATTACCATGCCCAACTTTAAAACTTATTTTTAGATGTACAAGTAAGAGACTGGAGTCCTACCTCACACTATGTACAAAAATTATTCCAAGTGGATCAGGGACTGCAAGAGCTAAAACTATAAAACTTCTAAAAGATCCTATGGAGTAAAATATTTTGAAAGGAAGGGGGAGCTTTGCAAACTCCCCTTGCCTCCCTGGGCCTTGCTTCCTTCTCTTACATTCTGGGTTTAAGCTCCCTTCTCTTAAAGCTCTTCCTCCTAAAGCTGTAAGCCGGGCGTGGTGGTGCACACTTTAATCCCAGCACTTGGGAGGCAGAGGTAGGAGGATCACTGTGAGTTCAAGGCCATCCTGAGACTACATAGTGAATTCCAGGTCAGCCTGGACTAGAGCAAGACCCTACCTCAAAAAAAGGAAAAATAAAATAAAATTAGTCATGTGTGAATGTGCACACCTTCAATGCCAGCATTTAGGAGGCAGAGTAGGAGGACAGGCCTAAATTTGAAGCCAGCCTGGGACTACACAATGAATCTAGGTCAGCCTGGACTACTAGAGTGAGACCCTGCCTCAAAAAATAAAATAAAATAATAAGATAACTAAAATTAAATAAAATAAAGGCCAGGTGTGGTGGCATACACCTTTAATCCCAGCACTTGGGAGGCAGAGGTAGGAGGATCACTGTGAGTTCAAGGCCATTCTGAGACTACATAGTGAATTCCAGGTCAGCCTGAGCTAGAGTGGGACCCTATCTTGAAAATACAAAATAAATAAATAAAATAAAGGAAGGGGGAAGAAGATGCTAAACAACATTTCCAGTATAATCTTGTTTAATCATAAAATGTTAATCTATAATGGATATTAATTTATAGAAAGAAAATAATAAGCAGTTAACAATGGTTACTTTTAAAAAAATTTTGTTTGGTTTTTCAAGATAGAGTCTTTCTCTAGCCCAGGCTAACCAGGAATTTACTACGTATTCTCAGGCTGGCCTTGACCTCACAGCGATCCTCCTACCTCTACCTCCAGAGTGCTGGGATTAAAGGCGTGCGCCACCACACCTGGCATAAACAGTTAACAATAGTTACATCTGAAGTATAAGGTGGAGGAGGAGGGAGGGAGAAAAATTACTTTTTTCTCTCCTTTTTTGGTTTTTGGAGGTAGAGTCTCACTCTAAGCTAGGCTGACATGGAATTCACTATGTAATCTCAGGGTGGCCTCAAACTCAAGGAGATCCTCCCACTTCTGCCTCCCAAGTGCTGGGATTAAAGGTGTGTGCCACTATGCCTGACAAGAATTACGTTTACTTGAAACTCACTTTGAGATGAACAGAAAGCTAGACTTTAGAGGCTGGCAAGATGGGTCCATATTTAAAGGCATTTGCTGGCAAAGCCTGCTGTTCAGGTTTGTTTCCCCAATACCCACAAAAAGTCAGATTCACAGAGTGGCACATGTATCTAGAGTCCATATACAATGACAAGAGGCCCTGACTCACATTTTCTCTCTCTTACTAATAAATAATTTATTTAAAAAAAAAAAGAACATTATATGTTAGCTTCTCTTCTAAGAATAAATACAAAAGAAAGAATTTAACCTTTCCTTCCAGTCCCAAATTAAACCTTAGGGCTTTTCCTATAACTCTTATTGTAAAAATAGAAATGGGTAAAAGAAGCACATTAAGTCAAAGAACTTGTGGCTACTTTATTTAAGGTAGCCTAAGTGATTTTTTTTTCAAGTTTCCTTTAATAAAATAAGGGAAGCACTCCACATAGATTACATATGGGTTAACCAACCTCAATCCAACCCAACAGCAGTGAAAGAACTACAACAAAGTTTACTGACTTAGCCCTGAATTAAGACTTGTGCTTAGCTAGGCGTGGTGGCTCATGCCTTTAATCCCAGCACTCGGGAGGCAGAGGTAGGAGGATCGCCGTGAGTTCGAGGCCACCCTGAGACTACGTAGTTAATTCCAGGTCAGCCTGGACCAGAGTGAGACCCCACCTCGGAAAAAAAAAAAAAAAAAAACGACTTGTGCTTAGACTTCAGTAAGATTACATCCTTACTTAAAGGGTACCATACTCATGAGCCATAACAACTACATATAAGTACTATGTGGTGCCTATAGACTTTTTTATTTTATTGTTTCAAATTTTTATTTCATTTATTTTTTGGTTTTCAAGGTAGGGTCTCACTCTAGCCCAGGCTGACCTGGAATTCACTATGTAGTCTCAGGGTGGCCTTGAACTCATGGTGATCCTCCTACCTCTGCCTCCCAAGTGCTAGGATTAAAGGCATGCGCCACCACGCCTGGCTAGAGCTTTATGATTTCTTATAACCATTTCACTGTTGTAGTATGAATTTAATTAATATTAGCTGAAAATCAAATCCAGGGCTAGAGAGATGGATTAGCAGTTAAGGTGCTTGCCTATAAAGCCTAAGGACCCAGGTTTGATTTCCCAGAGCCCAGAGCCAGCCAGATGTACATGGTGGTGCGTGCTGCTCTGGAGTTCTTTTGCAGTGGCTAAAGGCCTGGCATGCCCACTCTCTCTCTCTCATAAATAAATAAAAATAAATAAATAAATAAATAAATAAAGAAAGAAAGAAAGAAAGAAAGAAAGAAAGAAAGAAAGAAAGAAAGATAGATGTTAAAAAATTAAATCCAGCTGGGCATGGTGGCACACACCTTTAATCCTAGCACTTGGGAGGCAGGGGTAGGAGGATCACCATGAGTTCGAGGGCACCCTGAGAATACATAGTGATTTCCAGGTCAGCCTGGGCTAGAGTGGAACCCTACCTCAAAAAAAAAAAAAAAAATTAAATCCAGCCAGGTGTGGTGGCGCACACCTTTAGTTCCAACACTAAGGAGGCAGAGGAAGGAGGATCACTGAGTTTGAGACCAGCTTGCTTGGGACTACAGGGTAAATTCCTGGTCAGTCTGGGCTAGACAGAGAGACCCTATCTCAAAAAAGCAAAAAAAAGTAAAATTCTATCTGGATAAAATAATTTGATAAAATTTATGTGACTTACTGTATGATCCACATTTGAGAAGTATCAAAGGTCTGTGTGTACATGAATTAAATATAATATAAATACAATTTTTCTGGACTGATGGACTGGGGTGTAGCTCAGTGAAGGAGTATATCATGGTGAGACCCTGACTGAGATCTCCAGCACTGCAAAGAAATAAAAATAAGATATAAGAAATAATTATTCTTTTTTGTTGTTGACATAAGGTCTTGCTATATGTGCCCTGGCTAGCCTTGAACTTACTATGTAGCCCAGGCAGTGTCTTTAGTGCTAGCTAAGCTCAATTATTCTCATATTCATTTGTATGTCTCTCTCTCTCTCTCTCTCTGACAGGATCTCATGTAGCTCAAGCTAGCCTCCAACATGCTGGGGATGACCTTGAACTTCTGATCATATGGCCTCTACCTCCCCAGTGCTGGGATTACATGCATGCACCAACACATCTGGTTTATGTGATGCTGGGAGTCAAACCCAGGGCTTCATTCCCTCTAGTCAGGAATTCTACCAAGTGAGTTACATTCTCAGCCCCTCAATTATTCTTTCTTAAGGAATGTGTTGACCTCAGTAAAGCTGTACTTTTTGTTGTTGGGCTTTAAAAAGAAAAATCAGATCTACAATTGGGAATCTTTTGTATAACACAAGTCAGTTGTGACTAAGAATAATGAATATTAATGAAGTTTCTTATCTTCCACATTTACAACTCATGATAATGTGGAAAGTATTGCACTAAATAAATGTTTTATTTTATCCAAAGAGAATTCCAAAATACCAGTTTTCTCCTCTACAAGTGAGTTGCAGAAATAAATTATAATCTGATTTTGAATTTAGTCACTCATAGCTTTATTTCCTACAAATCAAAGAAGGAAGAATGGCCAGTTTCTGGGGAGTAAAAAGCTGACTGATCCAGTGTTTTTAAATGTCAAATTACCATTTAGCGCCAGAATGCCATCTTAGGAGATATTTACGCATATTTGCCTAACAATGGCTATAATAATGGTTACAATATAAACTCCAGATTGAAACACTGCTAAATTACTACCGTTTAACTACAATGATTAAAATTTACAGGCATTCCTGTTTAATAAACCCGATATATAAAACTGAATCAAATTAGGAGATGATTATTTACATTAGCCCTTTTGCAAAAGAATTTTCCTACTAAATAATACTATGATATTACACACCTATAACTCCAGCACTTTGGGGTGGTGGAGGCAGAAGGATCAGGAGTTTAAGGTCACTTTGTGCTACAAGGCTCCCTGTCTCCAAAATAAATAAGGCTGGAGAGATGGTTTAGCAATTAAGCACTTGCCTGTGAAACCTAAGGACCCTGGTTCGAGGCTTGACTCCCCAGTACCTCATAAGTCAGATGCACATGATGGCTTACACGTCTGGAGTTTGTCTGCAATGGCTAGAGGCTCTGGTACGCCTATTCTCTCTCTCTCTCTCTCTCTCTCTCTCTCTCTCTCTCCCTCCCTTTCTCTGTCTCTAATAAGTAATTAAATAAAAATAAAAATAAACTTAAAAAAATAAATATTGAGCTGGATAGAGAGATGGCTTGCCTGCAAAGTCAAAGGACCCAGGTTTGATTCTTCAGGACCCAGGTAAGCAAGATGCACAAGGTGGCTTATGCATCTAGAGTTCATTTGCAATGGCTGAAGGCCCTTATGCGCCTATTCTCTCTATATATCTGCTTCTCTCTCTCTCTCAAATAAATAAAATAAATTTAATTAAAAAAAATTAATGGTCTATTGAGTTTGCCTAGTGGTTAAAGGTGCTTGCTTGCAAAGCCTGTGAGCCCAGGTTCAATTCCACAGAACAAGTAAAGCCAGATGCAGTGGCAAAAGGCTCTAGTGAGCCTGTATACTTTCTTTCTCTCTCCCCATCCATCCTTCTCTCTCCCCCTTTACAAATATAAATATAAATATATATATATATATATACATATATATTTTTTTTGTTTGTTTTTAGAGGTAGGGTCTCATTTTAGCTTAGGCTGACCTGGAATTCAGTATGTAGTCTCAGGGTAGCCTTGAACTGTTGGCGAGCCTCCTACCTCTCTGCCTTCCCAGTGCTGGGATTAAAGACATGTGCTACCACACCCAACAATAAAAATATTTTTTTAAATATTAATAAGTTTTTAAAAATCTATTTATAAACACTTCCTTACAAAGTAATAATAGACATCAATTATTCAGCCCTACTGTATGGTAGATAACTTGCTAAATGCTACACAAACATTATAGATTTACTAGCACTTGGGAGGCAGAGGTAAGAGGATTGCCATGAGTTCAAGGCTACCCCGAGATTATATTGTTAATTCCAGGTCTGGCTGAATGTGACACTACCTCTTAAAAAAAAAATTATAGCCGGGCGTGGTGGCGCATGCCTTTAATCCCAGCACTTGGGAGGCAGAGGTAGGAGGATCACCACGAGTTCAAGGCCACCCTGAGACTACATAGTGAATTCCAGGTCAGCCTGAGCTAGAGTGAGACCCTACCTCGAAAAATTTTAAAAAATTATAGAGCCGGGCGTGGTGGCGCACGCCTTTAATCCCAGCATTCGGGAGGCAGAGGTAGGAGGATCACCATGAGTTCAAGGCCACCCTGAGACTACATAGTGAATTCCAGGTCAGCCGGGGCCAGAGTGAGACCCTACCTCGAAAAACCAAAAAAAAAAAAAAAAAAAAAATTATAGATTTAATCCTCACAATCCAGGAGCATCTTATACCCATTTTAAAGACTGAAACTTGCGAAGAGACAAATAACTTGTCCAAGCCACACAGATGGTAAGTAGCAAAGCCATAGTTTAAACTTTGGCTTCAAAGCTAATATTTTTGAAAAAATTATTTATTTACTTGAGAGAGAAAGAGTGAGAATGGGTGTGCCAGGACCTCTAGCCACTGAAAATGAACTCCAGATGCATGTGCCACCTTGTGCATCTGGCTTATGTGAGTATTGGGGAAAATGAACCTGGGTCCTTAGGCTTCACAGGCAAGTGCCTTAATCACTAAGCCATCTCTCTAGCCCGAAGCTAATACTCTTAAATAAGTTCTAGATATAAAAATAAATTCCATAATTACCAAGAAATAGGAATCACAACATACTAAATTCTAGGATATCACATAACCAAATCCATTTCTCAGTTATTTGGTCAGACCACCTCCCTAATTCTGCCTTTTGTCAGTCTCCATTTAGCAGCACCATCTAGTGTACAATTACAAAGGCTAATTGGCTTTTCTTTACTAGGACTTGAGCAAAGAAATTTAAGACACTGGCAATAAGCTAACCATCTATTCTCATTACAGAGAATCACAGAATTTCCACAGGAAAAGGAACCTTAGAGTTGAAACAATGGAAGTCTAGAAAAGGTAACTTACCAAAGTCTTGAAGATACCAGTAACACTAGAAACTAGAATTTCACTAGCATATGTCAGATGCATACAAAGAAACACAAATGTAGGGGCTGGAGAGATGGAGTGGTGGTTAAGGCATTTGCCTGCAAAGCCAAAGAACCCAGGTTCGATTCCCCAGGACCCACATAAGCCAGATGCATAAGAGGCACATGTGTCTGGAGTTTGTTTACAGTGGCTAGAAGCCCTGGCGTGTCCATTCTCTCTCTGTCCATCTCTCTTCTCTCTCTTTCTCTGCTTGCAAATAAATAAATAAAATTAAAAAAAAAAAAAAAAAGAAGCTGGGCAAGGTGGTGCACACCTTTAATCCCAGCACTCGGGAGGCAGAGGTAGGAGGATCGCTGTGAGTTCGAGGCTACCCTGAGACTACATAGTGAATTCCATGTCAGCCTGAGCTAGAGTGAGACCCTACCTCGAAAAAAACCAAAAATAAATAAATAAATAAAAGAAAAAAAAAGAAACATAAATGTATATTTAAAAGCCTGTTGTTTTTGTTTGTTTGGTAGTTTTTTGGGGGTTTTTTGTTTTGTTTTGTTTTGAGAGAGACACAGAGAGAGACAGACAGAGAGACAGGGAGAGGAAGACAGAGAATGGGCATGCCAGCAGTCTCTCAGCTTCTGTGAATGAAATCCAGATGTGTGCGCCCCCTTGTGGGCAAGTGCAGCATTGCGCCCTTGCGTCACTTTTGCATCTGGCTAAATGTGGGACCTGGAGATTGGAACCGCTGGAGATTGGAACCAGTGTTCTTAGGCTTAGGAGGCAGGCGCCTTAACTGCTAAGCCATCTCTCCAGCCCGTTTTGTTTTGTTTTCAAGGTAGGGTTTCACTCTAGCCCAGGCTGACCTGGAATTTACTGTGTACTCTCAGGATGGACTTGATGTCACAGCAATCCTCCTACCTCTTGCCTCTGGAGCATGTGCCACCATGCCCAGCCTAGAAGAGCCTTTTTAAAAAACTTTTTAAAGTTTTTAAATTATTTATTTATTTAAGAAAAAGAGAGAGGGACTGGGTACTCAAGAGCCTCCAGCCACTGTAAACAAACTCCAGATGCATGTGCCATCTTGTGCATCTGGCTTACATGGGTTCTGGGGACTTGGACCTGAGTCCTTTGGCTTTGTGGGCAAGTACCCTAACAGCTAAGCCATCCCTCCAGCTCAGAAAAGCCTTTTTTAAATTTTATTTTTCAAGGTAGAATTTCACTGTAGCCCAGGTTGACCTGGAATTTACTCTGGATTCTCAGGGTGGCCTCCACAGTGATCTTCCTACCTTAGTCTCCGTGTGCTGGGATTAAAGGTGTGTGCCACCACACCCAGCCCTAATTTGCTTTTTCTTTTTTTAATGTGTTTATTTATTTTATTTATTTACTTGAGAGCAAGAGAGAGAGAGAGAGAGAGAGAGAGAGAGAGAGAGAGAGAGAGAGAGAGAATGGGCATACCAAGGCCTCCAGCCACTGCAAACGAATTCCAGATACATGTGCCACCTTGTGCATCAGTAGTCTGGGAACTGGAATTCCAAGTCTAAGCCACTTCATCCAGCTCTACAAGAACACTTTTTAAGCCTCAGTGTGGTGACACACCTCAAATTCCAACAACCTGGGAGGCTAAAGCAGGACACTGGCTGGAGCACAGGGGCTCCAGGCCAGACTGGATAAAACAGGAAGACCCTGTTGACAGTACTTTTTTTTTTTTTCTTGGTTTTTGGTAGGGTTTCACTTGGTCCAGGCTGACCTGGAATTAACTATGTAGTCTCAGGGTGGCCTCGAACTCTCAGCGATCCTCCTACCTCTGCCTCCTCTCGATTGCTGGGATTAAAGGCGTGCGCCACCATGCCCGGTGACAGTACTTTTTTAGACTTGATGATTCTTTTTTTCTATTTACTATTGAAGAGAGAGAGAGGCAGACAGAGAAAGAGATTGAGAATGGGCATGCCAGGGCCTCTAGCCACTGCAAACAAACACCAGATGCATGTGCCACCTTGTGCATGTGGCTTACATGGGTACTGGGGAACTGAAGCTCAGTCCTCAGGCTTCCTAGGCAAGCACCTTAACCACTAAACCATCTTTCCAGGCCTTTTTTTTTTTTGGTTTTTCGAGGTAGGGTCTCACTCTATTATGGCCTCAGACTCATGGTGATCCTCCTGCCTCTGCCTCCCAAGTGCTGGGATTAAAGGTGTGTGCCACACTCGGCTTCTTCTTTTTTTTTTCTTTCTTTCTTTTGGTTTTTTGAGCTTCTTTTTAAAAAAATTTTTTTATTTATATATTTCCAAGGAAGAAGAAAGAGAATGGACAGGCCTCTAGCCACTGTAAATGAACTCCAGATGCACGCACCACTTTGTACGTGGATACTAGTGAACCAAACCCAAGTCATTAAGCTTTGCAGGAAAAGAGTCTTTACCACTGAGCAATCTTTCCAGCCCACTATTTTATTTATTTATTCACTTAAAATATTTTATTTAAGCTGGGCGTGGTGGCACACGCCTTTAATCCCAGCACTCGGGAGGCAGAGGTAGGAGGATCGCTGTGAGTTCGAGGCCATCCTGAGACTACATAGTGAATACCAGGTCAGCCTGGGCTAGAGCGAGACCCTACCTCAAAAAACCAAAAAAAAAAAAATTATTTATATATTTGAGAGAGAGTGAGAAAGAGGCAGAGAGAGAAGAACAGACAGGCCAGGGTTTCTAGCCACTGCAAACAACTCCAAATGCATCTGGGGAATTGAACCTGAGTCCTTAGGCTTCGCAGGCAAGCACCTTAACTGCTAAGCCATCTCTCTAGCCTTTATTTTTTCTTTTTTAATTTTTTGTTGTTTCTTTTTTTTTTTTTTTTTTTTTTTTTTTTTTTTTTTTTTTTTTTTTTTTTGGTTTTTCAAGGTAGGGTTTCACTGTAGCCCAGGCTGACCTGGAATTCACTGTGTAATCTCAGGGTGGCCTCAAACTCATGGTGATCCTCCTACCTCTGTCTCCCGAGTGCTGGGATTAAAGGCATGCGCCACCACGCCAGCTGTTTTGTGTTTTTCTTTTCTTTTTTATTTGTTTTTGCTTTTGAAGGTAGGGTCTCACTCTAGCCCAAGCTGACCTAGAATTCACTGTGTAGTCTCAGGGTGGCCTTGAACTCATGGCGATCCTCCTACCTCTGCTTCCTGAGTCCTGAGCCTAAAAGTGTGTGCCACCACACCCAGCATGTGTTTTTCTCTTTTAAAACAATTTTTAGCCAGGCGTGGTGATGCACACATTTAATCCCAGCACTTGGGAGGCAGAGGTAGAAGGATCACCATGAGTTCGAGGCCACCCTGAGACTACACAGTGAATTCCAGGTCAGCTTGGACTAGAGTGAAACCCTACCTCAAAAAAACAACAACAACAAATACGTGTGTGTGTGTGTGTGTGTGTATGTATTTATATATATACATTTGTATTGGGGGGGCAGATAGAAAGAGGGAGTGGGTGCTCCAGGGCTTCTAGCCACTACAAATGGACTCCAGACACATGTGCCACCTTGTGAATCTGGCTTTATATGGGTACTGGGGAATTGAACCTGGGTCCTTTTGCTTTGCTGGCAAGTGCCTTAACTGCTAAGCCATCTCTCCAGTTCTGTTTTCGTTTTTCAAGGTAGGGTTCTAGCCCAGGCTGACCTGGGAACTCACTCTGTAGTCCAGGATGGCCTCAAACTCACAGAGATTCTACCTGTAATCTTTCTGTTTGTTTGTGTGTGTGTGTGTGTGTGTGTTTGTTTGTTTGTTTGTTTTAAAGATAGAGGTCTCTGTATAATACCCAAGCTGGCCTCAAACTCCTAGGATCACATGACCCTCCTGCCTCAGCCTCCTGAGGCAGGGAATAAGGCTGTGGGCCAACACATCTAGGAAAATGCTTACTGTTGTAAAACTTTGAAAAGCCCATTCCCAGACTAACAGGGATCTCTGGAATTCCTTGGGCCTAACATTGGAATTGCTTACTAGCAGAACTACAAATGCTTTCTCTCTTTTCCTCATCTACTTCTAAAGCAGAAAAAAAGAAAACAAAGCTAAGGTAGTTCTTTCTTACTTAGCAAGACAAAGACAGGAAAGTGTGAATTGATAACTTTTGGTGTGCCTGTCTTAAACAGCCGCATTCATAGGAACTGGCATTCCCTACATTTCAGAACTAGCCCTAATCTAGAAACCATACTATTTTGTTTCTGCCTTCACTTCCTGCCTCATAAAATCCCTCGTTCTGTAACCATGAACTGAGAATAAGCTGTACCTATGGCTTCTTATTAATGCTGCAAACTAAGTAAAGCTAATAATGCTCCTGGACGCCTCCCTCAGATGATCACAAAGTCACACTGACCACCACCACAGTAACTATAATCGGTGTGTTTGACACACTACCTACCTACCTACACACATACACACACACACACACAGTTACATAATTAAGAAAGATAGAACATTAAATCCTACTACATAGCTCAGTATCACTGTCTATTGTTAGTTGTGACATTCAAAATTATCAAATGAATTCAAATGCATTAAGACATAACACTATAAAATCACAACTGGATGCCTTAGTTCTTCTGAGCTAATATTTGGGACAGTCTAACCTTGAAATTCACCAAATCTAGAAAATCAAGTAGAAAAGCAGTGCCAAGAGAACTATGCACAAGCACCTAAATATGGTCAGGGTACGACATTCTTGCTTCTCCTCCCTCCCTTGGATTTTCCTGGGGTCCTGGAATACTTATTTTGAACATCTAAAAATACCCTTCCAAAACCATAGGACTATACTCATTAGATTACTGAAATTTCCAATTCAGTTTCCAATTTGTGACAAGTTGGGAATGGAATACTTGGCATAAGACAAAAGTACTTAATAATGTGTAAGGAAAATGAGATTGAGATTTGAAACTCTGTAGATTAAAATGGAAGAATTAGGGCTGGAGAGATGGTTTAATGGTTAAGGTATTTGCATGCAAAGCCTAAGGTTCAATATCCCAGGATCCATGTAAAGCCAGAGGCACAAATTGGCACTTGGGTCTGGAGTTCATTTGCAGTGGCTAATGCCTCTTTCTCTCTCTCTCGCTCTCAAATAAATAAATATTATGTAAGAATTATTTTTGTTGTCTTAGTACTGGGCCTCAAGCATGATAAACAACTGTTCCAATCACTGAGCTATAGAAAAAAAAATTTTATTAATTTCTTTGAGAGAGAAACAGAAAGAGGCAGGTAGAGAGACAAGAGAGAATGGGTATGCCAGGACCTCCTGCCCCTGCAAACTCCAGATGCATATGCCACTTTGTACATCTGGGGTTTTGTGGGTACTGGGGAACCAAACCTAGGCTATCAAACTTTGCAAGCAAGCCCCTTTAACCACTGAGCTATCTCTCCAGCCCCAAGAATTTTTTTTTTCGAGGTAGGGTCTCACTCTAGCCCAATCTAACCTGGAATTCACTATGTAATCTCAGGGTGGCCTCGAACTCACAGCAATCCTCCTACATCTGCCTCCCGAGTGCTGGGATTAAAGGTGTGTGCCACCGTGCCCAGCCAAAAAGATTTTGTTTTTTTAATTTTGGTTTTCAAGGAAGGGTCTTATTGTAGCCCAGGCTGACCTGTAATTCACTATGTAGGCTCAGGTTGGCCTCAAACTCATGGTGATTCTCCTACCTCTGCCTCACAAGTGCTAGGATTAAAAGTGTGCACCACCACAACAGCCAAGAAAAGAATTTTTTTAAGTATTTTTAATATTTTACTTATTTATTTGAGAGAGAGAGAGAGAGAGAGAGAGAGAATGGGTGCATCAGGGCCTCCAGCCACTGCAAACAAACTCCAAATGCATGTGGCACCTTGTGCACCTGGCTTTACATGGGTACTGGGAAATCAAATCTGGGTCCTTAGGCTTTACACGAAAGTGCCTTAACCACTGAGCCACCTCTCCAGCCCAATGTGCTACATTTTGTAATTTTTGTTGTTTTGGATAAAATGGACTGACAAAACAGACAGGCAAAGAAATATTACAATCTATTGTCACAGATGGATGTAAGCACTGTTATAGATTTCTAAAAAAGGCAATGAGGTATAATGAAAAATAATGAACATGCATTCAAATTGTTCAAACTGGAGCAGATCACTTCCTAACTTATATGACCCCTAACTTCTCCAGCTACTAATTAAATTATAAAATGATATCTGATTATCAGCTCTTGTTACCATTATGACTTTTCTCAATAAGCCCAAATAACAGAACTTTCCCCTAACAGTACTGTATCTTCATAACGGAGCTACTAGGAGTATGACAAAGGAGAAGCTGAACTGGAAAAAAAAAAAAAAAGCTGGGTGTGGGGAGTAAACCTGTAATCCCAGCACTCAGGAGGCAGAGGTAGGAGGTTGGCCGTGAGTTCAAGGCCACCCTGAGACTACATAGTGAAATCCAGGTCAGCCTGGACTAGAGTGAGACCCTACCTCAAAAAAACAAAACAAAACAAACAAACAAAAAAAACTACAATTGGATCTAAAGGCTAACCTAGATATTTAAAAATTTGTCTGTCATTAATCTCACTGAGTGGTAAATTAATGTTGGTCAACAAACCTAAATTGCAATATTCATTCATTTGATAGCAAATATAAAATATACTAGATGAACTTCAGGCAAGCACTTTCCCACAATTTTTTTGTTTTGTTTTGTTTTGTTTTTGTTTTTCAAGGTAGGATTTCACTCTAGCCCAGGCTGACCTGGAATTCACTATGTAGTCTCAGGGAGGCCTCAAACTCACAGCAATCCTCCTTCCTTTGCCTCCCAAGTACTGGTATTAAAGGTGTGCGCCACCACACCCAGCTTTCCCCCAAATTTTATGGGGTGTATCATCAGTTATACTAAAAACAGAACATGATGACAAGATGAAATTTTAAAGCTAGAGATTAGGATCCTGGCTCCCCTGCTTTTCACCTGTGCAACTTGAACATTTTCACTCCTTGGGCCCTTACTTTTCTCAATTATAAGACAGAAATGTAAGAATCACAAATAAATGAAACAGGCCTGAGAGATGACTCAACAGTTAAAGGTGCTTGCTTGCAAAGCCTGCTGGCCTGGGTTCAAGTCCCAAGTGCCCATGTAAAGTCAAACACAGAAAGTGGTGTATGGTGTGTCTCGGAGTTCATTTGCAAGGGAAAAAGGCTCTGGCACCCCATACTCATTTTCTCTCTTTCTCTAATAAATAAATAAATTCGTTTAAAAAAATAACTGAAGGGAAAGCCGGGCGTGGTGGCGCACGCCTTTAATCCCAGCACTCGGGAGGCAGAGGTAGGAGGATTGCCAAGAGTTCAAGGCCACCCTGAGACTACATAGTTAATTCCAGGTCAGCCTGGGCCAGAGTGAGACCCTACCTCGCAAAAAACCAAAAAAATAAATAAATAAATAAAAAATAACTGAAGGGGGCTGGGGAAATTGCTTAGTGGTTAAGGTGCTTGCCTGCTAAGCCTAAGGACCCCAGTTCCATTCCCCAGGACCCACATAAGCCAGATGAACAAGGGGGTGCACGCATCTGGAGTTCGTTTGTGGTGGCTGGAGGCCCTGGCACACCCATTCTCTCTTTCTATCTGCCTCTTCCTCTCTCTCTCTCAAATAGATAATTAAATAAATAAATAAAAATATATTTTAAAAAAATAACTGAGGGGGCTGGAGAGATGGCTTAGAGGTTAAGGCACTTGCCTGCAAAGCCAAAGGACCTCAGTTCAATTCCCATGTAATACCCATGTAAGCCAGATCCACAAGGTGGTACATGCATCTGGAGCGTGTTTGCAGTGGCTGGAAGTCCAGGCACACCCATTTTCTCTCTCTCTCTCTCTCTCTCTCTCTCTCTCTCTCTCTCTGCTGCCTCTTCCCCTCTCTCAAATAAATAAAAATAAAATATTTTTTAAAAATAACTGACGCTAGGCGTCATGGCACACGCCTTTAATCCCAGCACTCGGGAGGCAGAGGTAGGAGGATCCCCATGAGTTCCAGGCCACCCTGAGACTACATAGTTAATTCCAGGTCAGCCTGAGCTAAAATGAGACTCTACTTCGAAAAACCAAAATAATAAATAATAGTAATAACTGAAATATGGGCCTGGAGAGATGGCTTAGCGGTTAGGCGCTTGCCTGCAAAGCCAAAGGACTCAGGTTCGATTCCCCAGGACCCACATAAGCCAGATGCACAAGGGGGCGCATGCATCTGGAGTTCGTTTGCAGCGGCTGAAGGCCCTGGTGTGCCCATTCTCTATGTCTGCCTTTCCCTTGCTCTCAAATAAATAATATATTTAAAAGAAAAAAAATAATAACTGAAATAGCCAGATATGATGGTTCCACCCCATATAACCAAAGAACCCAGAAGGCTGAGGCAAGAAGATCACTTAAAGTTTGAGACCAGCCTGGGCTACACAATGAGTTCCAAGCCAGTCTGGCTATTATCTGAGACCCTAGCTCAAAAACAAATTTTTACAACTCTCTAATTCTTTATCCAGAAGTTATCTGCTTTGACTTTTCTATAGGGTGCTATACTGGTTAACAGGTACTTTTCTCTTTTAACTTTATACCTCAGACTGGCCTGGAACTTAATATGAAACCCAGACTGGCCTTAGTTTTGTGGAAATCTTCCTGTTTCAACCTCTTAAATGCCAGGATTATAGACATGAGTCACCAGGCCCAGTTTAGCTTAAATATTTTTCTACATCTTTTTCTCTGAGTGTGAGAATTAAAGCATGTAGCTCACAGTTACAACATCCAAAAACATATTAAAGAAAACATTCCCAAACTGAGCATATGGTACATGCCTAGAATACCAGCCCTTGGGAGGCAGAGGCAGAAGGATCTCTGCAAGTTCCGGGCCAGCCTGTTCTTCATAACGAATATGATCCTATCTCAAAAGACCAAAAACAAGCCAAGTGTTGTGGCACACGCCTTTAATCCCAGCACACAGGAAGCAGAAGTAGAAGGATCGCCGTGAGTACGAGATTATCCTGAGACTACATAGTGAATTCCAGGTCAGCCTGAGCTAGAGTGAAACCCTACCTCGAGGAAAAAAAAAAAAAAAAAAAAAAAAAAAAAGTGACAGAAGAGTTGAAGGCCAGCTTAGGATACATTTGAGACCCAGTCTCAAAGATAAACAAATAGCAACAATAACAAATAAAAAAGAATCAAAGTTAATAATTTCTACTGTATTACTTTCTTTCCATAAAGTTTCACATGATGTAGCTCTTGCCTAGCATGCTGAAGGCCTTAGGTTGGACCCCTAGCACCACAAACCCAAAATTTCTAAAAAAGAGAACATATTAAAACATTCCCTAAGCTGAGCTCTGTGGTGCTCACCTTTAATCCCAGCACTCAGGAGGCAGAGGTAGGAGGATTACCATGAGTTCGAGGCCACCCTGAGACTACCTAGTGAATGCCAGTCAGCCTTGACTAGAGTGAAACCCTACCTTGAAAAACAAAACAAAAATTCCCTATTAAAAAATCTTAAGGCTGCCGGGCGTGGTGGCACACGCCTTTAATCCCAGCACTCGGGAGGCAGAGGTAGGAGGATTGCTGAGAGTTCGAGGCCACCCTGAGACTACATAGTTAATTCCAGGTCAGCCTGGACCAGAGTGAAACCCTACCTCGAAAAACAAAACAAAACAAAAAATCTTAAGGCTAAGATACCTTGTAAGGGTGAACCATTCATTTTTTAAAATATTTTTTATTTTTATTTATTTATTTGACAGAGGGAAAGAAGCAGAGCGTGTGTGTGTGTCAGACTGAGAGAGAGAGAATGGGCAAGCCAGGGCTTCCAGCCACTGCAAACGAACTCCAGATACATGTGCTGCCTTGTGCATCTCGCTTACATGGGTACTGGGGAATCGAGCTTTGAACCAGGGTCCTTAGGCTTCATAGGCAAGCGCTTAACCACTAAGAGATCTCTCCAGCCCCTGAACCTTTCATTTTTGTATTTGTTATAACTGTAATCTAAGAGACTCCAGTTACAAGTTAAATGTGCTTGCTTACAAAGCCTGGAGGCCTGGGTTTGATTCCCCAGTACCCACATAAAGTCAGATGCATGAAGCGATGCATGCATCTGGAGTTAGTTTGTAATGACAAGAGGCTTTGGTATGCCCATTGATTCTCATTCTCTTTTTCTCTCTCCTTGCAAATAAATAAAAATTTTAAAATATTTTAAAAACCTATAATCTTAAATTCACCATTACTTTTTTTTTAATTTTTATTTAAAACTTTTTATCTTATTTTTTTGGAGAGACACAGAGAGAGAGAGAGAGAGGGAGGAAGACAGAGATGGGCGCGGGAGCAGAGTCTCAGCTGCTGCGAACGAAATCCAGATGTGCGCACCCCCTTGTGGCCAAGTGCGGCATTGCGCCCTTGCGTCACTTTGCATCTGGCTAAACGTGGGACCTGGAGATTGGAACCGCTGGAGATTGGAACCAGTGTTCTTAGGGTTAGGAGGCAGGCGCCTTAACCCCTAAGCCATCTCTCCAGCCCCCATTACTTTTTTTTAAGGCAGTCCTCCTACCTCTGCTTCCCCAATGCTGGGATTAAAGGCATGCGCCACCATGCCGGGCTGAAATTTACCATTACTTTCTACAGACTTCCCTCACAAAAAAGTTCGTAATTCTCATTCTGATATATCTACTTATAATCAAAAGAATTATTAGCTCTTTAGAGGTATTCTACATTCTTAGCCGGGCGTGGTGGTGCATGCCTTTAATACCAGCACTTGGGAGGCAGAGGTAGCATCATGAGTTTGAGGTCACTCTGAGACTACATAGTAAATTCCAGGTCAGCCTAGGCTAGAGTGAGACCCTACCTCGAAAAAAAAAAAAAAAAAAAAAAAAAAAAAAAAAAAAAAGTATTCTACATTCTATCAAACAAATAAATAAAAATAACAATAAAAGGGTTGAAGGGATGACTTAGTGGTTAAGGCACTTGCCTGCAAAGCCAAAGGACCCAGGTTTGATTCCCCAGGACCCACATAAACCAGATACACAAAGTGGCACATGCATCTGGAGTTTCTTTGCAGTGGCTAGATGTCCTGGTGTGCCCATTCTCTCTCTCTTTCTCTCTGTCTGCCCCCCCCAAATAAATAAATAAATAAAAATTATTCTAGGCTAGGCACCACTTTAATCCCAGCACTCGGGAAGCAGAGGTAGGATTGCTGTGAGTTTGAGGCCAGCCTGAGACTACATAGTGAATTCCAAGTCAGCCTGGGCTAGAGTGAGACCCTACCTCAAAAATAAATAAAAAATAAAATAAAAAATGAAAAAGTATTCTCTTAATTTTCAGGATTAAAAAATTCATATAGCCAGGCATGGTGGCTCACACCTGAAATCTCAGAGCTTGGAAAGTGGAGAGGAGAGGATTAGTAATGCAAGGCAATCCTAGGCTACAGGCAATCCTGGGTCATATAAGAAAGACCCTGTTTCAAACAACCAAATGAATAAAGCAAACCAATTTACTTTTTTTTCTAAAAATATTTATTTATTTATTTTACAGAGGGGGATGGGTGAGAGAGAGAAGCAGACAAGAGAGAATGGGCATGCCAGGGCCTCTAGCATTGCAGACAAAATCCAGACACATGTGCCACCTTGTGCATTTGTGTGGCTTATGTGTGTACTGGGGAATCGAACCTGGGTCCTTAGGCTTCCTAGGCAAGTGTCTTAGCTACTAAGCCATCTCTTCAGCCCCCAATTTACTTTTCAAAAATAGAAAACAGCAATGTAATTTTAAAGTACACACTGCAAGAGAAGTTTTTAAAATAATTATCTAACAACCTAATGAGAATAACAAATTCATGAAGAACTAACTGGCATGACAAAAGGTTACTCCACTTAATCTTTATTATTTGGGACTCTCTTTTGTTTCCCATTAACTGTCAAATGTGTGGTCAGTAATTTTGATGACATTATGGACTTTGACAATAGTAGTGAATATGAAACCACTATAAATTGATCTTATTGTTTTCTCTACATTAGAGAAACACAATGTCCTATTAAAATAACACCAAATAATTTCTATTATAGTACTTTCTTTCCATGATTAAATTACACATGAACACTCTAAATGCAACCAATGCCATGGTTCTTCAGTATTCCTCATCTGCAACTGTAACTCTGAATTTCAACTTCCTCTACAACTGTCCTAACTTAATTTATCTGGATCATTTAAAGTACTTTTCTCATGCTGAGATGGCTCAGTGGTTAAGGTGCTTGCCTGCAAAGCCTAACAACATGGGTTTGATTACCCAATGCCTACATAAAGCCAAATGCACAAAGTGATACATGCGTCTGGGGTTCATTTGCAGTGGTTAGAGGCCCTGGCATGCCCGTGTGTCTCTGTCTGTCCCTCTCCTTGCAAATAAATATTTATTTATATATTTATATTTTTATTTAAAATATTGTTTAAAAAATACAAGGGCCAGGCGTGGTGGCACACGCTTTTAATCCCAGCACTCGGGAGGCAAAGGTAGGAGGATGGCCATGAGTTCGAGGTCAACCTGAGACTACATTGTTAACTCCAGGTCAGCCTGGGCCAGAGTGAGACCCTACGTCAAAAAACCAAATAAAATAAAATAAAATAAAATAGGGCCAGAGAAATGGCTTAGCAGTTAAGGCACCTGCCTGCTAAGCCTAAGAACCCTGTTCCAATCTCCAGGTCCCACGTTTAGCCAGATGCAAAGTGACACAAGGGCGCAATGCCGCACTTGACCACAAGGGGGCGCACACATCTGGATTTGGATTTCATTCACAGCAGCTGAGAGACTGCTGGCGCGCCCATCTCTGTCTGTCTCCCTCTCCCTCTCTGTGTCTCTCTCCAAAAATAAATAAAATAATAATAATTTTAAAAATAAAATAATAAAAAATACAAGGAAGACCCCTAAGTAAAATGTTCACAACCAAGTTGGTGAGTTTCTTGAATGAAAGTTTTGTCTCACTTTCACCTTCCAAGCAAGAAGCAAGAAAGACAACGAGTATCAGAAATATATATACCAAGTGAAATGACACTGAGCCTGGAGTGATCCCAGGTCAGCACGATTCTCTGCCAGAAAAGGCCAGGTAACATTTACTGTTCTTGTTGCGTAAGTTTCTGGGCCTCTCAAAGCATCTTCCTTGCACCTTATTGTACTGCTGTAGTTCATCCGTAGTGACAAGACTTTGCTTCCCAAAGGAACCCCTTCCCCACTCGATGAATTCTCTCTGAAGAGCTTTCTGACGGTCCACTGATCAATTCCACGACTAAGAAAAAACCTCCCCTTCGAAGGCTAGAGGGAAAACTTCTCTCGGGAGACAAACAGCACCCCTCCCCCAGTGGATTTTTGGAAAGCTCTCAGACCTTCGCCCCAACCTCCAAGCATGCAGACGTCTGAGGGTGCCCACAAACAATGAGCCGAGCCACAAAAGTACAGACTAAACGGGAAAGAAGAGGAAGTATGAGAACAATACCCAAACCCCCCTACAAACACACACACATACACACACACACACACACACACACACACTCCTCCCCGCCCCCGCAGCGGCCTCTACCATCCCAGTCTACCAAACCCACTTTCCCTAGTTTAACCAAGGGCTCAACAACTCGGAGCAACAGCCTCGGGCCCATGGATTCAGGCAGGAAGAAGCACACTTGGGCCATGATGCTTTTTTTCTTTCTTTTTTTCTTTCTTTTTTCCTCCGGGTGGAAAGAGGCTAGGCAAGGGCTGGGTAAAGAATGGCAAGCTAAATGGCATGGGGGGAGGGGGAATTAGGGCACCAGAGCTAATCCCCCGCCGGCCAGGGGCCTGTCGGTGGGAAGGGGCAGCGGGCGAGCAGCCTGGACAGTGAGGCCAGCCCGGGTGTGAAGGGGAGGGAGTGGACAGACAGAGAAAGAGAGAGAGGGAGAGAGCGCTGGCAGCCCCGGGGGTGGGTGGCGAGGCCCCTCGAGGGAGGAGACTCGGATGGGAGCGACTGTTTGGGGGGTTGGAGAGTTTGGCCTTCCCGATCGCCCGAGCCCCGCGAGCTCACACCTCAAACCTGCTCTTGGTCACTCCGTTCACGTCCCTCCTCATGGGGCCGGGCGGGTGCGGCCCGAGCCGGGGCCGGGCGCTGCGGCGTGCGGAGTGCAAAGACAACCGGGGCCCAGGGCAGGCCCAGGAGTTCCGGGACCGGGAGGTGGCGGCGGCACGGTCAGGTTACGGGAGAAAGAGGAGGAGGAGGAAGGGGGAGGGGGTTGTCCGAAGGGGAGGAAAAGACCTCTTAGGCTTCAGCGGAGAGGGGGGGGTCCCCCACCACCTCCCGCGGCACCCCGCGGCCGCGACGACAGCCCGTCGCTAGCTCGGCTCTCTCCAAAGCCTCAACTTCAACCCAAAACAAAAACACTCCCCACCTGCCAGTAACGCCGCTTCTCATTGGACAGAGCCGCTCGGGCCTCGGAACGCCGGGGGAGGGGAGGAGCGCTCCGCCGCGGCGGCAGCATCGGCGGCGGCGGCGCGGCCCGCCCCTCCCCCCACGGGCGCAGCCCTGGACGGGGACCGGGAACCGGCGAGCAGCCGGAGCGCGGGGCGTCTGCGGGGCGAACCCCCACCCCCGTCCCGCTCCGAGGCAAGCGAGCCCACCGGGAGAAGGCGAGGCAGGGAAGTGTCCAAGTGTCTGTGTGTGTGTGTGTGTGTGTGTGTGTGTGTTTGTGCAGGGGTGGGGGGGTGCGCGCGTGCTCGCGGACGGACGAAGGGAGTGGAAAGCGGGGTGCGGGGGGACAGACAGCACCCATCCCCCCCGCAACCCTTCTTCTGCCCACCTCCTTCTCTCCACCCCTCCCCACTCCCCACCTCCCCTCTCCGCCGATTGACAGGCACGCATCAACCCACGTAGAACCTGAGTTTTCTGTCTAGTGCCCCCCAAGCCCGAGTCTGGTCACTTCTTGCCCAGGAGACTGGACTGGGCGCGCGCACGCATACACACACACACACACACACACACACACACACACACACACACACACACACACACACACACACACACCCCTTCCTGACCACCCAACTTCCCTTCCCCTATCACTCACTGTCGCCTTGAACCCAAAGTGCAGCAGGCGATCCCTGCTCGGAGCCATTTTCCTCCTTTTTTCTGGATGTCTCTAGGATGGGGCAACGCTGTTGCCGCCGCCGTAGCTGCTGCCGCCGCTGCCACCGCCGCCTCCCCCGCCCCGGTGAATTGCATTACGGGGTGCTGCAGGGAGGCCTGGGGGGCCGCTGCGGGGCGGACATCCCGCAGTGCACGTCTCCAGGAGGCAGGGGCTGATTACGCTGAGGGGGCAGGCCCGGCGCCTTGCTCGGCTCTGGGGGTGGCAGCGAGGCCACACCTCAGGCCTCGGGGTCAGGGGTGCAGTGCCAGGCAACCATTGCTCCTGCGGGGGGGAGGGGCGCGCGGTGGTGGGGTGGGGGCAGGCACAGCAGAAGGGCCTCTGGCATCCCCGCCCCTCGGGCGCCACTGGCACCCAATGGGCTGTAGTGTCTGCTCACCCTCCAATCAGGGTGTTGGTTGGTGAGAGCCTGGACCTGACGCCACTTTGGCGGGAGAAACAAGCGTGGGAGAGCTAGTAGGCGGGGGCGTTGGCCCAGTGCAAACTGTGACTTTCATAGGACTCGGGCTTCCAGTTTAGAAGCTTGGCTGCATCATTGTACTATGATTATGTTACCTCCGGCCCTCAAGAACCCAAAATTTATGGGCGACTTTTCATGAATTATAGAACAATCAAGAGTAAAGTTGACTCTTCAAAGAGAAGTTTCAGAATGCCCCTGCCATAAACATAAAATATTAGAAAATGAAGCCGGGCGTGGTGGCGCACGCCTTTAATCCCAGCACTCGGGAGGCAGAGGTAGGAGGATCGCCATGACTTCAAGGCCACCCTGAGACTACATAGTTAATTCCAGGTCAGCCTGGGCCAGAGTGAGACTCTACCTCGAAAAACCAAAAAAAAAAAAAAAAAATTAGAAAATGGCCAGGCATGGTGGTGCACGCATTTAATCCCAGCATTTGGAAGGCAGAGGTAGGAGAATCGTCGTGAGTTCGAGGCCAGCTTGAGACTACATTGTGAATTCCAGATTAGCCTGGGCTAGAGCGAGACCCTACCTCGAAAAAAAAAAAATACATACATACATACGAAACTGTACCATAAATTCCAGCAGTCTTGTCCATAGCACCAGTACTGCTTTTAATTGTATGCTCACAAAAGCAGTTACAGAGTTTGTCTTCACACCCCTTTTACTTTTTGATTTTATTTATTTGAGAGAGAGAGAGAAAGAGTCAGAGAGAGGAAGAGAGAGAATGGGCATGCCAGGAAACCCCAGCTACTGCACACACTCCAAACACATGTTCCACTTTGTGCATCTGAGTGAGTTACGTGGGTTCTGAGGAATCAAACCTGAGTCCTTTGGCTTTGCAGGCAAGCGCCTTAGCTAATAAACCATCTCCCCAGCTCCCCTTTTTTATTTTGTTTTTTTGAGGTAGATGTCAATCTAGCCGAGGCTGACCTGGAATTCACTCTGTAGTCTCAGACTGGCCTTGAACACACGGTGATCCTCCTACCTCTGTTTCCCGAGGGATTAAAGGCGTGCGCCACCATGCCTGGCTTTTTTTTTTTTTTTTTTTTTTTTTTTGAGAGAGACAGAGGATGGGCTTGCCAGCAGCCTCTTTCTCAGCCGCTGTGAATGAACTCCAGACGCGTTCGCCCCCCCCCTTGTGGGGAAGTGTGGCATTGCACCCTTGGGACACTGTCTGGCTAAAGGTGGGACCTGGAGACTCAAATGGGCATTCTTAGGCTTGGCAGGCAGGTGCCTTAATCACCAAGCCATCTCTCCATCACCCCCCCCCCGCACCCTTTATATTGAGTAGTTTTAGTGACTGGCTTGTTACAAATACTATTGAGAAGTGAACTTTTTTTTTTTTTTTCCAGTTTTTCAAGGTAGGGTTTCACTCTAGCTCAGGCTGACCTGGAATTCACTATGTAGTTTCAGGGTAGCCTCGAACTCATGGCGATCCTCCTACCTCTGCCTCCGGAGTTCTAGAATTAAAGGTGTGCGCCCCCACACCCAGCTAGGAAGTGAATATGTAAGATCAACAAGTGCTGCAGCCCTTTAAAAATAGGCATATTGGGGAGGGGATATGATGGAGAGTGGATTTGTGAAAGGGAAAGTGTGAGAGTGGAAGAAATTATCACGGCTTACTGTCTATAATTATGGAAGGTGTCAATAAAAAAGTTTTTTAAAAATGGGCATATTCAGATGCAAAGTGACGCAAGGGCACAATGCCACACTTAACCACGATGGGGCGCACACATCTGGATTTCATTCGCAGCAGTTGAGAGGCTGCTGGGGCGCCCATCTCTGTCTTCCTCTTCCTCTCTCTCTGTCTCTCTCTGTGTCTCTCTCCAAAAAAGGGGGGGCATATTGTCAGGCATGGTGGCACACACCTCTAATCCCAGCACTTGGGAGGTGGAGATAGGAGGATTCACTGGGAGTTTGAGTCCATTCTGAACCTACATAGTGAATTCCAGGTCAGCCTGGGCTATTTTATTTATTTTAGTTTTTTTTAATTAACTTATTTATTAGAGAGAGAGAGATACAGAAATAGGTGGGTAGAGAGAGAGAGAATGGGCATGCCAGGGCCTCCAGCCACTGCAAATGAACTCCAGATGCGTACACCCCCTTGTGCATCTGGCTTATGTGGGTCCTGGAGAATTGAGCCTTGAACCAGGGTCCTTAGGCTTCACAGGCAAGCGTTTAACTGCTAAGCCATCTCTCCAGCCCAATTTATTTTGTTTTTATTTATTTGAGAGAGAGAAAGAAGCAGAGAGAGAGAGGATGGGCGCGCCAGGGCCTCTAGCCACCGCAGGCGAACTCCAGACACATTCACCCTCTTGTGTATCTGGCTAACGTGGGTCCTGGGGAATCAAACCTGAGTCCTTTGGCTTTGCAGGCAAACACCTTAACTATTAAGCCATCCTTCCAGCCTTCAGCCTGGGCTATTTTGAGGTAGGGTCTCTCTCTAGCCCAGATTGACCTGGAATTCATTATGTCATCTCACGTTGGGACTCGAACTCTCATCAATCCTCCTACTTTGGCCTCCCTAGTGTAGGGTTTAAAGGTGTATTCCACCCTTCCCCCCCACACACACAGCCTAAAAAATATTTTTACTATTTGCAAGGAGAGAAGGGAAGGGAGGGGAAGAAGGGAATGGGTATGCCAGGTGTTAGGAAAGGTGGGAAAGAAACATTCTGGTTCTAACATCTGTCACTGCATACAAACTGCAGATGCATGTGCCACTGTGCATTTGAAGAATTGAACCCTGGCTCTCAGGCTTTGCAAGCAAGTGCCTTTAACTGCTGAGCAATCTCTCCAACCCATAAAGCACTTTTTTGTTTCCAGTTAGCATCTCACTCTAGTCAGGTTGACCTGGAACTCACTTTGTAGTCTCAGGGTGGCCTTGAACTCATGGCAGTCCTCCTACCTCTGCCTCCCAAGGGCTAGGATTAAAGGCATGCACCAAGCCCGGTCATAAAGCACCTTTTTGTTGTTGTTGTTTTTGTTGTTGTTTTCGAGGTAGGGTCTCAATCTAGCACAGGCTGACCTGGAATTCACTATATGGTCTCAGGGTGGCCTCCAGCTCATGGCAATCCTCCTACCTCTGCCTCCTGATTGGGATTAGAGGTGTGCACCATCATGTCCAGCTTAAAGCACTTTTTTGTTGTTGTTGTTGTTTGTTTTTTCGAGGTAGGGTCTTGTTCTAGGCTGACCTAGAATTCACAATGTAGTCTCAGGTAGGCCTCGAAACTCACAGCAATCCTCCTACTTCTACCTCCCAAGTGCTGGGATTAAAGATGTGCACCACCACACCTGGCTTTTTTTTTTTTTTTGCTGGAATTTTATACTAACCATTAGAGGAGGTAGAGATTTAATGTGTCAGAATTTAAAATACATCAGCATACTGTAAACAATTCTAAAATATTGTAGGTAAACTTTAAAAACCCATGTAGTGAAAAAGAAGTGGAATTTATATAAAATAAATTAAAAAAGCAAAAGTAGAACGAATTAGTAAATTTACTCAAATGAAAGAAGTTTAAATGTTACAGAAATGAAAAATATTAGAAACTTATATATAATAAAAAGTGAATATAAATTAGCAAAATCCATGGACATTTCCAGTTAAACATTCATACAAATACATAATCATCTTTTCTCTTTATATAAGGATAAAACAAGCATACAAATATAATATGAAGATTCTAGCAAAAAAAAACAAGAGCCACTAAAAATATTTTCAGGTTTAAAAAATGGTGGGATATTATTTCAATAACAACATCCTTTATGAATGTTAAACCCTTGATTTAATTCCATGATTTTATTATGCCAGAGGCATTGGGTCTTCGTGTTTTTTTAAAAAGAGATACAGGTATAATACATTGGATTATCTACAATTAAGGCATTTTGTATACACAGTATCAGTGTGGACTAAAACAATTTTATACTGATTATTTACTATGATACTTTAAACTTTCAAAGTATTTTCAACAGAAGTAGCTGCAGACATTGAAGTGTCTTTTTTTTATTTATAAAACACAATAAAATTAATGATTGGTTTTTGTAGTTCCTACTAGTAAGTCCTGTCTTATTTTCTCCAATAGTATAAATTGTAGGCTCACTCAGGACTGCATGAAGACCCAGCAGTTCTGACACCATGCTGCACATAGCCATATAAACTGAGGCAGCAAAAGCTAACGGTCTCCTGGTACGTGGTCAGCTCATGCCGCTGAAGCTGCTCCTTTTGGGTATCTTTCCACTTCAATATGAAGTAGATTGTTAGGGTTTCATTAGTAGTTTCATCATGTGGCTTTTAAAAGAAAAAAAAATAATTTGATTTCTTCCATAGTCCACAGTTCTCAGAAGAGACCTACTTTTGGTAATCATTTAATCCGGTGATGTTTTCAATAACCAAAAGCTCTGTAGTAGATGAAATTTCTCAATGCAACTGTAATAAATAAGCATCTACAACTTTAGCTATATTACCAGTATATCCTGGAACCAAAGTAAGATGGTTTTCCTGTTCCCATAATCCACTTAATTGTTGCTTCAAAATTTTAATATTTCCATCATTTATAATTTCTGTTTTGCATGATAGTTCTGACCGCCACCTTTTTATTACTGCTTGAAGCCAATTTAAACCAACTATTACATATTCTTCAAATTTGCTTTTTAGTAATGACTTTACTAGAGGCAACAAGTCTACACAGCAGCCAAGTGAGACATATTGCTTTTCTTCCTGTAAACTATTAGTTAGAACAGGAAGGCAATCTACCACAACTCCAAGATCTTCTATCCTCACCTAATAGGCAACAAGTTCACTTATACTTCTCTTTCTACAGAAAGTTAAAGCTACATTTAATCTCAAGTTCCTGCTGAATAAAACTTGGGCCATTGTTTCATGGTCCTGAGAAAACTCAGAAAAAAAGCCACTGTATTTAGATGATGGGCTTTCTGTTTGTGAAGAGCCAGAATCACTAGAGCTAACCAAAAATGTTCGACTGTCATGGCGTAATTTTTCAGGCAGGTGGCCTGCACGAGCCAGTTCATTTTCTTTATTTGCCATGTCACAGTCCCCACTTTTAGGGGACTGTTTGTTTCTGTAACAGGGATTTAGAAATGGTGATGACCTTTCTTTCTGCGACAGATCACCTTGCGTACTTTATCTGGGCTTTTCACAGCTTGTCCAAGTGTTCTACTTATGTAAGCAGCCAACTGTTTTGGAGATTTCTTAACCTCCTTCATGTTCTTATTAGTGAAATTAGAGATCCTCTTTCTAGGAAGATCAACGGAATGATCCTCAATATTATTACAGGAGTTCCGTTTTTTAACATTGTTGGTTTTAGATGCCATAATCTCTTAAAATACTGGCGCCTCAGCCCAAGCATGGCGCTGGCCAGCCGCGCCCCGCAGCCTAGAGCGTCCCTCCGGTCCCCGGCCGGCCCCACTCAGAGCCATTCAAACACCGCCGCGCCCACACCTGGCTTTTTAAAAGTACTTTTAATAACCTTTCTATAATATCCTAAAGATGACTTTGTAAACTAAGAAAACTTAATATTTGGACCCACAATCCCAGATCCACCTGTTACATGATCTTGTGGTCCAAGCTAACTTTTCAGGGTTTTTTGTTTTGTTTTGTTCTTTTCACTTCAACCAGTAGACTAAAACAACCAGTACATTCAGTGGCATCTAAAAGCCATTTCCACCCAACACCACCTACTGATTAAGTACAAATGGCAGGGCCTGGGAAGACAGCTGAGCAGTTAAAGGCAGTTGCTTACAAAGCTTGGCGGCCGGGGGCTCAATTAATTCCCCAGACACCTATATAAAGCAGAACAGGTATTTGTTTGCAGTGGCAAGATACCCTGGTGTATACACAAACACACATGTGAAAATAATTTCTTTAAAGCTCAAGGGGAAAAAAACAGTCCATAGGTCGGGCATGGTGGCACACTCCAGAAGCAGAGGTGAGTTTGAAGTCAGAGTGAGTTCCAGGTCAGCCTAGGCTACAGTGAGACCTTACCTTGAAAAAACCAAAAATAATTTTTTTAATGGAAGAAAGAGTGGCATACTCGAGACAATTAGGCAGATGGTTCAGCTGTTAAAGGCACTTGCTTACACTTGTGCTTGGCCCAGATTTGCTTCCCCAGCATCCATGTTCATTTGCAGTGACAAAAGGACCTGATGTGTGTGCACATACACAATTATTTTTAACTCATAGGTCTACCAATTATTCATATTCCTTTGGACCCATTTAGAGTAATACTTAGGGATTTGGATTTTTGAAAAGCTTAATGAAAATTATTCATAGACCAGTTGGGCATGGTGGTGGACATTTAATCCTAGCACTTGGGAAGCAGAGGTAGGAGAGTCACCCTGAGTTCGAGGCCACCCTGAGAATACATAGTACATTCCAGATCAGCCTGGACTAGAACGAGACCTTGCCTCGAAGAAATTAAACGAATTATCCATAGAATAAATTTTATGAAGCCATGTGTGGGTGGTTCACACCTATAAAATCCAGCTTTCTGAGGCAGGAGGTTGCCTTGAGTTCAGGTTTAGTTTGGGTTAGAGTGAGACTCACCCCCCCCAAAAAAAAATCTCACTTGTATCCCCAGCCTTATGTAGGTGGATGCAAAAGGATCTGGAATTCAAGGCCAGCCTCAGCTATATAATGAGTATGAGGCCTGCCTGAGCTACATGAGACCTTGTCTCAAAAAGCATATATAAGCTGGGCGTGGTGTTGCACGCCTTTAATCCCAGCACTTGGAAGGCAGAGGTAGGAGGATCGTCGTGAGTTCAAGGCCACTCTGAGACTACATAGTGAACTCCAGGTCAGCCTGAGCTACAGCAAGACCTTACCTCGAAAAAAAAAAAAACAAAAAAGAAGCACATATAAAATCAAGCATGGTGGTGCACACCTTTAATCCGAACACTTGGGAGGCAAAGGCAGGAGGACTGCTATGAGTTTGAGGCCAGCCTGGGGCCACAGACTGAGTTCCAGGTCAGCCTGGACTACAGTGAGACCCTATCTCAAAAAAATAGACCAGCCAGGCATGGTGGTGCACACCTTTAATCCTAGCACTTGGGAAGCAGAGGTAGGAGGATCGCCATGAGTTCTAGGCCACTACAAAGTTAATTCCAGGTCAGCCGGGACCAGAGTGAGACCTTATCTCAAAAAAAAATAAAAATAAAAAAAATAAATAGACCAACCAGAACATGGCAGCACATGCCTTTAATCCCAGCACTCGGGAGGCAGGGGTAAGAGCTATGATCACTGAGTTCGAGACCAGCCTGGGACTACAGAGTGAGTATCAGGTCAGTCTGGGCTAGCATGAGACCCTACCTTGAAAAATACAAGCAAACAAAAAAGGCATATATATATATATATATTACACACACACACACACACACACACACATATACAGCACAGAGGCCTATTACTTTTTATCAAAGAAATTTATTTCCATGTAAATAAACAATGTTTTTGTAATGTTTTTTGGGGGAAAAAAATCCCACAGATTTTGTCTACTTTCAAAAAAAAAAAAAATCCCAAAGTATTTACAGAACGGCCATACACACAGAAAATCAAATTGGAAAGATGTTCATTTTTTAAAAAAGACACTCCTCACTGCTCCTGATGTACATTTTTAAACTCAAAATGTAAAGCTCAGTTCTTAACAGTTAAGCATGTTTCAAAACCTAGTTTCTGAGATATCAAATACTTCCTGCCCCTCCAAAAACTAAATCAAGTGTAGAAATGAATGGGGGAGCAGGGATAGAAATGAAAATAAAGTAGAAAATGAGATTGCCCAGGAATTGTGAATGTTTCCTATACTGACATCTGCTGTGAATGACTCAACTGTGGATACTATGTGACTCACTGACTCCCTGAAAGGATTCTTCTGAAAATTCATGATATTGCTGTAGATTTTCAGACCTTGGCCTGAAGAAGGAAAATCCATTTCAGGAGTTACCAACCTCAAGCTAGCTTTGGCAAATGCATCTTGCTTCAGTCCCCACCCTACTCCCACCCTCACAACATTTAAGATACACTGAATTTTTGAATCTGAAATTTTCATGTACATCAGAGCAGATTTTGCCCAAGAACCCCTAATAGAAAGCCAGCCCAAAAACAAGAGGAATCAGGTCAAACTAAGAATACATTAAACACCAGCAGCAAAAGATAGGTAGAAGTTGACTTCATGTCCTTGCAGTCTTTTGAAACAGGAGAATGAGTACACCTAGACAGGAGGGAGGTGTCCCAGGCTTGGTTTATTCTGCCTCTTCTCCTCCACCCTGTGAAGAAATGCAGTGCTCCCTGGTTCCCAGGCAGGGTGAAGCAGTTTAGCCCCGGCTCCCTGTTAAGCAAGTTCAGATGCTGGGTCATTGTGTGGGGTGTGCCCATCGACAATTCAGGGGCTTATCCTTCATCCAGATCCTAACTCGGGATTCTTTGATCTGGGATGAAGACAGAAAGAGAGAAAAAGCTTCCCAGTTTACTCATTTTGGTATTTGTTGGCTCTGCTTGGGGGAGCTGAGCCCCTGACACTACGCAGTATATTCACAAGATATTCCCCACCCACAACAAACTTCAACACCATGTAACTTTAACTTCCTGCAGAAACCAATGGGATAGGACTCAAAACTAAGTGACAAACTTCTGAGAAATCCAACCTGGTTGTGTATCTGAGATACTGCTTACCGTATCAGCACCCCAAGATAAAGCATTCCAATATCACCTTGCCCATGTCCTCTTTAGTGTCACCCAAGACATTTGATTCTGATATAGAAACATAACTTTTCTTGCTCCTCTTTGCAATGTTTTGTTTCCTATTTCTTATTGCCATGGGACAGAAGTGGCAAAATGGTTGGGAACTGATGACCAGGAAAGGGAGAACACTAGAGGAAATGAGACACAGTTGGGAAAGAAAACCAAAGTGGATTTTCCAACTCTATGCTAACTCCAACCTGCAAAAAGAGTTGAATATAGAAATCTTCTTCCATGTCTGATGAAGTCATTCCACTTATGACATACACACATGAATCACCTGGCTTTTTTGTAATCCAGAAGAGCTGTGCTGGGGATGAGGCCCTGTCCCGCTGACACAGATCCTGAATGGGATCATCAGGAATGGCACAGTGCAGGTGTCAAAATTAAAGTAAGGCCGCAGAATTTTGAGAGGACTCTCCAAATACTGAGAACTTCTGTTGCACTCAAGATAGTCTCCTGGATTTCTATACTTGTGAGAAGGGTTTCTTATTGATGTCCCTCAGAATCCAGACTCAGAACTGTTTCTCCAGAAAGTTCCAATTGGGTGCTACATAGTAGCAAGGGTTTTTATCTTCATGCTCACCTAGCATTCCAGGCCCCTATTTCTTCAAGTGAGCTTGAAATTGTTGTAAGTGAACTATGGCTGCAAATTTTTTACTGTTTCTCTCAGGGAGCATACAGTGGAGTGAATAAAGTCTGAACTCCTCCTTCTTGTGATGAAGAGGAACAAAGAGCCCAGCTCCAAGGAATGGCATTAGTTCTCCTGCAAACAAAATGCTGGGATGTGGACTTTTGGCACATTGTGGAAATAGGAGAACTATTAATTCTGTAATGGTTTTCAAGCCATTGGGTCAGGAAGGCTGTCCTACAGTACATACACCTTACTGTTATCTAGAAACATGTTTATATCCCCCAAAGCCACCTTTTCTTTAAAAGGAAAAACATTATAAATCAAAACCTTCACAGGAAGCTAACCCCTAATATTCCTATGATGACTGAATGCTATGAAAAATCTCACAAAATAATAATTTTGTTTTACTCTTTAACTCCAAAGGCAGGCTCTGATTAATCTGATTGGGCATCAAGCTCCAAGCTCCCTACTACCAAATATGCCTTGCTCTTCCTTCTCCCAACATTTTGAACCATAAGCCTCATAGATTTAGAAACAAACACTGCATAAAAACAAACATAAAGATTAAAATATTATAAATAAATAGCTAAAATCATTTCCCTCCCCCACACTTCTAAGAAACAGACACCAAACATTGCTTAAGTGTCCAAAATGACCAGAGTCCTTCACTTGCCCATGCTTCAAATGGACAAGCACAAGTGAACAACCTTCATGCAAATGCATCAAGGAATGTATTGCTTTTTCATTTTCTGCCCAGCCCTTCAAATACATGCACTAAAATGAGTTTAAAACAGTGCCTAAAAATGGAAAGAGGGAGAAAAAATATATATATGAATATTTCCCACAAAATGATTTTCCCACCCTTCCCTTTCCTTATTCTCTTTCCCACCCCCTCCCTTTCTTAAGAAAGTATTTTTAGCATTTCTTTCTAGCAAAGAAATGTGGACTTGTTGGTAAGCAGAACCAAATCCTGTGGTAGGGTCTGGATATACTTTTATGAATTCACCCAGCTTTATGTCAAAACCATGCCTTTTAGGATTTTTAAAAACGAATCAGACCTGTCTGACTCCCCTTGTATTGGTTTACACATAAACATATCATTCATTTCTTCTCTGGCCATGTCTGTTTAGAAAATAAGGTCCCTAATTGCCAATCAGGGCTACATCCATAAGATCATCCTCCTCCTCCCCAATCATAAAGTCAGGACTGAGCCTTGAAGGCCTGTCTGCAGATATGATTGGATTACTTGTCATAGACAAGGTCTGGTCTGAAGAGATAGGTGATTTAGACCAATTCTCTGGTTTTATGCCATGGGATTTTTTCTTGTCTCGGTCTTTGTCCCGGTCACGGTCTCTGTCTTTGTCCTTTACTTTCTTCTTTTCCTTTTTGTGCTTCTTGTGTTTCTCTGTGCTGTATTCTGGAAGTGGTCGGATGCCATCATCTGAGCTGGGACTGTTCTGGTAAGACTTTTCTGCTATGGAGGAGCCTGACTCACTTTCACTGTCCAGATTCTGGGGTGTATATGCTGGTGACTTACTATGGCTAGGAGAACCACGTTCATGCTTTGGAGTGGAACCACTGATCAATGGAGAGCCATAGTTTTTGGAAGATGCCAACTGTGGCCTAAGCCCTTCTCCACTACTTTCTCCAGGCTTCTGTAGAGTTACTTTGGCTTTAATGCTGGGGGAGCCCCCATCATGCTTGCTGATGATAATTTTTGCCACACCCGTGCTCCCCACACTTTTTGACTCTGAGGTCTTCTTAGAAGAATCCACTGAGCTTCCAGAGGTGGAACCCTTTGATTTGTCTTTATCACTTTTCTCACGTTTGCCCTGGAACTCTCCTCCTGACATATTATGTTTGGAGGACATGGGATGGCTAGAATTTGTGCTCACAGTCACCTGACTGTCCATTGGATCTTCACCCCCAGGGCCACTGGTAACAACCCCATGCTTCAGTTTATCTATGACAGCTGTTAAGGAAGGCTTCTTATTTCTGCTGGGAGATTTCCCTTTGGAACTCCCATGCTGGTTTTGAGAGGATGACATGGAAGAGCCACTTGAGGAAAATGAGGAAGAAGATGCTGTACAAGAATTAGATGATGGGGGCGTTTTCTGGGACAGTGAGCCTGAGGATCCTAACCCTGAAGATGATTTCATGCCAGAACTTGAACCAGTTCCTGACACATGAGAACCACTTGAACCTGAACTAATAGGGGACTTGGCTTTAGATGATGGGGGAGTCCCAGGAACAGGCTTCATTGGAGAGGCAAGCTTATCAGAGCCCCCAGGAGGCCGTGAATGAGAAGGGGATATGTTTGGTTTACTTAGTGAAGGATTCATAAGTGATGATGGCTTGCCTTGGGTTTTCATCTTGGTACTGCTAGAACCACTGCTCAGTCCATGTTTGGTAATGGGAGAGGAGCCTGGCTTCCCCCCAGACTGGGATGAATTTTTGGACTGACTAGATCCAGAAGACCCTTGGCTAGAATACATACTGCTGCTTAACTTGGAACTTGAGGAGCTTTCTGATTTACTGCTTTTCATCTTGCCTGAGGTGGAAGCAGAAGAGGAGGAAGAGGAGGAGGAAGAATGGCTATGGTGGCTTTTGCTGCCTGAGGAAGACACAGAACCACTGCTAGTATACTGACTGTGAGAGGAGGGCTTGCCAACCATCACTGTTCCCTTAGGAATCTGAATAGTGATTTTAGGAATGGGTGGTGTGGCAACACCTGGGGGAGTCTGAGATCTTCCTGAACTGCCTGGAGATTTGGATCCACCAGTACTTGTAGGTGGGGTGAAAGGTCGATTAGAAGAACTGTGTGATGGAGACTTTCCCTCAGTGTCTGCCTTCTTCCTTTTTGGAGGCTTATCTTTGCCTTTTCCATCATTGGAAGGGGTCCGACTGCGCTTTCCTGGTTTGCTATCTAATCCTGGGCCTGAGAGACTACTATTCCCTGTGCCATTACCTTCCTTGACTCTCTTTTGAGTCTTTTCTTTTCCTAATTCTCCAGTATTCAGTAAAGGACTCTGGCTGCCACTATGATGCTCCAGAAGATCTGCAGGCCCCAAAGCCTTGCCAGCTACTGACAGAACACTGAAATCAACTGTATCTGCTTGGCTGCTACCTTTAAATTTTGTCTCCCCATTATCACCTGCAAGCATTGGCACTGCTAAAGTATTTAGTGCCTGAGATGCAAATCCTTTGAAGTCATCATTATCCCCACTTTGGCTGCTTTCATCAAAATACTCTTCTCCAAAACCGCTCTGACTCTGGCTGTTCAGTAAATCAGGATTGAAATCTACTCCATCAGGAAAAAAATGATTGGTAGGAGAGTCACTACTGGGGCTTCCTGCAGCATCTGCAATAAGATCAGCTGGATCAGTGTACGGATTTTCATTATTATTAGTCTGAAAGACATCTGAGTCAAAGAGGGCACTCTGAGAATGCCCAGAACTTGAAGAATCTCGAACAGGGGTGCCGATGGGTGGGCAATCATCACTAGTGCTGGGAAGCTTGGAGGCTTCTTCTGCAATGTCTGAAAGGATATCAGTTACATCTGGGCCAATGCTGTCTGAACTGGATAGTCGAACCATCCTTTGAATACTGGGTTGGGGATGAGGTACTGGTTGTGGATAAGTTGCTGGGGGAGTGCTACACTGGCTTGGAGCTGGAGTAATATGTGGTGTATCCAGCGTGTCAGCTGTCATGTTCACATCAAAGATAGGATTTTGTGAGTCAACATCCATTGAAAATAGCTCTCTCTGAAAATCATCTTCAGTCTGGTGCTTGGGTTTGTCAGGTGGTAATCTTGATGACTTCTTCTTCTTGGTCTTGTTGCTCCCCGAGCACATTTCCATCCGGGGTGAGCCAGAAGAGGAGTTCTGCCTTTCTAAAGGACTGCTTCCATAAAGGGTTGAAAAATCCTGGGCAGGATTATCTTTAAGAAGGTTCATGAGCATCGGGTGGTTCTTGGTGTTGCCGGCCATTGAAGAGACAGGTGGCGGCGTGTGATGAGGAGGGGTCGGACTCGAGCCAATGGTAGACCCCCCGTTCCCTGTGATTTGCAACAAACTGGTAAGAATTGGGTTCTGAGACACCTTGCTGAAGTCCTCCCCATGGCCCACCGACTCATGCCGATCTTTGATGCTCATGCTCATATTAAACAAGGTGGTAATGGGACCCCCCGGAAAGGTGTTGGTTGGTGTAGTGGTACCACTCATTGGGTTGTTGCCTGTGGTCATGCCATACCCTGGGCTGCTAGCCGGGGGCAGGTTCTTTTTCACCATGTCTTCAACTGTCTCTGCAATGAGGGACAGTGCTGGGGTGTCAGCCTGAATGGTTTCAGCCTTCCTCCGAATAGCCCTCATCGTCACAGGGATGGACATACATCTGTAAGATAAGAGGGAATAAACAAAGTTAACACTGCACTCACTGATAAATAAAACCAAAATTTTTATTTATTTTTATTTTATTAGAGAGAGAGAGAGGGAATGAGGCAGGTAGAGAGAAAGAGAGAAAATGGGTGTACCAGAGCATCTAGCCACTGCAAATGAACTCCAGATGCATGGGCCACCTTATGCATCTGGCTTACATGGGTCCTGGGGAATCGAACCTGGATCCTTTGGCTTTGCAGGCAAGTGCCTTAATCACTAAGCCATCTCTCCAGCCCTAAAACCAAAATTTTTGACTATAAAAACAGGATTGCTGGGTGTGGTGGCGCACGCCTTTAATTCTAGCACTTGGGAGGCAGAGGTAGGAGGATCACTGTGAGTTTAAGGCCACCCTGAGACTACATAGTGAATTCCACCAGGTCAGCCCCAGCCTCAAAAATAAATAAATAGCCGGGTGTGGTAGCGCATGCCTTTAATCCCAGCACTTGGGAGGCAGAGGTAGGAGGATCGCCGTGAGTTCAAGGCCACCCTGAGACTACATAGTTAATTCCAGGTCAGCCTGGGCCAGAGTGAGACCCTACCTCGGAAAACCAAAAAATAAATAAATAAATAAACAAATAAATAAATAAATAAATAAATAAAAGGCAGTTAACTAACTCATATGAAACGCACACAAAAAAACAAATGACAGTTGGGCATGGTGGCACATGCCTAGGTAAAAAAGGAGGAGAGCTAGAGACTATATAGTGAATTCCAGGGCAGCCTGGACTAGAACAAGACCCTACCTTGGGGGAAAAAAATGACAGATGGGCTAGAGAGATGGCTTGGCGGTTAAGGCACTTGCCTACAAAGCCAAAGGACCCAGATTCGATTCCCCAGGACCCACATAAGCCAGATGCACAAGGTAGCACATGAGTCTGGAGTTTCTGTATAGTGGCTAGAAGCTCTGGTGCAGCCATTCTCTGTCTGCCTCTTTCTCTCAAATAAATAAATAAAAAATAACAGAGTCCAAATAATTAATTTTCATACTGAACTAAAATCAAAATGGTAGCCAGGTGTGGTAACACATGCCTATAATCACAGTGGAGAAGTGGAGGTACAATACTTAGCTCAAGGCCAGCCTAGACTACACAGCTAGAACCTGTCTTAAAACCCTGAAGATTCAAAAAAAAAAAAGACCTCTTAATTGAGTTTCATATTGCTGAGAGAAAGAAAAAGGGTGACAGAAAAAGACAAAGAATGGGAAAGGAAGAATAGAAAAGAAAGGAAGGGAGAGAGGAAAGGAAAAAGGAACAGGGGCTGGGAAGGTGGTTCACTGGGCACTTGCAAAGCCAGCTGGCCCAGGTTCAATTCCCAAACCACCTATGTAAGCCACCCACAAAAAATGACATAAGTGTCTTGTGTTCATATGCAGCACCAAGAGGCCCTGGCACACTTACACACACAATAAAAAAAACTTAAAAATGGTGGCACGTGCCTTTAATCCTAGAAATGGGAACGCCGAAGTAAGAGGACTGCCATGAATTCAAGGCCAGCCTGGGATGACAGAGTGATTTCCAGGTTAACCTGGACTACAGTGAGATTCTACCTCAGTAAAAACAAAAATTGGACCCGGGCATGGTGGTGCACGCCTTTAATCCCAGCACTCGGGAGGCAGAGGTAGGAGGATCGTTGTGAGTTCGAGGCCACCCTAAGAATACAGAGTGAACTCCAGGTCAGCCTGAACTAGAGTGAGACCCTACCTCAAAAAAAAAAAAAAAAAAATTGGGCTGGAGAAATGGCTTAGTTGCTACGGTACTTTCCTGTAAAACCTAACAACACAGGTTCAATTCCCAACTATCCATGTAAAGCCAGATGTACAAAGTGGCACATGCATCTGTAGTTCATCTGCAGTGGTTAGAGGCCTTGACACACCCATTCTTTCTCTCTCCCCTCTTATCTCTCTCTGCTTGCAGATAAATATGAAACCCTAGGTTCAATCCCCAGCAATGCAAAAGTGAAGTCTGGAGGATCAGAAGTCCAAGATCATCCTTAGCTACATAGTAGGTTCAGGCCAGCCTGTCTCAAAAAATAAAATAAAATCTATTTACAAATGAGCTGCTAGGGTTAGGGAGATGGTTCAATGGTTAAAAGCCTGACACAGCCTGGATTCAACTCCCCAGCAGTCCACAAAGAGACCCAGGTGTTCTCCCTCTAAAATAAATGAATACATAAATTATATAGGTGGGAAAAAACTGTATTTCATTTTAGTTCTCTTCTACCTCAAAACTACACTAATGCACAGCTTGAAATTCCTTATTTCTTATTGCTTTCATAACAAAAAAACCCCAAAACACAAATTCAGCTAATTTTTAAATCCAAAAACAGAAGAATGAGTTCAAACCAATGACTATTTTCAATTCACTCTAATAATGAAAGTATATACTTTATACAGATCTTAGATGGGAAAAGGGCCAGTGATACCTTTGAACAACTTTGGCAATGAAGTCATCCGTGCAGATGAGTGCATCTGAGAGCCCCTTGTAGAGTTTACAGCTCACATGTGTTGAGTCCTGTACATCCATTACCACTGAAAAATATATAGGAGGTATTTGTGATGTGTTGAGCCTCTGAACTTTCAAAAAAGATCCACAGACCAAACTGGACCCAAGAAAGAAGTGTGCCACCCATACAATTCGGCACCCACCCATACAACTCACCACACACCAAGGAGTCATTTACAGGATGCTGAAAAGATACACTGAAGCGAGACTCTGAGAGAGGACACACTTCAAACTGGAGAAGCCCTGGGGAATCTAAAAGGAAGGAAAAAGATCATAATTAAATGAGACAAATATTTACCCTTAAATAATAGAGTGAAAATCTTTTTCCACTCCTTGGAAACTAAGATCAATCCTTTTTCTTCACATACAGGAAAATACTAGGTAACATATAGAGAGGAGGGCTGAGATTACAAAGAACTACGATATTATCATAAATTTCTTAAGAACAAAAACACAATTACACCTCCATTTTCTTTTCTTTTTTTTTTTTTTGGTTTTTCAAGGTAGGATTTCACTCTAGCTCAGGCTGACCTGGAATTCACTATGTAATTTCAGGGTGGCCTCGAACTCATGGCAATTCTCCTACCTCTACCTCCTGAGTGCTGGGATTAAAGACGTGCGCCACCACGCCTGGCTCTACACCTCCATTTTCTAAGATGAAAATATATGATACTTAAAGGATTAAAATGGAAAAATGAAGGAGGATCACCATGAGTTTGAGGCCACTCTGAAACTACATAGTGAATTCCAGGTCAGCCTGGGCTAGAGTGAGACTCTACCTTGAAAAAAAACATTTTTTTAAAGTGGCTAAAAGAGGGCCGGACGTGGTGACACACGCCTTTAATCCTAGCACTTGGGAGGCAGAGGTAGGAGAACCTCTATGAATTCAAGGCCATCCTGAGACTACATACTGAATTCCAGATCAGCCTGAGCTAGAGTAAAAACTTACCTCAACCTCTCCTCCCCCGCAAAAAAAGGAGGATAAAATTTTTGTTTGCGTTTAGATTTTTACTTTGACATAAAATGTTGCTGTGTAGCTCAGGCTGGCCTTACACCCACAATCCTCCAGCCTCAGGATACCTAGTGTTGGGATTACAAGCATCACAATTGTGCCTGGCTCTCAAGAAAAGATTTTTATTCTATTGGATAAGCAGCCACCAAGAACTGCTACCATAAAGTTTACTTTCTGTCAGTGTTTATAGCTGTTATCCATGCAGCCCACAGTATGGTAAGCAGAGAGGTAAGGCCTATAATGTCAAATGACATATTTATGCCAAATATATGTAAGTATGTGATGACAAGTTGTTTGTCTTGGGAATATTAATGATAAAAACCAGGGCCTTTAGAGAGATGGCTTAAAGGTTAAGGTGCTTGCCTACAAAGCTGAAGGACCCATGGTTGAGTCCCCAGGGCCCACATAAGCTAGATGTATAGGGTGACATATGCATCTGTATTTCATTTGCTGCAACTGGAGGACCTGACACGCCCATTCTCTGTTTCTCTCAAATAAATTTAAAAATTAAAATTAAAAAAAAAAATTCTCAGGGCTGGAGAGATGGCTTAGCAGTTAAGGCATTTGCCTGCAAAGTCAAAGGATCCTGGTTCGACTCTTCAGGACCCACGTAAGCCAGATGCACAAGGAGGCGCACACATCTGGAGTTCATTTGCAGTGGCTGGAGGCCCTAGTACACACATTCTCTCTCTCTCTCTCTCTCTCTCTGCCTCTTTCTCTCTCTCAAATAAATAAATAAATAAATAAAATATGTTTTTAAAAAATTTCTCATTTTTTGCTAGGCATAGTGATATAAGCATTTAGTCACAGCACTTGAGAAGCTGAGGTAGAAGGATTACTATAAGTTCAAAGACAGCCTGAGCTAGAGACTCCTTCAAAAAGAAAGAAAGAAAAAAGAAAGAGAGAGGGAGTGAGGGAGGGAGAAAGCCAGCCACTGGACAGATGGCTCAGCAGTTAAGGTGCTTGCATGCACCTTACTGACCTGGATTCACTACCCCATAACCTATATAAAGCCAGATGTACAAAGTGGGACATGCATCTGTAGTTCATTTGCAGTGTCTACAGACCCTGGTGTGCCCATTCTCTCTCTTCTATCTCTCTCTGCTTGAAAATAAATAAATAAATGAAAACAATTGTCACTTTTGCAAGCAAGTACCATTAACACCTGAGCCATTTCCCCAGGCCCCAAAATCTCTCTTTTTTGGTTTCTCAAGGTAGGGTTGACCTGGAATTCACTCAGTAGTCTCAGTGAGCCCAAACTCACCTGGAATTCATTCAGTAGTCTCAGGGTGGCCTCAAACTCATGGTGATCCTCCTACCTCAGCCTCCCAAGTGTTGGAATTAAAGGCGAGCATTACTAGGCCTGGCCCAAAATCTATTTTTTTTTTCTTATTTTTTGAGGTAGGGTCTCACTCTAGCTCAGGCTGATCTGGAATTTATTCAAACTCATGGCAATCCTCCTATGTTGGCCTCATGTGTGCTGGGATTAAAGGCATACACCACCATGTTTGCAACCCAAATCAGTCTCTTTTTAAAAAAATTTTATTATTTGTTTGTTTGAGGCAAAGAGAGGGAAAGAGAAAAAGGGAGAGTGAGAATGGGCGGGCCAGAACCTCTGGCCACTGCAAACAAACTCAGACGTGTGTGCCCCTTGTGCATCTGGCTTACATGGGACCTGGAGAATCGAACCGGGGTCTTTAGGTTTCACAGGCATGCGCCTTAACCACTACGCCATCTCTCCAGCCCTTTTTTGGTTTTTCAAGGTAGGGTCTCGCTCTAGCCCAGGCTGACCTGGAATTCACTATGTAGTCTCAGGGTGGCCTTGAACTCAAAGCAATCCTCCTACCTCTGCCTCCCGAGTGCTGGGATTAAAGTCGTGTGCCACCATACCCAGCCAAAAATCTCATTTTTGGGGGGGGGTTGGTTTTTTGAGGTAGGGTCTCACTCTGGTCCAGGCTGACCTGGAATGAACTATGTATTCTCAGGGTGGTCTTGAACTCACCTACTGCATCCTTCTACTTCTGCCTCCCAAGTGCTGGGATTAAAGGCATGCACCACCATGCCTGGCAAAAATCTTATTTTCAATTAGACATGCCAGCATGTGGGATGTGAAGGCAGGAGAATCAGAAGTTCAAAAATGCCAGCCTCAACTATGTACCAAGTTTAAGGCCAGTCTGGGCTACAAAAGGTCCTGTCTCCAATAAAGGGAGAAATAGGAAGAGAGAGAGGGAGAAAGGGAAGAAGAAAGAATAAACTCATTTCTATAGGAATTCAGATTCCTATAGAAATTACATTTCCCATTTCTCCTTACCAACAATTTCCATTGATATATATCTATTACTCAATGCTTTGGGCTTAAGGTAAAAAAAATTAACTGTGGGGCTGGAGAGATAGCTCAATGGTTGTGGCACGTGCCTACAAAGCCTAATGACCTGGATTTAATTCCCAGTAGCCCCATAAAGCCAGATGCACAAAGTGGCACATGCATCTGGAGTTCATTTGCAGCAGCAGGAGGTCCTGGCATGCCATTTGTCTCTGTCTGTCTTCTATCTCTCTCTGACTGCATATAAATATGTTTTTTAAGGGGCTAGAGAGATGGCTTAGTGGTTAAAGTGCTTGCCCGAAAAGACGAAGAACCTGGGTTCGATTCCCAATAACCAAAAAAAGCCAGATGTACAAGGTGGTGTATGCATCTGGAGTTCATTTGTATTGGCTAGAGGCCATGATGTATCCATATTCTCTTTTAACATCTTTCTTACAAATTATTTTTTAAGCCAGGCGTGGTGGCGCACGCCTTTAATCCCAGCACTCGGGAGGCAGAGGTAGGAGGATCACTGTGAGTTCAAGGCCACCCTGAGACTACATAGTGAATTATAGGTCAGCCTGGGGCAGAGTGAGACCCTACCTCAAACAAACAAACAAACAAATAAATAAATATTTTTACTCTCTCTCATGCTCTAAAATAATAATTAAAAAAAAGAAAAAATTGGGATTGGGGAGATGGCTTAGAGGTTAAACACTTGCTTGTGAAGCCTAAGGACCCCAGTTCGAGGCTCAATTCCCAGATACACAAAGTGGCACATGCATCTGGAGTTCATTTGCAGTGGCTGGAGGCCCTGGTGCACCCATGCTTTCCCTCTCTATCTCTAATTAGTAAATAAACTAAAAATAAATAAAAATTTTTAAATAGGACTGGAGATATGGTTTAGCTGTTAAGGCACTTGCCTGTGAAGCCTAAGGACCCAGGTTTATATACCCCCAAACCCACAGAAGCCAGACATACAGAGTGGTGCACATGTCTGGAATTTGATTGTAGTGGCTAGAGGCCCTGGTATGTCAATTATCTCACTCTCATTAAAAATTAACTGTGAGCCAGGCGTGGTGGCGCATGCCTTTAATCACAGCACTCGGGAGGCAGAGGTAGGAGGATCACCATGAGTTCAAGGCCACCCTGAGACTACAGAGTGAATTCCAGGTTAGCCTGGGCTAGAGCAAGACCCGACCTCAAAAAACCAAAAGACCAAACAAACAAACAAACAAAAAAAAAACCCATTGCTGGGCATGGTGGCGCACGCCTTTAATCACAGCACTTGGGAGGCAGAGGTTGGAGGATCGCCATGAGTTCCAGGCCACTCTGAGACTACATAGTGAATTCCAGGTCAGCCTGGCTAGAGTGAGACCCTACTTCAAAAAACCGAAACAAACAAAAAAAAATTTTTTTTCATCCCAGCACTTGGGAAGTGGGAGGGAGGGGGAGGGAGGGAAGAGAATCACTATCACTGTGAGTTCGAGACCAATGCCTGGGATTGCAGAATGAGTGCCAGGTCAGCCTTGGCTAGAGTGAGAGTCTACCTTGAAAAAAATAAAAACAGGGCTGGTGAGATGGCTTAGTAGTTAAGGTGCATGCCTGCTAAGCCTAGGAATGCCGGTTCCAATCTCCAGGTCCCACGTTCAGCCAGATGCAAAGTGATGCAAAGGTGCAATGCCACACTTGCCCACAAGGGGGCGCACACATCTGGAGTTCATTCACAGAGGCTGAGACGCTGCTGGCGCACCCACTCTCTATCTGTCTCACTCTCCCTCTCTATCTCTCTCTGTGTCTCTCTCAAAATAAATAAATAAATAAATAAATAAAAAGAAAGCCAGGAATGGTGGCTCACTCCCTTAATCCTAGCACTCGGCAGGCAAAGGTAGGAGGATCACCATGAGTTCAAGGCCACCCTGAGAAATACAGAGTGAATTCCAGGTCAGCCTGGACTAGAATGAAACCCTACTTTAAAAACCCAAAATAAGGGCTGGAGAGATGGCTTAGCGGTTAAGGTGCCTGCCTCCTAAGCCTAAGAATGCTGGTTCCAATCTCCAGGTCCCATGTTTAACCAGATGCAAAGTAACGCAAGGGCGCGATACCGCACTTGACCACAATGGGGCGCACGCATCTGAATTTCATTTGGCGCGGCTGAGAGGCTGCTGGCATACCCATCTCTATCCTCTGTCTCCCTCTCTCCCTCTCTCTGTGTCTCTCTTCCAAAAAAAATAAAAATAAAAATAAATAAATAAATAAATAAATAATTTTTTTCAAAGTGTTAAGTAGGGCTGGACAGATGGTTTAGTGGTTAAGGTGCTTGCCTGCAAAGCCAAAGGACCTGGGTTCAACTCACCAATACCTATGTAAAGCCAGATGCATAAGGTGGCACATGTATCTGGACTTCACTTGCAATAGCTAAAGACCCTGGCATACCCATGCTCTATCTGCTTCTTTCTCTCTCTCTCTAAAATAAAAATGAGGGCTGGAGATGGCTTAGTGGTTAAACGCTTCCCTGTGAAGCCTAAGGATCCCGGTTCGAGGTTCAATTCTCCAGGACCCACGTAAGCCAGATGCATAAGGGGCACATGCATTTGGAGTCCGTTTGCAGTGGCTAGAGGCCCTGACATGCCCATTCTCTCTCTCTCTCTCTCTCTCTCTCTCTCTCTCTCTTCCTGCCTATTTCTGTATCTCTCTCTCTCTCTCAGATAAATAAATAAATAAAAATAAAATATTAAGAAAATAAAATAAAAATGAATAAAATAAATGAATAAATAAATAAAGTATAAAGTAAAAAGAAACTCAGTTGTTCCAAATGCTAACAGAAACAATTTGGTTCCATCAAAATCATTGGTGGTGATTAAACTATATTCCCAATTTTTTTTCCTCAAGTAGGAATTTACTCTAGCCCAGGCTGACCTGGAACTCACTCTGTATTCCCAAGCTGGCCTTGAACTCAAGGTGATCTTCCTACCTCAGCTGTATATTCCCAGTTCTCAACATTGACATTCTAATTCATTTATCTGCCTGAAAAAAATCAATCATCTGTCATTCTTAATTTATATTTTTATTTATTTGTTTGACAGAGAGAAAGAAGGGGAGAGACAGAGAGAATGGCAACACCAGGGCCTCCAGCCACTGCAAACGAACTCAAGATGCATGTGCCCCCTTGTACATCTCGCTAATGTGGATTCTGGGGAATCAAACCTGGGTCCTTTGACTTTCCAAGCAAAACCTTAACCACTAAGCCATCCCTCCAGTCCTCATCTGTCATTTTAAAAACTCCACAGGTATCTAAATAGGCCATCAAATTAAAGAACCATTGGAGAAGTCAGGGCCCATCTTCAAGTAAGTACATCAAAAGGAAAGAGAATACCTTCTTTCAAAATGGTTCTTTTGACACAGCTTCCAATTAGGGTATTATAGGCCACTTGATGTCTGATCATATTCAAGATAAGAGGAACTCGGCCAGGATGCTGAAAGGTGATTTTGCTAACCAATGTTCCCTGCAGACTTTGGCCATCTGGAAGAGGAGCATCCTTGTTGAGAAAATAGCAATGCTGCTGACCTGGAAGAGCCTTAGCAAAAAAAAGAAAGTAAATGAATGTTTATTTACCTGCTATAAACCAGCCACAAACCACCCTGGGGGTGGGGGGTTAGGAAGAAGGGTGGAAACTTGTTCCTCAAAGAAACCATAGGGAAGGCTTGAGAGGTAATAGACCATCACAGTTTTATTCAGAATTTTCTGACCAGCTGATATCATAATGCAGTGATCTCTCTAGTAAGTATGCTACAATGGTAAGTTACTAATTTAGCTAACCCAAAAATTAGCTCAGAAACTTATATAAGAATTTCCTAAAGAAAAAAAAATTTATTTGAAAGAGAGAAAAAGAGCTAGAAAGATAGAGACAAAGAGAGAGAATGGGCACACCAGCAGCCTCTCAGCCACTGTGAATGAACTCCAGACATGTGCTCCCCCTTGTGGGCAAGTGTAGCATTGCACCTTTGCGTCACTTTTTGCATCTGGCTAAACATAGGATCTAGAGATTGGAACCAGTGTTCTTAGGCTTGGCAGGCAGGCACCTTAACTGCCAATTCATCTCTCCAGTCCTCCTATAGAAAAATTAAAAAATAAAACTATCTATATATAGATAGATGATTTTTTTTTTTCGAGGTAGGATTTCACTCTAGTTCAGGCTGACCTGGAATTCACTATGTTATCTCAGGGTGGCCTCAAACTCACGGTGATCTTCCTATCTCTGCCTCCCAAGTGCTGGGATTAAAGGCATGGACCACCATGCCCAGCTAAAAACCTATTTTTATTTTTTCAAGGCAGGGTTTCACTCTAGCCCAGGCTGACCTGGAATTCACTCTGTAGTCCCAGGGTAGCCTCAAACTCATGGCGATCCTCCTACCTCTGCCTCCCAAGTGCTGGGATTAAAGGCGTGCGCCACCATGCCTGGCTATAAAAATCAATATAGGACCTGGAGAGATGGCTTAGTGGTTAAGCGCTTGCCTTTGAAGTCTAAGGACCCTGGTTCAAGGCTCGATTCCCCAATACCCACATAAGTCAGATGCACAAGGTGTCACATGCATCTGGAGTTCGTTTGCAGTGGCTGGAGGCCCTGGTGTGCCCTTTCTCTCTCTCTCTCTCTCTCTCTCTCTCTCTGTCTGTCATTCTCAAATAACTAAATAAAAGTAAACAAAAAATTTTTTAAAAAATCAATATATATAGAGCCAGGCGTGGTGGCGCACGCCTTTAATCCCAGCACTTGGGAGGCAGCGGTAGGAGGATCTCTGTGAGTTTGAGGCCACCTTGAGACTACATAGTGAATTCCAGGTCAGCCTGAGCTACAGTGAGACCCTACCTCAAAAAAAAAAAATCAATATATATAAAATAAATATATATAAAATCAATATATATATATATTGGAGAGAGAGAGAGAGAAATAGAGAATGGGCATGCCACTGGCCATTCAGCTGCTGTGAATTAACTCCAGAGGTGTGTGCCCCATGTGGTCAAGAGTGGCATTACACCCTTGCAACATTTTGCATCTGGATAAACGTGGGACCTGGAGAGTCTAACCGGCATTCTTTTTTTTTTTTTTTTTTTTTTTTTTTTTTTTTTTTTTTTTCAAGGTAGGGTCTCACTCTGGTCCAGGCTGACCTGGAATCAGTTATCTAATCTCAGGGTGGCCTCGAACTCATGGCAATCCTACCTCTGCCTCCCAAGTGCTGGGATTAAAGGCGTGCGTCACCATGCCCGGCTAACCGGCATTCTTAGACTTAGCAGGCAGGCTTCTTAACCACTAAGCCATCTCCCCAGCCCCCAAAATCTGTATTTTTAATATAGTATACTATCTAATTATGATCCATCCAGAATATATGAGCAATTATATATATATAAATATATATATATATATATAAATAAAATGAAGGTTCCCAAACCTCATCTGGTCTTGAATTTATTTCAATTTTAATGATAGCTTATACTAATATTATATATATTATATATAATATAAATGATTATAAATAAATAAAACATAAATATAAAATATGCTATTATATAATATATTATATCATGTATAATATAAATAAAAAAATATAAATATAAAATATTATACTAGTATTATGTATAATATTAGTATAAGCTATCATTAAAATTGAAATAAATTCAAGACTAGATGAGGTTTGGGAACCTTCATAATTTATTCATGCCAACATTTTGTTCTCTGTTGTATTTAAAGGACCTTTCTAATACAAAACTTACAATATAACAATTTTCAAATATAAAACTTGTAAAATTTCAGTTTACTATTAAGAGATTTTCATTCCTCAGATTTTTTTTTTTTGTTTTTTCAAGGTAGGGTCTCACTCTGGCCCAGGCTGACCTGGAATTAACTATGTAGTCTCAGGGTGGCCTTGAATTCACAGCAATCCTACCTCTGTCTCCTGAGTGCTGGGATTTAAAGGTGTGCACCACCATGCCCAGCTTTCTTTTTCAGATTTTTGAAGAAGAGTTTTTTTTTTTTATTTATTTATTTTTTATTTTTTGGTTTTTCGAGGTAGGGTCTCACTCTGGTCCAGGCTGACCTGGAATTAACTATGTAGTCTCAGGGTGGCCTCGAACTCACGGCAATCCTCTTACCTCTGCCTCCCGAGTGCTGGGATTAAAGGCGTGCGCCACCACGCCCGGCTAAGAAGAGTTTTGATAAATAGCTCAGGCTGGCCTCAAAGTTGTGGCAATCCTTGAGCCTATACCCCCAAAATGCTGGGAATACAGGCATGTGCCACCACACCTGGTGTTCGTTGTTCAAATTTCTCAAAAATTCAGGTGTGGCAGCATGTCTGTGGTCCCAGAAGATGCAGGATCTGAAGTTCAAGTCATCCTCTACTTACACAGTAAATTCAAGGCCAACCTGTGTTACATGAGACCAGACCCTGTCTCAAAACAACAAAAAAAAAAGAAATTTCAGAAATGTACATTGTTACTAAAGTTAGAAGCTCATGCCTTTTTTCTTCATTTCTGATTTTTTTCACTTGTAATTTCTTGTCTGAGGAAATAGTAGGAATATGCAATCCAAAAGTAAGTTACCGTATTTCAATAATGCTAGAAAGGAACCTGTAACATTGTAGACCCAAAGTATCTACTTACAGCATAAAATCGCATGTTGTGACTCAAAGGTATGGGGTCAGGATCCTTTGACAGCTCAAACTGGGTGATGAGTTCATAGAGAGGTACATAAGTTGGCTGAGTTTCAAACAATGGGATTCCTGGAAATATAATCACTAACATGATGATGATATTAAGATCAAAACAATAACTAATTTTCCTTTCATAATTTTTACATTCATTTATCCATATATACAAAATATACTAAATGTTTACTACTATAAAACATCCATACCCATCAGTAATTTTTTTTAATGTGAACATGGTGTGTGCTCATTTTCTTCCTTCCTTCCTTCCTTCCTTCCTTCCTTCCTTCCTTCCTTCCTTCTTCCCTTCTTTCTCTCTCTCTCTCTCTCTCTCTTTCTCTCTTTCTCTCTCTTTCTCTTCTCTCTCTCTCTCTCTTTCTTTTTCTCTCTTTCTTTCTTTCTTTCTTTCTTTCTTTCTTTCTTTCTTTCTTTCTTTCTTTCTTTCCTTCTTTCTTCTTTTTCTTTTAGGAAAGGTCTAACTCTAGCACAAGCTGACCTGAAATTCACTTTGTAGTCGTAGGCTGGCCTTGAACTCATGAAGATCTTCCTACCTCGGCCTCTTGAATGCTGAGATTAAAGGCATGTGTGTCCAACCATGCCCAAATGTGTGCTCATTTTCTTATGCAATGTGGAGGCCAAAGGTTAGTAACAAATGTCTGCCTCAATTACTCTCTACCTTAATTTTTTTTACAGTTTTAATTATCTATTTGTGATAGAGCAAAGGAGAGCACACATGGGTCCACAATGGCCTCTTGCCACTACAAACTCCAGAAGCATGTGCCATTTTGTGCATCTGCCTTTACATGGGTACTAGGAAAGTGAACCCAGGTCATTGAGCTTTGAAGGAAGCCTCTTAACTACTGAGCCAGCGAACAACTTTCTTTTTCTTTTTTGCAAAGTTTATTTCAAAGTAAGAGGAAAAGAGAGCAGAGAGAACATATTCCTCTGGGAGGAAGGGATTCCAGACCTGGAAAATCCCTTTTTTTTTTTTTTCTTTTGAGGTACAATCTCCCAGGCTAACCTTGAATTCACTCTGTAGTCTCAAGGTGGCCGTAAACTCATGCAATCTTCCTACCTCTGCTGCCCAAGTGCTGGGATTAAAGGCATGCACCCCATGCCCAGCCTCACTTTTTTAAAATATTTATTGGTTTGAGAGAGAGAGACAAAGGCCACCTTGTAAATCTGGCTTTACATGGGTGGTACTGGGAAATTAAACCCAGGCCCTTAGGCTTTGCAAGCAATCAATCACTTTAACCGCTGAGCCATCTCTCAAGTCCCCAACTTACTTTTTTTTTTTTTTTGGAAGGGCATGCTAGAGCCTTCTTTCTACCACTGCAAACAAACTCCAGATGCATGTGCCACTTTGTCCATCTGGCCAACATGGGTACTGGGGAATCGAACCTGGGCCATCAGACCTTGCAAGCAAGTGCTTTTAATTGCTGGGCCATCTCTCCAGCCCCTGACTTTCATTTTTAAGACAGGGTCTCACTGAACCCAAAGCTCACCAATTTGGCTTGCTTAGTTATCCATCAAATCCCATGGATCCTGTCTTCTCTGCCTCCCCAGTACTTACTGCCTCACCAGTGCATCTGGCTTATAATGTGAGTTCTGATATCTGAACTCAGGTCCTCATACTTACACAGTAAGAACTGCACTGGTACAGCCATTTCCCCAGAACCCCATCAGTAATGTTTATTTATTTATTTACTTATTTATTTTAGATAAATGGGGAGGGCAGAGAAAAGGGAGGAGGGAATATTGGTGGAGCATGGCCTCCCACTGCTACCGATGAACTCCAGATTCATTTACCTTGTATATCTGGCTCCATGTGAACACTAGGGAATAGACCAGGCTTACATGCTTTGTAAGCAAGTGCCTTCAACTACTGAGCCATCTCCATCCCCATCAGTAAATTTTGTTTTGCTTTGTTTTGTTTTGGGTGAGGGGTTTCAAAGTAAAGTTTCATTCTAGCCCAGACTGAACTGGAATTCACTATGTAGTCTTAGGGTGGCCCCGAACTCACAGCAGTCCTTCTACCTCTGCCTCCCAAGTGCTAGGATTAAAGGCATGTGCCACCATGCCCAGCTAATAATTTTTTTAAGGGTTTAAAAGAATAAAGTATAATTCAAAGTAAGAGCTAAAGAAAAAGCTAGGCATGTTGGTACACCTTTAATCCCAGCACTCGGGAGGCAAAGGTAGGAGGACCACCGTGGGTTGGAGGCCACCCTGAAACTACACAGTGAATTCCAGGTCAGCCTGGGCTAGAGTAAGACCTTACCTAGGCAGGTGGGAAAGAGGTGAAGAAAGCAGAGAGAACACAGACTCCACATGGAGGAGGGGATTCCAGAGCTGTGTTGAGGCCAAAAAGATTGTAAATTATATCTGGGTATGGTGACTCATGCTTTAATTCCAGCACTTGGGAAGCTGAGGTAGAAGGATTGCTGGTGTGCTCTCTCTCCTCTCTCTGTTCCCAAATAAATAAAATAAAAATTTTGCTGGGCATGGTGGTGCACACATTTAATCCCAACACTTAGGGAGGCAGAAGTAGGAGGATTGCCATGATTTCAAGGCCACCCTGAGACTTATGTAGTGAATTCCAAGTCAGCCTGAACTAGAGTGAGATCTTACCTCAAAAAAAAAAAAAAATTAGGACGACAGCCAGGCGTGGTGGCGCACGCCTTTAATCCCAGTATTTGGGAGGCAGAGGTAGGAGGATCGCCGAGAGTTCGAGGCCACCCTGAGACTACAGAGTGAATTCCAGGTCAGCCTGAGCCAGAGTGAAACCCTACCTCAAAGAAACCAAAAAACAAAAAAAAATTAGGACAAAAAATTTTTTAAATTATTTTTGAGCTGGGTGTGGTGGTGCACACCTTTAATCCCACCACTCAGGAGACAGAGATAGTGAGAGTCTGAGACCACCCTGAGACAACACAGTGAATGCCAGGTCAGCCTAAGCTAGAGTGAGACCCAACCTTGAAAAAAAAAAAAAAGAAGAAGAAGAAGAAGAAGGATCTCCTTGATTGGGGGGCCAGCATAGGCTCCAAAATAAGTTCCAGGTAAGTCCTGGCTAGAGTAAGACCCTGCCACAAAAAAAAGGCAGAGCTGGAGCAATGGCTCAGTGGTTGAGTCATTTACCTGCAAAGCCTAATGATGTGGTTCAGTTTCCCAGTATCCACGTAAAGCCAGATGCACAAAGTGGTACATGTGTCTGGAGTTCATTGGCAGTAGCTGGAGATTGTGGTGTGACCATTCTATCTTCTATCTCTCTCTATTTGCAAATAAAAAAAATGGATTTTTTTCTTCTTTTGGTTTATTGAGGTAGGGTCTCACTCTTGCTCAGGCTGACCTGGAATTCAATATGTAGTCTCAGGGTGGCCTTGAACTCATAGCGATCCTCCTACCTCTGCCTCCTGAGTGTTGGGATTAAAGGCATACACCACCACACCCAGCTCTAGAAATTTTTTTAAACTTTTAAAAAAATTTTTAAAGAGTTACCAAAATTAGGGCTGGGGAGATGGCTTATCAGTTAAGGTGCCTGCCTGCGAAGTCTAAGAATACTTGTTCAACTGTCCAGGTCCCACATATAGCCAGATGCAAAAGTGACGCAAGTGTGCAATGTCACACATGCACACATGGAACACATGCGTCTGGACTTCATTCACAGTGGCTGAAAAGGCCCCAGTGTGCCCATTCTCTCTCTGCCTCTTCCCCCCCCCGTCTCTCTCAAATAAAAAAGAAAGAAAAAAAAAAAAGAGTAACTAGCAGGGCATGGTGGTGCACACCTTTAATCCTAGCACTCAGGAGGCAGAGGTAGTTGGACTGCTATAAGTTCAAGGCCACCCTGAGACTACATAGTGAATTCCAGGTCAGTCAGCCTGGGCTAGAGTGAGACCCTACCTCGAAAAACCAAAAAAAAAAAAAAAAAAAAAAAAAGAATAACTACAAACTAGAAAAGTGGTGGGTAGTGATATAGTATAAAGTTTCCTGTTCACATTAATATTTGCTCCTGATGGTTAAAACTTACCTCTTAGCCAGGTGTGGTGGTGCATGCCCTTTATCCCAACACTTGGCAAAGGTAAGAGGATTGCTATGAGTTGGAGGCCAGTCTGAGACTATATAATAAATTCTAGGGCTGCTGAGATGGCTTAGCAGTTAAGACACTTGCCCTTGAAACCTAAGGACCCAGGTTCAACTCCCCAGATCCCACATAAGCCAGATGCAAATGGTGGTGCATGCATCTGGAGTTCTTTTGCAGTGGCTAGAGGCCCTAGTGTGCCCATTCTCTCTCCCTGTCTCTCTCTCTCTCTCTAATAAATAAATAAATAAAAATGAAACAAAAATAAATAAATAAATTCTAGGTCAGCCTGGGCAAGAGCAAGACCCTACCTCAAAAACCAAAGAGCCGGGCATGGTGGCGCACGCCTTTAATCCCAGCACTCGGGAGGCAGAGGTAGGAGGATTGCCGAGAGTTCAAGGCCACCCTGAGACTACATGGTTAATTCAATTCCAGGTCAGCCTGGGCCAGAGTGAGACCCTACCTTGAAAAACAAAAAAAAAAAAAAAAAAAAAAACAAAGAGAGCTGGGGAAATGGATTAGCTGTTAAGGTGTTTGCCTGCAAAGCCTAAGGACTCTGGTTTGATTCCCCAGGACCCATGTGAGCCAGATGCACAATGGGGCGCATGCGTCTGGAGTTCATTTGCAATGGCTAGTGGCCCTGACATGCCTATTCTCTCTTTCTCTCTCTCAAATAAATTAAATAAAAATTAAAATAAAAAAAGAAAAAGAAAAAAAACTTTATCTACATTACAGTTTGGCAAACACTTTAAAAAGGAAAACAAAAGAAAACTCACCTGTGCAGTTCTGAAGTTTCTGAACAAATGCTTTAGATACTGGAATTGGGTGGGGAAATTTCAAGAAGAAACAAGCAGGAAGATCAACACTGTTAGCACTGGTGATTGAGGAGAAGGAAGGAGTCCTTCAAAGAAAACAAATATGAGAGAACGTTTTCAATTTTTACCTAATATAAAATAAAAATTCCAATACCTTCTTAGACATGTAGATACCACAAAGACATATTTCTATCCAAAGCTCACTTTTTAACTTTCCAATTACTGAAAATATATTGTTGCATTAATTCTGAAGAATTTAGTCAAACATCTACCATGGGGGTGAGGAAGGCATGTGGTTAGGATTATGTGAGGCCCTTGATTCAATCATGAACAAGAAAAAACAAAAACAAAATCCAATAAATGAAGCTGGGAAAATGGATCAGTAGTTAAAGGTTCTTGCTTGGAAAATCTGTAGGCCCAGGTTGAATTACCCAATACCCAGGTAAAGCCAGATATACTAAGTAGCACAGCACTGGAGTTGCAGTGGCAAGAGGCCTTGGTACACCCATACTTTTTAGCCTCTCTCTCTCTCTCTCCTTGGGCTAGAGGGATGGCTCAGCAGTTAAGGTGCTTGCCTGTGAAGGCTAAAGACCCATGTAAACCAGATGCACAAAGTGGTGCATGCATATGGAGTTTATCTGTAGTGGCTGGAGGCCCTGGAGTATCCATAGACTCTCTTTCTCAAAATTAAATAAAATATATATTTTTAAAAAGTCTATCCTTGGGCTGGAGAGATGGCTTAGTGGTTAAATGCTTGCCTATGAAGCCTAAGGACCCTGGTTCAAGGCTTGATTCTCCAGGACCCACGTAAGCCTGATGCACAATGGGGTGCATGCATCTGGAGTTCGTTTGCAGTGGCTGGAGGCCCTGGTGCACCCATTCTCTCTCTCTCTCTCCCTGCCTATTTCTGTATCTCTCTCTCTCAAATAAATAAATAAATAAATAATAAAATATTTGGAAAAAAAAAAAAAGTCTATCCTTGGGGCTGGAGAGATGCCTTAACAGTTAAGGCGTTTGCCTGCAAAGCCAAAGGATCCCGGTTCAATTCTCCAGGACCCATGTAAGCCAAATGCACAAGGGGCCACATGCATCTGGAATTTGTTTGCAGCGGCTGGAGGCCCTGGTGCACCCATTCTCTCTCTGCCTCTCTCTCTCAAATAAATAAATTATATATATATTTGTTTGTTTGAGAGTGATACACAGACAGAGAGAGAAAGAGGCAGAGAGAGAGAATGGGCGCATCAGGGCCTCCAGCCACTGCAAACCAACTCCAGATGCATGCGCCACCTTGTGCATCTGGCTTACTTGGGTACTGGGGAATCAAACCTTGAACTGGGGTCCTTAGGCTTCACAAGCAAGCACTTAACTGCTAAGCCATCTCTCCAGCCCAATAAATAAAATATATATTTTTAAAAAGTCTATGCTCGCCGGGCGTGATAGCACATGCCTTTCATCCCAGGCAGAGGTAAGAGGATCACCATAAATTCAAGACCACCCTGAGTCTACATAATGAATTCCAGGTTAGCCTGGGCTAGAGCGAGACCATATCTTGGAAAAAAAAAAAAAAACAAAACAAAAAAAGTCTATCCTCCAGAAATTCAAGTAAAACACCTGGTCCACACTGTACTTGAAGGTGGACAAAATGGACTTTGCTATTGATATTTAACTTACCATTTGTTGTCAACTGGATGTGACCCCATAATTAATGGGGCAATTGGAAGTTTGTACATAGCAGATGTTCCTTCAATTGTCACTGACGCATTCATGCCCAAAGATCGAGGAACTGGAAATAGAAAGAAAAGGGATATTCTTCAAAGTAACCAATAACCAGTATTACAACATTGAAACAAATAACAGACAAGTGTGCTGGTCCCAGCAGGGGGATTATGAGTTGGAAGCTAGTCTGAGATACAAAGCAAGACCCAGTTTTAAAACAAAACAAAAGAGCCAGACAATGTGATACTTCCTTGTAACTGGAAGAATGACTTCAAGACTAGTCTAGGATACATAATGAGTTTAAGGTAAACCTGAGGAGCACAACCATTTTTCAAAAACAGAAATCTTGGAGGCCGGAGGCAAAGCCGAAGGACCCAGGTTCAATTCCCCAGGACACATGTAAGCCAGATGCACAAAGTGGCACATGCATCTGCAGTTTGTTTGCACTGGCTGAAGGCCGTGGCGTGCCCATTATCTCTACCTACCTCTTTCTATTTCTTTCAAATAAATAATATATATATATATTTGGTTTTTCAAGGTAGGGTCTCACTCTAGCTCAGGCTGACCTGAAGTTCACTCTGTTTTCTCAGGGTGGCCTCAAACTCACGGCAATCCTCCTACTTCTGCCTCCCGAGTGCTAGGATTAAAGGCATGAGCCACCATGCCCAGCTTTTAAATAAAATAAATTTTTTTAAAATTAAAAAAAAATCTTGGGGACTGGAGAGTGGCCCATTGGTTAAGGCACTTGCCTACAAAGCCAAAGGACCCAGGTTCAATTCCCCAGTACCCACATAAAGCCATATGCACAAGGTGGTACATGCATCTGGAATTCATTTGCAGTGGTTGGAGGCCTTGGTACACCCATTCTCTTTTTCCCTCTCTATCTGCCTCTTTCTAATAAGTAAATAAAAATTTTTAAATGTTTTAAAAAATCTTGGGCAGGTCTACTGGTACATTCTTGTAATCTCAGCACTGAGGAGGCAAAGGTAGGAGGATTACTGTGAGTTCAAGGCCAGCCTGGGCTAGAGTGAGACCCTCCTTCCACACACACAAAAAAAATCCTGGGGTTGGAGAGATTTTTTTCAGTAGGTTGAAGCTCTTGCTGCCTATGGACCTGACTTCAGATCCTAAGCACCTGCATAAATGTCAGGCAGACATGGCATATGCCATGTAATCCTAGTGTTTGGAGATGGAGATAAAGGATCCTTATTGCAAGCTGGCTAGCCAGATTACCCAAAAGGGTGAGCCCTAGGTTCAGTGAAAGACCCTGTCACAAATAAGGTAGATCAAGGAAAACACCCAATATAAAACTCTGGTCTCAGGGATGGGGAAATGGCTTAGCAGTTAAGGCATTTGCCTGAAAAGCCTAAGGACCCCAGTTTGATTCCCCAGAATCCACATAAGCCAGATGCACCAGGGGTCACATGCATCTGGAGTTCCTTTGCAGTGGCTAGAGACCCTGGTACGCCCATTCTCTCTTTCTCTCTGTCAGCCTCCTTTTTCTCTGAAGGAAGGGAGGGAGGGAGGGAGGGAAGGAGGGAAGCAGGAAGGAGTGTGCCATGGAAAAAAAACCCTCTGGCCTCCACTGAAACATGCCACACAAATATGCACCCACTCACATGCACATATGCATACAAACATGAGCACATACAAAGAACCCAATGGATAAACAAAATCCAAAAAGACAACTTCTCCATTAATTTTCAAAAATAACTCATTAAGGGCTGAAGAAATGGCTTAGTGGTTAAGGCATTTGCCTGTGAAGCCACAGGATCCAGGTTCGATTTCCCAGGACCTAGGTAAGCCAGAGCCCAAGGGGCACATGCATCTGGAGTTCGTTTGCAGTGGCTAGAGGCCCTGGTGTGCCCATTCTCCCTCTGTGTCTCTCTCTTGCAAATAAATAAATAAAATTTAAAAAGTATATTTTTAAAAAATGACTCATTAAAGCTGGACGTGGTGGCGCACGTCTTTAACCCCAGCACTTGGGAGGATTAGGAGGATTGCCGTGAGTTCAAGGCCACCCTGAGAGTACACATCAGCATGGGCTACAGTGAGACACTACCTCAGAAAACCAAAAAAAAAAAAAAAAAAACAACCCACTAGGGCTGAAGAAATGGCTCAGAGGTTATCGTGTTTGCCTCTAAAACCGAAGGACCCCACTTCCCAACTTAAAGCCAAATGCACAAAGTAGCACATTCATCTGGAGTTCATTTGCAGTAGATAGAGGTCCCGGAATGCCCATTATCTCTCTTTTAATCCCAGGTAGGAGGATCACTATAAATTCAAGGCCAGCCTGAGACTACATAGTGAGCTTCAGGTCAGCCTGGGCTACAGCGAGACCCTACCTCAGAAGGAAAAAAATGAATAAAACAGGGCTGGAGAGATGGCTTAGCGGAAGGAAAAAAAGGACCCGGTGAATAAAACAAACACAAGGGGTGGGGGCTGGAGAGATGGCTGGAGGCACCTGCCTTTTCTGTATCTCTCAAATAAATAAATAAATAATAAAATACTTTAAAAAAAATGAATAAAACAAACACAAGGGGCGGGGGGGCTGGAGAGATGGCTCAGCGGTTAAGTGCTTTCCTGTGAAGCCTAAGAACCCCAGTTCGAGGCTTGGCTCCGCATGACCCACGTAAGCCAGATGCACAAAGTAGCGCATGTATCTGGAGTTTATTTGCAGTGGCTAGAGGCCCTGGAGTGCCCATTCTCTCTCCCTCTCTCTGCCTCTCAAATAAGTAAATAAACAAAACAAAACAAAAAAAAAACCCACAAGGTTCTCTAATTACTGTAAAACCTAGAAAAGCACCAGGCATGGTGGCAAATGCCAGCATATGGGAGGTAGAGGTAGGAGGATCTCTGTGAGTTTGAGGCCAGCCTGGGACTACAGAGTGAGTTCTAGGTCAACCTGAGTTAGCGTGAGACCCTACCTTGAAAAAACCGAAATAAATAAATGGATCAAATTATGTTTAGACCACTTATCATCATCTTTTGGCAGAATAGTTCAAATACAAGCTGGGTACGATAGTACATGCTTATAATCTTAGCACCTGGGAGGAGGAAGAAAGATCATAGGTTCAAATTTATTCTCAGGTACATGACAAGTTGAAGGTTAACTGGCCTAAACCACATGAGACCATATCACAAGATTCAGGGGAAAAAAACTTTTTCAAATATAAAATAGCATTCATCTGTACTTCTTTAGTAAGTTGTTTACTTTCTCCTCATTTATTCATTCATTCACACATCTCCTTACATTTTTAAAAATATTTTATTTATTTGACAGAGAAAGAGGCAAAGGGAGAGAAAAAATGAACATGCTAGGGTCTCTAGCCATTGCAAATGAACTCCAGATGCATGTGCCACTTTGTGCATCTGGCTTTATGTGGGTACTGGTGAACTGAACCCAGGTCCTTCAGTTTTATAGTCAAACACCTTTACCACTGAGTCATCTCTTCAGCCCTATTTACATGTTTTGATTTTTGAGGATTTTTTTTTTTTTTCGTTTTTCAAGTTCAAGGTAGGGTCTTGCTCTAGCCCAGGCTGACCTGAAATTCACTATGTAGTCTCAAGGTGGCCTGAAACTCACAGCAATCATCCTACCTTTGCCTCCCAAAGGCTGGGATTAAAGGCATGCCTACATGTTTTTACTTTTTTTTTTTAAAGATTTATTTTTATTTATTAGAGACAGAGAAAGAGATAAAGAAAGAGAGAATGGGCACACCAGGGCTTCTAGCCATTGCAAACAAACTCCAGCTGCATGTGCCACCATGTGTATCTGGCTTATGTGGGATCTGGAGAATCAAACCTGGGTCCTTAGGCTTTGCAGGCATGTACCTTAACCCCTAAGCCATCTCTCCAGCCCCATGTTGTGATTTTTTTTCGGGAGGGGGGGGAGAGACACAGAGAGAGAGAGACAGAGAGAGAGGGAGAGGAAGACAGATAGAGATGGGCGCACCAGCAGTCTCTCAGCTGCTGCTAACGAAATCCAGATTTGTGTGCCCCCTTGTGGTCAAGTGCGGCATTGCGCCCTTGCGTCACTTTGCATCTGGCTAAACATGGGACCTGGTGATTGGAACCGGCGTTCTTAGGCTTAGGAGGCAGGCGCCTTAACTGCTAAGCCATCTCTCCAGCCTCCCATGTTGTGATTTTTGAAACAGGGTCTCACTATATAGCCCAGGCTGGTCTTGAACTCACAGTACTCCTCAGCCTGTCTTGCAATGATCCTCCTGCCTTAGAGTCCTCAGTGATGGACTCTCAGGCATGGCCCCAGGCTCAGCCTTCTTCACCTTTAAAGTAATGAGTAAAGCTGATTATTTTAGCTTCATGGTTTATATTTCCTCATTCTCTCATTTACTAGTTTCCAATTATGTATATACTTATATATGCAGGTTATGTGGATGTACATATGTTTGTGTTGTTATCAAGTGCACATGGTACATGCCATAGCAAATTCATTAAGTACCACCAAATATTGGTAGGCTAGACATTCAGATTTTACAAATAATCTTAAAACAGTGGAGAAATGAACTGGGGAGATAACTCAGTGCATAATGTGCTTAGGAAAGCTTGTGTACCCAAGTTTGTATCCCTAAAACTCACATAAAGCTGTGTGCTATGACAGGTGTCTATAATCCCAGTGTGTCTGTGGTGAGAAATGCGACAGAGACAGGGGAGGGAATCTGCCAAGGGCCAGCTAGTCTGAAGAATCCAGCAACAAACAAGCAAACTCTGTCTCAAATATGGAAGAATGCAAGTACTAACACTGCCATCTGACTTCCACATGTGCATCATGGTGCCTATGTGCCCCAAACTTAACATGAAGATACAAACACATCACACATACACACACACACAAACACTGGAGAAAGCAAGGCATGGTGGCACACACCTGTAGGCTCAGCACATGGGAGGCTGAGGCAGGAAGATCAGGAATCAAGGTCATCCTCAGCTTCACAGTGAACTCAAGACCTGCTTGGGCTACACGAGACCCTGTCTCAAAGCAACAACTTACCATTATTTTCATGCAAAATGATAGGAGATGCAGTCTTATCATCCAGCAAATCAGAAGGAGAAGCATAATACTTTATGTTCATTAAATGACCTATGAAAAACAAAACTTATTATTGCATTTTATTGGTATATTATAAACGTTTAAAAGCATACCACCAGGTATCATGGCACATGCATCTGAAATTCATTTGTGACAGCTGGAAAGTTCTGGTCTGCTTTCTCTCTGTGCTTTCCATTTGCAAATAAATAAATAAAATATAAAAAAATTAAAAAGCATTCGTGAGCTGTAAGACGGCTTAGCAGTTAAGGCGCTAGCTTGGAAACTTAAGGATGCAGGTTCAAAATCCCCAATACCCACATACACCAGATGCACAAGGTGGCACATGCATCCAGAATTCGTTTACCATGCCTATAGGTCCTGGCGCACCCACCCCCTCTCTCTGTCATCTGCCTTTTTCTCTCTAAAGTAAATGAAATAAAATATTTTAAAAATATATTTAAGGATGGGTGTGGTGGCACATGCCTTTATTCCCAGCACTTGGGAGGCAGAGGTAGGAGAATTACCAAGAGTTTGAGGCCACCCTGAGACTACATAGTGAATTCCAGGTCAGCCTGAACTAGAGTGAGACCTTACCCTAGGGGGGTGGAGGGAGCATACAAAAAAACAGTTTTACAGACATCAGGAGTCATGTACCAAACCAGAAAATAAGACAAAAAGATTAATGATTCTGGGGGCTGGGGAGATGGTTCAGTGGTTAAAGGTATTTGCTTGCAAAGCCTGCTGGCCTAGGTTCAATTGCCAAGCCACTCACCTAAGGCAGATGCAAACAGTATCGAAAGCATTGGGCATTCCTTTGTAGTGGCAAGGGGCCCTGGACCACCCATACATACATACACACACATAAATAAAACTGAAGGCCTGGGCATGGTGGTGCATGCTTTTAATCCCAGCACTCAGGAGGCAGAGATAGGAGGATCGCTGTGAGTTGAAGGCCATCCTGAGACTATATAGTGAACTGCAGGTCAGCCTGGACTAGAGCAGACCCTACCTCAAAAAATCAAAAAACAAACAAACAAATAAAAGAAAATTATAGATTTGGAGAGCTGAAAGTAACAATTTATTTTACACAACATAATTAAAAAGCAGGAATTGCAAGAACTGACATCTTAGAAATCATTACAAGATACACAAATGACTGGTAATTTTCTCCCGCAGGTTTATGTTTATCTTTATAAACCCAAGATAAAATTAAAAGTAATCTGTCCTTAGTGATGGGCAGTAAATCAGTGGTGGAAAACTTGCCTATCATTCACAAGGCTCTGTTCAATTCCTACCAGTGGAGAAAAAAAAAATCTCAGACTTAACCTCAGTAGTAAAGCATTTGCCTAGTATATACGAGACCCAGAGTTCAATCCTCAGTACCATACACAAAAAAAGAATGACCATCTTGCCAGGTGTGGTGGCATACACCGTTAATCCCAGCACTCGAGAAGCAAAGGTAAGAGGATCACTGTGAGTTTGAGGCCACCCTGAGAATACATAGTGAATTACAGGTCAGCCTGTACTAGAGTGAGACCCTGCCTCAAAAAAAAAGTAATGACCATCTTGACTAAAGTTAGACATTTTTCTAAATAATCAAAACAACCCACCCCCACTCCGTGGAGTAAGAAAGCCAACACTTCCATGAAGAATCTTATCCAAGGGACCAGCATTAGTTGCTTTCCTGCAAGACAAATAATCAAATAGATGATCCATGTTTGACTGTATTTAGGACATGAAGGTTTCAGAACACAATGTAATACTGACTCTTAAAATTTTTATAATACTATGGGGACTGGAGAGATGGCTTAGCAGTTAAGGCATTTGCCTTCAAAGCCAAACGATCCCGGTTACTCTCCAGTACCCACATAAGCCAGATGCAAAAGAGGGTGCATGCATCTGGAGTTCATTTGCTGGAGGCCCTGGTGTGCCCATTCTCTCTTTTTCTTTCTTTGTCAAATAAATATATAAACTTTAAAACAATTATAATATTATCATAATGACTCTATCATCTAATTGCACAAATAGCAACTTTATCTCATCTCCAAATAAGGGAAGTATTTCCCAGTTTATATCTGAAAAAAGTACAACGGCTGGGCATGGTGGTGCACACTTTTAATCCTAGTACGTGGGAAGGAGAGGTAGGAGGATAGCTGTGAGTTCGAGGCCACACTGGTACTACATAGTTAATTCCAGGTCAGCCTGGGGCCAGAGTGAGACTGTACCTCAAAAAAAAAAAAAAAAAAAAAAAGTACAACTAAGCTAAATGTGATACTGCATGCCTATAATTCCAGTACTTGTGAAGCTGAGATAGGAAATCCCATGTGTGAAAGAACCTGGGCTACACATAGGACTCCATTTCAAAATGAATATTTACAAGTAGACTATTTATGAGATAGTCCAAGTTTGAAAAAGTTTTGAAAAGATGGAATGCAATCACTTGGCAGAGGAGATGGTCATAATATATAAACAGAAACATACATTTATGGTCTGGAGAGATGCCTTAGTGGTTAAGGCACATGCCTGAGAAGCCTAAGGACCCAGGTTCAATTCTCTAGGTCCGACGTAAGCCAGATGCACATGGTATCACATGCATCTGGAGTTCATTTGCAGTAGCTAGAGGCCCTGGTGTGCCCATTCTCACTCACACTCACTCACTCTCTCTCTCTCTCTCAAATAAATAAATAAAAATAAAATCTTTAAAAAAAAACATACATTTATATGAAATGTAACATAAATGTATAATATAATAATTTACACATGTGGTACGCCTATAGATAAATAAATTAAGGCCCTCAAGTTTTCCTGAATACAAAACTATGATTTATATAGAAGTGACTCTTGAGCCAATCTTACCAGTACATAATTGCCATTTTAGAAAGATCTTGTTCTAAGGATTGGAGAGCCAAATACATTTTAGTCTTCAGTTTGCTGGAGAGGAGATGAGAAGAAACTGAGTTAAATAACTAAATAATACACAAACAAGCACTAACATAGAAAGCCTCAAGGGTAAGTCTATACTGGAGGCAACTAGAATGTATTAATAAGAGCCAACTAAAGTAAAGTCAGCTACTATGGTACTATGGTGGTTAGAGTGCTTGCCTTGAATGTATGAATCACCAGCACTGCAAAAACAAGCAAAGAAAAAAAAAAAAAAAAAAAAAAAAAAACAGAAAACAAAACTTAAAATATTAAAAATTAACAAAGTTGGACATAGTAGGTCATCCCTATATCTAAGCACTCAAAACAAAGAAAAAAGGGCCTGGAAAGATAGCTTAGCAGTTAAGCACTTGCCTGTGAAACCTAAGGACCCTGGTTCGAGGCTCGATTCCCCAGGACCCACATAAGCCATATGCACAAGGTGGCGCATGCACCTGGAGTTCATTTGCAGTGGCTGGAGGCCCTGGCACACCTATTCTCTATCTATCTGCCTCATTCTCTGTCTGTTGCTCTTAAATAAATAAATAATAAGGGCTTAGAGGTTAAGGCAGTTGCCTGTGAAGCCTAAGGACCCCAGTTCAATTCCCCAGGACCCACATAAGCCAGATACACAAGGAGGTACAAGTATCTGGAGTTTGTTTGCAGTGGCTGGAGGCCCTGGCATGCCTGTTTCTCTTTCTCTGTACCACTGTCTCTCTCTCTCAAATAAATAAATAAATAAATATTTAAAAATATTTCAATAAGTACTCGCTTCGGCAGCACATATACGAAAATTGGAATGATACAGAGAAGATTAGCATGGCCCCTGCGCAAGGATGACACGCAAATTCATGAAGCATTCCAAATTTTTTTTCTATCCATCACCTCTCTATACTCACTTTCTCTTTTATATTATCTTTTTCTCCCCTCACCTTCCTAGGTGCTGACTTATAACTCCCAGTACCAGCACAGGGTTAACTTTCACAATGAGCTGTAGATCCAAGACACCTACAAGGTTTCCCAAAAAAGACAGATTTCTGTCAGAGTTCTTGATGACCCACCAAAGGTTAATGGTAAGACCCTACTGTCGAAGACAGCGTACACGTATGAGACCAAACATGGAGAGACCTGGCCAGAATCTGGAAGAGGATGAGTCCCCAGACAATTAGCTAGTCTAGTGCCAGAGGGTGCTACACGAGCAACTGGGGGAAAATGGCCAACATCTGTCCAAACAACTTCCAGTCTTAGATACCCAGCAAGAAACAACCTGACGTAATGCTCAAACAAGTGCAGTAGTGGCACACAGCCATGGTGGGCAACCAACGGCTCTTGATTTGGCTAATTGATCCACTCAGTGGAATGGAACTCATTGCTGGAACTGGGAAATAAGTCAAAACCATGTACAAAAAGTGAGCACAGTCTCCAATCAAGATACCACCAAATGTGGGCTAGAAGAGGGCCTACCCATACAAAACTCCCTCCAAGCTATCTATGGCCATCCCATATATCTAGTACTAACTTCTCTCTCCCTTGGATAATTTGCTTATTTTTTCCAGATGGACAATGAACCTGAAGGGAGGATCAGCCAATCACACCTCACCAGGGCTCCAGCTGAAACCACAGAGTAATGTGGAGGAAGGGCAAGAGTTCAGCACTCTTGGGGATCACGGCACCAGAAAAAGGTTGAAGGAGATAAACACAGAGAACATCTAACTCCCACTAAGCCAGATATCCAAAGACACAGAGGCTCCTAAAACCTCATCACTGAAGTAGACCTAAAATGACCCCAATGTGGCTCAGGAAAATTTGCGGAAGAGGGGGCAGAAAGAATATTAGAGTCACAAGTTGGGGC